>CM050510.1:9520000-10245000 GCA_027563665.1 Antrozous pallidus
TCCCCCCCCACTCAAGTTGCCTTGCCGTGTGATTGTATTTGGAATTGTCCCCCAGCAGAAAGACAGGAATAATCCACTTGATACTGAAGTTGCCCTTGCAGTAGCAATGAATAGTTGCCATCCAGTTTATTTATTTATTTTAAAAAATATATTTTATTGATTTTTCACAGAGCGGACAGGAGAGGGATATAAAGTCAGAAACATCGATCAGCTGTCTCTTGCACCCCTCCCCCCAACCTCCCTCACTTGGGATGTGCACACAGCCAAGGTACATGCCCTTGACCAGAATTGAACCTGGGACCCTTCAGTCCACAGGCCGATGCTCTATCCACTGAGCCAAACCGGTTTTGGTGCCATCCAGTTTAATGGGCTTAAGTTAATGACTTGATTTTTCTCCAGAAAAGATGAAATCTGAGATTGTATATGTCAGTATAGTTGACTGTTGAACAACACAGGGCTTAGGGGTGCAGAACTCTATGCAGTGGAAAATTATAATTTTTTTTGGCAGCTTTTAGTCAAGATGGTGGAGAAGTAAATGTACTTGCATCCTCCTGTGACAACTTCAAAATTGCAACTAAACTGCAGAACCACCACTGTTGAGAACCACCGGAAGTCCAGCTGAACCGAAGTTCTGTAAGGATATGTTGCAGTCACATTGACACTGGTCGGAAGGGCTGAGATGTGGAATGAGCAGGTTCCACTCAGCTGTGGAGGTTGCACCTGAGGGAGGGGTCCCAGCCCCACCCGAGACTCCCAACCCAGGGTTCCAGGGCCAGGAAGAGGGGTCCCCATAACTTCCTGTGGTGAAAACCAGAGTAGATTGCAGTTAAGTGAGGAGGAGGATTGCTGGAGTCCTGAGTGTTCTTGAAGGGCCCTTGCACAGACTCACTTGCCCTGAGCTCCAGTATTGGGGCAGCAGCTCAAAAGCACCAGGACCAGGGTTGGAGGGGCTGTTCTTCCCCAGACAATGCTGGCAGACACCATTGTTCCTTTACTGAGCCCTCCCACTATAGGCACAGGTGAGGGCAATATCAGAGTCTCCATCAACCTGGCTGACACTGTCTGCCCCACCCTGATGATTCCCCGACATCCCACCCCATCCAATTTTGGGGTCCACCTAAGCTACTCCCAGTGGTCATTTCATATCTTGGCTGATGCTGTGAACTTTCTTAAAATCTTCCAAAGGTTCATGAACCCCAGACAAGCCACATCTCGCCTCAGTGTGCCCTGTACTTCTTGCTATGGAGCCTCACTCAGGTCAGCCCCTAGTGGCAGCCAGCCTTGGTTTGCAGCTTGGCCTCTCCCAGCCACATCCAAGCCCAGCCAAAGTGGTAACCATCTACAGATCGCTATGTATCACTTTATGCCCCAGGCAGGGCATAGGCTGATCTTGGCCTGTACCTCCCGGGTGCCCTGGAGCCAGCATTAGACCATGTTGGAGCACTACCCAACCACCTCCATGCATGAGACACTCAAAGGACAGATTTGGGCCCTGCCAGTGGTGCACATCAGCCTGTGAACTGAAGAGTCATTAGATTCAGTTCCCGGGCAAGGACAAATACTTGGGTTGCTGGTTTGATCCCTGACCCTGGGTTGTGTGTGCAGAAGGCAACCACTCAATGTGTCTGTCTCACATCAATCTTTCTCTCTCTTTCTTCTCTCCCCGCTTTTCCCTTCTACTTGCTCTAAAAATCAAGGGGGAAAAATATCCTCAGGTGAGGTCTAGCAGACAAAAAAAGGGCAGACTTTGTGGGCACCAGAGCCCTGCTGGAGTAAGCTCTGTTCCGTAGGGTCAGCTTCTGCATAGAAGCTCCTCCTCTATAGTCATGTGGTTCTTGCAGCCAATCAGCCTGGGGGTCAGTCCCTGCCATGATGTGCCAGTGGGAATCAAAGCTCAACTACCTGGAGTACCCTGTTTGGGTAACTGGGAGGCTTTACCACTGGGCCTCGCAAGACATCTACTGCATAAGACCACGCTACCAAGACTGGGAGAATGTAGAACTCAGCTAATACATAGAAAAAAAAACCAACTAAATTAGGAGACAAAGAAACATGTCCCAAATGAAAGAATAAGACACATTTCCAGGAAAGAACTAAACAAAATGGAGACAAGCAATCTATCAGATGCAGAATTTAAAATGCTAGTTGTAAGGATGATCAACAAACCTAGAGGAAGAATAGATCAATTCAGTGAGACCTTCAGCAAACATATAGGAAACAAAAATCAAGATAGAAAACATAAAAAAGGACCAGTCAAAAATGAATACGACAACTGAAATGAAGAATACACTGACTAGAGGGACGTAAGAGATGAAGCAGAGCATCAAAGCAGCAATTTAGAAGATAAGGTAACAGAAGGCACCCAATTAGGACAGCAAAAAGCAGCAAGAATTTTTGAAAAAAATGGGGCAGTTTATGGTGCTTCTGGGACAACATCATAGTAATATTTGCATCATGGGGGGTGCAAAAGAGAAAGAGAGAAAGAATTTGAAAACATACTTGAAAAAAATAAAGACTGAAAACTCACCTAACTTGATGAAATAAACACACAAGTCCAGGAAGCACAGTGAGTTCTAAACAAGGTGAACCCCAAAGGTCCACACCAAGACACATCATAATTAAAATGACAAAGGTTAAAGGCAAAGGGAGAATATTAAAAACAGCAAGAGAAAAGCAGTTAGTTACCTACAAGGAGGTGCCCATAACATAGTCAGCTGATTTTTCTACAGAAACTGCAAACCCAAAAGAATTGGCACAAAATATTTAAAGTGATGAAAAGTAGGATCTACAACCAATATTACTCGATCCAGCAAAACTATCATTTAGAATTGAAGGATAGATAAAGAGCTCCCAGACAAGAAAATACTAGAGGAGTTCATCACCACCAATAAATATTAAAGGGATGACTTTAAGAAGAAAAAGATTAAAGAATATGAGTAATAAAATATCAATGAATACAGATCGATCAACAATTACTTGAAATGCAAATGGATTAAATGCTCCAATCAAAAGACACAGGGTGGCTGGATGGATAAGAAAACAAGACCCCTACATATGCTTATCTATAAATCCTAGACTTAAAGAAGTAAATCTTTACTTTAGATTGAAAGAAGTAAAGACTGAAAAGTAAAGGGATTAAACCGTTATTTCATGAAAATGGAAACAGACAGACAAAAAAGCTGGAGTAGCAATATTTACACCCGACAAAACTGAAAACAAAGGCTATAACAAGAGACAAAGGAAGGACCCAGTGATGAGGATGTAAAATAATATGTCAATAGTATTGTTATAACTTATGTAGGATGCCAGGTTTATCAGAGTGACAACTTCATAAGTTGTATAACTGTCTAGTCGCTGGACTGTATACCTGAAACTAATACAATATTGTATGCCAGCTGTAATTGGAAAGTAAGAAAATTACTAAAAAAGGAAAGACCTTCCACTATAACTTTGACTCCTCCCAAACTTAATTGTTCTTCGATGTCCTCAGGGGTGTTGTTCCAGGACCCTTTCAGATACCAAATTTGTGGATGCTCAAGTTTCCAAATATGAAATGGTGAGGTAGGTCAATGTACAGAGTTGGCTCTTTGTACCTGCAGACTCCCAAACCTGGATGGAAAACAGTGCAAATGTTTATTGAAAAAAAAAATTCCCCATTTAAGTGGACTTACTTGGTTCAAATTCATGTTGTTCAAGGGTCAACTGCAGGAGAAAGAATCTGTTAGCAAGCAGAAGATTTGCATAAAGGACTGTGAAAAGATAAAGGAGGAAATGCTTTTAGTTGTGTGTTTTGTTTGTATGAATATTGGGAAAAACAATTGCAGCTCGTTTTTCTTTTTCTACTCCCATCCCCATTTAAACATTTTTTATTTTATTTTTAACCCCTACCTGAGGATATTTTTCCATTGGTTTTTAGAGAGAGTGGAAAAGTGGGAAAGACAGAGAAGTAGCGATGTGAGAGAAGTACATCGACTGGTTGCCTCTTGGATGAGCCCTGCAGCCAGGTATGTGCCCTTGACCTGAATTGTACCAGGGGCCCTTTAGTCCACAGGCTGACACTCTCTCCACTGAGCCATACTGGCTAGGGCCCACCCCCATTTTAATAGATCATCTAGAAGCTGGTGTTTTCAGAATTTCGTTTATAGCCCATTCAACACTCCACTGAGACTTTTCACTCCAGTTGTGTTCTGTGTCTGCTACGCCTTAGAGAGAGAAAAGCCCGTGATTACAGGGAGAAATGCCACATATCACATATGTGTGTGATAAATTGTAAAATGATAGTACACGATAAAAATCTCCAGATGTCAGCAGTTATACCTCGTGTGCTTCGGAGGACTCTAAACAATGTCAGTGGATGTACATGGTAAGTATGCATGGCTTTAGAAGATTCTGCATTCATGAAGTAATATTAGAAGACAATTTTAAAAAACTGTATTACAGCAGTTCCTGTGAGGGTATGTGCAAGACTCCACTGCATACCTGAAACCAGAGAGTACCAGACCTGATATAAACTATGTTTTTTCCTATGCATGCATGCCTATATGAAGTTTATTTTAAAAATTAGGCACAGCAAGAGATTAACAACAGTAAGTAATAAATCAGTTATAATAACTGTAAAAACAGGTGAATGTGGTTCTCTGAAGGTATTTTGTTGTACTGTACTCACTTGTCGTCTTGGGATGATGTGAGGTGATAAAATACCTTACTAAGTCAAGAACTTTTTTATTTTTACTTAAAGGAAGCACTTTATGGCTTCTCTTTGGTGTCTCAAAGTTTCTAGCATCACTACTTTATTTTTATTATTTTTAAAAAATATATTTTATTGATTTTTTATAGAGAGGAAGGGAGAGAGATAGACAGAAACATCAATCAGCTGTCTCTTGCACACCCCCTACTGGGGATGTGCCTGCAGCCAAGGTACATGCCCTTGACAGGAATCAAACCTGGGACCTTTCAGTCTGCAGGCTGATGCTCTATCCACTGAGCCACACCAGCTTCAGCTCTAGCATCACTACTTTAGTGACTTATTAAGTAAAATAAGGGCTACTTGAACATGAGCACTGGGATACCTTGACAGTCACCTGATAATTAAGTGACTAATGGGTGGGTAGTGTATTCAGCACGGATATGGTGGACAAAGGGATGTTTCACACCCGGGGCGTGGGTGTGTGGGAGCAGACTGGTATGAAATTTTACCACACTACTTGGAACAGTGTGCAGTTTAAACCTTGTGAATTGTTTATTTCTGAAATTTTCCATTTAATGTTTTTAGACCACAGTTGACTGCAAGTAACTGAAAGGGTGGAAAGTGAAATCACGGATAAGAGGTAAGGACTGCATTAATATATTTTGGTATTTTCCTTTTGTTTCTCAAAGTGTGGAATCTTATTTGTTACCTCTATAATTGTTACTATGTGTGATGGTGGTGTGAAGACTTGCCCCCTAATGCTTTATTTTTTAAAATATATTTTATTGATTTTTACAGAGAGGAAAAGAGAGAGATAGAGAGTTAGAAACATCGATGAGCTGCCTCCTGCACACTCCCTACTGGGGATGTGCCTGCAACCAAGGTTAAGCGTCCTTGATTGGAATCAAACCTGGGACCTTTCATTCCGCAGGCCCACACTCTATCCACTGAGCCAAACCGGTTTCGGCTGTCCCCTACCTAATTCTTTACCAGTCTTGGAAAGCACGCTGAGCAACAGGTGTTTCATAAAGGGGGTCAGCCAGGAGTCTTCAGAGGACACATTACTGTAGTCAATCCCGCAGAAGGCGCATGACACGTCTTAGTACATTCAGTTGGTGTTCCAAGGAAGTATTTCAGGGGAAAGGTGTCCAAATAAGAAAACAACGCCCTGTTGGTTCTCCCAGGTAACGGAAGCATGCTCAGAGCCTGCCTTCCTGCCAGCACCTGAACGAGACGGGGTGGCAGCACAGCGGCAGGCCCACCCTGCAGTTAGGAGGTGTTCTGTCATGCTCTTCACTTTTCACATAACACATTGCAAGGCCTCTCTGAATTCCCACCCACTCGGGTTTAATGTTCCCAGCCCTGCTTTTCTCCCCCCACCCTCCACCGCAGAACTTCGGAAGAAACCCCCCCCTCCTGGGCAGTGACAGTGTGT
The DNA here is from genome assembly GCA_027563665.1 of Antrozous pallidus. Taxonomy (NCBI): domain Eukaryota; kingdom Metazoa; phylum Chordata; class Mammalia; order Chiroptera; family Vespertilionidae; genus Antrozous; species Antrozous pallidus. Next base: position 9,526,123 of record CM050510.1, read on the forward strand.
GAGGGAGGTCTCCTCCCCGAGCAGAGCAGCCCCCCAGCAGCAGATGCCGCGGGAGAAAGGGAGTAGTGCCGAGGCAGCTCTGGCTCTTTTAAGTGGTCCCTGCGTTCCGCCTCGATGTCACGTCAGGTAAATGCAGTCCAGAGCACGCAGCATCTTTATTGGAATCTGTACACCCATCTTTCACAGCTGCGGAGAGTTTAGACTAATCACAACTCTCCCTGGGATCCTGTCGTCCTCACAGTTTGAAAAGGGACCAGGAGCCTGCAGGCTTGGCACATCTGGAGAAAACCCTGGCCCTGAAATACATCATCACACGCGGGGGACGCCGCTTGCAGCAGCATCGCCGAGCTGAAGAATGCCGAAACCGAGCGTTTCTCTGGCGCGGTTTCAAGTGGCCTGCGAAATCTGAGAACTGGTTTTTTTGGTGTTTTTTTTTTGTTCCCTTTAAAACTGCAAAACAGATTCTTTCCTCCTCCATCCACCCCGTTGCTGTCAATGCGCCCGATGTTAGGTGCCTCCTCGTGATGACGATGCCAAGGTTGGCATGGCCACGGGGGGCTCTCCCATGCATCCGCCGGGGTGTATTTTGATCCACAGACACGTTCCCAAAGGCGTGCAACTGCCGAGTCTTTCTACCCTCGGTACAGTTCTCTTCAGCAGCCTGCATAAAACCCGTCGCTTTTTTTTGCCAGGCCCCCTCCTGCTGTGGGGCCCTTGGACCCGATTTTCCATTGACCCCAGGTGTCCAATGGCAGGGCTAGGTTCAGAGTTGGTGTCTGGGAAGCGGGCTCTGACAGCGGAGGCCCAGTGAACTATGTCATTTGTTCAAAAGGCCGGTATTCACAGATGTGCTGCGAGAGAACCCTACGATGTTTGACCCCACCCAAAAGGCTATGCGATCCCACCCACCGAGCGGCCAGCCGGCGGGTCAGCTGGAGCAGGCAAGTGCTAATGTCTGCCGCTCCAGCCAGCCAGCTCTTTGGGGAGGCAGGAGTCCAGCCTTTTCTTGAGACTTTAACATGAAAATGTTTCTTTCTGTTCTACGGTCATAAGAGTATAGCAGCTTCTTTCCTCCTTTTGGTTCCATGTTGCTTTTTTGCTTTATGATTTTCAACCTTCAGAAAGTTAAACCTGCTTCAAGGAAAAAAAAAAAAAAAAGAAAGAAAGAAAAAAAAAAAGGGGGGCCAAAACAGTTTGGCTCAGTGGATAGAGCACTGGCCTGTGGACTGAAAGGTCCCAGGTTCGATTCCGGTCAAGGGCATGTACCTTGGTTGCAGGCACATCCCCACTGGGGGGTGTGCAGGAGGCAGCTGATCGATGTTTCTACTCTCATCGATGTTTCTAACTATCCCTCTCCCTACCTCTCTGTAAAAAAATCAATAAAATATATTTATCAGTTGGGGGACTAGAGAGGGGGTGTAGGAATTTCAGCTAGGGGGCAGTGGGGTATGTCCCACAGCTCTGGGCTTAGGCTTATGGCCTGTCAGTCTTCCATTGCTCCGATTGGCCATGTTGTCTCTGAGGGAGGAATCCAGGGTTTTAAGCAGAAAAGTTTGCTCTATGTCCTCAGTCACTTTTCCACTTGTCAACCAATCTTTATGGCCTGTAGGTTTCTGAAACCTGAAAGTTCTCCGAACCTCCAAACCATGGAAGGATGAGGCTTACAATGAACTTCCCAAGGAATATTTGGGACTGGAAAGGACTTTAGGGATTGCATATAAATAAGTCTCTTACACTTTACAGATGAAGCAATCATGGTCAGAGAAGTGAAACAAATGAGAAATTCTTTGATTATTAGGAGGTTTCCATTGCAACCGTGTATTACATTGTATTATTTCATTTTCATGCTGGTTATTCTGGTTAAAATTATTTTTAGGGGCCATAGATTGATGATGTAAACTGAATATCAGATTGCCACATTTTGGAATCCTTTACCCATCACTCTATAGTTGAGGACTATGTCTAGATCTCACATGACCTCATATTACATATGCGGAGAAGGACTATAACTGATGCATATTTTTTTCTCCTGTTGTACCTAGGAAGGGAGGGGGAAGTGCATCTTTTGCGAACATCTATATTAAAATCCTGTCACGCTGCATTTGGGGGCTAAGGAACCCCTGTGTACTCTAGCAGTGAGGCTGTCTCTAACCTGCGAGCTGGAAGCCTGTGGAAATGGTAGTTTTAACTAATAGGCTGCAGAATGGTCATTCAAGGCAAAGTTGGCTAGAGGATCATCAGTCTCTGAGCATACGAGGAGGTCTCAGAGATGAGAGAGGATGGGGGCTACAGAGGAGAGGCAAAGAAGACCAGGAGCTCTGGGAGGGCAAGGTATGGGCTCACCTCTGCACCCTCAGTGCTGGCATGTGCCTGCTCGTGAAAAAGCATATTTTCTGGCCTTTTCTTTTTTCCTTCTGAAACCAACATTATCTCCGACTGCATGGGGCCAGGTTCTACCAGACTTTCCCATTCATGGGCAGAACGCCACTGATTTCTGTGTCAGTGCCCGTTCGCTCGGTTGTGGGTATTGAAACATCCCACCTGAAGGATGAGATCTCTGAGCCACCCTAAGATTTTCTTGTTCTCTCTCTCTTTCTCTGTACCCCCCTCCCCCGTTCTTCTCCATCATTGTTAAATCAGGACTGCTCTGGAGAGCCCCCATCTGGTGTCCAGTGAGCAAAGTGCCACACTGCTGTCTCCCCAAGACCCCCTGCGGTGAACTTGCACTCTGCCTTTAGAGTGAACTCCACCCGCATTTTTGGGCTGGAACTGTGTCCGAACCCTAAACCCTTGCCCAGGGCTCTTGTAGTTTCTAAGGGCTGCCAATAACAAATTGCCAAACTTTGGGGCTTCAAACAACAGAAATTTATTCTCTCAGTTCTCAAGGCCAGAAACCTGAAATGAAGGTGTTCTCAGGACCACTTTTCCTTTGGAAGTTCCAAGGGACAATCTGTTCCTCACCTTCTCTGGCTCCTGGTGGCTGTCAGCATTCCTTGGCTTATAGTCTCATCACTCCAGTCTCTGCCTCAGTCTTCATGTTGCCTTCTCCTTTGGCGGTCTCTCTCTCTCTCTCTCTCTCTCTCTCTCTCTCTCTCTCTCTCTCTCTCTCTCGTTTATTTAAATAAAGATACATGTGATTGCTTTTGGGGTCCAGGATAAACTCCATTAGTCACACCTGCAAAGGCCCTTTTCCCAAATAATGTAACATTCAGCGCTTTGACAGGGATATCCTTTTTTGGGCATCATCTCTTAGCTAATTACAAGAGGCCTGACAAGCTCCTGGCCCATGCGGACCCCTCTTCCTGGGAGACTGCCCACTGTCTCTCTTAGTTCTGGCTGAGGATATGTTTTAACATGAATGAATTTGTCTGAAATCAGATTCTGTTGTCCACTTGACTATGAGTATATCCATAGCTCACCCTGTCTTACTGCCTTTCCAAGCCTCCAGGTCCAGCCACATGGGTATATAAGTGTCAAGCTGGATCAGATCCAAGCTTGCCTTTAAATACTGTTCTTTTGCTTGAGGGGCTCCTTCCCCCCAAATATAGCCAGGGTCAGGTCAGTTCTCTGAGGCTAAGCCATTCTGGCCTGGTTTCCATCCTCCTGTCAGCCTGGCATTGAGGTCTCAGCATGTCTCAGGGCATGACTGTGTTGTTGATTACAGGGTTCTCATGTCTATAATCTAATTCTGAGCTCTCTATATAACTTTAATGTCACAACTGAGGAAATAGGGACAGAGAGGTAGAGTTAGTTGCATGAGGTCATACAATGTGGGTCTTGAAATTGGCTCTAAGAGCAAAACCCATGTTGATTTTTTAAAAAAAATCCTCACCTGAGGATATTTTTTCCATTGATTTTCAGGGAGAGTAGAAGAGAGAGGGAAAGTCAGAAAGAACCATCGATGTGAGGGAAACACTTTGATTGGTTGCCTCCTGTATGAGCTAAGCGCCCAGCCCTACGAGGAGCCGGCAGCTGAGGTCAGTGCCCTTGCCTGGAATCGAGCCCAGTACCCTTTGGTCCGCAGGCTGAGGCTCTGTCCACTGAGCTCAGCCAGGTAGGGCCCCATGTTGATGTTATTGTGCCATACTGTATTTCACACGTTGGCAATATTTATCTTAAGGTTGTCTTCTCTCCTCTTCACTGAAAAAAACCAAACACAAAAACTGAGGTGAGGGTAAGAATTTGCTTTAATTTGATTTTATAATTACTTGGAAGGACTTGGCAGGCAAATTTATTCAACCAGACAACTAGATTCTTAAATGCTTACACTGTCTTTCCAGATCAGTGTACATGAGTTTATACTTCCCTTGCCAGTTCACATTATTCCCCATAATTTCAGTTCCCCACTGTGAGTAGAATCTGTCTGTACTCTCTTAACATTCTCCAGTAACCATCCTGTGTCCACAGAGAAGATGAGATGCGAGTGTGAAGGAAAATGCCAAATTCAATCAGCCAGGAAAGGCTGAACAGTCCATGCTGCAAAGAAAAAGTGGTGCAATGAATTTACACACTAGCCTCTCACTGAAATCTAGACCAATATCCCCACTCCTAAGCACAGGGAGACTAAAATTCTTTTTTGTCACTTCACCTTGCTAGCTTTGGTTTTATTTAGTTCTAGCTCTCTTACTGTATTATGTATGATCTTGGGTGAGACATTTATCCTTCGTGCTGTCCAGTCTCCTTATTTGTAAATTGTGACTAGCAAATACGCATGCTTCCCGTACTTTCTGTGGTATAACAAACTAAAATAAATGTTTTAGCTTTTTTGTGGTTTGTTTTAGCTTTTTGAATTTAATATCCAGCAGACAGCTTCAGAGCAGATTTTTATTATAATAGGGAAAATCACTTGAGTGCCTCTGTTAGATGTAATAATGTAAGGCTGTAGATGCCTCTTACCTTTGGGTAATATCATTAAGAGATTTTTATTTATGATCTGACAATGGTAGCCCCCTCACCATAGCTCTTGTTATGTAGAACTGGTCCTGAACAGGAACTGGTAATTTTGCCAAGGGGCCACAGAGCCCCCTAAGGGGAAAGGATGAAAGTCCTTGGCCCTTCTCATTTGAGGGTTAATATTATTAGATGCTGGTGTATTGAGATGGACTAGACTGGAATTTAAAGGAAAGAAAGAACACCAAGGGCCCTCGACTGGAATTCACCGTGGTCATGTTGAGAAGGCTAAAAAGGGCTTACTCCAGTGTAACGCTGGTATTTGGGGGCTAGTGATCTGAATCCACGCCAGCAAGCTCAGTGTACATTCCTGATAACCTATAATTAAGTCACTACCTCCTTCCCAGATACTGGTCTTGCAGAACCTGTTGCTGTGAACAGTGCACTGCCCCGGAGGCAGGGTTATTAATGCTGGCGCCAGACCATCAGATATGGCCTGGAGACCCCCAACACCTGGGGGCCTTCTTGCAAGGGCAAAGGACCAGAAGCATAATCCATATTTGCAGGACAAAGACCACGGGGAGATATAAAAAGAAGCCCCATGCATGTTTTTGCACTCAGATTTGGAAAGCTATTCCCTGAGTCCACCAGTGTATTAAACAGTATCTCTCCTTTTCTTTAAGGCATTGCTTGGTTTTTCTTTTATCTTCTGCAACGATGTCTGGCCTGGTGATCTAGGTCAAGATCTCATGGTAAAGAGTAGTTTATTTGCAGAGGATGGTTGAGGCAGGTCCTTTATATACTCAGCAAGCCCATCACAGTTTCATGCTAGCGATGGTGATCGAGCAGATGCATTTGACATAAAAGTATGAGTGGAGGCTCACCTGTGGACTGGGCCAAACAAAGACTTCTCCATGGCAGGAGTAACTGGTCATTGGAATGGGTGGGATCAGTGTTTGGTATATGCATAGGTAGTCACCAAAGCAGTGGTACTGGCGAGCTAATAGAACTTTCTAGTTTCTATCACCTTGCATTTGGAAGTGTGATTGACTTTTTAGAAATGAGAAAGGCCCTAGGATGTTGGATCATATTGGAATGAAAGAATAGGAAAGGCCTCATGGAAGGAATTTCAGACTTTCTGCTGGTAAAGTGTTTGGCCTCAAGCAATGCACTAGAAATTTGTTTGTATTCTAAGCTAGTGAAGCATACATCTAGTTACTAGCTGGAATAATAGCTATTGTTTTATGGGCACTTAACTGTGTGTCTGGCATGGAGACTGATCTTTGTTCACCAAAATTTGTTCTCTCCTTCTTCCCGAAAATGTGACTAGGCTAGCTTTCGCCAACATCCTTTCATTTTTTTTTTTTTTTAAAGAAGAGATCACATAAAGTTCTTTATTACAGACCTACAAAAAAATGAGAGAATTATTACTCTCACTTGTTTGGGTTTCTTTTTACAAAACAACAGCAGGAAAGAAAAATGCAAGAGGCAGATGAGCCAGGCACTGGGGTTAGGATCAGAAGGGCCCAGGGAGATGAGGACAAGCTGTTACTGGGGACAGGAACGTGGCAGGCTGGCCCAGGCTCTCCAAGCACTTTGGGAGAGCTGTGACAGCCCTCGAGGGAGCAGCTACCAATAGTGTGGGAAACCGCTGTCTCCAGATCAGCAGCAGCACCGTTCCTCTGGTGGCCACCCTGGCGGCCAGCTGGGCTGGGAGCACTGGAGGACCTGTGCTTGGAGGCCTGGTCTCCAAACATGGGCCCTCAGGGCCAGATAGAAAGGAGGAAGCGGGAAGGGCCTGCACAGGACAGTTCTATCAGGGTCCTCCTAGGACCACAGGGCTCCAGCGGGCAAGAGCATCAGGGTTCTTTCCTGCTTGTCAGGCAATCAGCTTCTTCCTGAAAGCCTACAGCTGATCCTCACCTTGATGTTCACAAACTTGCCCACCACATCCCCATTCTTGATGGCCAGCATGGTGGGCACAGCTGACACTTCATGCTCTATGGCGAGGTCTGTGTGGTCGTCAATATCCACCTTGGCCATCACCACCTTTCCATGCTGCCTGGCCACCACCTTCCGTAACCTTGGCCCCAGGATCTTGCAGGGACCACACCACTGTGCGTGAAAATCCACAGCCACTGGTGTCTCACTGTTGACAACTCGGTCTTGAAAGTCAGGCCCATCCTTGATGTTAAAGGCTGTTGAACAGACTCTGGTGGATTATAATGGCCGGGCTTGGCTGGGTGTTACTGTCAGGTCACCAGGACTGTGTTGTGGGGTCTGTAGAGCCCTGGAGATGAGGGGTACCCACTGACCTTGAGGGGGTTTCCTGGAGATGATGGAGGCCAGGAACCTCCTCAGGAGAAGTCGATGAGCCATCTCCCTGCAGCACAAGATGCACAGCCCGGCCCTCCCGCCTGTCAAGGGCACATCTCGCCAACATCCTTTCTGTTAGTTGTGTCTCTGTGATTACATTCAGAGCAGAAACATCATGTAGCACTTCCGGTTTAGGTCTTAACACAATAGAAGGTTCTCCTCTAACACTCTGTTTTCTTCTGGTGGTTGAAGCCATAGCTATCCAGCTTTGGCCGGGCACATGTTAGCAATGTCCTAGCAATGACACAGCAACATAAAGGCAGCATCTACACATGGATTTCCCACAGGAACTATTATGTGAGGAAAAACAAGCTTCTCTATTCTTTGAGCTTTGCATTCTCTTACTTAATGGGCACAAGAATCACCTGGAGATCCTGTTAAACTGCAAATCCTGATTCAGTGGGCATTGAGAGGGTATCTTTTAAAAAAATATATTTTATTGATATTTTTACAGAGAGGAAGGGAGTAGGATAGAGAGGTAGAAACATCAATCAGCCACCTCCTATACACCTCCTACTGGAGATGTGCCCGCAACCAAGGTACATGCCCTTGACCTGAATTGAAGCTGGGACTCTTCAGTACGCAGTCCGATGCTCTATCCACTGAGCAAAACCGGTTAGGGCAAGAGGGTATCTTGAGTGGGGCTCGAGATTCTGTATTTTCTAACAAGTTTCTAAGTGATGTTAATGAAGTTGGTCTATACATTCAGTCCCACCTATTCCCCAGGAATTGTAATTAAATTGGGGAAAGGTACTCAAAACTAACAAAACAAGCAAATAAAACAAACAAAACCTCCCCAGGTGATTCCAATCTATAAACAGGGTTGAGACCTATTGCTTGGGAGGAACATTGTCTGCGGATGCAGGATTCCGATTCCTTTCCTGGTACCCTTCAGAGGAGCCGACAATTCCTTCTTGGTCTTCTAAATAGTCTTGTCATCCTGTCTTCTAATTAACCTCTTATGGATAATATTTCTGGTTGCCTGTCTGCAACTGATGGAAGTCCTTGTCTTCCTAAACTTTATTTTAGCCCGAAAGTTCTTTGTTCACCTCCTCTTGTTTGACATCTTGTTTCGGATGTTGAGCTTTAAACAAAAATAATTCAAGATGGTGATGCAGAGAGAAGCTGATTATCGACTCGTCCCCAAATCTGCCTTTAGGGACCACATATTGAGCGTTTACATATTAAACACTGCAACAGCAGCCTAACTTGAGGTTTCAGCCCTTAAGACAGTCAGATGCTCACCATTATTGAGATAGATGATGTAACAATTAAACTACTATTTTGTGCAATCAGTTTCACCTGAAGGTTCTAAAGCCTTAAGAACATCTGGTGACAATTTGTAGTTAACACAACATTTTATTAAGTGTTGATAATATACTAGGTGTTGCAGAGACTACAATCCTTATTCAGAGGTCAAGGGAGAGAACAAATATGTCCCAAAAGAAAGAAACAGGCTTAAAATAGCTAAGACTTTTTCCTAAAAAAATCCCTTTTATCTTGGTTGAGACTTTAGGATTTTGCAAAAACTATCATTTTTATAAAACTTCTGCAGTCTACAAAATGTTTTTTAAATAGATGACCTAATTTAATCTTCACTTTAGCTTTCCTGTACTGTGATATAGTCAGTAGCAAGCAATAGAAAACCCGATTTCAATTGTCCACCCGACAATTAGGAAAGTTATAATTGTCTTAATTCTAAATAGTGAAGTACAATGGTTTTAGGATTGTTAACCCATCAAGTTTGTGCGGATTCAGGTAGTTCTCTCTTTCTATTACATCTAGGGCATCAGCTCCAGCCAAGGCTACTTTCCCTCATAGTAGTGAAGTATAGTAACCTCCATCTTGAGTAAAAACTGCTGTTTAAAATTTTAACCCTGCTATTCTGGCTTCTGTAAATGTTTGCTTGCTTAAATAATAGGGAAAAAATAAGACTACTCCCATTCCAGAGAGGCCATAAACTATCCCCCAGACAGATTTATCAGTGCTGGCACCAGGCTAGGCCTTGAGATGTGGTCTCTTGGCCCTGTCCCAGCACACAGGAGTTCTTTCTCAAAAGGTTGGGCAGCCTCATTCCGAATTTGGAAGATAAAGAACTGAAAAACATATAAATTAGGAAAGACTTCCTCTGTTTGGGCCCAGCATTTGACAGAGACACTCTACTCTGAGCCTGCTGGTACTTGTGTGATAATAAAAGACTGCAAATTAACTTGGCTTACTAATTAAGGCATCTTCTGATTTACGATATCACAGTAGCAAGAATTCTGTCAGTAGCAACTGGGGCTACCCATCTCATTATTCATGTCTAGCTCAAAAGAAGGAACATCTCTCACCCAGCCATGTCCTTCTCTTGTCCTAATTAGTCATTTTAGGGAATGTGTCCATCTCAAGGGGATGGGGTGGTGATCTACAGTGACTGACTTAGGGTCCTGAGACAATTACTGGCAAGGAAGGCGGGGATTGCTGTGATTGACCTAGACCAGTCAGGTCCACTCCTAGAGCTGGGCATGGAGCTGGATCCTCTGGGTCACATGGAGGGGGTGGATGAAAGAGCAGTCTGTTCTGTTAGGAAAGCAGAAGGGAGTGGATGCTGGTGGCACTCACCAGGGTTTACTCCAAGTATTTGGTGCTAATTTACAGAGGAGAAACCAGGGCTTATGGAAATTGAATGATCGCCCAAAATATTAGGTAGGTAGGTGGCCAAATGGAGACTTCTAACTACAAATCTGTTGTCCACCTTAGCAGAAGAACCAGCCCAAGGTAATTCTCAAAGCAGAGGTTTGTCTTCAGTAGCCCCCCTTTCTCTTACTACTCCTCCATCATTCTCTTTCTCTTATAATTTAGAATAAAAGCACTAACAGGTGTTGTGTTTTCCCAGACTATTAGTAGCTAAGCTTATATATATGTTTCATTTCAGAGGAAAGGAGAGGGAGAGAGAGATAGAAACATCAATGATGAGAATCATTGATTGGCTGCTTCTGCATACCCCTCACTGGGGATGGAGCCTGCAACCCAGGCTTGTGCCCTGACTGGGAATCAAACTGTGACCTCCTGGTTCATAGGTTGATGCTCAACCACTGAGCCATTCCAGCTGGGCAGTAGCCATGCTCTTGACTAGGAATGCCTGAGCCTTTCCAAGAGACACTCGCCTCCCAGCCTTCAGAGGGGAGTCAGGTGTGGCCCCTCTTCTTGATGAGCCTCACCTGGCCCCGGAAGTGGTTCTGCAGGAAGCTGAGGGCCTGCAGGGAGACCCAAGGTCTGCAGCCCCCCATGGGCCTGGGTCAGGCTTCTCTCCCAGCCAGGTGGCTGCCATGGCCCTGAGTGCAGCTCCCACCCCTGGGGAGCGAGCCCGTCCTGGGAGAAGCCGCCCCGCTGGAGCCGCTCAGCGCCCTTGTACCTCTTCTCAGCCAAATCACAGAAGAAACGGTCCACGTGCTCCAGAGCCACATCGCAGTCACAACAGAAGCCCCGAGAGAGGTGGGTGTGGGCACAGAGGCCGCTGCCAGGCGGGAGGGGGGGGGCGCAGCCTCTACCTCAGGGGGTCATCCTGGTGGATGACCTGGAGCTCTAGGTGGTCGGCTTTAAGGAGTGAAGCCTGGGCCGCAGGTAGAGGTGCAGGTGGAGATGGAGGAGAGCAGGAGGGTGGAGGCTGGAGGCAGGAGGTCCCTGGGGCTGTGAACAGGAGGCAGAGCCAGGGCCGCCAAGGACAATGCCCCATTTCATTTTTAAAAATTCTGGAGCAGAACGGACTATGTTGATTTCTGATCCCTTCCATGGATCTCAACCTTTAGGAGAGCTTTCAGGGTCAATCTTCAACTGACATTGTTGGCCTTAGACTCTGCATTCTCCCAGTCTCCCTGTCCACACTGGACGCCCAGTAACATTTCTCCATCAGACATTTCATTTCCTTGGGGTCCTGACTTCTGCTTTCCCTTGTGACAGTCCATCAGCTAGATACACTGACATTTGGCTGACATCTTCATCAGCCCACCCTCTTTGGCTCAAGCTAGTATGCAATCCACTGGTTAGATATGATTGGGTCTTCAGGCACAGTTGGGTCTCTCTTCACCTCTAATACTCGTAAGTCACACATAGAGAAACTATTCTACAATAGAGATAAAAGACTAGACTAGGGCATTAAAAAAAGCGAGACATTCCCCCCCCCCCCCCAGATTTCTGTACAATCTGATTTTTTTTGTCCCTTTCTTCCTGCCTCCTGCCTTTCCCCTATCACTCATCTTTTCCTCTTGTCCGAGTGAGGTGCACAGATCTAAGATACAGTAATGGTTTGTCCTACTTAAGTATGAAACCTCATCATCACGAATGCTTGATGTTAGCACTGCCGGTAGAACTATCGCTCTGCCCAGAATTCCTGCAGAAATGCTAGATTCGCGCAGGTTCCCAGCAACATCCACCCCCAGAAATCCAGCCCAGTCTAGCTGTTCCTAAGTACATAAATCATTCTAGGGAAGGTGAAAGGTCACCTGGCCCAAATTTCTCCTCTGTTTTTGGTTTATCTTAATTAGGTTTTGCTATTTTTTCACCACACCCTCAATCTTCTCTGTCTCCAAAAGCAGCATAACTGCCCCTCCTCAACTTTCATAAACTCTGTTAGAGCCACTTTTTCAATAACTTATTCCATATGTTCCAGAATCCTCCCTCCCCCAACTCCTTGCTTTCTCATTTTTTTTGCATGGCATCCTCCAGTGTTTGAATCATCACAAGTGAAAGGAGGAAATGTTCTCCAGCCCCGCACCCATGAGGCCTTGTCTTTGGTGTGCTCCACCTGTCCCATCCTTTAAAAGGTTTCGTGGGGGGTTTTCTCACTTGGGGTCCTACTCCTTCTTCCCCAGAAGCCCCATGTAACTGGATCGTGTGGCCCTTCCCTGATCAGGACATGACGCTTTTTGGGATAAAAGACAAGAAAGGCCCCTTAGAGGCATCCAATAGGAACTCAGAGCAGAAAGATGATACTCTCTGGGTTTCCGCTGCGAAAACAGACTAATTATTCCATTTCTCACTAATAATTACTTTCAGTGTGCAGGTGCATGTAGTTTTTGTGATGAGGTCTTTTCTGCGCACCAAACAGGTTTCGTCACCCTTTACCTTCTCGCACACAATCTCTCTCAAACAGGAGGGGGCGGGGGCTCCAGGCGCTCACTTGGCAGGTGGGGAGGTGCATGTCAGTAAGTCTGATTTTTCTGATATGCCTCTGGGAAGCTACTTTCGAGTGTGCGCCACGCCTCAGAGGCACTAAACCCTGTGGATGTAGTCACTTTGTAGAGGCTGTACCAAGGTTCATGAGAGGGGGAGGGATGCATGTTGAATATTTAAAAAAATTATTTATTTACTGGTGACAGCACTCCAGACGTCCCCTTTTCCCTTTCTCTGCCTCCCTCCAGGCCTCCCTGCCCTGTCTCAGGCCTTCCTCACACTATTGTCTGTGTCCATGGGTCATGCATCTATGTTCTTTGGTTAACCCCTTCCCATTCCATCTGAGATCTGTCGTTCTGTTCCGCGCATCTATTCCTCTGGGCCTATTTTGTTCTTCATTTTGTTCATTAGATTCCACATATGAGTGAGATCATGTGATATTTGTCCTTCTCTAACTGGCTTATTTGCTTAGCATAATAATCTCCAGGTCCATTCACGCTGTCTCAAAGGGTAAGAGACCCTTCTTTTATTCAGCTGCATAGTATTCCGTTGTGTAAATGTACCACAGCTTTTTCATTCACTCATCAACTGATGGGCACTGGGCTATTTCCAGATCTTAGCTGTTATAAGTTGTGCTGCTGTGAGCACAGGGGTGCATACATTCTTTCTGGTTGGTGTTTCGGGATTCTTAGGATATATTCCCAGAAGTGGGATCGCTGGGTCGAACAGCAGTTCCATTTTCAGTTTTTTGAGGGACCTTCAGACTGTTTTCCACAGTGGCTGCCCCGTCTGCACTCCCACCAGCTGTGAATGAGGGTCCCCTTTTCTCCACATCCTCTCCAACACTTTTTTGTTGGCAGTAGATGTTCTGGCAGGTCTGAGGTGATAGCTCATTGTCGTTTTCAATTTGCATCTCTCTGATGATTAGTGATATTGAGCATTTTAAAATGTCTCTTGGCCATCTGTGTGTTCTCTTTGGAGAAGTGTCAGTCACTGTCCTCTGCCCATCTTTTAATTGGATCGTTTCCCTTCCTGGCATTGAGTTGTATAATAAGTTATTTGTATAATTTGGAAATTAATCCTTTATCAGATGTATTATTAGTGAGTATATTCTTCCCTCCATTGGGCTGCCTTTTCATTTTGTTGGCGTTTCTTTTGCTGTGCAGAAGCTTTTTAGTTTGATGTAGTACCATTAGCTTATTTTTTTTCTTTGTTTCTCTTGCTCTAGGATAGTGGTCGGCAAACCGCGGCTCGAGAGCCACATGCGGCTCACTAGCCATGGTTTGTCGCTCAGTTGACTAATGAGTTTGCTGACCATTGCTCTAGGAGGTGTATCAGTGAAAATACTGCCATATGAGATGTGAGATTTTACTGCCTGTGTTTTCCTCTCGGATTTGTGGCTTTGTGATTTATATGTAAGCATTTTATCCACTTTGAGTTTATTCTAGTGCAATGGCCGGCAAGCTCGTTAGTCAACAGAGCCAAATATCAACAGTACAACGATTGAAATTTCTTTTGAGAGCCAAAATTTTTAAACTTAAACTTCTTCTAATGCCACTTGTTCAAAATAGACTTGCCCAGGCCATGGTATTTTGTGGAAGAGCCACACTCAAGGGGCCAGAGAGCCGCATGTGGCTCTTGAGCAGCAGTTTGCTGACCATGGTTCTAGTGTATAGCGTAAGTTGATGGTCTAGTTTTATTTTATTTTTTTTTGCATGTACCTATTCAATGTTCCCAGCGCCATTTGTTGAAGAGACTATCTTTACTCCATTGTATGTTCTTGCCTCCTTTTTCAACTATTAATTGGCCATATTGTCATGGGTTGATTTTTGGAGTCTCTATTTTATCCTATTGGTCTATATGCCTGTTCTAGTGCCAGTACCAGGCGGTTTTAATTACAGTGGCCTTGTTTGATATCTGTATTGTGATCCCTTCAACTTTGTTCTTCTGTCTTAAGATTGCTGAGGCTATTTGGAACCAGTAAATCAATCAATTTGTTCAATGGAGATTGATTTGTTTACAAAGAGAAATGTAATAGCTATGATAATGCCTGTTGGTTATTTTCTCTGCTCACTCTCTTCCAGTGAGCAAATCACTAGAAAGACCAAATCAGGATCAGTTGTTGCTAGATGAGCATAAACTAGAACAAAGACATTAGAAATAATTCATCAGATTGGATGGATAAGGAACCAGGGAGTGTCATCGATCCCTCTGAACTCCAGCTTTGTTTTTCAGAGACGCATTAGTTTTTGGAGCTGAGAGGTAATGCCTAAGTCTTTTCCCACAAAGCCTTAAGCCAGTGCCAAGAGTCTGGGGCACGGTTATCAGCTCCACCCTAAGAAACAAGCGGAGAAGGAGCCAGAGTGAGGAGCCAAGAAACCGAGAACCATGTGTGATGTGGGAGAAGGCTCCAAACAGGCAACCGGGAGGCATTCGGGAAGGGTTTCCTGCGCCAGAATCCAGGGTTCGCCAGGGCTTTTTCTGTGTCTCTAGAGCAGGCATCCGGGGAGGAGGAGAGGAGCTGCCAGGAGACTCGATTTCTAGGACTCGGAGGAAGCAGCACGGGCCAGCCTGCCTTCTTCCAGGATGTGCCTCGAATTCTGACGGCAGTCCCACAGGCAGACCCGCTCTCTCTCGGAGGGATCAGAGTCACAATAACACTCCTTACTCTCCAATTCTTTTTTAAAAAAGTTTTACTTTAAAACAATTACAGATTTATAGGAAGTTGTAAAAATAGAACAGAGAAGTCCTTCCCCCAGTTCCCCCCAGAGGTAACATCTTGCCGAGCGAGAGCACAATATCAAACAGGAAATTGACATTGGTACTGTGGAGAGCGGCCACAGCATCCGGACAGGTCCACACCTCGGACTGATGAGAGGGCACAGTCCTCTCGTGGCCTCGTGCAAGTCCCAGCGTGGAGGGCGGACCCCTCCCTGCACAATTATAGCAACAGCTGTGGTTGTAATCTTGAACCTATGGTCTGAACACATGGCCTGGAGTGCCTGAGTGATATAGGCTGCAGGTAAACAGAGCTTGATCAAATGCATGTAGTTGAGTTAGGATTGAAACCCATGAGAATGTTGTAAACATCTTAACTAGCCCTTACTTGGCCTCGTGGCATCGGCTACAAAATAAAGACAAGGCTTGTAGTCTGTGATGCTGTCTCTCCACCCCGGAGCAGCGTCCCACCCAGACCAGCTTTCATTCTCCTGTTTGTTCTCAATCCTTCACTGCCCCCTCTCAGGTCACCGAACCTGGCAGAGCTGGTGCGGCACATAAGGTGCCCTGGGGCTGAGTATGCCATGGCCGTGCCGCCTTGCCACAGGTTCAACCCACAGACTTTCTCGGAGTTCACCAGTTTTACATGCACTCATTTGTGTGCGTCTGTGCATTTTATCACATGTGTAGCAACTAGCATGTTTAAACACTGCCATGATCGAGATACAGAACTCTCTCATTACCACAAAGATCTTTGAATTTTTTTTTAAAGAGCAAAAACTAACTCCTGAAAGTATTATTAGCTCATGCTACTACAATACAATTGAACGGGTTAGAGTTTCCTTTATACCTTTTGCATCTTATTAGTATTTTTGTGTGACTACATCCTGTTCACCAGTTCAAATGGCGAAGCTGAGGACTTAATCCTTGGACCTCTCTGAGGGGACTGGGAAGTTAAATTGCCGACATGTTCAACACCTCTGGGTGAGCCACCTGAGGAGCGTGCGGGCCTCAGGAGTTCACGTGGCCATTGGTTAAGCTGCCGTTTGAACTAGCTTTTTCTTCCAGCATTCTCAGTTTGGACGCAGCATTGTTTGATACCTGGTTGAAATTCTTTATTCTTAGTCTATTAAGTCCCATTGGTTCTCCCTCTGACACAGTTTTCATCTCGTGTCTGGACTCTGGAAACTAAATGTCTAAACGGCACCCTGACTTCAGAAACCTCCCCTCCCTGCTTACACCCCATACATCCCATTATTTCCAGTTGAACCTTAAAAAAACCCTGTTATGCACAGTTCTCCTCTTGAACTTGATCCCTCACCCTGTTTCCTTGGGGTCTGTATGCTCTTTTGATGGCCCCCTTCACACAACATCTAACTCCTGTGAATAAATACAAAGAGACACACAGTAGAGTTTAGACACAGTGATAATTTTTCATAAATTATCCAAACTTGGTGGCTCACAACATAAATCTATCACCGTTCTTGGAGGCAGAAGTCTGAGCTCAAGGTGTCTGCAGGATTGACCTTCCCCCAAAGACTGGAGGGGAGAATACTTCCTTAACTGTTGTGGTTTCTGGGCGGATCCATGCATTCCTTGGTTTGTGTCTGTATAAATCCAATCTCTGCCCCCATCTTCACATGGTCTTCTCTCTGTGTCTCCCCTGGATGTCTCTTATAGGGATCCTTGTCACTACCCATCCAGGTAATCCAAAATGATCTGATCTTGAGATCCTTAAATTAATTACATCTGTAAAGACCCCTTTTCAAAATAAGATCACATTCATAGGTTCCCAGGGTTAGGATGTGAACATATCTTTTTGGGAGCTGTCACTCAACCTGCTACAATAATTAAACGGTCAAAACCAAATAGCATTGATTTTGAAGTATCAATATATTAGTAACAATTTGGACAAAAATACAAAAACGTGCTTATTCAATTTGTGGTTAAGGTGAAACTGGGTTGGAAAATAAAAACAAAAAAATTTTTTTTATAGGTTATAAGAATGAGCCAACATTAGCAAAATGGACTTTTGCTTTGTACTCATTTCTATTACATTACTTATCACAGGGTTTTGATTCTGATTCAGTGAGCCTGACCCCCTTGAAAAGTTTCACAGCATTTTCAGCTACAGATTTAGGACTTGTCTTTTTTTATTTTTTAAAATATATTTTATTGATTTCTTACAGAGAGGAAGAGAGAGGGACAGAGAGTCAGAAACATTGATGAGAGAGAAACATCAATCAGCTGCCTCCTGCACACCCCCTGCTGGGGAGGTGCCCACAACTTAGGAACATGCCCTTGACCAGAATCGAACCTGGGACCTTTCAGTCCACAGGCTGATGCTCTATCCACTGAGGCAAACCAGTTAGGACTCTTCCTCCTCCTCCTCCTCCTCCTCCTCCTCCTCCTCCTCCTCCTCCTTTTCCCCTCCTCCTCCTCCCTCTCCCCTCCTCCTCCTCCTCCTGACTCTTTCTCCTCCTCCTCCTCCTCCTTCTTCTTCCTCCTCCTCCTCCTCTTCCTCCTCCTCCTCTTCTTCTTCCTCTTCCTCTTCTTCCTCTGCACGCTCTTCCTCTACTCGCTCTTCCTCTTCCTCTTCTTCCTCTTCTTCCCCTTCCTCTTCTTCCTCTTCTTCCCCTTCTTCTTCTTCTTCTTCTTCTTCTTCTTCTTCTTCTTCTTCTTCTTCTTATTATTATTATTATTATTATTATTATTATCTTTGCCAAGCTGGCATGGCTCAGTAGTTGAGTGTTGACCTATGAATGATTTCTGGTCAGGCACATGCCTGGGTTGTGGGTATAATCCCCAGTTGGGGGGCATGCAGGAGGCAGCCGATCAATGATTTTCCTTTCATCATTGATGTTTCTCTCTCTCTCTCTCCCTCTCTTAAATCAATACAAATATATATTTTTAAAAATTCATCTTTATTGTTGAAAGTATTACAATGTCTCCCCTCCCCTTATTCCCCCAAAGGTAAGCTGGCAAACAATTTGATTTAATGAAATCTGCCATGCTGTTTGAGAAAATGTGACAGCTATACCCCAGACCCAAATGATTAAAATTCACATATAATGTTAAATCAGTACAATGAATTTGGTATGAAGACAACGTGTGCTGGGATTCGTCAGGATGAAAAAGCCCAGCTCAGCTTTGAGGAACAACCGACAGCTGCCCATGGGTTGAGGATAAATATGGTGGAACTCTAGACATCATATGTGCCCGTGCAGTGAAACGGTCCAGAGACGGGTGGGCAGCCTCAAGAAAAGGTGGAGGGAATGAGCGGTCCAGAGCTTGACCAGGTGAAAGGGAGCTTCTAATTGTAAGTAGTTGAAGATGATCAGTTCTCAACAAGAGAGTTCTAAGGGAATTTAAGAAGACGCAGAAAAAAATCAGTATTTTTAGAGTGGTCTCAAAGGAGCATTTATTGGCTGGTGGGCCCAGCTTATAATATTTCGCTAATATGTTGTATTTATGGATTAGCAGCTAGGAAATAAAGCGCCAGATTCCTTGTGTGGGGTTCAGAGTGAGCCACCCTAAGATGCGCCTCAGTAGTATGCCGGTTACTTTGAGCTAAAGGCAATTGTAGCGTCAAGCTCAAGAGAAGCCTCGGCCCTTCCCTTTAAGTACTATCTGTGTGCAGGGCAGACTGCTGTTCACCAAATGTCTGTTCTTTTATGCTCCCACCATGACCCTTTGAGGCCCCAAGCCGCATTACCTCACCCCTAGCTCAGGATGCCTTCCGTATCGAGTCTCCCTCTCTGTCTCCGAACCTCTCCTGCTTCTGGAGTCCCCATGCATGTGTATGTGTTAAATTTGGTTGTTTCCCTTTGCTAATTTGTTTAATGTCTATTTGATTATTAGACTAGACAGAAGAACCTTGAGGGTAGGGGCAAGTTTATTCCTCCCCCACATTTATATCCATTGAAATTTCCAGAGTTTCCCCAGAAAAGCTGGAAGCTGAGTTTTCTGAAGGGTATATCTTGACTCAGTACCCTGGTGTCAGAGAGGCGAGGTTCCCCAGTTCACTTACTAGTATGCCTAGTCCCAGGCACAGGTTACCTCTCTGAATCTCGGTTTCCTCACCTTTGAAGTAGGGATGGTTATAGGAAGTCAATGAGGAAATAACATGTGTGAATGTGGTTCATAAAGTGCTATTCAAACACAGGTGGTTATTCCTCCCAAGTCCTGTTTCCTAGCGTGGAAGATGAAACGAGCTATTCTTTGGGGTCTATTCCAGTATCATGACCCAACTCCAGTGGAACTTCTGGGACCTGAGCTTGTGAACAGAATTGTTCAGGGTCCTGCTGCTGCCTCTGGGTTCCCAGAGCGTGCAGGACCCAGGCCTCTGGGCCTCCCTCTCTGTGTAATTCCAGCCCTACAGCTCTCAGTTCAACCTAACCCCAAACCAAGATGCTGTTCGACAAAGCCAATCTGCTCAAGGAAATCACATGAACTCAAATGAAAAACCCTCCTGGAGTTATTATTTCCTTGAGAGACAGGGAAAATTCATGAGGGGGAAAATCCAAGGAAAATTTCAGTATAGCGTTTTCCGCGGATAAAACGGACCTTATGTCCCATTGTCTGGACTGGGAGCAAAGAGGGAAGAGCTCTTAAGATTTGAGGCATTCTGTTCTCTCTCTGAAGGAGTTCTCTTCTCTCTCTCCCTATATTTTGGAGGGCCCCTCCCTTCTATTGACACTGCGTTGTCACCAGTGTGACTCAGTATACTCTATAAGCTTGTGACCAGATGGCACCTGTACCAAAAAGATACCCAATCTGTAGGGTGGGTGGGAAAAAACCCTCAACCCTGCCACATGATTATTCTCTCAGCACTGTTTAGAAAGTTACTGCCATTCCTTCCATTCGCAACCTCTTCTTAAAACGACCAGTAGGGGGCACTGCAGGGTGAGATTCCCCACACTATCCCACAAAAAGTTATTGGAACGTGAAGTATGGAACATAATACACCCATTCTAGCGACAGTAGTACACTTTTACATACAGTAATACATTCTGAGAGACTGATTAAGTGTACACTTAACGATCTCAGTTGCTTTTGGGATAGATTAGCTAAAGAAGGAAGTTTTAACTTGAAGGATGTGGGTTACATTCTGACCTAGTACATGGACATGAAGTACTGGGCCCTAATGACTGTGGCTGGAAGAGCAGTTCGCACACAACCGCTCTGGGACCATGGTGCATTTGGCTGGGCCGAGGAAAGAAGGATCTGGCAGCCTGAGATCGTGAGGGAGCCAGAGATGTGAAAGCTGAGAGTCTTAAAACCTTAGAAAGCAGCTATCTTCCGTGTCTGACTTTATTGGATACTGTAAACGCGGGCAATGGCACTTAAAGCCAGCAGCAAGTTTATTATAAAATCCAGTGAAGGCACACGTAGTTCTTCTAGTCAAGAAAGGGAAAATGAGGTACCCATGGAAAGTAGAGAGAACATGAATCATAGATTTTAAGAGTCACATATGCTAAAATCCAAGGCAGATTTTGAAATTGGGACTTTTAAAATTTCAAACAAAATTATTTACATTTACGTTGGGGATATGTTTAGGTTTTTCAAATAAAAAGGTACAAAGAGGTTTTAAAGATAAGAAGTATCCGACCCTTTTCTACCAGGCACCAATTTCCCTTCCCCATGGCTTTCTGGAGATATTTTATGCATATATGCAAATTATATATCATCCTATAATTTTACTATAATTTTAAACAAGCAAATCAAGATTTTTTTTAAACCTGCATGTTGAATTACGCATCTTGATCATTGATTGGCAAGTGTAGGATTGGTATCTAATTGTGACTGATAAAATACGTTAATTCACACTCCACCAAATCCTTATGAACAGAGAGAAAGTGATTTCTAACACCACCCCCCATAGTAAAAAAATCTTAATTTTAAAGGATTTCTTTGATGAGATTATAAGCACTTAAAGAGTAGGGACTGTATACACACACACACACTTTTTAAAAATCCTGTCTCCTTTTAGCTCTCAGGTGTGATTCTTTGGGCAGAGTGAACACTATCAAGTGTGATGGACAAATGATGCTCGAACTTTCAGTAGTTGAAGTGAGTCCTCTTTGAAAAGGGGCTGTGGTAATGGGGACAGTGTTTTCAAGGAGATGTGGATTTAAAAAAGAGAACTTTGAGCCGAGACCGGTTTGGCTCAGTGGATAGAGCGTCGGACTGCGGACTGAAGGGTCCCGGGTTCGATTCTGGCAAGGGCATGTACCTTGGCTGCGGGCGCATCCCCAGTAAGGGGCGTGCAAGAGGCAGCTGATCGATGTCTCTCTCTCATCGATGTTTCTGACTTTCTATCCCTCTCCCTTCCACTCTGTAAAAAATCAATAAAAAAAAAAATATATATATATATAAAAAGAGAACTTTGAGAGTGTTTATAGAAGAGACAAATGCATCCTGAATATTCTGGAAAAAAAGAGCCTGGACCATTTTGATCTCACTGAATTCTCTCTTCACCTATGAGCTGTGTGATTGTGGGAAAGGTGCTTAAACTCTCAGTTCCTTAGTTTTCTCATCTGTGAAACGGAACGGATAGTATATCTACAATATAGGGTTGTTTCAAGATGAAATGAGGTAACACAGTGGTCAGCAAGCTGCGGCTTATGAGCCACATGCGGCTCGCGAGCCGTGGTTTGCTGCTCTGTTGACTAATGAGTTTGCCGACCACTGGGGTAGGGGCTTAATCACAAGGAACAACAGCCTGTCATTATTGGAATCGAGAGTCTAGGCCAGTGGTTGGCAAACTCATTAGTCAACAGAGCGGCCAAACCTCGGCTCGCGAGCCGCATGTGGCTCTCGAGCTGCAATTTGCCAACCACTGAGCGAACGTATAACTTGGAGCAATGATCGCAATAGTAATTGCTCAACAGACGTTAAGTATTATCACTCTTGTTAATATAGTGATCTTTATTGTTGAAAGTATTACTTATCGCTCTTATTACAGCTCTCGGGAAGAAGGATTAGGGTTCTCTGTTCCCCAGAATGTAAAATATTTGACTAACATTCTTTAACGATAACATTCTTTTAACTATAGAGATTCTGATGACCCTGTAAGCAAAGTAATTCACAAAAGTGGAGTCTGTCATACTTATTCCACCACATCAGCCCCTCTGGTCTCTCTCCAATGCCTTGGGACATGGGTCTTGGGGGCTCTACAGAAGGGAAGTAAGACCAAGAGGCAGGTGTCAGGTGGCAGGAGCTCCGAATACGGAGCAGATACCTGTCCCCTGCCTCCTGCTCTGCCGTTCATGGCCCTGTGAGCCAGGGGAGTCACTTGGATTCTGATATATCAATTGGTACCTAGTGAAGTGGATGTGAAACATTTTTAATAGGGTTTGAAGAAGAAGAATACTCCCTAATAAAAGAGTAATATGCAAATTGACCATACCTCTGATCAAGCCACACCCACTAGCCATGCCCACCAGCCAATCAGGAGCTGGGGCAGAGCCAGGCGGGGCTAAGGCCAGGGCCGGGGTGGGTGGAATCGAGGCTGTTCCCATCAGGGCTAAGGCCAGGGCCAGGGTGGGCAAAGCCAAGGTGGCCAGCAGCGGGCGCGCGACCCCTGGAGCTGGGCGGTTGCCAGAAGCTGGGGCTAAGGCTGGGGCTGAGCCAAGCAGGGAGATGGCTGGGTGCCCAAGGCCTAAAGCCTTGGCCAGAGGCTTTAGGCCTTGGGCAGGCTGGGGGTGAGTGGTCAGTAGGACATCCCCTGAGGGCTCCCAGTATGTGTGAGGGGGCAGGTTGGGCTGAGGGATCACCCAACCTCAGTGCACGAATTTTGTGCACTGGGCCCCTAGTATCCTATCTAATAAGAGTAATATGCAGATTGACCATCACTCCAACACACAAGATGGCTGCCCCCAGGTGGTCAAAGATCCCGTCCCCATGTGGACACAAGATGGCCACCACAAGATGGCCAACAGAGGAGGGCAGTTGGGAGGGACCAGTCCTGCAAGGAAGGGCAGTTGGGGGCGATCAGGCCTGCAGGGGAGGGCAGTTAGGGGTGACCAGGCCAGCAGAGGAGGGAAGTTGGGGGCAAACAGGCTGGCAGGGGAACAATTAGATATCACTCAGGCTGGCAGGGTAGTGGTTAGGGCGTGATCAGGCTGGCAGGCAGAAGCAGTTAGGGGCAATCAGGAAGGCAGGCAGGCAAGCAGTTGGGAGCCAGCAGTACTGGATTGTGAGAAGGATGTCTGATTGCCTGGCAACAGGCAGTCGGACATCCCTCAAGGGGTCCCAGATTGGAGAGGGTACAGGCTGGGTTGAGGGACACCCCCTGTTCTCGTGCACAAATTTCATGCACTGGGCCTCTAGTGGGATTATAATAAAATAAGACTGGTAATGTAACAAGTGTGGCTTTTTATACATGCAAAAGGTTATCTCATTAAAATGTACTGGCCCTGGGAGGTACATGACGCCCATGATGCTCAAAATAACTTGGTACTCCTTTCAGAGTAGTCTTCAGATTCATGAATAAAAACCAGTTTCATTTAAAATAATTTCAGACTCACAGTAAAGTTTTAAAAATAGTTCAGAGGCTTTCCACATTCCCTTCAATCCAAAGTCCCCAAATATCAACATCTTATATAACCACAAAGGCAGAACATTAATATGAATATAATACTATTATCTAATTTACACACCTCATTCAGATTCACAAACTGCCCTACCGATGTCCTTTTGTGACCCAAAATTCAATTAAGGACTAGAGACTGCGTTTCATTGTATCTCCTTAGTTCCCTCTAATTTGGAATGTTTCCTTGGTCCTCTGTGATCTTGATACTTTTGAAGAGGACTGGGTAGTTATTTTGTAGATTCTCCCTCATTTTGAGTTTGTCTGATGTTTCCTCATAATCAAATATGGAGGGTGTTTTTTCCTCTCTCTCTCTCCCACATCCAGTGTGGAGAGAGACTGGGTTCAGTTTCTGAGTGGAGGAGCTGAGGATTAAGAAAACTGAAGAATAAAAGAGAAAGACACAGAAATAGTAAAAAGCTGGGGCCAGGTGGGCATCTGTTCTCCCTCTCATGGAGACAGCCACGCACCCACGTGAGCCCACAAAGCTGTGGTTATTTATATTCTACAATACAAAGGGGTTTCTCCAACGTTAAGATCAAAGGAGTTTCAGTGGGCCCAGGCCCTATTCATTCACCCATTCCCAGGGCAAGCCTGCATTTACATATCAAGGCCCTCTCCCTGACACCTGAGGCCAAGCTGATAACATTGGTGAATATGTTTTTCTAAGACCTGGCTTTTCTAGGTGCCTTGAATTCAGCCAGCACAAAGATTTAGAGAATGCTCAAAGTGTCTTGCCTGGGGCCACCCCCCACAATCAAAGTTGTAGAGTTTTGGCAAGAATGTCATAGACATGATGCTGTGGTCTTTTTCAGGACATCATATCGGGGTGCACGGTATCAATCTGTTGCAGTGCCGATGGCTGGTGAGATTAAGTTTGCTTACTCAAGCACGCTGGTGTCTGTAGGCTTTCGCACTGCAAAGCTACACCTTTCTGCTTGGTAAGGAAGCCTCTTCTGGGATACCTTTGAGACTATGTAAATACCCCTTTTCTCCTTCGTTCTCTAATTTCAGCATTGTGTTAGTGTTCTCCAGAGACATAGAAACAATAGGATGTGTGTATGTCCATGATAAGGTATGGGCTCACGTGATTATGGAGGCTGAGAAGTCCCACACACTGCCACCTGCCACTGGAGACCCAGCAAAGCTGGTGGTATGGTCACAGTCTGAGTCCAAAGGCCTGAGACACAGGGGAGCGGGTGAAGTAGGCCCCCGTTGAGGAGCAGGAGGAGATTAGTATCCCAGCTTAGGCAGGCAGCCAGGCAGGAATAGAAAGGGGCCGATTCCTCCCTCCTCCACCTTGTTATTCTGTTCGGATTTGATGACGCCCACCCTCATTGGGGAGGGCGATCCACTTTACTTAGTCCCCTGACTCAAACACTGATCTCATATGGATGCAGCCTCACAGACACAACCAAAAATAATGTCTAATCTGGGGCCCTCGTGACACTGTCAAGTTGACACTTAAAATTAACCTTCACAAACATCTATCTATAAGTCTTGCCTGGAACAGGCCAAAATGGTCACATATGTTTTTTTAAAACTCCAGGAAGTCCAGATGGGTTGTTCACTCTCACACACTCAAGTCAGGGTGACGGGAGGCTGTCTCCACAAGATCCACAGAGCTATTCAAATGCAAGCTCCTTTCTTCCATCACTTCTCCCTGTCCTGTCCTGTTTTACTCCGTCTTTGTGGAGGCTTCTTTGGAAACAGCTCTGGGTTTGATCCATTCAGGTGATGTAATCACCAAGTTTCAGGTGCCTCATAAGTAAAAAGAGGATTCAACTTCATAGATGATTTTAAAGAGTATAAAAGTTAACATGTGTAATATTTTCTGCATCAAGCATTATGTTTAATGAATGTTAGTCTCTCCTCTTCCCCACCCCTCACCCCGCAATGAAAACACTCTAACAATCCCAGTGAATACAAATGCTGAATTTTCATTTCATTGGTCTGGATTGGAGATGGCTTTTAAAAATAATCTCTTCACGTAATTCTAATGTTCACCCAGGGGTAAGAACCATTGAATCACATGCTCACTTAGGTGTTATTAATTTAAAACTCTAAGATAAAAGAAAATTGCATATAGCCAAAACCGGTTTGGCTCAGTGGATAGAGCATTGGCCTGCGGACTGAAAGGTCCCAGGTTCGATTCTGGTCAAGGGCATGTAACTTGATTGTGGGCATATCCCAGTGGGGGCTGTGCAGGAGGCAGCTGATCAATGCTTCTCTCTCATTGAAGTTTTTACTTTCTATCCCTCTCTCTTCCTCCCTGTAAAAAATCAATAAAATATAAAAAAAGAGAATTCCATATAGCTTTACTTTTGTTATTTTAGTATGGTGTTATTAAAGGTATGGGCAATACAAATAATTAATTGGCCGTAACCAGTTTGGGTCAGTGGATAGAGCATCAGCCTGCAGACTCAAGGGTCCCAGGTTCAATTCTGGTCAAGGGCATGTACCTTGGTTGCAGCTATATCCTGAGTAGGGAGTGTGCAG
This sequence comes from Antrozous pallidus, assembly GCA_027563665.1. Lineage (NCBI taxonomy): Eukaryota > Metazoa > Chordata > Mammalia > Chiroptera > Vespertilionidae > Antrozous > Antrozous pallidus. The sequence goes on from CM050510.1 coordinate 9,552,353, forward strand.
GAGGCAATAATAGATGTTTCTAACTCTCTATTCCTCTCCCTTCCTCTCTGTAAAAAAAATCAATAAAATATTTAAAAAATAATTGTATAAAGGAGGAAATTTGTTTCGTTCATCATTTGTATTGGTTCATTTATCCACTTAGGTAATTGGTGTTTTCTTGAGCTCCTTTGCCCAGGCATCATTAAGCACTGGCATAGAAAGATGAAATGGGCACAGTCAAGCAGCGACGGCACAGTACAGTGTGAAGCAAGTTATAATGAAGGCAGGGACATTGATTGGTATAGCATGCTCTGAATATTATGCCTGGTGTTTGACCTGCAAAGGAATTCAGATTTTATTTCATCAGTGTTCAATAACATATGAAGAATATGGAGCAGATGATGGGAAATCATGGTCATGCTAGAAATATTTCTCTGGTGTGTTTGACATGGGTGAGCAAGGAGGTAGAGTGATCAGGAGAAGAGGAAAGGGGAATGCAAAGGGGGAGATCCTGAGAGCTTAATGCTGGTATATGACAGTGAGGATGAAAAGGAGAGGCTGGATTTGTGAGATATGTGGAATGACAGGGCTTAAGGACCAATTATGTGCAGGGGAGGCTTTGATGGCTTCAAGGTGCCTAGGTAGCTTGTGGCATTATTCATTCAGGGAATTAGAAGAAGGGCAAGATTGTGAATAGAAACTGATGAGCTCTCTGCATCTGTTACAATGAGGCATTTGAGAACATGTCATCTTACTAGATGGTGGGTGATGTATGGCTCTGGAACTTGGGAGAGGAAGCACCATTCGAGATAAAGGCGAGTGACTGCAGTTCGGTATCTACAGCCGTGGGTGTGGCTGAAATTGTCCAGGTGGACTATGTAGAAGAACAAGAGAAAAGCCAAGCGCAGAGCTCAGGAGTCAGGAGCGTTAAGCGGGGGTGGAAGAGGAGTCAGAGAGGAGCCTGAGGAGGATTGGCAGAGTGCAGAAGAGGACCAGGAGAGGGGAGTCTTGGGGGCATCAGGAGGAAGAAATTTCAAGAAAGGCAAACTGGTCAGTAGTGCAAAGGCAACAGAAGAATCAAATAAGCTAAGTTCTGCACGGGACTCCCAAGAGTTGGACTTGGCCTCTAGGTGGGCACTGGAGACTTTATTGACCTTGTGTCATAACATTTGTGGAGTCTTGTAACAGGTTGAAAATTTACCCCCTTTCCAGAAACCTTCCCTGACTCATCGCGTAATCTGTTCACTCAGTAGGTTAAAAGCATCAGCAGTCCTAGCTGTTTTTTTCTCAGTAGTTAGAGCATCGTCTGCAGACTGAAGGCTCACAGGTTCGATTTCGGTCAAGGGCACGTACCTGGGTTGCAGGCTCAATTCCCGCCCTAGTCCGGTATGTGTGGGAGGCAACCAATCAATGTGTCTCTCTCACGTTGATTTTTTTTTTTTTTTTTTGGTCTCTATCTTTCACCCTCCCTTCCACTCTTTCTAAAAATCAATGGAAAAAATATTCTCGGAGGAGAATTAACAACAACAACAACATCAGTAAAATAATAAAAAAAGCATTGGCTGACATGCTCTCTGAGCCGGAAGCCGCCTTACAGGTTGTTTAATCCTGGCCTCATTGAATAGGTGAGGAAATTAAGGCTCAGAAAAGTCATTGCTTGCTTGAAGTCAATTGGCAGATTTAAGACCTCCATGTAGGGCTGTTCCACATACATTGACATTGGTATAATTAGTTTATAATAATTACCTCCTTGTTCATATATTGCTACTTTTACTCTGGTTATTTCACTATATGTAGTTTGTAGGTTTTGCTGTTTTCCAAGGTTATGAGGAGAGGAACTTCATCTCTATTACTTGACTACCTTCTCTATCCCTCACTTAACATGTCAACAGGCTGTTATGGAAGAGAGAAGGGCATGCTTTCTCCCTGTCTGGCATAGCCAGGAGTGCTGCATGGCTTAGATAATTAGACACATCGTCCTGGGACTTTGAATTCTGAGTGAGCGATGGAAAAATGAGAAAACAGTTGGAGTTTCCTTAACCCAGTAATGGTGTCCTGATCAGTGCTCAGTTCCTGGTTCCTTACTCTCTGGAATTGACTTGGATTCTGCCTGTTTCCATGCTGGCTGTTATGCTCTAGTCGGTTCTGTGAGCCCTTCATTTCCTTTGGTTGGAGTTAGCCAGCTGTCTTTGTCTGCTCAGGCTGCAACAACAAGATACCACATACTGTGTGCTTAAATAACAGAAACTTATTTCCTCAAAGGCTTGGAGGCTGATATGTTCCAAGATCAAGGTTGGAAGGGGATGGTTTCTGGTGAGGACTTTCTTCCTGTCTTGAAGACAGTTGCTTTGAGCTAACATGGTCTTTCCTCTGCTCATGGGTGTAGAGAGAGAGAGAGTTAGCTCTCTGGTGTCTCTTACAAGGTCACTAATCCTATTGGATCAGGGCCCCACCCTTATGACCTCATTTAACCTTACTTGCAGCTACACTAGGATTAGCCCTTCAACATATGAATTTTAGAGGGGAACAAACACTCAGTCTGTAACACCAGCCAAAGCCAGTTTGTTTGGTTTGCAAATTAGAAACTTGAGCTGATTTGCATGAACCTAAATTAGGTAGTCTTATTTTCCCCTTTGAACTCCGAAATGAAAATGCTTTTTTTTTTTTTCCTCATGTTCCTGTAAGGCTGGCTTTATTCAGTTGGTTGAAGCAGTAGTCTATTTCACAAAAAGCAAGAGTCTTTTGAACATCAGTTCTCTCTCCTGACTCCTTTCTTGCCTCTCTGGCTCCCCTGGCATTTCTTGAGCAAACTTGTTAGTAGTTAAGCAGGTGGTGGGAGACTCTCTGATGTCATTCTCCACACTAATGTCAGATGCCAACCTCGGGGCTGGCTGGATGGAAAAATGACCAGGTTGGCTCCTAGAGTTATGGCTCCATGGTGCAAGAAGTTGGCAAACCTCTTCCTGCTTTTTTCTTTTTATTGCTTGTTCCACAGCACACACAGCTGCCTGGCACTTCTGCTCTTAAATGGCGGCACTCACCATCAAAGGCTCTTCCTCTGCCCGCTGCTTCAGAGGGAAGGACAATGACAAATAATATCGCGCCGGTCCTTCCCCCCCCAGGTCTCTGAGCGAGTAGTCTGTATGCATCTTGTCAGAGGGAATCCGCCTGAAACAGTTCTCATGATAAGGGTTTTCTCAAACAAGCGCCACAGAGTCTCACATGCTGCATTTACATGCAGAATGTTACCCACCAGAAAGTCATATGTAAATATGACCCTTGGTTCATGCTTGTTTCATTTTTATTCTGCTCCAGTATCCCCTTCGCACCTGGAAATTGCTCAGTATGAAGTAAACTACAGCACTTTCCAGCACTGTTTTTTTGGGTGTTTTCTTTTTTTTTCAAATGCAGCTGTCTGGGAAACAGTAAACTCTTGTTTTGAAGTTGTGTGTTTTTTTTTAATTGAGCTTTTGATTCCAAGCAAATGAAAATGGTTTCTGTTTAAACTTCTTACTGGTGATAGTTTAACTAGCTGGATTTTGTTTTCTCTGGATGATGGATTTTTTTTTTATGGGTTTCCTTCAGAAGTTTAACATTCCCTGAAGCTCACTGGTAGCAGAGGAAAAAGGTAACCAGAGAAATTGAATTTCTTTTATGTCCACTGACAGTTTCCACTATAGATAAACCTAGGGCTTTCTACCCAGGAGCTCATGGGTTAGGAAGAGTTGAGCAATATTAATGCCTCTTCTCTGTATCTTGTAAGGCTAAAGTATATACTTTGGAAAGTGATGATAAAATTAAGTCAAGATAGCCACTTATTTATGGCATTTGTTATGGGATAATTATCTTAATAGTTCTTTACTCTTGTAATTTAGTAAAAAAGGCTATTTTATTTTCTCTTGAGGTTTGGGCAAGAATGAATGAAGTATAGATTGTTTATTAAAATATCTAAATTAAAAAAGTATTCTAGCAGGTAGTGTGTTCACCCTGCAATATTTCCACCAGCGCTTCCCACTCTCACCAATTAAAATCACCCAAGCGGTTATTGCAAGGTCATTGTGTGCATGTTCCTGGATTCTGGGATAAAGGCTGAAGAGATGAGTGATGAAGAGAGTGTTTAGAAATCATGGGCATGAATTTGTATTGGTCCAGACTAGATGGTACAAAGTATGTGGAAACCAAAATGGGGCCAGAGGAGGGTTTGCTGGGGCATGTTCCTTACAGGAGAATGTAGGCTTCACCTAGATTATGTGGAGTAGATGGTGGGAAGAGATAATTTCAGGCTGGAAAGATGGCTGAGAAGAGATGTGAATGGAAAAGCCAGGTGGGTAAGAAAACTAATCATTGGTGGACAGTCACATGTGCTGGGCTCTGTGTTAAGTCCTTTACTGTGTACCTTTAGAAATGTAGCCTCTATTAATTTACAGTGTGGTAGGAGATTTTATATCCTTGTTTTAGAAGAGGAGCCTATGACTGAGGTCACACCAAGAGTACCTATTGGGGTTGATAATAAAATGCAGGTCCACTTGACTTCAAAGACTCTCACCGCTCCTGTCAGTCTCAATGTGGCTTCTTCTGTATATCATTAGCTATAGGACATCTGTTCAGCTAGACTCAGGTGGTGCTCCACGATTATTGTTCTGCACTTTAGCTGTGATTTCGATGTAGTTGTGGGAGGAGGCCAGTGTGTTCACCTACTTCACCATCTAACTAGAACTTTCCACCAGGAGCATCGGTCTTGTCTTTCCTTTTGGCTGCACAGTTTCTTCTGATTAGACAATCCTCTGGCTTGGTTCACTAAGGCAGCGGTCGGCAAACTCATTAGTCAACAGAGCCAAATATCAACAGTACAATGATTGAAATTTCTTCTGAGAGCCAAATTTTTTAAACTTCTTCTAATGCCACTTCTTCAAAATAGACTCGCCCAGGCCGTGGTATTTTGTGGAAGAGCCACGCTCAAGGGGCCAAAGAGCCGAATGTGGCTCAAGAGCCACAGTTTGCTGATCATAACGCTAAGGCAAGTTCAGAACTGATTAGTAGTTTTCAGAATTGGGTCAAAAATGGCTTGGAGCCAATTTGCAAGTCACAAAATGTTTCTCAAAGTGTAGCCACCTTTAAAACACACACACACACACACACACACACACACACACACACACACACGAGATATGCATGTTAAATATGCAGAATTTCAGATTTTTTTTTGTAGCTAGATTCATCAAATCAGAAAACTGGGAGCCTGGAAATCAACATTTTACTGCCTCTGCCTCTCCAGGACTGAGTTGCACACACACATCTGAGAAACAGTGGGCAGATGGTTCAGAACTTGTAGATTTCCAAGCCTTCTGCACGAACCGAGTCCCGAGTTCCAAGCCTGGGGCCAAGGAATCGACGGGGGTTTGTGAAAATGAAGCCACGGGGAGCGAGTCTGCCAGTGCAAACAGTACCTCTTCGACTAGACGGAGCTCCAGCTCACCTTCCAGGCGGCGGCCTCCACGCCCACTCCGGCCACCGAGGCCCCTCGCCATCATTTGTATTCTCAGAGTTTGTTTGTACAGTATTCTTGGCAATTTATCTTCCTCTGCCTCCTGATGTATCCTAGCTAAACCTTACCACTTACTGAACTTCATTTTTTTAAACTGCAGTGTAACTTACTTACAGCAATACATCTGCACATACCACTTCAATTTCACATTGGTTAAATCATTTAATTTTCATGTCTGTATATAAAACGATGTAATGACTGCCTGGATCATTTCCAACCCTCCAGAAAATTCCCTGGTGCCCGCTGGCATTATCTCTCTGAAGATAGCCTCTGCTTGGACTTTTATTGTGACAGATTCATTTAAGCTCTTTTAAAACTTCACATACGTGGAATCATATGGTACACAGTATTTTATGTATAGCTTCTTCCACTCAGCATTGTATCTGTGACAGTCTTCCGTCTTGTTGAGAATATTTGTAGCTTTTTCATTTGTGTCATGTCCTATTGTACACAATACCATAATTTATATACGCTAATGTTGATAAATATTTTGGTTGTTTCCAGTATCGGGCTATGATGATAAAGCTCCTAGCAACATTCTTATATGCCCTTTAGTGTTGAAGATATACTCAGGAATGGAGCTGCTGGGTCATTAGGCATACATGTGTCTGGCTTTAGTACACACCGCTAAGCAAACGTTTCCAAGGGGGTTGGTACCCACTTACATACTCACCAGCTGTGTAGTGGAGTTCTAGTCTGTTTAACTTTCAAGTCTTGTCTCCCTGACATGATTTGGAAAGGAAATCATGCAAGCATGCACATATACAAAATATATTTTATATTAGCCATAAGGCTGCACAGAGACCATAGGGTGGTAGGGAAGTGGTAAACACCAAATGACTTAATCAGAAACTCACCAAAAATCACTGCAAAAAATCTATGAGAAATTGCAGGAAAGTCAAGATGATCCAAATCCTGAGACAAGGAGCAATATTACTCAAACTTTCCATGCACTGTTTGAAAATCTTGCCCCATTTCTTACCATTTAACATCAGGATATTACTCAAAGGTGAACCTAATGACTGTAGACCACTGAGCCAAGAAGCCTGTTTAAATAATAGAGTCTTGTGCAAACAGTGATCTTTTTATGTGAGAATAATAAAATGATTTTGTCATCTTAGATGATCTAACACATTTTAAGGGCCATAACTGTAGCTCTTTGTTCTAAACCCTCTCATAGGTTCAGGCAGGGGCCTGAAACCAACTCCTGGATGGTTGTTGACCATAGATGGGACCCTCCTCCATTCTTGAAAGACAGCAGCCCAATGTGCTGAAAAGTATGTGATCTGGGTTTAAATCTCCCCTTGGATAGATCCTGGCTATGTGACCCTGATCAAGTATTCATCTCTCTGGGCTTGCTGGCTCATCTTGGTCATGACAATATCTCCCTCTCTCTGAGCTGGGAGGATGATTGTGAAAGAGCCAATCCAGAGGTGGCATATAGATGGGATATTAAAAAAAAGGCAGCCTTTATTCCTTTTGATTTCTTTAAAAATTCATTTCCCCCAGCTCTGAGATACAGTTGACATGTAACATTCTCATATTTGTGTCCAACGTGCTGATGAGATATACTCACGTTTTGTAAATGATTACCATGAGTAGTATGAGCTAACTATGTGTATCATATCACACAATCACTATGTTTTTCTTTGTGGTGAGAACATTTAAGATCCACTCTTAGTAGCAACTGTCAAGTAGATGATGCACTATTATTAACTGTAATCACTGTGCTGTACAATAGATACCCAGAATGTGTTAATTTTTATAGCTGAAAGTTTGTGACCTTTGGCCAACAGCCAACATATCCTTCTTTTCCTTACTTCCTGTTCTCCCAGACCCTGGTAGCTGTGGTCTGTTTCTATGAGTTCAGCTTTTATTTTATTTTACTTTATTTTATTTTATTTTTATTTTTTAGATTACACACATTAGTGAGATAACACAGTTCTTGTCTGTCTGGCTTATTTCACTTAGCACAGTGCCCTCAAGATCCATCCACGTTTGCAAATATCAGGATTTCCTTCTTTCTCGTGACTGAATAAAATACTACATTGTATATATACACACATATTCTTTATCCATTCATTCTTTGAGGGACACACTTAGGTTGTTTCCATACCCTGGCTACTATGAATCATGCTCTAGTGAACTAGAGTGTGCAGATATCTCTTTAAGATCCTGTTTTCAATTCAGGAGGAATCCAGCATTACCTTAATCCCCAAAACAGATAAAGACGCTACAAAGAAAGAAAATTATAGCCCAATGTCCATGTTGAACATAGATGCTAAAATTCTCAACAAAATAGTAGCAAACTGCATCTAGCAATACATTAAATAACCTATACATCATGATCAAGTGGAATTTATTTCAGGGATGCAAGATTAGTACACTATTTGTAAATCAATACATGTGATACACTACATAAAAAATGAAGGATAAACATCACATGGTCATATGAATTGATAAAATACAGCACCCAATCCTATCTAATAAAAGAGTAATATGCAAATTGACCATACCTCCACTATACACACAAGCCATGCCCACCAGCCAATCAGAGCGAGTATGCAAATTAACCCAACCAATTTACATATCCAGGAGCAGAAGACAGTGTAGAAGGAAGCCAAGCACTGCAGAAGAGAGCAAAGCTGTGGAGAAGCTAGCACGTAGGGCGAGGAGAAGGGAGGGAGCGAGGCAGAGGTGACAGGAGGAAGTGAGGCAGAGGAGATGGGAGGGAGTGAGGCAGTGGAGAAGGGAGGGAGCTTTGCTTAGGCCGCAGGAAGCCCTGTTCTTGCAGGAATCTTCCTGCAACGGGCCTCTAGTTTATAATAAAAGCTATCAGCAAAGTAGGAAGAGAAAAAACATGCTTCAATGTGATAAAGGCCATATATGGCAAACTTTGGACTCAACGGGCAAAAATTAGAAACTTCTAAGATCAGGAGTAAGACAGGGATCTTTGCTTTCACCACTAATTCAATATAGTACTTGAAGTCCTAGTTATGGCAATCAGACAATAAGAAAAAGGAATCCAAATTGGAAAGGAAGAAGTAAAACTGTCATTATTTGCAGATGACATGGTACAGTATACAGAGAACCCTAAAGAGTCCACCAAGAAAGCACTAGAACTGATAAATGAATTCAGTAAAGTAGCAGGAAACAAAATATCCAGAAATGAATTTCATTTTTATATATCAACAATGAGCTATCAGAAAGGGAAACTAAGAAAACAATTCAATTTGCAATTATTTTAAAAAAGGTACCTAGGGATAATTTATATTTATTTATTGATTGATTTCAGAGAAGAAGAGACAGGGAGAGAGAGAAACATCAATGATGAGAGAGAATCATTGATTGGCTGCTTCCTGCACACTCCCTACTGGGGATCGAACCCATAACCTGGGCATGTGCCCTGACTGGAATCAAACCGTGACCTCCTGGTTCATAGATTGATGTTCAACCACTGAGCCACACTGGGTGGGCTTATTTTAATTTTACTTAAAAAAAATACTTTTTCAATCACCATTTATCCCTTCTCTGCCTTTTTCTATCTCTCCCTCCCTCTTGAAATCACCACACTGTTGTAGGAATACATTAAAAAAAATTTTATTTTACTATTTTTCATTGAAAACATAATACATTGTAAATGGAGTTTCAAAGTTAGATATAGGAATAAATTTATCCTAAGATGTAAAACACCTGTACTTGGAAAACTTTAAGACACTGAATAAATTAAAGAAGATACAAATAATTAGAAGTATATACCATGTTAATGGATTGGAAGAATTAACTTCTTGAAAATGTCCATATTACCCAAAGCAATCTATATATTTAATTCAATCATTGTCAAAATGCCAATGACACTTTTTACAGACCTAGAACAAACATTCAAAAATTTTACATGGGACCACAGAAGACTTCAAATGGAGCAATCTATCATGCTACCTGATATAAAATGATACTACAAGGCTATAGTAATCAAGACAGCACAATGCTAGCAAAAAACAGACATAGATCAATGGAACAGAATAGTCCAGAAATAAACTCATGCCTCTATGATTAATTAACAGACAAAAGGGGCAATAACATCCGATGAGGTAAAGACAGTCTCTTCAATAAATGGTGGTGGGAAAACTGAACAGATACATGCAAACAGACAAACACACCCAAAAACTAGACCACTTGACATCACACACAAGAATGGACTCAAAATGGATTAAAGACTTAAATGTAAGACTCAAAACCACAGAGCCAACCTAGCCAGGCAGCAATTTCCTTCCATTCCATAGGACTGGGTCTTGGCCTAGACCAGTGGTCGGCGAACTCATTAGTCAACAGAGCCAAATATCAACAGTACAACGATTGAAATTTCTCTTGAGAGTCAAATTTCTCTTCTAATGCCACTTCTTCAAAATAGACTTGCCCAGGCTGAGGTATTTTGTGGAAGAGCCACACTCAAGGGGCCAAAGAGCTCCATGTGGCTTGCGAGCTGCGGTTTGCAGACCACTGGCCTAGAGGTTTTGTGCTTAGCATTTGCTCCCTTATTCCAGGGTGCCTTCCTGGGTGGTGGAGGCAGGGAAGCCTGCTGGGATTCTGGATGAGAATTCATCGCCACCTAGCAGCACACGTGTGCGATGTTTGGAACACTGCTTGGCTATTCTCTGCTAGAGCAAGGTAGAGGAGGTGTTGGCTTTTTTGGTAGCAGTGACCTATCATTTGACTCCTTAGTGGGGGTCCAGGGTGACTGTGGTGACAGTTACAGGGGTTTTGTTTTGATGGCACTGACTGAGCAGCATTCCGTGCTCACTCCCTTGCTATGTGGGTTCAAGAGGAGCTGGTGGAAGCTTCCTGGTTCCCCACCTTCTTCGTCATGGCAGAGGAGGCCGTTCCCTGGTGGATCGATGGGCAGTGTTGTTCCAGGAGTCACCCGTGGAGTCTCGGCCCCGAGCCCACTCCCCCAGCTTTCCAGTGAAATTCCAGGCAGCACTTGCTGAATCCCTTTTCCATGAAAATAGCTGGAATAGCCTTGTTTTCTCAGTTGCGCACTGCCAGCTGTAACTACTACTCTTAAGGAATTTTGGCCAGGTCCTTTTGGTCTGTAACTGCAGACCTTGGTACCTTATCTTCCTCTTTGGAGCCCTGCTTTCTGGCAGTGGGGCCTCGCCTCTTGCCTGTGCTGCTGCTGTGAACACACATTCTGATTGGCGCCTGCTGGCCTGACTAGCCACAGCTTTTACTGCCCCTCGAGCTCCTGCTGCACCTGTTGAAATGGACTGCTGGGTGCAAACTATTGCTCGAGGTGTCCTGAACTTGGAATCGGCTTTGAACTCTATGTCTGGGTCTCCTGGGTGTTTCCCTCCATAGCCACTCCGTTCTCCCGACACAGGTCTTGAGCTGAGCCCACGCTGGTGGTCTGTTCTCTGTGACTGTGACTGACCCGTGGCACCATATCTGACCGGTCAGGTCACAGATGTTCCTGTGGCCCAGCTCCACGGCACTAGCTCTACCCGGGAGAGTTTATAATCAGCCACCAAGTTGTGATATTACTAGGGTCTCCTTTTAGATCACATACAAAAAAACAGAAAATCTTACAGATTACTGGCAATAATTCCCAGCATTCTATCAGGAAGAAGCTGAAGGATGGTATTGTGTTTTTAAAATGTGTCTGCTGAAGTTACCATGTATTTTTACCTGTACCATGATTTAAAAAAAGTTTTTATTGATTCTTGATAAAGGGAGGAGGAGGGAAGGAAGGAGGCAGGGAGGGAGGGAGGGAGGGAGAGAGAGAGAGAGCGAGAGCGAGAGAGAGAAAGAGAGAAAGAGAGAGAGAAAGATGAGAGGGAAACATTGATCAGCTGCCTCCCACACATACCCTGCTGAGGATTAAACTAGCATCCCCCTCCCCCCAGCCCCCTGCTGCATGAGCCCCAACCCAGAATCCAACCGGGGACTGCTCGTTGCACACGACGACTCTCAATTAACTGAGCTGCACTGACCTGGGGTGTCTATATCATGACTGATAGAAGAAAAAAGATGAACTTTTTCCATCTTTAAGGGGATCTGAATAGTTTCCATTCTGTTTGAATTAATTGTAATAATCTTTAAGCTAGGGTAGTAAGTAGGTTAAACAATGCCACACTAATTTTCCTATAACCAATGAGTGTATATATATATATATATATATATATATATATACACACACACACACACACATATGTAAATATTATAGTCTCAAATCAATATTATAATATCAGTGTTAAAGGTTATATAAAACCATTAAAATTAACTAGAATTCATAGGAGAATTTCTTATAAGTACTTCATTTTATAATTACAAGATATGAAATAAATAAATTTGAAATGATAAGACCTTTGTCCCACTATATTAAATCTGAGAGACTTAACATGCAAATGGGAAATAGCCAGATTCTATATACAAACACAGATCTGACCAGCAACCTGCAGGAAACGAGCCCGTTTTTATAGCCACCGGCCAGGAAGCCGGCATGTTTCTAGACTTAGCTGGAGGAAGTCAGGCTGCTATCTTGAGGAACAACCCAGGAAGCCACACAACAAACCCTGTAACAGTTGGCCCCCAATGGCTAGGACTGGATTAACAACTGACAGCTTCCTAATTTTTGCCCTTGCTTCCAACTTAGACTGATGGGAGAAAGCAAAAGATGCACCCCAGTCTCTCGGATGGGGAGACCCCATTTCTGCTTCCCCAGGCCAGCAGGCTTCCAGGCAGAGCGCACCTGAAGGCTTCCCTTTTCCCGACTGGGAGGCTCCCCGCTCCTCTGCCTGCTGTTAGCTTCTGCCCAAACACAAGTGCCGGCGGCTGCCTCTCCTGCAGTACAGCAAGCTCCGAGTTAACAGCCTTTGCTCGTTCCTGGTTGTCTGGTCTTGCTTTCTTTCCACGCATCCATAGTGCGATCCTGTCTGGTCAGATGTTCGTGTTTTCCCTGCTGCCTCCCAGTGCGCTGGTATTCTCTAAGTCCCAAGGCAGCAACAAGGTTCCCAATCTCTCAACCTTCCTGTTATGAAAAACCTGTGTCCTCTGATTTGAACGTTTACTTAAGGCTGAATTTGGAAATGTGGTTTCCAATTTAAAATCCAACATTTTCTATCCCTAATACAATAGTTTTCTTCAATTGTAGGTTACAGTATAAGCAACGATTTAGCAGTCTTTGGTGCAAAATGGATTCACCCATTTTGAATGGTAACTATAATTACATTCATGAGTTTGCTTTATGTTTATTATGTTTCTCCTCTGAAAAATGCAAATAATTAAGCAGATATTCAGAAACTGAAGTGTATAATTTTTCCTTAAGTGTTTCATAATCTTTGTTTGATTCTGGAACATCATCTCCTCATTATCAGTTGTCATTATATTACAAGCTTTATTACATCTTATTATCTCTTTTCCCCGCCTATTACCATAAGTCCTGATTCTAACATGTGGGCCTTAGGCCACCTGTATTACTCAAGAAGTGCATCAAATGCAGATTCCCAAGCCGCATCCCAATCTACTGAGTTGACTTTTGGGGTGTGTCCAAGAATTTGCGTTTCAAATATACTCAGATGATTTCTATATAGACATCATTTTTATTCTATGTATCAGTTTATCTTCATCATGCAATCTATCTGTCTGGCTGTCTAAAGACTAGAATTTAGGGCCTACTGGTATACTATATCTTAGGCACCTGACAGATATTATCTCTTTAATTCTTAAAATGGTCATAAATTATAATTTCTATTCTATATTAAGGGAACAGTGTTTCAAGACAATAGTGAATTGACCAGGGTCATATAGCTAGTAAACCACAGAGCTGGGAGTAGAAGCCACATTGTCAATACAAAAAGGATCCTATAGGTTAACAAAACAAAACAAAACCAAACCCACAAAAACTTCAGTTTTTCTATGGGACTGATCTTAATGCTTTATTGACTCAATCATCCAATTTATCTGCAAGTCTCTCTGGTAGCTGAGTGTAGACATAGGCTAAATTGTGACATATAATGTATTTGGCAATAAAACTTAACCATCATTCCCTGTCCGAGATATGCTACATCTCACTGGGAGCCTTGAGCAAAGGTATAAGTGATGAGTTACACCCTGGACAACTATGGATGATCGGCTTAGAGCAGCAAGCAATATAGTTTCAGCAGAGCCTTATGGTTGTTGAGATTGGGACTGAACTTGAACTAGACAGATCTAAGTTCATTTTCTGTTGGCAAAACATTTCTAAGGGAAGGTCTTAAAAAGGCTTATAAAAACTTAAAAGGCCCTTGGACATCAAATGGCTCTCACAAAGTTAATCAGAAACATACGGATTAGATTTCTCATAAAATACATTTAGGTTGAAAATTATGGGAAAAAGTACAGGGAAAGATGTCTTTTAGGTTTGTCCAAACCAAATGCTAATCGCTTGGGAAAGTTGGAGACAGAGTAATGACAGCAGATGACACTGAGCACGTACGTGGCACTGCAGGTGACACAGGGAAACTGAGTCCCATTCTCCTGCAGGGGGCGGGGCCGAAAGGGGCAGGCTGCCCAGAGGCTGGGTGGGATGGTAGGGGGTCAGGGAGAGATGGGAGGGAGGAGGAGAGGTTGGAGGAGGAGATGGTCTTTCATGCTCCCCAGGGAAGGCTGGCTAATGGCATTCTTTTCATTCCTAAGTGCTGGCCCATTCCCAGCCTTGGCGAAACTCTAGGAGCTACCTTGGTATAAAGGAGGATATCTGGCTGAGGGGCGAAGACATGCTTCTTCCCCCCCCCCCCCGATCCTCACTGGAGGATATATTTAAAAAATAAAATAGAATTTATTGATTTTTTTTTACAGAGAGGCAGAGGGATAGAAAGTTAGAAACATTGATGAGAGAGAAACATTGATCAGTTGCCTCTTGCACACTCCCCACTGGGGATGTGCCCGCAACCAAGGCACATGCCCTTGACCAGAATCGAACCCGGGACCATTCAGTCCACAGGTTGACGCTCTATCCACTGAGCCAAACTGGTTTAGGCTGGAGGATATTTTTTCCGCCATTATTTTTAGAAAGTGGAAGAGGGGGAAGAAGGGAAGAGAGAGAGAGAAAAAAAACTGGTATGAGAGAGACACATTGATTGGTCGTCTCCCCCATGCACCCCCACTGGGGCTGGGGAATGCACAACTGACATAACCTGCCCTTGACCAAAATTGAACCCGTGACCCTTCGGTCTGGAGGCCGAGGCTCTAACCACCCAACCAAAACCAGCAGGGCAAGAACTGCATTTTAATCCTACCTCTGCCACTTCCTAGCTGATTGGTGGTGGTCACCCCAATCCTAACATAAAGAGATGCTCTGTGTGATCCAAAGACTTACTCAGCCTCAGTTCCCCCCCATTACACGGAGATAGCGCAGACTTGGAGTCGTGTTGGGAAGATGCAGGGGAGGCGGTAATCTGATCTACTTGAGCAGAGTGCTGGGCACCTTCTGAGCGCTCAGTGAACGACTGAGCATCATCCGAATGTCCTTGTCCTAACATTTCTGAGGCAAAAGAAGTCGTGTTGGGAAGATGCAGGGGAGGCGGTGATCTGATCTACTTGAGCAGAGTGCTGGGCACCTTCTGAGCGCTTAGTGAACGACTGAGCATCATCCGAATTTCCTTGTCCTAACATTTCTGAGGCAAAAGAAGTCGTGTTGGGAAGATGCAGGGGAGGCGGTGATCTGATCTACTTGAGCAGAGTGCTGGGCACCTTCTGAGCGCTCAGTGAACGACTGAGCATCATCCGAATGTCCTTGTCCTAACATTTCTGAGGCAAAAGAAGTCGTGTTGGGAAGATGCAGGGGAGGCGGTGATCTGATCTACTTGAGCAGAGTGCTGGGCACCTTCTGAGCGCTCAGTGAACGACTGAGCATCATCCGAATGTCCTTGTCCTAACATTTCTGAGGCAAAAGAAGTCCGTCGCCACCTACAGAGCACAAGGGGGGGAGATGTCGGAGGGCTGGGGAAGGAAGGGTTTTTCCTTGCATCCAGGAAGAAGATACGTTTTAGAACTGAATTTAAAACTAAGTTTGGGAATGAATGTTCCCTCGCATTACCAGTCATGGATGCACAAATGGTCCTTTAGCCTTCCAAATTGGTTTTGTTTGGAAACGATCTGGTTTTTGAATCATATTATAAAGAGCTCTTTCCGTGGACTCAGTGTCTTTTCAACATCAAAAGAGAATGTTATTGGAAATGCACAACTGAGTTTCATACAAACAAACAAACAAACAAAAAACAAAACAACAAAACCCCACACCAACCTATTTGTTGTTTTCCTCCTCTCTGATCTATGCTTCTACACTTGCTGCCTGTGTACCTGGAGGACATGGCCCTCCTGAGGGCAGTTCAGAGGGAGGTAACGTTGGCTAGATCTTCCGATAGAGTAGACCCCCTTCCTGTTCTGTTTTTCCCAGCGCTTCTCCTCCAACCCAACCCCGCAGCTTGCTCAAAGCTCAGGGAGACTGAATACTCGACTACATTTGTCCATTTGTGGAGGGGCTTGGCCGCAAACATGTCCTTTTGCCCTTGAAATAGTTTGCTTGCTGTTTTCTAGTTAGTTCAAAAAAGAACTTGAATCAGAATGCCCGAACACAGCCATCGTATAGTTGAGTATATATGCTGGTCGTAGTGTAAGTGTTAAATTAGATACTTGGAAAATAGATATGCACCTAAGTATATGTTCTGTTTACCAATTTTTGTCCTAAGACCCTTTATATTCTTTTCGTGTTCATGGTGTTTATGTGACCGTGTAGCACCGTGCGTCAAATGAAACACACCGGTCATGCCTGAGAAAATACATGCGGGTCGCTTCTGTGACTGCTTGCCTAGCCATTTGTTCATTTGTGTGACTGCACATACTTAATTACAGATTTTAAGTGAAAGAGAGAGGGCTAAAATGTAATAATTTAATGTTACCACAATAATTCAATTTATTTTATTATACTTAAATTTATGGCTAACTGTAGTTCTGCTCATACATTATACTGGTTGCACATTTTAGGGCATCTCTACAATGGGAAAAAGCCATCTATGCTGAGAACCACTTGTTCAATCTGGGTCGCATAAGCTCAGAGCGGTGTGTTACATAATGAGACAATTTATAATCATGATAACAGAGGCTGTTTTCTGGAAAGAGAAGATAGCAGTATCGGTCAGACTGCACCTGCACGGAGGCTATAATTTCTGTGTGGCTGTGACAGACAATGTGAATCATGGATTATTACCATTTTTAAGGGCTCCATGCATTCCCCATTATTTATTATAGCTCCTATAGGACTTCTCCAGTATACACGCCTGGGCTGAGATAGATATATATTCAGACACACAGATGTGTATGTAGTTACATATTTATCCACATATATTACACACACATTATGCTTGTAATTTATGGCAAAGAAAATAACTAAGCCCAATGGCTAAGACCTTGCAAAGCACCCAAACGCAGGCAAAAGGAGCCTTCACATCTGCCTTTTAAACGTAGAACTAAGTCCCTGGAAGGATTCTCAAAGCTGCTGCCCAGATTTCCACGGGAGAAAGCTCAGTCTCATTAACGAACCCCAGCCAGAGGCCAGGGTTTCCTGCTGCGCACACGCACCCAGTGGCCTCATTTGTCATTTTGCTCCGGGCTCTGCTGAGCTGCCTCTAGCCCCACGGGCCATGGATGTGACTGATTCCAGCAAAACCAAATGGAGCTCTTTCTTTGCACTTTTCTGTTGTCATCACAAGCTGTTTATAAGCTCCGTTCTCTTGGTGCCAAATGATTCCCTGCTGCAAGTGAATCACGCGTGTGAAAAATGTGTGGTTCAATCTATTAGCCATTTAATAATTGTACATGGCAACAGGGCAAAAATGAAAGATGTATCAAGTTCGATTTCTGTCTCCTCTTTCTCTTTTGCGATAACCTTGACTACTTCCAGGCATCACTCTTTAATTTCTGTTGTTGTTAATCCTCACCCAACCCTCTTCCTGTAATGGTTATCTGTTGCCCACATAATGCTGAGTAACCAGCAGCTATACAATCTTACTGACATAAGCAGTGCTTATTGCTTCCCCTGGAGAGAGCTGGGCATTAGCTAGACTAGAGGGCTCTAGATCTTGGTTGGGTTTGCTCACCTACTTGAAGTGGGGGGTAGCTGGCTGGGGTAGTGATCTAAGATGACCTCAGCTGGGCCAATGGGCTTTGCCGGTGTCTCTCATCCTCTAGCACAGTGAGTCCAGATAGGCTGTTATGATGCTGGCAGAGGTAGAAGAGGGAGGGCAAGCTCAATTGTGAAGTATTTTGCAACTCTTGTGTCACCTGGCTAACATTATATTGGCCAAAGCCCAGAGTCAGGGTGGAAAGCACTGCCAAACTACATGGCGAAGGGCACGGATATAGAAAGAGGTAAAGAGCTAGGGCCATGCTTTTAATGTATTATCCCCATCTTGCCACAGATATACCTCTCAGGAAAGGATCCAAGCAACATTTACATTGAGCTGGAATAGTGGTTTTGTACATATTGAGACTCCTCTCTGCTATTATACATATGGTAAAAACACAGAAGAAAAGCAACGAGGCCCTGTGTTGGATTAAAAATGAACACAAACTCTTTGTCACTTCTCCTAGTGGGGGGAAGGGTCTATTTCTTGATCCCCTTAAATCTGGGCTGGGCCAGCGGTTGGTTATTTGGCTAACAGAACACAGTGGAAGTGCCTCTTGGCCTCTTCTGGGGCTGGCCTTTCAGGGGACTGGCCGCTCCCGTGCCCTCTCTTGGGATGTTCATTTTGGTCATAGCCACTCGGAACCCAGTTGCTATGAAATGAGAGGCCACATGTGGGCTCCGTGGTCAGAAGGTAGCCTCCACTTCCAGCCCGTTGGGATCCTGGTGACTGCAGGCGCAACCCACAGCAGATGAATGAGATCTGTCCAGCTCGGTCAGAGTTGTGAGAGAGAATGAAATGATCAGTGATTATTTAAGCCACTAATTTTTGGGATGGTTTGCTATGCAGCCATGGATGACTGAAATGTTCCAGAAGTGACATTCTAGGGATCAGGTCAGGTTGAAGGAGGGGCATATTTTTGACTTGTAAGGTGTTTTTTCTTTAAAGCTTTTCTAAAAGTTAGGGACTTGTTTTACCTAAACTTATAGCCAACTTTGCAAATAGTTCTCTGGAAAGGTGTACCCACTTTATTAAGTATGCTGACTTGCAAACCGAGAATCACATACACGTTGGAGGGCTCGTAGCCATTGTGGGTTTTGCCACACCAGCGCCTTGGGCTCCCTTCTCTATTCTTGGCTGCACAGAACCCTGCAGAGAGCTCTTCAGAGTGGGAAAGAGGGACTGACTGCCTTTCCTCTTGTCATTTCCTGTGGATGCGTGCACCCCACCACATACTTATTATTATTTTAAAAAACATAGATGCACTTTTTCTGCTGTCCATTTCATTCTTCAGTGACATCCAGCATGGTCAGGACCCTATGCTCCACTCATCCATCGATGAACATCAGTCTTTGGCCATGACATTGTATTTAATTTGAAAAGTATTTGCAGTCATGGCTGACACATCACCTTGTGTCTCCCCAGGGAAAATAGCATCTTTATTTGAATTGCCACCTGCTATGAGTTCTCCAGACTTTTTCTCTCTTACTGCAGATGGTTGAAAGCTGACTGGGTCATCATTTAACTCAGATAGTTCTCCCATCTAGCTACAAATTCCTATCTTATCGCTCTCCCCACCCCAAGCTTTATTGAGGTATAATTGACATAGTTGTACATTTAAAGGCATATGATGTGATTTTATATATTATGAAATATTGATCACAATCAAGTTAACTAACACATCACATCACATAGTTGCCTTTGTGTGTGTGTGTGTGTGTGTGTGTGTGTGTGTGTGTGTGTGAGAGAGAGAGAGAGAGAGAGAGAGAGAGAGGGAGATTTTCATTATCTATTCATCCATTGATGGGCACTTAGGTTGTTTCATATGTTGGATATTGTAAATAATGCATTTAACATGGGGGTGCAGATATCTTTTCCTTTGGAAATATACTCCCCCCCCATTTTAATCTGACACACCTGTCTGCTCTCCTTTGTGTTTGGTGCCACTGAGTCTGGAGCCTCTGTAGCTTGGTTTTTGCAGAGAACAAGGCTGTGGTTTCTGGCAGGTGTCAGGGCCCCGCCAATCCTGCCTGCTGGCATACGAGAAAGGACCTACTCGGAGACAGGCCATTTCTCCCAGCATGTCCAGGCAGGACTGGGAAAGCAGAATCTCACAGCTGCCTTCTCCGGGTGCCGGAGCCTCTGAGTGGTGACCCTCTCGGAGGTGCTATGGAGCAAATCCATGCAACTCTCATTGGTACTGTGACCTCCGCAGACTCTGAAATCCAATTTTTATAATTTTTCCTGCTTTGCTAAGCCACACATCACTCCTCCTACTCTGTTTCCCCCCTTCAAATTAGTGTAAATGTTTTGCCTGCTGAGATCTCCCCATTCTCTCTATGGGCTAATCCACTTTTTGAAAAATTCCTTTTCTGTGTTTTATTTGGGTTTTAGTAGGAAGAGGAGATAAATGCATGTTGTTAATACTTCACATTTAACCCGAACTCTTTCTTTGAATTTGAACTCATTTAGTAATGTTGTGATATTAATTTAGTTATCTTTCAAAACACTGCAGTGAAGTAGTCTATTTTTAATTTCTGGAGAAACTTTTACGCTGTTTGCTATAGTGGCTGTACCATTTTATATTTCCACCAACAGTGCATGAGAGTTCCCCTTTCTCCACATCTTTACCAACATTTGTTGTCTCTTACCTTTTTGGTAATGACCTTCTGACAGGTGTGAGGTGATCTCTCACTGTGACTCACAGACAAACCACCAAAGGGCCACTAAAGGCAGACGGCCAGCCTGGTGTGTGGAGCTGGCCACCTAACTGTGACATGACTCCTGGTCTCTTCCGCTTCCCGGGGTCTCAGTTTCCTCACCTGTAAAGTGGAGAAGATTAGAGACCAGAACCCGGTAAGACATGTCTGGATCTCTCATTCTCAGACTTCACAGAGCACCTAGGGCACTGACATTGACTCTTGGAAACTTCTTTAAGGTTCTTTCCACGAGGCAGGCAGTGTGGAGCACCCTAAGAAACAGTCCCTTAGAAAATGGGGTATATCTGTCATGCCTCAGATCCTCATCCTGGCTTTTCTTGCTTACTTTCCATGTTTAATTTGAAAGTGAGATCCAGGATCTTACACTACTTCTTGGATTCACTGCCAATATTTGCTGAAGCAAACCAAAGGGAGAGTTTAGGCTAGTGTACAAAGAGGGACAAATGACAAAAATAGTCCTTTCACTTCAACCAAAGCATTAAAACCCAACTATTTTCTTTATGGTGGAGAGGAATCTCCCAAGGTATTTCCTAGGTGTGGAGGGCTGAGACCCTTGTCCCTTTCCCCAGCACATACTCCTCTCCATGTTCTGTGCTGTGTGAGTAGCCTGCAGTGCTTCGGACAGCTTGGTAATGAGCACATCCTGGCTTAGACCCATCCCCTCAGGAGGTGCTGGTCGGCCTAGACTCTGGGACAAGCTGACGGGAGTATACCAGATGGCCGGATGAAGGTCATATTGGCACTTGTTTTGTGGCAAAGCCATGGGGTGATGAATGGTGAGCTAAAATGATGAGCATTACATTAGAAACTTGGAAAAGGTATATGCACTTATGGATGGCAAACACAGCAATGACTTGGACACATCCAATCACTTTTCAGTTGCTATGGGGTCAGCAAAAAAAGTCTAAAGCCTGCCCTGCCGAGAATTTTTTTCCTCATAATTTAAATACTCATGTGCATTTTAATGGAAATCTAATCATATGTTTCAGATTTATTTACAGTTAACTCATCAAAATGTTATTTTGCAAGCTGGAATCAAGGTCCAAGAAGCCTTTTGAAAAATTTTACAAGCTTTTTAAGGACTTTCTTTTTTTTTCTTATAAGCAGGAAACCATGTATCACTGAGAGAAAACAAGCTTGAGCCCCCAAAGGTCCAAGTTTGATTGGAAGCTCAGAAGTCTTGAATACCAGGGGTACTCTGAAGTAAAATGGATTTCCCCATGGTGTTTTTCTTAAAAAGTTTATAGGAAAACAGCTGAGGATTTCAGCAGAATACTATCTATTTTCCTAAAACTAGGGCATATCCTGAAATGTAGCCCACACATTAGAAATGTTACTGCTCTTTTTATTTTTTCCATCATCACTTGACTTTAACACATTTGTCAATGTTTATTACTGCATAAAAGTTGGGTGAAGTGTAAAACCACATCGTAAGTGGAAAGTTCATTACGTGACAGGTTTCTTAGTAGCATTAATGTTATACCACATAAATGAATAAATAATCATTGTCCAAAGAAGAGCAGTTATTTACAAGACAATCTGTCCGTGGTTTAACTTTCCCCAACTGTTTTGTCTGTGCTGTGGGTGTCTGTACAGGTGAAGGGAAGTGGACATGTGATTGGTTGGTTCATTTGTAGATGTCTGGAATCTCCCCCCCCCCTTTTTCTTTCAGGTTAAAACAGTTCTCACAGAACATCTAAATATTGAAGAAATCTTTGTTTTGATAGTTTGAATGAATGTTTCTACAGTTTTCTTTAATCATATACTTTAGGCTTATATGCTTTACCTATATACTCTTTACTTGGTGCTTATTAGTTATGGAAGTATGTATGCATGTACAGTTTTAAGCTCTAAATATTTTACTTGTATAATCTTTACTTCATTTACTTTATAGTTATTATTTTACTTGATATTCTTTAGACTTTACTATTCTTATAGAATATGGATCAGTACTTATATTAGAATTCATTTTTTTTGGGTAGGCTGCACCTGTCTTGTCATCCTTTTGATATCAATTTCTTTTAAAAAATATATTTTATTGATTTTTTTACAGAGAGGAAAAGAGAGGAATAGAGAGCTAGAAACATTGATGAGAGAAACATCGATCAGCTGCCTCCTGCACAGCTCCTACTGGAGTTGTGCCCGCAACCAAGGTACATGCCCTTGATTGGAATCGAGCCTGGGACCCTTCAGTCCACAGGCCGATGCTCTATCCACTGAGCCAAAGTGGTTAGGGCTGACATCAATTTCTTTATTTGCCCTTGGAAATACAGATCACTTGACGGATTACAAAAAAGTCTATCCAACTTTAGATGTGTAGTGCTAGAAGAGTTGAAGTGAGCAAAGTGGACCCATCTTTCAGTTAAGAACTCCTCACTCAGTCCTTGGTCTTTGCAGTGGTTGGAGAAACAGGGATTGTGTCAAGGTCATTTCATTAACATTTGTTGGAGAGGCACCTCTATGGCCTGAGGCTCTGCCAGGAGGGCCAAATGCAGAATGGGGAAGCTTTCCCATGGCTAGTTTTCTGAAATACTGGAATATGTGGTATAAATTGTGCTTTTGTGAACCTGTCATTTTTCTCTCCTAAAATTGGTGTGTGTGTGTGTGTGTGTGAGTGTGTGTGTGTGTGAGTGTGTGTGTGTGTGTGAGTGTGTGTGTGAGTGTGTGTGTGAGTGTGTGTGTGTGTGAGTGTGTGTGTGTGTGTGTGAGTGTGCGTGTGTGTGAGTGTGCGTGTGTGTGAGTGTGTGTGTGTGAGTGTGTGTGTGTGAGTGTGTGTGTGAGTGTGTGTGAGTGTGTGTGTGTGTGTGTGTGTGTGTGTGTATGTGTGTGTGTGTGTGTGTGTGAGTGTGTGTGTCTCTGTGTGTGAGTGTGTGTGTGTGTGTGTGTGTGTGTGTGTGTATGTGTGTTTGGTAGGAAGAACAGGTCAAGTTTACCACCATCTGACTAAGCTTTATGCTCCTTCTCATATGACTCTATCGCTGTAATTTCAAATATGGATCAAGCTAAGATTAATTTTACAACTGATCTTAATGTGGAAGCAATTCATCATTTGTATTTTTCTCTTTCCCTACATGTAGAGTTGAAAGGGTTTGAAAAGTGTTTTAAACAATAGTTTACACATGAAGAATTCTTGTTTATCACTGACATTTTATTGCAGGTAAAAATACGTATAACGGCAGAAACACATTTTGAAGAAACGAGTAGTTAAAAAAAAAAAGGAAAAGAACCACAAAATAAAACGTATCAGTGCCATAATCACAGCATCTGAGGTATCTGACTCAAAACGTCCCCAGGTTCACATCCTCTCCAGCTGTTTGGAGGAACTCCATCAGATCTGCCTGGGAGAGCAATACAGAAACTCGGTGGCAAAACACAGCACAAATAATTGCTCATCCTGTGTGAAATGCCTTCCATCCGCTTTGGGAAAACCTCCTTGTGGCAGGAAGAAGCATGGAATAAAAGGGTCAGTAGTTTCTGCCAAGCGGTACCCGAGAGCCAGCTGGCTACCAGGAACTCGTGGGCGGAGACCCAGGTCTGAATGGCAAAAGTCAAAGGGAAAACAAGGATTGCACCAGCTTCAGAAATGAACACTTAGTGGCCTCATGGAGGAGGCTGTGGGGGAATTCAGCACATGAATAAAGATAAAGAGCAGGCTTTGTGGGCCCGGGGTAGTGTGTTAGCTGCTGGTGCCCACGGATGCATCCTGTGGGTGATAATGCTTTTGGAAAAAAAATTCAGGGCTGAGCTTGCTTAGCTGGGCTGGTGCAGGTGAGTGGCTAGACTTTCATGTGAAGGCTGAGCTCGTCTGACGATCCATTTGCAAATGGGTCAGCTTGCGCCCTCCCATATGCAGTCACGCTCGTCTCCATTTTGAATTTGACTTAGTCGGTCGGTGACATCGACGTTGCTCCTTAGTGATACAGCATCTCCTCGGGGGGACAGGTCAGAGGACGCAGACCACATGAGTACAAACTCGGCGTCAGAGTGCATCCTACTCTGACCGTGCGTTTATAAGTGACATTCAGCTGTACGTGTTCATTTTTTATGTCATTTTCCCTCCTTTTTTTTTTTTTTTTTTTTAGATGCAAAATTAAAAATAATTTGGAAAAAAAAATGTCTTCCATGTGGGCAGAAGGCTTCTAGACAGGTTTTCGGGCAAAGTGAATCTTCCTGGAAAATTTTTGCTTGGCGTTTTTGTCGTACACATCTTCATTTAAGTTTCGTTTAGGTTCATGATTACAGTAAAAATAATTAGAAGCCTTCTGTTTTCTCTTTGTTTTTGAATTTGGCAAACAGAAGCCCCCGAGCTCCTCCCCCTTTCTCAATCTGAACAAAGTGTGAATCCCGCTCACGATTTGGCTTCATACTGAAAGGGCCTTCACTGCAAGGAGCCAAAGAACATGGGCGCCCCTCTTCTTTCCCCCCAAAACGAAAACCATTAGGCTTTGTTCTTCGCAGCAGCGGCGCTTGCTGTGAGACCCCTGGTTTACCGTGTAATGAATAGCGTGGCATTTCCTCGGGGCTTTCCCGGGGGAGCCTTGCTGTATCTGTTTTCTATTACACAGCTCCCTGGCCAAACATTGCCAGATCATATAGATTCAGATAAGACAAGTTCCAGAATGTGGAGTATTTTTTATTTTCACATTTACAGAATTTATTGGCGTAATGAAAAGAATACTTTGACAACTCCCCAAGTAATAAATGGCAATATTCTTAACCCCTGAGTAGTGTGGAGTAACTTTCAATGGCTAGTGACCAGCTGATATGCAACGGGCCTCTCTTCAGAGGTGTCAGCCAATGCGAAACGCCTCGGGGTCCGTCCTTTTAGACTGTTTTCCCTGGATGGTAATTGTCCCCTGCAAACCCACCCGCCACGTCCCTCTGGGTGGTCGGTGGAAGATATCTTGTTCCTTCATCTGTAAGAATGAAAGGTTTAGGGAAGAATGGACTGCAGCTCTGGAAAAATCACATTCTTTGTGCCTGGGTTGAGCGTGGGGCATGGTGGGGATCCTGGTGTATCCGGGGAGCAGCCCTTACCCCTAAACCAAGTGTGTTGACCAGCAGGCACAATGGGTCACCTCGAGTATCAGGTGACATGAGTAACTGAAACATAATTTCAACTCAATCTGGGAACTAACTGTGGTTCATTAGGGCTGTTTCCCAGAACAGACTGCAGTGAGATGAGCGGATGGGCTTTATCCATTCTCCCCTTTCAAAACGTCTTTGCTTTTCTTACAGGATTGACCTCATTTTGCCTCAGAACATAGTAATATAGTAGGCTCTACTAGGGATACATATGTCTCTAAGGCTCTACTGGGGTTAAGCCTGGGGAGGGACTAGATGTATCTCATTGTTTAATCTCCCCAGCTGTTAGCATAGTGTTTGCCATAAATATTTTCCAAATCGAATTGAAGATCTAAATCTCACAGAACCCTGTACTTCTTGAATAGTTAAGTAACTAATAGACCATCAAATTTCAGTGCCTTTACCCAAGAAATGTTTACGTCTCATTCATCTAATAGCCCCGCATGAGAGGGCCTGGTCAGTGGCAGCTTCCTTCATGTGGTCATTCAAGGACTGAGCCTCCTCTGTCTTGTGGCCGAATCCGGCCAGAAATAGGGGGAGAGAGTGTGGAAAAGGGACACCGGTGTCTTAATTGCTTTGCCTGTAAGAGACATACATCACTTTTACTCATTCTTCTAGGGAGAGCTAGTCATGCGGTCTCATCTAGAGGCAAGGCCTTCTTGGAGGCTGTCCTTTCTCAGTGGGGCAGAATCCTACAAGATTGGATCTGAAGGGACTTCAGAGCAATTATAACCCCTCTCTCCATTTTGTAGTTGAGGACACATGGACACAGAGGGGTAAAGAGAACGTTCCAATCCCTACAGCTGGTCAGTGGCAGAGCTGGGACTAGAATGTAGGTCTTGTGATGGGCAGTTATTTTTGCAGCATTGCATCCAATTAGAGTGTTTGTGATTTCTGTGCTCCTCAGGAATAGTAACCCATCAGTTGCTTGAGAGCAGTGGGTGGGGAGTGTGTTCATGGAAAGTTGGAGTTGTTCTGGCAGCTTTCCTTCGAGCGTATTTAATTCAGCTCCCACTTTTTTCTTCTAGTATTTCACCTTCGACTTACAGAAGTCTCCTTTCCTTATGATAGCCAGCAATAGTGGTGAACTGGCCAGGTTCGGAGGTGAGTGAGAAATGGGAGCATGTCAGCACACTCATTAGTCAACAGAGCCAAACATCAACCGTAAAACAATTGAAATTTCTCTTGAGAGCCAAATTTTTTATTTTTTATTATTATTTTTTAAAATATATTTTATTGATTTTTTTACAGAGCGGAAGGGAGAGGGATAGAAAGTCAGAAACATCGATGAGAGAGAGACATCAATCAGCTGCCTCTTGCACGCCCCCTACTGGGGATGTGCCCACAGCCAAGGTACATGCCCTTGCCGGAATCGAATCCGGGACCCTTCAGTCCGCAGTCCAACGCTCTATCCACTGAGCCAAACTGGTCTCGGCGAGAGCCAAATTTTTTAAACTTAAACTTCTTCTAACGCCACTTCTTCAAAATAGACTCACCCAGGCCGTGGTATTTTGTGGAAGAGCCACACTCAAGGGGCCAGAGAGCCTCATGTGGCTCTTGAGCCGCAGTTTGCCAACCACAGGTCTAGGTCAAAAGTATGGCCAAAGTGACCGATGTCACTGGGAGAGTGATCCTAGCACTATCAGGCAAGGAGGCATGGTACCGTGTGAAACACACACGCATGTCCAAACCCTCCTAGTGGCCACCATGAATCTCCTCTTAGGATTTTCTTGGAATGGTTACTAGAACGTTTTTCTTAAAATATGCTTATGGAAACTATTTGGAGAATATACAAGCATCCAAACATATCTTTTTACTGTTTGGTGTGTTGGCATGTTCACCAGTAATGAGAAGGGCCTTGTAGAGCAGGAGAGGGTGCAGAGAACTTCTGAGAGGGGAGCAGAGATGGTAAGGGTTCAGAGGATGGGATCCTTTTGGAGGAAAACCAGAGTGAAGTACTATGTTAGTGGTACAGGGAGAACATTTGTCAGTCAGATTTGCATGAGGACATTGAGTAATTGAGAGGTAAGGGGGGCGGGGAGGGAAGGCATGAGCTGGAAAGGTGGAGGAGCATCAAAGACAAATTTATTCTCTTTCCCTCTTTACAATATCATTGGACCAACAATCGTCATCACGTAGCAAAGTATTGGGTTCTAGACCTGGCTCTGTACTTGGTCCTTGAATTTGGGTGGTCATGTAACATTCATTTTCTAACCAAGTTATTAGGGGGGCTTGGGAGTCTTGTGCTTTAAGGGTATCACTAAAGGAAAGGTTTTCAGTAGCAAGTAAGTGATTTCTGCCGGGCCCTGCCACCTGCATCCCAACCAAATTAGCTCTGCTCTGTGTGTTTTGTATCTCATTTCTGCAGGAACCTTTTGTTTGAAGGACAGGTTCTGTGTCTGAAGGAAAATTTTGCAATGTACTCGGCCTAGGAAATTTCTCAGGTTTCTTGTAGTTTTGACATTTGGGAAATCTATGATCTCTATGCAAAGCCTTTAAGACTCGGTGGCTGTATATAGGACAAATCATAAGCTTCCATGTTGCCTGTCTTTAGTAGGGATTGGGACAACTACTGCATAAACACAGTGTCAAATGCACAAGAAAAACTCATTTATTGACGTGTACTGAGAGCCCGGCTCTGTTCTAGGTATTACACATAGTTGGATATTTGATTCCCCCCAAAATTTGATTAGATAGATAGTTACTATAATTACCATCTTTAAAAACAAAGAGACAAAGGCTCAGAGAGAGAAAGCAACCAGCTTGAAAGGACAGGCTAGGATTCAACATCAGCTCTATCTCCAGAGCCCGTACTGTTCTTACTTCTCATTCTCTGACCTGGGCATTCCCTCCCATAGTTCTTGGCTCTTTGGCAAATTTCCTCCACCCTATTGGTTCCCAAGTGGCTCCTCCACAGTGGGCAGACTTCCTCTCCTGAGTAGGTATGACAGCGCTCTGGCTGTCAAGGTGACTTAAGTTCTCCCCTGGACTGGAAATCCTTCACTAAGAACACTGCTGGCCCTTAAAATAATGATGTTCTTTAAATCTGCTAGGGGCAGCTTGAGAATCAAGAAGGGGCAATGAGAAGGGAAGCGAGAACAGATAGCCCTTCCCTTACTTGCTCCACCATAACCATGCCTTTGGCTTCTGTAATCCTCTTGCTTGCTCCACCATAACCATGGCCCTTGACTTTTGTAATCTTACTTGCTTCTTGCATCAGCCAACTGCCCAGGCTGCCACATCTGTGGAAAGACTCCTGAATACCTGGAAGCTTATCCTATTTAATAATAAAAGGCTAATATGCAAATTGACCAGTTGGAATGACCAGTTGCTATGTCATGCATGGACCACCAGGGGCAGATGCTCAACGCAGGAGCTGCCTCCTGGTGGTCAGTGCGCCCCCACAGGGGGAACGCCACTCAGAAGCCGGGTTCAGGGCTGGTGAGCACAGTGACAGTGGCAGGAGCCTCTCTCACCTCCACGACAATTGGACATCCCCTGAGGGCTCCCGGACTGCAAGAGGGCACAGGCCAGGCTAAGGGATCCTGCACCCTCCCCCCCCGCAAGTGCATGAATTTTGTGCACAGACCTCTAGTCATGTATAAAAGAAGGTCAGCACCCTTATGTGGTGCTCAGCCTCTGGAGGGGACTCTGCTGAGTCAGCACTGGGGGCAAACAGAGCAGTTCTTTTCTGGAAAAAAAGAAAAGAATAGTGGTTGGCCTGGGCATGCTGCCTGGTGAATGACTCCTCACTCACAAGCTCATCGAGCTTGCAGAGTTCCTGAGGGACAGAGGACACAGTTAAATGTGGCGAAGGCCAGGAGCTGGGCTGTCCTAAGAACGCCACCCTGGTTATTCCATGGTACCATGTGGTAAGATTCTGGTTGTAGGCAAGGAGAAAGCACTTAAAAAACACACAAACAAAACAAAACCTTTAAATTAAAAAACAGCCATATGTTGAGAGGTATCTGTTTTTTTTTCTCAAAGACTTTCAACCTCCCCCAACTTTTTCTTCTAACTTAATGTGTTTTTAACGGCTTTGTCAACAATATTTCTATTAGAAATGCCACTCAACCTGCAAACTAATTGTCCAGGAGCAAAATGATGTTGAAGATGGGCTTGTAATCAATCCTGCCTCAGCCCACTTCTGTGGCTGTGTAAGTTTTAAGGCGTAGCCTATCTCTTATGCTAGCTCTTAGACTAGCATAACCTGGTGATGAATTCCAGATGTTGAACTACAGAGTGTTCAACTGGGATTCTATGCTGCAGTTCTGAATGAATAAATAGATATTTTTTTTCTTTGTGATTAAAAGGCTAAATAGCAGGTCATGCGTACCTAGGCATGCAAAAAGGTATTTATATTTTTGATCCAGTGCAATGCAACTGGGAACTGTAAATATCACAGATTGGTGTAATGTGATTGACTCTAAAAGTCTTGAGTGGCTCTCAACACAAACTCCAGACTTTTTTTCTCTTTTTTCCCATCTACTTTTCAATTCTTCCATTCCCTTCCTGCCCCACTCTGCCTCCTCCACTCTTTTCCCTCTTCCACTTCTCTCTCAATTTCTTCTTAAATACCCTTTGGAAACAAAAGCCTTAGTGGAGCACTATTTATTTATTTGAGAGAGAGAGAGAGAGAGAGAGAGAGAGAGAGAGAGAGAGAGAGAGATCAATTTGTTGTTTCACTTCTTTATGCATTCATTGGTTGATGCTTGTGTGTGCTCTCATCAGGGATTGAACCAACAACCTTGGCATATTTGGATGTTGCTCTAATCAACCGAGCTACCCAGCCAGGGGATTAGTGGGTATTCTTTCTGTTACCAGCAATGGACCTAGATAACCAGGGTGATATGAGGATTGTCTTTCCATCTCAGGAGAGACCGTGAACCATTAGTTTATGAAAAGGTCATGTAGGAACAGTTTCAGTAGAGATCGCCATCTAAATTTCTATAGAAGTCTGGAGCCCACACCTTGGAGAGAAAGGGCTTTCCTTCATAAAGCTTTTCTGATGACTGTTTTTGGGATGTAGTTGTGATGGGAGGACTTGTTCTTATTTTTGAGAGAAGGAGGCTCCGCTAGATGGCTACTCCTGGCTTCCTGCTCCACTGGTTGGAGAGCTTTGGAGAAGGAAACATCCCCCGCCCCCCATGCACGAATTTTGTGCACTGGGCCTCTAGTATATATATGTGTGTGTACACACACACACACACACACACACACACTCATTGAGTAGCCAGATTATTATGCATTCAGAGATCATAATAATCTGGCCACTCAGTGTATGTATATATAAGGTAAGGATTACTATAGAGAGTGTTAAATATTCTAGTAGGGAATGTCATATATGCCATGGCACAGAGCAGGAAGAGACAGAACATGTGAATAGGAGGATTGTGGAATATAATATGGCTGAGCCAGATGAAGGAGCATGGGCAGGAGGCAATTCTAAGCATTGGGAAAAAGCATTTTGAGAAGAAACGCCATTCACAATAGGTGAAGTGAATGAACCGTGATTAGTTGAATAGGATTGAAGTTGAATGGTGTGAAGGTGTTAGCAGGGGAGTCGAGCACATAGACGTTCTATACTTACCCCCATTTATCACACCCATCACAACCTATTAACATGTCTAGCTCCCCGACCAAGGCAGCAAGTCCTTATGTCTCTTTTAGTATGAACCCAGCATCAAGCACAGTGCTTGGCATGCAGTGGGGAGACTCAATAACTACTTAACGCAAGCCTGGATGAAGAAGGAGGGTGAGAATAGCACACAGCAAGATATAGTTATTGGCCAGTCATACCTTAACCAATTTACTCAATCTCGGACGTCAGTCACCCTCTCAGAGTCAGACCCAGCATGCTTTCCTGGTGGCTGCTGCCTTCTCTATGGTCAGCTTGTTCCATTGAGTTGGTTCCTGCCTGAATCACTCCCTTGAGAACAGGTGTCTGTCTTATAAGGCTTCCTTCCCTACATAATCACCCTCCCTGGAGTCCACTGGAGTTTTGGCAACACCAGTGTTCTTTTTTGACTTAAAGCAATAATTCTACCATTATGCTCAATGGTATTAGTACTCTCATGCTACTTCATAGAGTTTACCAAATATTTATTCATTATAAAATTATGTCATCAGAAGTTTCATATCTGCTAGAACACGAGCTTCATGAGGATAAGGAGAACTGGTTTTCCCTCCTGGGCTGCTAGTGCCTAGCACAGTGCCTGATGGGTAAATGGTGTTCACACTCGTAGAGCAGTTAGATGTCACAGACTCCTGGAGAATGTATTGTCCGTTGCACATATTCTGGTAGTTACTTGTACAAGTGTGCTCTTTTTGTCTCTGTTCCCATGGATAGATTTTTAGCTTTTTGAGGGTACAACTTTCTTCGTGTCCAGGAACATAGGGTACTACTGGCTTCTCTTGGACTCGATACTGAGAGGCTTTGAATTTTATTCATATGGCCTGTGTACTATCTCCAAGTCCCTCTCCAAGCAGTCGCCATGTTCTCCCAACACTAGTTTGCTGTGCTGTGACCCTGCACCCCCCCAAGGCTGATAGCCTTCTGTAGGCCACACCCCCTATTTTGAAAGGGGCTGATGTCAGTCCCAGCATGAGGCAATCTCTCAATTCCAGCTGCTGACCACTGAGGTTTTCCTTTGGCTCTGCATGCCAGCTCTCCTGGCTGAGTGCCTTCTAACATATAATGAATGATGACTCTCAGCAGTTCACATTTTTAGAAGTCTTTCTAGGCATGACCTCACCACCGAGCTGTGCCGCCTTGCTGCCCTGGGGCTCCACACGGCCCCAGGGGATGTTTCTCAGGCCAGCCAGTCTGCAGATCTGTGTTCCGTAATGTCACGTGCTTGGGGAGTGTGCCTGAATCCAGCCGCTTATTCCTCCTCCCCCCGCCCCCTGGAGGTTTTGATCCATAAAATATATACACAATGATTTCAAATGAAGGTTAAAGTA
The DNA here is from genome assembly GCA_027563665.1 of Antrozous pallidus. NCBI lineage: Eukaryota > Metazoa > Chordata > Mammalia > Chiroptera > Vespertilionidae > Antrozous > Antrozous pallidus. Next base: position 9,584,806 of record CM050510.1, read on the forward strand.
TTAGCAGAGTTCCTCAGCCTACCCCTGGCCAGGCTTCCGATAACCTAAAACCCTCCAAATATTGAATCTTCATGAGGGTGACTAACTGTCTAGTTTGCTCATGACTGAAAGATTTCCTAGAAAGTGGAACTTCAGTTGTTATAACCAGGATGGACCTGGGAAAAGCCAGGCTGGTTGATCACCCTAATCTCAGGTTAGAGAATGCAGTGGGTCCTTGAATTGAAGAAAGCCGCACAAAGAGAATGGGTCTAGCCCAGTGGTCGGCAAACTCATTAGTCAACAGAGCCAAATATCAACAGTGCAAAAACTGAAATTTCCTTTGAGAGCCAATTTTTTAATTTATTTTTAATATATTTTATTGTTTTTTGTTTTTGTTTTTTTTTACAGAGAGGAAGGGAGAGGGATAGAGAGTTAGAAACATCGATGAGAGAGAAACATCGATCAGCTGTCTCCTGCACACCCCCTACTGGGGATGTGCCCGCAGCCAAGGTACAGGCCCTTGACCGGAATTGAACCTGGGACCTTTCAGTACCCAGGTCAACGCTCTATCCACTGAGCCAAACCAGTTAGGGCGAGAGCTAATTTTTAAAAATTTAAACTTCTTCTAATGCCACTTCTTCAAAATAGACTCACCCAGGCCATGGTATTTTGTGGAAGAGCCACACTCAAGGGGCCGAAGAGCCGCATGTGGCTTGTGAGCTGCAGTTTGCCAACCACGGGTCTAGCCTGATATGTCCACTGGGTTCCAACTGAAGGTGATTTTGATAACTCCTTGAACCCGAAGTTGGTATTTGAAGTAAGGGTAGTCTTGTAGGTTGACTATGTCCTTCTAAAATGGTAGGGTTAGTTAACTCTTGTTATTGGTCTAAACCAGTGGTCGGCAAACTCATTAGTCAACAGAGCCAAATATCAACAGTACAACGACTGACATTTCTTTTAAGAGCTGAAAACCGACTTCTGCGCATGGGCCATGAACTTTCAAACACACTGTACGTGCCCGCATGTGGTATTTTGTGGAAGAGCCACACTCCAGGGGCCAAAGAGCCGCATGTGGCTCGCGAGCCGCAGTTTGCTGACCACTGGCCTAAACCGTTTGCATTTTAGGAACCATTGGAATGAGAAACTTAGTATCTTAGTTTGGGTTTGCTCAGAGGCAGAGCCTGAATTAAGGATTCAGGTGCAAGTAGTTTCTGTGGGAGGTGAAGGAAAACGCTGTCAGGTGACTGGGGTGGGGGGGTGGGGGGGGGTGGGGCGGAGAGAAAGCCGACAGCAGAGGGCACCTGAGCAAGCTGGTTACTGACTCTGCGTGAAGGGAACTCCTGCACACTCCCCACCGGGGATGTGCCCGCAATTGAACCTGGGACCCTTCAGTCCGCAGGCCCACGCTCTATCCATTGAGCCAAACAGATTAGGGCAGGGATGGGCGATTATTAAAGTGAACACTTATTGGGCATCTCCTATGTGCAACACTGAGTGAAGGCAGACAAATGATGTGTCAGAGTGACCAGGGATGCGAGTAAAATACTGAATGTAAAGATGGAACTGATACCTTTGGGGTTTACATGGTAGGAAGCAGTTTTGCCCCCTAATACACAGGTGAATAGTGATGCTGGAAGAGCAGGAAGGAAAAAGGAGGCCATTGTCTTTCCATGTGTACACACTTCGTGGTGAACAGCAACGTGGGCATCTTGGCGGGCCAGAACCCTTTTCTAGCTAGACCTCAAGAGCAATGTGGGCCTCACTGCCAAATTCTTCAGGCCCTTCTCTGACCTTAGAGGAGGGTAGCAAGCCCTGGTGGTAGGCTCACTGCCAGGGTAAAGGAGATGGTATGTGACATGTGGTATCTGTCTTTCTCTGACTGCCTTATTTCACCTGGCATCATAGCCTCCATCCAGGTCCATCCATGCTGTCACAAATGGTAAGATCTCTTTCTCCTCCTCCTCCTCCTCTTCCAACTCCTCCTCTTCCTTTCCCTCCCTCTCCCTTCATAGCCAAGTGCTATTCCATTGTACATGTACCACGACATGCATCCCTAACCACTTGTCTATTGATGGACACTTAGGTGGCTTCTATATCTTGCCAGTATGGCAAGATGAAGACGATTAATAATCCTTTCCTAAGTAGAGCATTGGGTGGCCATGGGAATGCACCTACCTTTTGGCCCGCCAGTCACAGGAAGGTAATTGACTAAGGACCCGAGCTCTGAAACCCATCTACACCTTTGTGCTGAGGCCCTGATCCCACAGACTGCTCCCAGCCAGTGGCTGAGTGAGGCAGGGAGCCTGGGGCAGGCCCGGTCCTGGGAGATCCTCTGACGGCTGCAGAGCTTCCTGGCTGCCTTGCTGCACCTTCCTTAGACTGCTCCACACACCCACCCTCCCTTGCTAGACTTCCTGGCTATCTGAAGGCTCTCCCAGTGGTACCCAGCTCTGCCCCACCCATTTCTTCTCTTAGATATTTTCCCTAAAATAATCCTCGCAATGTAATCCCATCTTGGTGTCTGTATCAATTACAGACCACCATGTAACGTAACGTTTACTTCAAATTGAGATACTTTTGGAATGAAAGAAAAATAATGCTAAAAATAACTGCAGTAATCCAAAAATTTTTGAATAAAATGTTAAAAATAACTAGCGATCCCAGAGTTTTTGAAGAGATCCTTATTGCTTCGATGGAGATTGTTAAGGATACGAGAAAAGCAGATGGCTGGGACTTCACTTGGTGGATATGAAAAATGACAACCCATCAGATTTCAGAAGATGACCAGTGTAGTTCAGCTAACATTTGTCGAGTGACTCCTTTGCCAAGAAAGCAGGTGGGCATAGAAAGAGGAGTAAAGCATGTCTGCCCTCATGTAGCCTGTGGCTAGAAGGGGAGACCGACATGGCCGGATCCTCTCCCTGAGCTGTGATGGTCATAAAGAATTGGCAACGGGACTAACTCAGCTTGTGGAGACGGGAACTAGCTCCACCTGGTAATGCCCAGTCACTTCCTGGGAGGCAGTGTTGGCGCACACGAGGGGCCTGGGCAGGCTCTGGGGGTCTGGTTGCGTCAGTGGAGGAATAGGAGGGACAGCCAGTGATAAAAGCACAGCAAGTGCGACTTCCTCCCAGCTCTAGGTGAAGTGCTATGCATCCCTAACACTTGTCTTTTTCCTTTTTATAAAAAAACTAGTGGCCCAGTGCATGAAGTTCATGCATGAGGGTGGGGAGTGGGGGGAGGGTGGAAGGGGGATATGGTCCCTCAACCCGGCCTGCACCCTCTTCAATCTGGGACCCATCAAAGGATGTCCTACTGCTGGTTTACAGGGATCAGACCTAAACCGGCAGTCAGACATTCCTCTTGCAATCTGGGACTGCTGGCTCCTAACTGCTCACCTGCCTGCCTGCTGATTGCCCCTAACCACTCTGCCTGCCGGCCTGCTAGCCCCCAACTGCCCCTGCCGCTGGCCTGCTTGCCTCCAAATGCCGCCCCCCACCAGCCCTCACTCCCAACTGCCCTCAGTGCCAATGTGCTTGCCCCCAACTGCCCTCCCCACTGGCCTGCTCACCCCAACTGTCCCCCTGCTGTCCTGATCACCCCCAACTGACCCCCACTGATGGCTTGCTCACCCCTCTGGCCCCCCTGCTGGTTTTCTCACTCCCAACTGCCCCCCTCTACTGGTCTGATCACCTCCAATGGCCTCCCCGCCACCGGCCTGATCACCCACAACTGTGCTCCCCTCTTGGTCTCTAACCCCCTCTACCTCGGCCCTGCCACCATGGCTTTGTCCAGAAGAACGTCTGAAAGGTCTCCTGGAAGGTCTCACAGTCTAATTAGCATATTACCCTTTTATTAGTACAGATGTATTTTATTGATTTTTTTACAGAGAGGAAGGGAGAGGGCTAGAAAGTTAGAAACATCGATGGGAGAGAAACATCAATCAGCCACCTCCTGCACACCTCCCACTGGGGATGTGCCTGCAACCAAGGTACATGCCCTTGACCGGAATCAAACCTGGGACCCTTCGGTCCTCAGGCCGATGCTCTATCCGCTGAGCCAAACCAGTTGGGGCTGTTTTTCCTTTTTAATTAGCAAAAAAGCAGGTTCCCTCCCTCTCCCCACATACATTGGGTGGAAAAACAGCTTTGTGTAACGCACACAATATGTGTTTTTCGAGAAATTCCTGGCATAGGTACACGTGTATCCAATCAAATGAACCAAGTGCTGATGCCCCCTCCCAGGCAGCTGGCATTCAGCGAGCTGGCCCCATGAAACCTCCCCGGATGGAGCAGGCAGGGTCGGGCTCCTCGGGGTTCGGGGTCACCGCCTCCTCTGAAGCAGCTGGTGCTACCAGGCCTTCTGGCAAAGCTGCGTTTTGCACAGGCGGGGCTGGGAAAGCACATCGCGATGCAAAAAGGAACTTGAACAAAAACACTTGAGTAAACAGATTCCTGGGTTCCCCTCTAGCCTTTTCCTTGGCCTCATGATCGAGACAAAAATTGAGACGAAAGTGACAGCTGGGCTGAGATGAGGCCAACAATATGTCAGCTGATCAAACGGGGACCACAGGGGATGGAAAGACGTTTAGCTCGAAGCTCAGCTGTGGTGCTGCTGCGAGATAAGGGGCCTTGTAGCTCCGGGGGCATCATTCTTCCCTCCTCCTTTTTCCCACACAATTCAGGTTTAAAAAAATATTTTAATATATATATACATATACATATATATATATATATATATATTTTACAGAGAGGAAGGGAGAAGGATAGAGAGTTAGAAACATGGGTGAGAGAGAAACATCAATCAGCTGCCTCCTACACACCCACTATTGGGGATGTGCCTGTAGCTACAGTACATGCCCTTGACCGGAATCGAACCTGGGACCTTTCAGTCCCAGGCCGACGCTCTGTCCACTGAGCCAAACTGGTGTTGGCTACACAATTCAGTTTGTTCAGCTTCGTGCATTGGCAATCGTGGGACTGAAGGATGTTTCAGACGCCCGGCCCCTCCTGCAGGAGGCCTGCTCAGCCCAGGGAAGGAAGCCCAGCCCTCACCTGTTCCTGTGGCCACAGGCCGCCTGTGGTGATGTTTGCAGGACCGACCAGACTTTCGGTTTTCCACTTTTAACTCCCTTTGGCACATTGAAAAGGTGGTGTGGGAAGTTCAGACCCGTGCTTGGGTGTTACCAGTTAGAAAAAAATAACTGAGCCGAAACCGGTTTGGCTCAGTGGACAGAGCGTCGGCCTGTGGTCTGAAAGGTCCCAGGTTCGGTTCCGGTCAAGGGCATGTACCTTGGTTGTGGGCACATCCTCAGTAGGGGGTGTGTAGGAGGTGGCTGATCGATGTTTCTCTCTCATCGATGTTTCTAGCTCTCTGTCCATCTCCTTCTCTGTAAAAAATCAATAAAATATATTAAAAAGAAAAGAAAAAGGAATTGAGGTTTGGATAAGGCTAATGGATTCTGGCTTCTAGGCTTGTTTTGGTTGTCTTCTCCGCTCGAGGGAATTACCAAAAGTGGGCGTTTCCCACAAGGGGATGGCAGGCTTGTGTGTGTGTGTGTGGGGGGGGGGGGGGGGGAAGGGGGGGGGTGAGATTTGGGCTCGCTGGCCTGCCCCGGCCCTTCTTGTCAAACCAGGTGAGTCCGACTCTGCGGGGTGTGGACCGGGCCGATCTGACTGCATTAGGAGATGCTTTGGAGACTGGATAGTAATCACATAGACCCTTCGAAATGACTCGTCGGGAGGGAACAACACGTTGGGTAAAGTGGGTACAAGCCCTGAAACTCCACGCCCCCCCTCCTGGCCGCCACAGCTCTGGGGCCTGGAGCTGCTGCCTGAAAGCAGCCCCGGGGCCGGTTCGGCTCCCGAGTGGGAACCGCAGCGGATGGCTGGACGTGCTGCTCCCAGCGGCACAAAGCCTCTCTCAGAGGGGGCATGGCTCCTCCTCTGGGGGCTCTGGGGCCTGGTGAGGGGAGAAGACATCTTCTTGGCGCGCGGCCCACTTATTACTTCACACCCCGGGCACGCTGTGATGTCAGACGCCACCCTGAAACCCCGCAAAGGGGTGAGCCATCCCCAGGAAGCCCAGGAGTCCAGGGGAGACGGGTCAATTCTAGGGGGAGAGTTTGAACTTGAAGGCAGGGCTTGCATTTCTGGGGAACCCCCCCCCAGTGTTTATTAACACTCTGGAGGAGGCCGGGAAGGGGGATGGTGGGGGTGCCCCTGCCCACAGTGGCTGCTGCAGGGAGGGACCCCCCCATTCAATGGGCCTGAGAAGCGGGTGCTGGCCCCTGCTCAGGCTGGCAAACTGTGAGGAGGACAGGGTGGGCCCCCACGCTCCGGCACAGCGGGGCTGGCCCTGCTGCTCGGCGTGCACCTGAGCGTGATCTGCTTCCCGCAGCACCGGACCATGGGCTGCATGCGGGTGACAGAATAAAACTCCCGGCAAAGGATCCTGTCTGGCGCTTTTCCGGACATGGTTCCTGGGAGCCCAGCGGGGCTCTCACACCGGCTGTCGTGTGGATTCGAAGAAGGGAAGTCAAGGTGCACCCGCCCTGCTCTAAAAGAATTGAAGGCCATTTGGAAAGTCACTCACCGCCCAACAGAGTGACCCGTGGCTCGCCCTGCAGGGAGGAAGGAGGGATAAGGCAGAATGCCACGAAAGTCAGGAATCAAGGGAGGCACGCCATCCTCAGTTGCTTTATTGGATGCCAGGAAAATGCCAATAAAGCACCTGCCTCAAAGGGTTGTGGAGAGAATGCAGTGAGTTTAAATGGAGGTGCTGAATATGATTCCTCAACCTATAAGCACTCCATACGTCGGAGATTACTGTGGCCACAGTTATTACTGTATTTACAACCAGAGGCCTGGTGCGTGGATTCGTGCACCAGTGGGGTCTCTCAGCCTGGCCTGTGCCCTCTCGCAGTCTGGCGGATGTCAGACTGCAGATTTCGGCCTGATCCCCGAAGGCTAAGCCAAGGAACCCCACGTGTGCCAGGCCTTTAGTATGTATATAAGATCTTTTGTTAATCTCTTCCCGCCTTCCCCTCTCCCCTCCCCCCCTCTCAGATTCATCAGCCTGTTCCAAGTTTCCATGCCTGCATTGAGCATCTGCCCCCTGGTTGTTGGTGTGCATCATAGCTACTGGTTGAACTGTTGAAAGGTCACTTAGGTTTTATATTTAGACTAGAGGCCTGAGGCACGAAGATTCATGCAAGAATGGACCTTCCTTCCCCTGGCAGCTGGCACCATCTTCGCTCTGGCCAGAGCCGCCTTTTCTGCCTTCGCTTCGCCCAGAGCTGCCTTTCTACCTTCCCACGCTGCCTAGAGGCCCAGAGTGGCCGGGGTGGTGTGGGATGCAAGCGTCCGCCCCTGGCTGCTTGACACCTGTGTATGCAAATTAACCTGCCAGCGTAGTTGGGTTAATTTGCATACTCCTGATTGGCTGCTGGATGTCACGAAGGTGTGGTCAATTTGTATCTTTCTCTTTTATTAGTGGAGATGTCAGGCAAATCTAGGTGACAGTCATGTCTAGTAGTTGGGGACACAGGCTTTGCCGTCTGTTGAACGGAGACTTGAGCCCAATGCTGGACTTACTCCCTCAATGACCACGTATAACATGACCTCTTGGGGCTTCCATTTTCATACCTTTTCACTGAAGGTGATAGTACTGACCGCACAGGGTTGTTATGGAATGAAAGAAATAGGAACATCATGTGAGTGCTATTGAGGGCCGCCATAACAAAGCACCACAGATAGGATGGCCGCTCACTGTGTGCTTTCCTTGGTGTGTGGGAGAAAGGGAGATGGAGGGATAATCAAGCTTTCTGGTGTCTCTTCATATAAGGACACTAGAGGCCCGTTGCATGAAGATTCATGCAATAGGCTTTCCTTCCCCTGGCTGCCAGGACCAGTTTTCCTCTGGAACCTGGGACCCAGGCCTTCCCGCTGGCTGTTGCCTTCCGTTTTTGCTTTGGCCGCTGGAGGCTTCACTCCAGCCAGAGCCTTCAGTCTTCTCTGCTCTGGCTGGAGTGCCAGGCTGCGGCCGCCTCGTCTCTGCCCCCCGCCCCCCGAGGGCGGGCACTTGCCTTGCCGCCTCCTCGTCTCCAAGCGGGGGGGCCAGGCACTGGCCCCCCGCCACTGCTGCCGCAGCTTTGTCTCTGCCCCCAGGGCTGGGCGCTTAGGCTGCTTGGCCCTGCCCCCCGCTCCTGATTGGCTGGTAGCATAGCCAATCAGGAGCCAAGGTATGGTCACATTTACATGTTACTCTTCTATTAGATAGGAAGGATGATACTGTCAATCAGGGCTCTACTCTTACAACTTTATTTAACATTAAATACTTCCCCGTAGTCCCCATCTCCAAATACAGCCACCCTAGGCTTAGGTCTTCCATAAGTGCATTTGGGGGAGAGGCATGGGGAACACAAACATTCAGCCCATAATGTCAGCCCATAATGTTCAGATCACCTGGGTGGCTTCAAAAGCTCAGGATAGGCTTTATTTAGTGTTGCTTGATGATCTGTGCACCAGCAGGGCCGTGCCTCAGTGGGTACACACTTGTGTGGGTATTTTGGTTGTTAAAGGGTGAAAGACTTCAGACCTTGTTGTTAAATAGCTTGGGCACAATTGGAGCTCCCGGGGCCCCGCCCAGTCCTTTGCTGAGGGCTACCTGGTTGATGGGTGGGTTAGTAAATGTTTGGAATATCACAGCCGTGTGATAGTGTACTCTGGGAGAGAATCACACAAGGGAGTGCTGGGGCAGAAATGGGGGGTGAGGTAGGGTGGGAATGGTGGGGGAGGAGGAGTCGGAGTGGCCTATCAGACTTTTCTTTCTCTTTTAGTCTTTTACTTTTTGTTTAAATTAGTTTCCAAGGGCTTATGTGAAAACAAAACTATGTGGAATATAATGCTTCTGTTTGCATGTAATCTTCCTATATAATAAAAGAGTAATATGCAAATTGACTGTACCTTCGATCAAGCCATGCCCACAAGCCAATCAGGACCAAATAAACCCCAATGAAGATGGTTGTGGCCACTGAGAGCAGGAGGGAGGCTTGGGTTTCCCTGGAAGTGGAGGAAGCCAAGCTTTCCGCCTGCCGTTGCCAGCCTAGGCCTTCACTCAATGCCACAAAGTTTCAATTATAGAAGATACATAATACCAACAGAAATGGTGGCAGCCACAGAGCTGGAGAGAGCAGAGGTTACAGTCACCCGGGTGATGGAGGAAGCCAAACTTTCTACCTGCCCTTGCTGGCTCAGGCCTCTGCTTAAGGCAACAAAGTTTCAATTATAGAATCCCAATAGAAATGGCAGCAGCCACAGAGCAAGCAGGAGGCTTGGCTCTGCTCCAGGCTACAACATTTCAATTGCAGACAGATTAATCCCAGATCCCAGATCTCTGCTTGGGTCGCTGGGGGGTGTGACTGGCCTGCAAACCACCACAGGCCCCTCACTCAGGCCACCCCATGCCCCAAGGGAATCCCTACCCTGATCCGGGCAAACCAGCTGGCTCCCACCTGTGCACCAGGCCTCTATCCTATCTAATAAAAGAGTAATACATAGATTGACCATCACTCCAACACACAAGAGGACTGCCCCCATGTGGACACAAGATGGCCACCACAAGATACCTAGCAAGGGATGGCAGTTGGGAGAGACCAGTCCTGCAAGGGAGGGCAGTTGTGGGCGATTAAGCCTGCAGGGGAGGGCAGTTAGGGGTGACCAGGCTGGCAGAGGAGGGAAGTTGGGGGCAAACAGGCTGGCAGGGGAGCAGTTAGACATCAATTAGGCTGGCAGGGGAGTGGTTAGGGGGTGATCAGGCTGGCAGGCAGAACCGGTTAGGGGCAATCAGGGAGGCAGGCAGGAGAGCAGTTGGGAGCCAGCAGTCCTGGATTGTGACAGGGATGTCCAACTACTCATTTAGACCCAGATCCTGGTGGGATCGGGTCTAAACGAGCAGTTGGGCATCCCTCCAGGGGTCCCATTATTGGAGAGGATGCAGGCTGGGCTGAGGAACATCCCCTGCCTCCTGTGCACGAATTTCGTGCACCAGGCCTCTAATATATAATCAAAGGCTAATATGCAAATTGTTCCTCTGGGAATTCCACTGACCAGGAGTTTGCTTGCTGTGACATGCACTGACTGCACTGACCACCAGGGGGTGGCATGGAATGAAGGAAGGCCTGGCCAGCAGCCAGCAGCCTGGTGAAGGAAGGCCCCGATCGGCCCTAATTGCCGGCCATGCTTAGGGGCCCTACCCATGTGTGAATTTCGTGCACCGGTCCTCTAGAATTTAATAAACTCTCAATCTCTAAGACTGTAAAATAAAATAAATGCAGATGATAAATAAATACATAAATAAATAAATAACTAAATAAATAAAACAGGCTGACGGCAGGAGTTCAGGACCTCTATTCAGGGCCTCCCACTCTTGACCCATTCAAAGGTTTGGAAGCCAATGGAATGTGGCAGTGTGGAGACCCAAGGCCATTATCACTCAGGAAGTAGGAGAGGTGCTGGCCTTCCTGGTTCTTCCAGTGGTGAGGAGGGTGCTTGCATCTCCCTAAAATTCACAGGTCGAAGCCCTACCCCCAGTGGAATGCTCTTTGAAGACGAGGCGTTTGGTCGGTTTAGGTGAGGTCCTGGGGGTGGGGCCCTCATGTTGGGATTAGTGCTCTTCTCAGAAGAAACCCCAGAAAGCTTGCTCTCTCTCTTTCTCCACAATCCCAGGAGAAAGCTCTCACCAGAAGCTGACCACTTTGAACGTAGATTTCCAACTTTCAAAATGGTGAGAAAACAAATTTCTGTTGTTTAAGCTACCCCGTCTGTGGTGTTTTGTTACAGCAGCCGGAGCTAAGACAGGCACCCCAGTTTTTCTGCATTGGTGAATCAGGGAGAAGTCTTGCTACCTTTTCTATACCTTCTTGTCCACTTTCCATGTGCTTTTATGATAATTCGCCTATGAGTTTCTCAGGAAAGGCCTGATGCAATCACCCACATGAAATGGTGGGGACTGTTCCAGATGAAAGAAGAACCTCTGTCAAGGGGAATTGCATTGGAGCAGGCATCCATATTTTGGCTAAAGAGTTTTCTGATTGTAGTACACCAAGTGTCACGGCCCTGCTGGGCACGCAGTAAGCACTCAGTAGATGTTTGAGGGTGATTTAGCTGACCTGTCAGTATCTGTTCATCTTTATCCGCAGCCTAATTAGGACCTCCTGTGGAGGAGACAGACTCTGTCTTTGGGGCATCCTCTTCTCTAAGCAGCCTCTTCGTACAAGAAATGACTACCAGGCACCCTAAGGTGCAGGGGCTTTCTCTGACTCCTCTCAGACAGTTGTGGAAATGACTCACCTCCCCATGGACCATGGCATTGTGGGAATCAGGAGGGACTGAGGTTTCCCAAGCCCATCTGACCCTTCTCAGCTGTGTTGCTTGTTTCAGCAATCCCTATTGTTTTCTCAGAGCTGTTCTCTGAAGGCTTTGAAAGCAAGGCCATTCAGCATGTCTAAACTCAGACCTAGACCACAGAAGAAAGTGAACATAATGAACTCTTAAAATGCTTTCCTGCCCAAGCATTCCTCTCCCAGTCATTTTTACACTTTCATTCTTCTTGGATTAAAACAAAAACAAAAACTAGGTTATAAGGAAAGGGGACAACTCTTTCAAGTGGTTAGGCTGCGAAGGTACCAAACTAAGTGAGCTCCTACAGGCTTAAAAGGGCTAAGCTGGTTTCTTAAAAACACTTTTGCGTAGAACTTCAGACTTTTCAGAACAGTTTAGCCTATTACCTAGATTATCTTAATGACAACTGTATGTGAGAGCACAGTGAAATTTCGGCCCAGAGGCCCAGGGATGTTAGATGCTTTTTAGAAGATCCCATAGTAGCTGGTTGACAGCCAAAAAAAAAAAAAAAAAAAAAAAAAAGCAGGCCTGGAGCGATGGCGGCTGGGAATATGAGAGCCCAAGAGCCTGAGACCCTGGGGGTTCCCATCCACTCTGAGACAGATGATAAGTGTTTCCTTTTGTCCCGTTAGTCAGGGGACCAGGAAGGAATGGTGGAAACTGCTAGAGGGACAGACATGGTTAACCTACACTGGAAGAAACGATGACATGGAGTGTGGATGGGTTGGGCATGTCAGATGCCTCAGATTTACCGAAGCATTTGTTTTTCATCGTTAACAGCAGCCACAAACATTTATTGCATGCTGGCCCTGTGCAAGGCTCAAGGCAGAATGAAGCGGTGAATAAATTGGGGGAAGTAAGACACAGTTACTTGAAAAACACTCAAATGTCAACATGAGGTGATATTTGTTTAATGCTGAATAAGTTGATAGAGAAACAAGAGCTCAAAACGAGTGAGAGAGAGTAAATTCTCCCGAGATGGTCAGGGGAGAGAGATTTCTAGAGATGGGATCTCAGAAGGTACAGAAAAGTAGAGCGAGCATTTATGGTTAAGACAAAGAATGTTAGGGAAATACAGTCAAGAGAATCTAAGGCTGCTTGGTTTGGGGGCATGAGTAACTCACTTGGGAGGAGTTGATTTGGGAAAAGGAATGGGAGACGATCTTAGAAAAGTATGAAGGGGGGTCCTAATATAAGATGACAGGAGGAGATCTGACTTTGGGTGGTGGGAACAGTTTTGAGTGACAGGAGGAACCTCTGCAGCTGAGATATCCCTCCAAATTTTTATCTGCCACACGTGGGGCTGGGACCAACCCATTCCACGTCTCTGCCCCTCTTCCCAGCATTGATGTGGCTTCTTATTTAATACCCTAGTTCAGTGGTTGGCAAACTATGGTTCGAGAGCCGCATGCTGCTCTTTGGCCCCTTGAGTGTGGCCCTTCCACAAAATACCACGGCCTGGGCGAGTCTATTTTGAACAAGTGGCATTAGAAGAAGTTTAAGTTTAAAAAATTTGGCTCTCAAAAGAAATTTCAATCGTTGTACTGTTGATATTTGGCTCTGTTGACTCATGAGTTTGCGACCACAGCCCTAGTTGTAAGACCAGGCCATATTTATGGTTGTAATTTTGATGTGATTGTGTGAGAAGGAGAGCCATGCGTTTACCTATGCCGTCATCTTGCCTGGAAGCCCTTGTGTATCTTATTAACAGTTAACAGAGCAATATCCAGTCGGAGGTTTAGACTTAAACCTTGCCCATTTCTCTCCGGTACAATGCTCTCTAGCACCGTTTTTTGAAGCTTGGATAACAAATGAATCTATAGAAAGCTTTGCCCATATCCTAGGTCAGTGGTCAGCAAACTCATTAGTCAACAGAGCCAAATAGCAACAGTATAACGATTGAAATTTCTTTTGAGAGCCAAATTTTTGAACTTCTAATGCCACTTCTTCAAAATAGACTCGCCCAGGCCGTGGTATTTTGTGGAAGAGCCACATTCAAGGGGCCAAAGAGCCGCATGTGGCTCTCGAGCCACAGTTTGCCAACCACGGTCCTAGGGCATGGTATAGCATCTCCAGAGGCCATATCCTTAAGCAGGGCCCTGAGTCAGGAAGACACATGCATGAATACGTCTAAGACTGTCCCGTTACTTTGTACTGAATTTATCCTACCAACTACATTTTTTGCTTCTTATAAATGCAGCGGAGTAATACACATTGCACTACAAAAGTAAGCGTGTGATATCATTTTGCTTATTAACAGACACAGAACGTATGCTAAATTTACGAGACGTGCAGCAGAATGTTACAGGGTTTTTGAGCCACCACTATTTTACAAATCTGGCATCTGCAGGCCTCCAAAGGCTGAAATGTTTTAAATTTATTTACACCCTGCAGTTTCCTTGGGGAACTGTTTTCCATAAGCTAATGAGGCGCTGGTGCAAGGCCTCGCTGTTATTCCTGGCAGGAGCACTGAGACACATCGGCCTGCTGCCCTGCTTTTTCCCTCAGTAGTCCAGGGCAAATAATAAATATGGGAAAATACATCATCCCTTTGAATGCGGGAGCCAAGCTGCAGGGCTGCCAAGGTTAAAACAAAGCCATCGCGAGCTTGGAGTCTGTTCGTGTTTTGTACCACATGTGCCTGCGTCTTCGGGACGCTCTGAACGTGGCCTTTCTCAGGTCCGAGCACTTACTCTGAGCGCGCAGGCAGCCTTTGAAGAGCTTTCTGAAGAAGTTTCCTTTCAGTGGACTAAACCCTGTCCTGGGGTCGGGGAACTTGTCTTCTCGGTGAGGGGTCCAATGGAATTCCATGAGCACCTCCCTGGTGCCTGACTCTGGGTTGATGCTTCGCTTCAGTGGAAAGCGAAGAAGCAGGTATAACAGGACGTCTTGCCTTCACAAATGCTCAGGGTCAGCTCGAGGGGGGGTTTCAGGTACAAGGGTTGCTCCGATCAAGGGCAGTAACCCTCAGGTGTCTGCCCAACTGACTAGGGATTTCAACACAATGGAGGCCTGGACACACCCTGGCACACGGTAGTTGCCCACTGAATGGGTACATGAATTAAGGTTGCTGCTTTGTTTCTGGCGTCTCAGGAGAACAGTCCAGGTGGCATTGAACAGGGGAGTTAAAGTGGCATTAAATTATTTAAATAGCCGCATGGCTTTCTGAACCCCCTCCCCCTCCAGATGTAGCCCCTAATGCATGCAGATATTTCCACCTCCAGCTGTCCTCTGATATCACCCTTGTTTAGCTTAGCTCCATCTGGGCAGTTGAATCTTACTGATTTAATTGGACACATTCCCCATCTCCTCTCCTCTCCTCTCCTCTCCTCTCCTCTCCTCTCCTCTCCTCTCCTCTCCTCTCCTCTCCTCTCCCCTCCCCTCCCCTCCCCTCCCCTCCCCTCCTCTCCTCCTCTCCTCTCCTCTCCTCTCCTCTCCTCTCCTCTCCTCTCCTCTCCTCTCCCCTCCCCTCCCCTCCCCTCCCCTCCCCTCCCCTCCCCTCCCCTCCCCTCCCCTCCCCTCCTCTCCTCTCCTCTCCTCTCCTCTCCTCTCCTCTCCTCTCCTCTCCTCTCTTCCCTTCCCTTCCCTTCCCCCCCCCCCCACTCTCTCTTTCGTCAGACAGTACTGGTTGAGGCCAATCTGCATGCATTTCCTGAGTTTGGGGAGGCAGTAAAAAGAATTTTAATGAAATCTATTTGATGGCTCCTAAGAAATAAAGACCTTTTCCGTAAGTAGACATACCTCCATCTTTGTTGCAGTTCTTAGGTAGTCTTGTGGGCAAAGGATGAACACGATGATTGTGAAAGTCCTTTTCCAGTTTTGGGATTTTTACCAGAATACCACTTCCTGCCCGAGAGACCCTGGCACACCAACCAGAGCTGACCCACAGCAAGGCTATAGAGTGGGCGAGAGCTTTCTCTCTTCACGGCTTGATTGCTTTCCCCAACCGTCTAAGATATATCTTTGGATTTTGCCCTTGCTGGCTACCCATCAAGGTGTTGTTGGAGAACCAGAACGTTCACGAATAAGGGCTTGAGGAATTGCTGAAATAAAACGGAGCAGCAACATGGTGACCACGGGAGCTGAAGCACAGGTTCAGTGTTAATTGCAAACTAGTCAGCATACCTGTGGCCTTTGCATATACTATTTGGGGCACCCGTGGCCCTATGCTGTCCAGTAAGATACCCCCTGTGCCTGCTTCTGTGAGACCACAGACCTGAGTTCTGGAGTTGCTGCATTCTGCTATGACTGAGAACAGTCAACTTAGAGTTTCCACATGGAGAGATGGGACTGGAGAGGAGACCAGCGCCAGGCAGTGCTGAGTTGGCATCTCTGGGTGATAGGAGCTTCACATACACTACACCTACAATTGCATATTTAAGACAACTTTATGAGATGTATTTTTATCACCATCGTACAGAGAAGGAAATGAAAGTTCTGAGAATTTAACTTACTGCCTCGAATCATGTAGCTATTGGTGGCTGAATCAATAGGCACACCATTTTTTCCCCCCCTTATTATACCTCATTCAATCCATCAGCTCTGTGAGCTGTCAGCAGTTGACTTAATTTTTCACTGACCTTTGTGGGTAACCACCTAGCTGATGTGATTGTGCTATTTTCTAACTGTAGTAAAATCAGCAGCATGGTTGTGGGAAGGGGCTAGGTGCCCTCTGCTCAGACAGAACTCCCTCCCACAGCATTGGGCCTCTGCACATACTGTCCCCTTTGCCTGGAATCCCTCCCGTGCTCTCATCACTGGGAAAAGATTAGTCTTCTGTAAATCTGCTCCCTTAGGACCCTGTGTGTGCCTTTCTCATGCTGTACTCTCCTAATTTGTATATATGTCTCTCTCTTTATCTAAAATAGAAAGTCTTGAATTTCATGGAGGCCTTCTTAGGTCTCCATATCTGGCATAGCAGATGTTCAATAAAGATTTAATAAACGAATGATGCCGAGACAGAATTCTCATCACTCCTTTCTGTGTTTTGGGGTGACTCACAACTAATTCTTGCCTGAGTCTGGGAGAAAATGAGTCCCGTGGATGTTACTGCCTTTTATGTTCAGGCAAAGGCCAATGGTGGGACTGGAAGTGTCAGGGGATATGGCTGATCAAGGTTCTTCAGAGGAGGTGTGATGACAGACTGTTGCTGATCAATAAAACTGCTCAATTAGCAATTCCTTTAGATTGATGAAGTCTTTCTAAACATGGAAGCACCTCCTAGGGGAGTTAAGTCTACTGATGCTTCAGTGACATTTATTTTCTTCATATTAGTTAATATTTTAGTCATTAAAAAAACCCACATGATATTCAAACTACGTTCAGCCTATCTGAGGAGGTGATGTCTTTTAGGGAAAAAGAACAGGGAAGGTGATGGGAAACTGGCTTGCGGGGTGGGGCATAGGTGCCTTATAGGTAAGATGACCCTTTAGGGACTCATCTTGTCTGCATGATTAGTACCTTGACAAAGGGACTGTAGGCCAAAAGCAGCAGCAGGAGGCCATGGAGACCTGTGAGGGGTGAGAGTGGGAAAGGGAGGGAGGAGAGAAGAAGCCAGAGAACAGTGTCGTAGCTTTGATGGTCAAGACAACCTGATGAGGAATGGCTTTTTCCCAGGACAGGGGACTGGGTTAGAGCAAGGCTTGGCAGAAAACTGACCATGCTTGCTTGTCACTGTGAGTAATTGCCCTGGGAAAGGAGGCCCTCTGCTGGATGTAAATGGGACCTCAATGAGCATAAAATTAACTTGTGCTCCAAGATACCTCAGTTACCTGGAACGCAGCTGACCAGATATCCTAATTAACTGATGTGTTCGGGACAATCTACAATGAAGAGAAAGCAGCAAGAGAGAGCAAGCTAGCATCTAGTATCTATAGGACTGTTTATAGGGGCCAAATTATAATACTTTTACTAATGAGCACTAATTTTCAGAATGAGAATTGATCTTGTGGTGAAAATGCAGCTGGCAGGTGACGAGACTGTTCTTTGGGCAAACACATCAGAGCGTGCACCACACACAGGGGGTTTGCCCACTAAGCCAAAGTTGCTGATGTGGGAATCTGTGCTACAGTTTTATCCATGTAATTCCCCTCATCTTTGTTGTCCATCAGGGCCTGTGGTACTTTCTTCTGAATATCTCTAACTAATTCAAATCTTCTTCTGTTGACAGTAGATGGGATCTGTTAGAACATCCCAGTGTCATGTTTGAGGAAGAAGACAGTTGACCAGTATGACATCAATTTTGATTCCAAAGAATTCGTGGCTCTGAAAGACAAAGTCATGAGGTTCTGATGGGTAAATCAGTCACTGGCTGTGACTGCAGGTCCCTACAGAACTCAGGATCCCTGTGGCTCAGGAAGGGGACCTTCTGAATAGAGCACCCCCAGATCACACCCCAGCTATGCTCCAGCATCAGCATTAAGGTGCCTCAGCAGCTCAAACAGCAGCTGGCACCAGGACCTTAACCCCCAGACCACATGCACCACTGATCTCTCAGGAGCACAGGGGAGAGGTTCTGGACCAACACTGATGCATGTTCATGGGCTCCTATAGGACCTGTGGGAAGTTGTTTTGGTTGCAGAGGAGTTAAAGAGCAATGCAGCATGGGCTTTGTGGTTTTCAGAGCTGGGTCTGAATTCTGAGACTAGCTGGCCCTTATAAATCACAAGATCCCTCATAGTCTCAGTTTCCCTATCAGATGGAGATAACAACCTTATTAAGAGACTAACAGAGGAGGTTGACTAATTTCCACTTATTCTTAGCTAGAGGCCCAGTGCATAAAATTCGTGCACTGGTGTGTGTGTGTGTGTGTGTGTGTGTGTGTGTGTGTGTGTTTGTGTGTGTGTGTGTGTGTGTGTGTGTGTGTGTGTGGTGTCCCTCAGCCCAGCCTGTATCCTCTCCAATCTGGGACCCCTTGGGGGATGTCTGACTGCCAGTTTAGGTCCAATCAGGATGTCTGACTGCTGACCATCTTGTGACAATCTGGTTCTAAACCTCTGACAATCTGGGACTGTTAACCACTTTCCTGCCTGGCTGCCTGATTGCCCCTAACCACTCTGTCTGTCAGCCTGATAGCCCTCTAATCACTACCCTACCAGCCTGATTGACACCTAACTGCTCCCCTGCCAGCCCAATCACCCCCAACTGCCCTCTCCTGCTGGCCTGGTCACCTCGAGCTGCCCTCCCCTGCAGGCTTGGTCATCCCCAACTGCCTTCCCCTGCTGGCCATCTTGTGGTGATGTGGGGATGGACATTTTTTAAAATATATTTTTATTGATTTTTTACAGAGAGGAAGGGAGAGGGATAGAGTCAGAAACATCCATCAGCTGCCTCCTGCACACCCTCCACTGGGGATGTGCCTGCAACCAAGGTACATGCCCTTAACCGGAATCGAACCTGAGACCCTTCAGTCTGCAGGCCAACGCTCTATCCACTGAGCCAAACCGGCTTTGGCAGGATGGACATCTTGTGGCGGCTATCTTGTGATGCGAGGGCATGAGGGTCAGTTTGCCTATTACCTCTTTATTATGTAGGATTATTATATAGGATAGCTTTGCTTAGGCATGCTTTCCTTCAGGAGATCTTCTCTGACCTCTAAATCATGTTAGACACCCATTCCAAGACACTGTTCTATCTCACCATACTCCTCACTATGCTTCAAAACATGTTTCCTAAGCTCCACACTCAAAGTAAACTGTCATATCCCCCTATAATTATCACAGTACCTGACACATGGTTGGTCTTTCATACTCAATTATTTGTTGAATGAACAATATAAATGAATAAACAGCAGGTAGTATTTGTTCCAGTCCTTTGGTGACTGAGGGAAGAGGCTCTATGGTGTGGCAGAACAAGTCTGGACATAAGGTTTTTATGGGTACAATGGGGTGCTGGGAATGATCACCCGAGTGAGGCAGCTTAGGCGTTTTACCTGACCCCAGACCCTCTGAGTCCCTTAGTTCTGGCCACATAGTTTTAAAGGTAGTTACCAAGACAATCAAGTCAAGAGGGGAAATTACACTCTTTGTAAAAAAAAAAATAACAAGTATTAAAATCATTGGTGCATGTGGTCTGGGGGTTAATAGGGTTGATAGTAGAAAATCTAGCTATTTTCTTTTTAGTTATCTTTAGAAGTTACTAGGTAGAGTTGTTTATTTCAGGGTTGATTCTGTTCAGTGGGTTAGAAGAAGGGCATATGAAGAATCTTGGTGCAGCTCTGGGCATGTGTCAGGGATTCTGGACATTTTGATCTGCTCATCATATAGCAGTGTATGTGGAGATAAGACCTAGACTCAAATGACTAGAGTTTATGTGACATCTTATTCTTCTGCTAGCTGATTAATCTTTCTGACCACTCAATCTTTCTGAGCCTCAGTTTTTATTTTTTAAAGAGCACTGATTTCCCAGGCTTGTTATAAAGATGAAATTAATGCTGTAGCAAGGTAAGCAGTTTTCCAAATCGGTAATTTCCAGTAGTTGCACAGGCTGAACCCAGTGAGCACTGATGAGAGCAATTTCTGTTGTGACAGGTACCGGGAAACGCGGCCCTCCTCGGCCGCCGTGAGGAAACTAGCCACCAGGCTCTGGTTGGCTGACACGTAAATAGAAAAATAATACGACCAAAGTAAACACAAGTGGGAAATTGGATTTGTATAATTTAAAAATGGTTTATTTAAAAAACAATTCAAGTCATTTGTTTTCATTCAAGCCATTTCCTCTTGGTTTGAGTGAGTTATTGCTTTGTTGTTAATTGCACTTTGCTTAGCATTTTCCCTCTTCTATTTTAAGACCAGATACTATTCCTTTGTTGATATTCTAGTATATAACCACTGACCTTATTAAAATTTTTTCCAGATAAATCATGATTTTTAAGATAAGAGGGACACTAACACCAACATGGAAAGTTGAACACCATGTGGAAGCTTGGAAAGTAAATGTTCTATAATTGGTTAATGGGGACACATTTTAGTCTACGGTTCTGATTTGCCTTTTCAATCTATTTGCAAACTCACTACGAATGGGGAGGGGCTGAGAGCTTAATGGCAGATTTGCAGGTAGTGTTACATTTTAAAGAGATTTCCAATGCATTTTGGTCCAGACATGCTTCCCTTGGCTGAAAGATTACATGAATGCACCCAAAATACTTTTGCAGAGTGTGGTGTTGAGTGCCATTTTATTCCCATGAACTAGAAGTTCTGTACAGAAGGTCAGGATTGAGAAATGCCACTTGACATTTTATATTCTATCTAATAAAAGAGTAATATACAAGTTGACCATCACTCCAACACACAAGATGGCTGCCCCCTTGTGGACACAAGATGGCCACTACAAGATGGCCAGCAGGGGAGGGACCAGGTCTGCAAGGGAGGGCAGTTGGGGGTGATCAAGGCTGCCAGGAAGAGCAGTTGGGGGTCCCCAGGCCTGCAGGAGAGGGCAGTTGGGGGGCGGACCAGGCCTGTAGGGGAGGGCAGTTAGGAGAGACCAGGCGTGCAGGGGAGGGCAGTTAGGGGCAATTGGGCTGGCAGGGGAGCAGTTAGGCATCAATCAGACTGGCAGGGGAGTCATTAGGGGGTGATCAGGCTGGCAGGCAGATGAGGTTAGGGGCAATCAGGCTGGCAGGCAGGCAAGCAATTGGGAGCTAGCAGTCCTGGATTGTGAGAAGCAGTTGGACAGCCCTTGAGGGGTCCCAGATTGGAGACGGTGCAGGCTGGGCTGAGGGACACCCCCCAATGCACAAATTTTTTGCATTGGGCATTTAGTATTTATATATATATATCTGTATCTCAGTTAGGACTGAGCCACTCCTGAAAGTTAAAGTTTAAATTTTCCAAGTATGCTTGGGGGGACCCTCCAAATTTAAGAGATGCAGAAACATCTCATTTGTGGGGCTGTTCAGAACTTTCATTCCTTTATTCTGTATGGACAGTCCTAATTGAATTGGCTCAGTGGATAGAGCGTTGGCCTGTGGACTGAAGGGTCCTAGGTTTGATTCCGGTCAAGGGCATGTACCTTGGCTGCGGGCACATCCCCAGTAGGGAGTGTGCAGGAGGCAGCTGATGGATGTTTCTCTCTCATTGATGTTTCTAACTTTCTATCTCTCTCTCTTCCTTTCTGTAAAAAAAAAAAAATCAATAAAATATATTATGTGTGCATGATGAAAAGCTCTTGAATGTTAAAAGTAAACATTGGCCTTTAAGGCATAAGCACTCAGATTAGCAAATTTAAATGCAGTTATTTATCTGTAATGGTAGTCAATTGTTTGATAATACCTGTCTTCTCTATTATAAAAAAAAATACTTGGAATGATTTTCTCCTATTTCATGAAGTTTGTTTCACAAGAGAGGGTAGATGTTTTAAAATGTGATAACCGGTTTATAAGACTTCGGTTTCGGATGTGAAGAATGGTTTGATTGTCGATGAGAACAGCACATGCCCAAAGCAGAAAGGCTTTTACTGTCACCATCCAGGTTGACCTGCTTTGAGGAACAACCACCGAATCTTTCTGATGCTAGATAGGAGGAGTGCATGTCCTCTGCTGAGATGGAATTGTTTTACTTATCTTCCCTCGTCTTCATTTATTTGCGCATTTACTTATTGAGAATGTGGTTCTCTTCTTTATCCACATTTTTCTCAAGGGAACTTGAGCTGCCTTCCTTCCATCCTTCTCACCTATCAAGGCCCTACATTCAACTCTTCTGTGGGCATCTGACTAATCAGAGCCATCTAATCCAGAGCCGTCCTCTGCCAGCGAGCAGAATACGAATGACTTGAGTTACCATGCCCTGCAGATTCTTACTTTGCAGCATCTGATGATTCTGAACCTGCATCCAGTTCCTTTTTCGACATCACTCTGACCGGACTCTGGTTCATACGTGACTGGACTAACTGCTCATCTGTGTAAGGCGCTTCACTTTCCACAGTGCTGTCCAGTAACTTCTCACGTGGCACTTTTATTTCACCATTTCCCTGCCTAAAGCACCACTGCGCTTCTTCATTACCTGCTGAATAAGTGCCAACTTCTAGATCTGGCATTGGAGCTGCTTTTATAATATGGCTTCAAACCATCATCCATTCATTGAAAAAAACAAAACAAACAAAAAAACCACATATTTCATGCCGAAACTGGTTTGGCTCAGTGGATAGAGTGTGGGCCTGTGGACTGAAGGGTTCCAGGTTCGATTCCGGTCAAGGGCATGTACCGTGGCTGTGAGCACATCCCCAGTAGGGGGTGTGCAAGAGGCAGCTGATCGATGTTTCTCTCTCATTGATGTTTCTGACTTTCTATCCCTCTCTCTTCCTCTCTGTGAAAAAAATCAATAAAATATATTTAAAAACAAACAAACAAAAAACCACACACTTCAGAGCCTTACACACACACACACACACACACACTCTGTGTCTGGGGACATAGTGACAAACAGGACAGGAAGTGCCTCTGCTTGAGCTCCCAGCCAGCAGGCGGCATCAACTTGCCAGGCATGGGACTCAACTGTCTTGGGAGAACACCCTCTGGCCCCATGTTAACCTCCCCAGATGAAGCCGCTTGAAGCAGAGAGGAGCCATCGCCAACCAGCTGTATCCGAATTGCAGATCCATGACCCAAGCGAATGACTCTTTTTGTTTTAAACCACTCCAGTTTTGGGTGGTTTAGTATTAAGCAATATATAACCAGAACACTTACAAGAGAAAGCAGGACAGACTTAGGACTGCAATAATCCTAGCTGGATGCTTCAAAAAAAACCTGATAGGCCTTTTGTTAGACTCTTATTAATCAACCTATCCCTGCTATGGTGTTACCTTAGAGTTCAGGGGCGGGGAACATCTGGCCTGTAGTCCATATCGTTTGGTCTGGTCCTGCCAAGGCAACTGCAGGCAGGACTAAAAATTCAATAAACCTAGGAGCTTTTTTCATTGCAACACATTTTTTAAAAAATATATTTTTATTTTTTATAGAGAGGAAGGGAGAGGAATAGAAAGAAATATCGATGAGAGAGAAACATCATTCAGCTGCCTCTTGCACACCCCCCACTGGGGATGTGCCCGCAGCCAAAGTGCATGCCCTTGATCAGAATTGAACCTGGGACCTTTCTGTCTACAGATCGATGCTCTATCCACTGAGCCAAACTGGTTTCAGCATAGCCACACAATTTCTAAGTTGATAATTTTCTGTGGCCTGGGAATGATGTTACAGATATGTAACAGATATGTAATGTCCCTTGGAAGAACAGATTTCCCTACTCTTGCCTTAGTCAGTCGTAGTGACCAGGAGTCTCCAAAATGGCAGCAGGGGAGGTTCTTACGTTGAGTACACCAAAAGCTAGAAAGATGAATGGACAGGACCCAAGTATGTGGAAAGTTGGCAAGATAATTGGATATAAAAAAAATCCCTCTGCTCCCCAGTTTTGTAAGAACTGTGGGCTTGAGCAAGAAGACGGGATAGTCTTTGAGACAGGAGTCCACCATTCTCCCCAGTTGCCCAGCGTCTGAATAAAACCTCTTTCTTTTTGCACCAGCACCTGTCTTATGAGTTTGGCTTCCTTGAGACGGGCAGTGGGACCAGCATTTTCCAGTTCAGCTTTTGGTGACCCAGATGAGACAGTGTGGAACTCAGTAAGTCCTGGAGGTCCTGGGCTAGGGTCCCTGCTGCCTGTGGCAGGCTGACCCGGGGGCAGGACTGCGGGGATTTGCCATCAGCTGCTGAGAGCTGTTCTTGAGGAATTTCTCTGCCTTCCTTCTCAAGTCATCAGTCTCCTGAAATGACTGGCTGGTGAAAGAAAATGGGTTTCTGGGGAGCAGAAGAACCCCAAAACTGAGTTAGTCAATCAGTATGCACAACGGAGCGTCCTCTATCCCTACTGCTTGGGATTTGTGCCAATTTGAGTTTGGTCAGGACTGCTTTGGTATGGTTGGAAGGAGCTAAGATCCTAGGACTTGCTTATGAGTATACGTGTTTGGACTAATCGAATTATGGATTCAAGATTTATTCTTGTGTTCCTGCGGGAAGCTATCCACTACTGGTACTATCCTGAGGGTGCACCAAGGAAAGTGGAAGGCCGATGGAACTTGAGCTTTAGCAGGGCTAATGCTATGCACCAATTGTTCTGTTGAGTTAGTGGTGGCTCGAAGCAATTTCCTGACCTAATAGCCTCCAAGTAAATGTTTACTGAACCTTACTGATCTTGACTGATCTTTATTCATCTTAGAGATGAATACCTGTTTGCCGTGCTTTACTGAGGGCAAGATGTGTATCTAAAATTGAATAAAAAGTGGATAAGACCAGGTTTTAGTATGCCTCTCCAAGAGAGAGGTCTCTACCTGGCCCCCTAATGCCTTCTAAATTCATATTTCTTTTAAAAAAATATATTTTATTGATTTTTTACAGAGCGGAAGGGAGAGGGATAGAAAGTCAGAAACATTGATTTAGAGAGAGACATGGATCAGCTGCCTCTTGCACGCCACCTACTGGGGATGTGCCCGCAGCCAAAGTACATGCCCTTGCCGGAATCAAACCCAGGACCCTTCAGTCCCCAGTCTGACTCTCTATCCACTGAGCCAAACCGGTCTCGGCTAAATTCATATTTCTTGTCTAGTGTTTTCATTTGTGCATCTGTCTCTTTTTCAGATCCTGAACCCCCACCGCAAAAGGTTGTAGCATGTTCCTACTTTGCCTGGGGACTTTCTATGTTTATGGTTTTGGGTTTGTGCTATTGTGCCATTAAGGATTGTTCTGTCCCAACTTCTGAAGAATCAAATTTTAGTGGCTTGGTCCTTGAATAGCTATACTCCAATGACTAAGAAGGAATCAGTCTTCTATGGAAATACTGCTTGGCCTATGTATACTTTAGACTACAGGGGAAAATGGCCCCTAAATGGTTCCCTTAAATACTACATCATCATTCAGTTGGAATTGTTTTGCCAATGGTCAGGGAAATGGGACAAAATCCCTTATGTATAGACATTTATGTCTTTACACAGTAGGATTTAGCAAAGAAAGGGAACAACCTAATGATGCAGAGGAAGGAATTGGCTTCCAAATCTCTCCCTGAGCCTGACCCATGTGGTTCAGTGGTTGCGCAGTGATCTGTGAACCAGGAGGTTGCGGTTTGATTCACAGTCAAGGGTTGTGGGTTTGATCCCCAGCAGGGGCAGCCAATCAATGATTTTTTCTCATCATTGATGTTTCTATCTCTCTGTCACACTCTCTGAAATCAATAAAAATATATTAAAAACAGAAACAAGCAAATAACAACATCAATAACAAAAAAACTCTTCATGATAGTAAGACACAGAAGAACAGAAAAGTGAGGCGAGTCTCGTTATGCCCTAAACCCAGAGCAAAGTTTAGGAGCAGCAGCAGCAAGGTTTACCTGGATACCACTCTTGCTGCTAGACACCTCTGAAATGGAGTTCAGCAGGGTGATAGCCCGACCCTTGTCTGATCTTCCATGTTTGCTCCTCCATTCTTCTCCTGTTCTGCCTAACTGGAATGGCAATGCCCAAGATAACCTTGGAGAAATGGTAGAAATAATAGAGCTGCTATCAACTTGAGTCCCTGAATAATTTCATGGAGCAGACCTCTCTCCCTCAGTCTGAAACCACCCCAGGTTGTTAGGTAAATGAAAAATTAATTCTATTAGGGTTGAGCTTTTGCAGGATGGGTGTTTATTTTAGCATTTAACTTATCCTAACTAATAAGCCAAGATTACTGAACATTGGTTAAGTGTTCAACCTAAGACCTCGATTGATACATTCTAAGGGGCCTATGATGGAAAGGACTCTATGGTAAACATTCCAAAGCAAGTTTGTGGGTGTGTACATTTTAGGTGGGAAAGCAAACCCTCTCCTGACATATCAAAGTATATCAGTTAGCTCCTGCTGTTCAACAAAACACTCCCCAAATATACTAAATTAAAACAATATCTCTTAATTAATAACTAATTATACTATTAGCTCACTATTCTATCATCTGGGCAGTCTGGTCTTGCCTGGACTCACTCATGCAACCAGCCAGCAGGCAGCTTGCCTGAGGGTGAGTGGTCTGGGATGGTGTCATGGCCAGAGGGGGTGGGTTCTTCTCCACTCAGCCTCTGCGGCAGGCTAGCTGGCAGATGTCCACACAATAGACTCGGTCCTGAGTGCTGCCAGGGAGGGCAAGTATCAACCCACAAACAAGTTTAAACCTCCTGATTGTAGCAGGTTTGCTATTGTCTCAAATGGCCAAAGCAAGTGACATGACCAAGCTCAAGTTCAGGAGATGGAGAAATAATCTCTTCTTTTGGATGGGATTAATGAGAGGAGTTGTCTGTCATCCTGAATCCAGCAACATCAGAGAAGGTAGAAGAGCACTGATGGAGGCTAGAGTCCGGTGCTCTTGTTGCCTCCTCCTCCTCTTCCTCCCTCTTCTCTTCCTCCCCTCTCCCCCTTCCCCTCCCCTCTCCTCTTCCTCCTCTTCTTCTCTCCTCCTCCTCCTCCTCCTCCCCCTCTTCCTCCTCCTCCTTCCTCCCGTCCTCCCTCCTCCTCCTCCCTCCCATCCCTTCTCCTCCTATTCCTCCTTCTCCTCCTCCTTCTCTTCCTCCCCCTCCTCTTTCTTCTCCTTCTTCTTCCTGTGGGGCCTTGAAAAAGTTACCTCCATTCTCCCCACCCCAAATTCAGGAATGGAAGCACAGAAAAACGGCTCAGCTCAATAATCTCTGAGGCTTTATGCAATATTCTGATTTCCCCTTTCTTTCCCAGCAGAGGGTTCAGGTTCAGATGCACAGTATAAGAACTAAAAACATAACTTTGTGGGTTGTTTTATGGTGGTTCAGGGGCACCTCCTGACCAGCCAAACCCTGATCAAGACTCAGAGCAAACTGGGCAGGTGCCAGTGCCAAGGTAGTGCCAGGGCAGAGCCGTGCCAGCCCAGCTGTGGCCACTTCCATCTCCTCCTTTCAAGTTGAACCCGGGTGAGTGGGAGGTGGAAATCCATTTTTATTTCTGGTGTGCTTCCTGCTGGTTTTGGTCCTGGTTTTGATGCAGGTTGAGTCCCACTCCCACTGTCCTCCGCAGGGCCAATTTCTCCTTTTATAGGTGTTTTCTTTTGCGAGGGCCACGGACTGATGCAACCATATTTTCCAAATACAAATAAGCCAGAGGGGAAGGTGCCCTTGAAAGCATTGGTGCCTGGAGCAAAGTCCAGGAACACCGTGGAGCTGTCAGCTCCTGGGGGTCCTTCTGCTTTGCCAGGGAGTCTGTCGGACAGAGAGGGACAGGTGGCAATGGGATAACCCTGTGCCCTCAGAAAGCAGCAATCAAATCCCTTGAAAACTGCTTGAAATAAAAGCTTTTTAATGGCTGGGAAAAATAACGTCAAGGGGAAAGGACATATAGCAGCGTCCTCCAGGGGTAGGAGCAGAATTGTGAATTTTGACTTCTACCCAAGTACACACTTATAATGCCCAGAGACCCCGTGGGTTTGACATGCCCACTCCTCCTGCTCCACACCTGTCCTCCACAGGGGCTTATTCTAGAGGGCTCAGCTGGAACAGTGCCCCGCATGCAGCCTTTTCCCTCTCGCCTCTCTGCTAACCCAACAGGCAGAGGGAGTGCTGGGAGAGTGAAGGAGCCACACAAAACCAGCCTCCATCCCTAAGATGGGAAAAAGCCAGAGTGGAGCACGGATGGAGAGAGCAGGTCTGGGGCCTCAGGGATGTGTGAGTCCCATTGCAGTGATAGCCCTAGGTCTCCCCACCTCCCCCTCTCCCCCCAATCTCACAGACTGTCACTTTAGAGCCTGCTGGGTGGTGCCAATAGGGAGAGCTCAAGGTGCAGAGCCTGGGGCTCCAGAGCTGGGCATGGTTCTCTGTTTGGAAATAACAGTGAAGATGGGCTTGGTGTTGGTGGAGGCAGCTGGAGTGAACAGGAAGAGGATGAGGAGAAGGCAGGGAAGGGGAAGATTGAAACGGATCTTCCCAACCTAGCCCTACAATGGGAATTTTGTTGGTAAACATGGAGACTACTATTATCCTCATATTGCTTCTTCTAGCAATTGAAATAGAAAAATCAAAGCCCTGGCTGGGTAGCGCAGTTGGTTAGAGCATCGTCCCAATACACCAGGCGGCGGGTTCGATCCCTGGTCAGGGCACACAATAATCAACCAATGGTCGCACAAATAAGCGACACAACATCTCTCTCTTCCCCCTTGCACCCCTCCCCTCCCTCCCTCTCTCTAAATTCAATAGATTAAAAAAAAAGAAAAAGAAAAGAAAATCAGGTAGGAATATGGCTGCTGTCTCCTATGAAGCTGTTCTGCCCCAGAGGAGACTCTCAGGAAGGGCCAAGGAGACCCTCAGGAAGGGCTAGTTTCTTTGAGAATCAAAAAAAATAAAAGAGTTATCACATTTCTAACTAAGCTTATGACTCAAGTTCTGGCTCAACCATTTAATGACTACTTGGTCAACACAAAATAATGCCTGTGAAGGAGAGATCATAACTGAGCCACCATGGCCATTATTGACAGCAATTGGATATAGGTGACCAATTGGATATAAGAGATCAATCAGGAAAGCATTTAGGTTGTAAAAGTGAGAAGGCGAGGTAGTTGGAGAGTGTGTGTAAATATGGATTATTGGAAAAAGGAAAAAGAGATCATGGACAACACAATTTAGTTTGCCAACTCAAAAAACAAAAGTCATTGAATGAAATTTCTTAGAGGCGTGTGCCATCCACTGACGGCATGAGATGTTCGCCGATCCAGGCTGTCCAGGGCTTGTCCTGACGAAAGCTTAGGAGTAACGAGTGTAACTGGTACATCTCCAGCCTTATTCATCTGTGTCCTGCAAATGTCCCAATTAATTTTCTCAAGGACCCATTGGCCTAATTGCAGGAAATTAGTCTCTCTCAAAAGTTTCCAAGGTAATTGTAAGACAACTTCATTTCGGCATGATTAAAAAGGCTCAATCAAGTTGTTGCTCTCCAGACAAAGGCAAGTTCTGGGTTGCATCCAGATGGCTGAAACTCGTCGTTACTTTGAGCCGGGAGTTATTTTCTTAGTGTTCAGGCAAGCGACATTGGTCTTTGCAGATTCCTCATGGCCATGCAGACCATCTCATCATGTAGGAAGTGCTGAGTGTGCACTGGGTCCTTTGCTGGGTGCTGTAGTAGATGTTGTACACTCACGTCCCAAAGTCAAATTGAGTTAAAGAGCACAGAAGTCTCTCTCTTTCTCTTTGTAACAGACCAGCTGGCTTGTCAGCTCCACTCTGCAAAGTCCCTCAAGGTCCCAAGTTCCTTTGTTCTTCCTGCTCTCCTGTCCCAGGGCGTTTTCCTTGTCCACTCATTATAAGGTGGCTCACGGTCAGATTACATGCCAGCCAGCCATAGAAACAAACGCAGTAGACTCAAGTTAGGAGTGATTATTTTTGTTGATAGGCTCTGTTTTCCTAGTACGGCACCTGGTTGGTGGTGTTTTTAATAACTGCTGAATAAACAAATCAACGCCAGTTACATTGCCAGTTAGGGCATCTCTCCACCATCTCCTCCTCACTGAAGGTGCTGCCCACCTTAAGGGCTGTGCAGTTGTCCATGGAGCCCGGCTCAGAGCCCAGGCCAGCAGGGCCCGCCCTCACGCCCTATCTGTACTGATTGTCTCTCTACTTCTGGACTCGAATGGAGTGTCACTCCAGGGGGATGGATCCAGTTTCTGACCAGCTATGGAGGGGCTAAATGATACAAGTCAGAAAAATGGGGGGTGGGTGGTGGTCACTTCCTTATGGGGAAAAAGACATTATAGTAATGTCCGCTTCTGGGGATGTCCCTCGACAGGATGTAAAATCGTGTATCACTTACAAATCTATAATAATAGAAGTGCAATATGCTAATTAGACTGGGCATCCTTCTGGACGACCTTCTGGACAAAGCCTGGGCTGAGAGGGAAGTCCAGGTGCCAAGTGCCAGAGGGAAGCTGGTGCTGACAGCTGTAGGGGAAGGAGGGCCTAATCTTACATGAATTTCATGCATCGGGCCTCTAGTATTTCTCTTATACTTTTTTATTAGGTCTCCCAAAATTCTTGGGTTTTAATGAGAAGTATATATATGATACAGTCTCAGATTCAAGTGGCAGGAAACCTGTATCCTTTCCTTACTTATCTGTTGTGGTAATCCTTTTCACGTCCCATGTGTCCAGGGTTCCCATGTCAGGGTTCAGGATCTGGAGAAGGCTGCACACAAATGAAGAGAGATTGGAAAAGCATCAGTTGTGGGAATCATGGGGGCCAGGCGTGAGTCCACCTCTAGGGGGAGGACACCACCAGCTCTGGCTTTGCTATCCCCTTTTATTAGAGCTAAGTGATACATCCATGTCCTTTAGGTCAGGAAATTCCAACAATGAAATCAACCAGCAAAAAATAACATAAGACTAAAAGTGGCAGCTAATGTCTCACCTAAGCGGTGAGTAAATAGTTCATACTTAACATAAGATTAAAGGTGGCATCTACTTTAGCTACCAATGTCTCACCTAAGCAGTGAGTAAACAGATCCATTAAGGTTTGACCAGGTTTCTTGTTTGTTCTATTTACATCTCTATTGGTAAGGTAATGACTGGTTTCCTGCATTTATCTTTATCATCCTGTGATTGAATGAAGGATGGTAGGAAAGAAGAGATTTTTTAAGGAATTTTTAAGGGAGAGCAGGTAGAGAACTTATTGAAAAAAGTGTTCACATACTGGCAGTGGGCAATAGCGTCATGACATGAGTAGACTGAGGAAAGCCTTGAGTGCTGGGGGTTTAGAATTCATCCTGTAGGTCAGAGGTTAACAAGTTCTAAAAACTGCTGGGGACCAGCAGGAACCATAGTGGGTGAAGGGCCAGGAAAGGTGCGGAGGTGCTTGTGGGAGCATGGGGGACAGTAGAAAGCAGATGCCAGGAACAGGGAAGCCACTACTCAATACCAGCTCATTATTGCCAGTGAGAACATGGGCCCAGAGTTTTTGAGAGAAACCAGAAATGCGCGCGCGCACCTGCACACACATGAAATCTCTATTTAAATCCAGTTTTTGAAAAGCACAGTGTGAGCCTAACAAAAGCCATCTAGGGCTGGGTTCAGCTCCGAGGATTCCAGGTTTCAGCCTCTGCTTGAAACATCAAAGGTGCTTAAGCTGGGAAGTAACAGTGGAAGTGGCATTGTAAGTAGATAACCACATAGGTGCTACGTGGTGTAGCTCTACAGGAGAATCATCTGGAGACAAAAAGCCAGCTAGAAGACTGGCACACCAACTCCTGGTCCATTCAGGGCACACTGGGCACCAGCTACGTGCCACGCTCTGGGACCAGGGCAGTTTCAGAAGAGAGCACTATGGTGGCACCTGCAGGAATAAAACAAAACGCCCCTCTCTCTACCTCAATAGCCCTGCTCCCTACAGTGTGTGGGCTCCCTGGCAGTCTCTGTCATCTTGTCCCGAACAGTTGGCTGGTTTGCTAGTCTTCTGACTGTTACTTTGGGCCTGGGCTCATCCCAAGCTTGCATCACTGGGTCTCTCTAATTCCCAAGTCTCACTCTCCACTTCATGGCTTATGTCTTGCTTTTCTATCCTAGAGACCTGACTTGGTGACTCATCCAGTCCCTCATCTCATCTGAGACCATTTCATGACTTAGATATTTTCCCAGTTTCATTGAGATATCATTGACATATAACATTGTGAAGTTTAAGTTGTACATATGCTAGTTTCATACACTTATATACAGCAAATGTTACCATCACCTTACATAATCACCATTTATTTTTGTGGTGAGTTGCTAAGAGTTACTCTCTTAGCAACTTTCAAGTATGTAATAGAGTATCATTAACCATAATCACCATTATATATTATGTGTATGGTGTATGTTAGATCTCTAGAACTTATTCATCTTACAACTAGAAGTTTCGGCCAACATCTCCCCATTCCCCCTCCTCCCAGCCCCTGGAACCACCATTCTACTTTCTGTTTCTATAAAATTTTTTTTTTAAGATTCCACACATAAGTGAAATAATACAATATTTGTTTTTCTATTTTTGACTTATTTCACTTAACATAATATCCTCACAGTTAGAGATATTATCTATGTTCGTTCACGTGACCAAGGTACCCTGATATTTGCCTCCACTTTTTGATTCCCCGTTGGGCTCAGCCACTGAAAGAGCCTCCGGCAGTAGGGGAGTTGCCCTGAGTCGTTACCCTGTGCCAGTACCACAGTGAGTGCCTGTGAATGAGATTTTGTGTGCTGGCCCTTTAAAAAAGTGCTGTGTCAGAACCGCACAATATAGCAATCTAAAGAGGACCACACCAAGACACAACATAATTAAAATGCCAAGGGCAAAAGACAAAGAATATTAAAAGCAGCAAGAGAAAAACAGTTAGTTACCTATAAGGGAGCACCCATATGATTGTCAGCGGATTTCTCAACAGAAACAATGCAGGCCAGATAGAAGTGGCAAGAAACATTCAAAGTGATGAATAGCAAGAATCTACAACCAAGATTACTCTACCCAGCAAAGCTATCATTCAAAATTGAAGGTCAGATAAAGTGCTTTGCAGATAAGAAAAAGCTAAAGGAGTTCATCACCGCCAAACCAATATTCTATGAAATGCTGAAAGATATTTTATAAGAATAGGAAGAAGAAAAAGGTAAAAATAAAAGCTGTGAACAACAAATACACATCTATAAACAAATGAATCTAAAAATTAAGTGAATTAATCTGATGAACAGGATAAACTGGTGAATATAACAGAATCATGGACATAGAGAGGGAATGGACTGACAATTCTTAGGGAGAAAAGGGGAGTGGGAGGTGCAGCAGGAGACTGGACAAAAATCATGCACCTATGGGAGAGGATAATGTGGGGGAGGTGAGGGTGGAGGGTGGGATGGGTACTGGGTGGAGGTGAGCTACAGGGGGACAAGGGAGAACAATGTAATTAATAAACTGAACAATAAAGATAAAAGTGCTGTGTCTCTAGCATTCTCTTGTTTCACCCTGGAAGCCGAAATCGCCACTGATTTTCACAGGTGGTATATGTGCTGCTCTTCCTGGCACTGGTGTTCCGAGCTGGGGAGCCTGACATGAGCTTGAGACCTCTCGCTTCTCAGGTTGAACCCTCGCAGCTGAACTATCCCTCCAGGTTCTCAACTGCCACATGTGGGTGTGGGACAAGCCCTTTCATGTCTTCACCCTTTCTACCAGTGTTGATGTAGCTTCTTCTTTACATCTCCAGTTAAAAGACTTCTTTCTGTTCAGCTGGTCTTTGGTTTGATATCTTGGATGGTTAACCTAGAATTTACTTGTAATTCTGACTTAGTCTTGGGAGGAGGTGAATGCAATTTCCACCTGCTCTGCTGCCATCTTGGACTCCCCCTCAGTAACAGGTTGGTCTCTTATCACCAACACAAGGTCCTGGGAGACAGGGACTGCATCTTTGTGTTTGAACTAAAGGCCCAGTGCATAAATTTGTGCACTGGAGTGTGTGCGTGTGTATCCCTCATCCCAGCCTGAGCCCTCAGCAGACATCTCTCTCGCAGTCCAGGATGCCTCACTCCTTACCATCCCCCTGCTCACAGCTCCTTACTGCTTGGCTTGCTGCTCCTTAGTGTTGCTGCGGAGGCAGGAGAGGCTCCTGCCACAGCTGCTGCACTGGCCAGCTGTGAGCGCCAGCTGTGAGCCCGGCTTCTGGATGAATGGCGCTCTCTCTGTGGGAGTGCACTGATCACCAGGGGGCAGCTCCTGCATTGAGCATCTGCCCCCTGGTGGTCAATGTGCATCATAATGACTGGTTGTTCTGGTCGTTCCCCAATAATGGTTGCTTAGGCTATTATTATATAGACTAGAGGCCTGGTGCACAAAATTCGTGCACGGGAGACAAGGGATGTCCCTTAGCCCAGCCTGCACCCTCTCCAATTTAGGACCACTCGAGGGATGTCTGACTGCCTATTTAGGCCCGATCCTGGTCGGATCATCGGACATCCTTCTCACAAACCAGGACTGCTGGCTCCAAACTGCTCACCTGCCTTCCTCCCTGATTGCCCCTAACCGCTTCTGTCTGCCAGCCCGATCACCCGCTAACCACTATCCTGCCAGCCTAATTGATGTTTAACTGCTCCCCCGCCAGCCTGTTTGCCCCCAATTTCCCTCCTCTGCCAGCCTGGTCACCCCTAACTGCACTCCCCTGCAGGCTTGATCACCCCCAACTGCCCTCCCTTGCAGGCCTGGTCCCTCTTAATTGCCCTCCCCTGCTGGCCTGATTGTCCACAACTGCCCTCCCTTGCAGGGCCTGGAATCTCCCAATGGCTCTCCCCTGCTGGCCATCTTGTGGTGGCCATCTTGTGTCCACATGGGGGCAGGATCTTTGACCACATGGGGGCAGCCCTCTTGTGTGTTGGAGTGATGGTCAATCTGCAAATTACTCATTTATTTGATAGGATAGAGGCCTGGTGCATGGGTGGGGGTCAGCTGGTTTGCCCTGAAGAGTATCCCAGATCAGGGTGAGGGTTCCCTTGGGGTGAGGGGCAGCCTGGGTGTGGGGCCTGTGGAGGTTTGCAGGCTCGTCATGCCCCCCAGTGACCTAAGCAGAGGCTCTGGGATCTGGGACTAATTATGTCTACAATTGAAACTTTGTAATCTGGAGTGGAGCCAAGCCTTCTGCTCACTCCGGTGTGGCAGCCATTTCTATTTGAAACTTTGTAGCCTGGAGTGGAGGCCTAGGCCAGCAACAGCAGACTGAAAGCTTGGTTTCCTTCATTGCCAGGGAAACCCAAGCCTATGTTCTCTCCAGCTCAGTGGCTGCTGCCATTTCTGTATCTTTTATAACTGAAACTTTGTAACATTGAGTGGAGGCCTAGGCAGGCAAAGGCAGGCAGAAAGCTTGGCTTCCTCTGTTGCCAGGGAAACCCAAGCCTTTCTCCTGCTCTGAGTGGTGGCAGCCATCTTGGTTGGGGTTTATTTGCCTAATTTGCTCATGATTGGCTGGTGGGCGTGGCTGTGGGCGTGGCTTGTAGATGTGGTGAAGGTGCGGTCAAATTTGCATATTACTCTTTTATTAGATAGGATTCCCAGTGCCTTGCATAGTAAGTGCTCGTGAAATGTTTTATTGGCTGTTTAATATATCAATTATAGTTGGGAAGAAACCAACCAACACATCTAGGAAAAAGTAGTGTAAGTCAGCCTCCAAATCTATATTTTTGTTTATTCAAACATACATTTAGCAGGGCTAACCCACAGATTCTAGCTTAGTTGCTGGAAACATCTAAATAAATGACTGTAATGGAGATGTTAAGATCATGCACAGATTAACATTCTGATTTTTCATGCTGACATATCAGGGTTAGGAATTAAAACTCTGTTCAGTAAGATTTCAAATGGCATTAGATCTACTTCTTGTCTAGTTGAAAAGTAGATAAAAAACCCTTTAAAGCTTTGAACAGACATACGTTTTCTTTTTTAACAGCCAGGTAGACTACAGAATCTTGATTTTAAAATATGCTTTTAATATTAATATTTTTAATATTTAAAATATAGATTTCACATCTGGAAATAAAGAACAGATAATGAATTTTCTTTGCCGGGATCAGTGATATCCCATATGCAAAAAAAGTCAAAAAGTGCTAGTTGTAACCCTGGCTGGTGTGGCTCAGCGGATAGAGCGTTGGCCTGAGGACTGAAGGGTCCCAGGTTTGATTCCGGCCAAGGGCGCATGCCTGGGTTGCGGGCTTGATCCCCAGTGGGGGATGTGCTGGAGGCAGCCGATCAATGATTCTCATAGTTGATGTTTCTCACTCTCTCTTCCTCTCACTTTTTCTCTGAAATTAATAAAGAAATATATTTTAAAAATGCTAGTTGGAGAAGCATAATTATGGCAGCACAGGGCCGGGAGACTTTCTGATAGGAATATTCACAGCAGTTAGCCCACATAATAATAAAGAAAACATTTTCCAAAATGATGACAACCCAAATTTTTGCATCTCCACAGTAACGGAAAATGCAATATCTACACCTTTATTTACTTTTTATTCAGCCAAAACATGCATTGCGTTTTTTGGCTGAATGCATGGTAATGCCTACATCATACATGTATGTATTGCTCCAGATATGTGGCCTGCTGTTCTAAAAACAACAAACACATACCAAGACATAAGTGTCATGTGAAACCTCTACTCATTTTACAATGTTTTGGTGAAAAAATATGTCCTGCTGGGCCTTGACATCTTTTCTCAAAGACTATTTTCCAATTTCAGTGGCAGAAAACCCAGGTGTCTCTCTGCTTCTTTCTCTGCCTCCA
The DNA here is from genome assembly GCA_027563665.1 of Antrozous pallidus. Lineage (NCBI taxonomy): Eukaryota > Metazoa > Chordata > Mammalia > Chiroptera > Vespertilionidae > Antrozous > Antrozous pallidus. The sequence continues at coordinate 9,621,471 of CM050510.1, forward strand.
AAGTCACAGTGAGAATGACGTGTTATCACAAGTGGATGTGGAAAGTTCAGGGTAAGAGTGTCAGTGATAGGACACCTTGGAGGGGATTATGGCTTTGACAGAAAAGAGAAGGCTGCTCCATGGGTACAATGCCTGACCCTGTGGAGCAGGTGAGTAGAGGAGACAGTCATCTATGTCCCCAGGAGCTATTTGAGAAGCCTTGAAAGGCCTCTTTCTTCCAAGAGATTTCTGCCTGAATTTTCCTTGACGCCTGATTTCAAATAGTGAATTTCAATCTCAGCAGCAATTTTGCATCTTATAGTATAACTAGAGGCCTGATGCACAGATTTGTGCAAGAATAGGCCTTTCTTCCCCTGGTTGCCAGTACCGCCTTTGCTCCAGCCCGGAGCTGTCTTTCCGCCTCTTGCCTTGTCTGGTCAATTTGCATATTCCCTCCTTATTGGCTGCGGGCAGTACCATGTTTGTCGCAAAGTTGTGGTCAATTTGCATATTTCGCCTTTATTAGACAGGATCCTCTAAGAGTATAACGTCTTAATCCCAAAGTAGCCAGTATTGCCTCAGCTCATATAAATGGATACAATGGCTTGCCTAAGGCTGAAGAGAATTGGATTTAGGACTAATACTCAGGAAGAGAAGAAAGGTACTGGGCACGGGGTGCTGCTGGGGTGACTTCAGAGTTTGGAAAAACTGGATACTCGGTGACTGAGGGATGAGGCTGTAGGTACTGAAATGGAAAAGTGGCCAGAGGAAGGAGGATATAATTTAAAATATAGGTTGTGCAGGTTACATGTCCAATACAAGTCTCTTGAAATAAATTTACAATTTTATCTGTGGTTGCCCAGATTTTTAGCTTTCTAATTTACTCTACTATTGGCCTTACATAGAAGTTTGGGGTTTGGAAATAAACATGACCTCATAGCCACAGACAGAAGTCTGGTGCTTACCAGAGGGGAAGGGGAGTGGGGGGAGTAGAAGGGTATATAGTGGGGATAAATGGTGATGGAAGGAGACTTGACTTGGGGTGGTGAACACACACTACGACATACAGATGCTGTGTTATAGAATTGTACACCTGAAACCTATATAATTTTATTAGCCAATTATCACTCCCCATAAATTCAATATAACAACAACAACAACAAAAACAAACATGTTTGGGGTTTGGCTGAGAAGCAAAGATTCCATGCTATGTTGTACAGCCTCTATGTCCATCTGCTTCTGAGCACTTCACAATTACATCTTACCTAACCTTGCATCTTTGGGATGACCAGAATATCCACAGGAGAGGACATATTCCCAATGCTTACCATTATTTCCTGTTGGAGGGTAATGCAAGGCTCTTGAATATTTCAGGCCAGAAGTGTATCACTTTTACTCATGTCCATTGGCCAGAACCAGCCACATGGCCTGTCCCGGATCACTGGAGGGCATGCTGGGAAAGGTGGCTGAGCTCATGAATATTCAGTGAACAGTAAGTATGTCTGCCATACTTGTGATGTCTTAGATCTGTGATTCCAAGACTAGGGGTAGTTAGGGCAGTGGTTGGCAAACCGCGGCTCCTGAGCCGTCGTGGTTTGCCGCTCTGTTGACTAATGAGTTTGCCGACCGCTGGTAGGGGCAAAGCGATCAGTCGAGAGATCAAAATGAAGTCTTCTAAAGGCACACATAAAAGTAGAAAAAAGACATATGAGCCATTTTTGCTAAGAAAGACCCTTGTGACAATAACAGTCCTCGGACAGGTCAGACCAGCTGGAGACTGGCCAGCAGGCTCAAGCGTCTGGTGAATCATACAACCTGTTGTGTAGTCATTTGTCAGCACAACCTGGGAGTAGCTCCTGGTGTTCAAAGGTTCATGGCCTGAGTTTCTCAAACATCCCAGGCCCCAAATTACTGCTTTTGTATCTTAGTGGTCCTATTGGGTTCCTGACACCACAAACCCCCATCTGTAAACAATAGGTTCTTATGTAAGAAATATTGGAAGCTGTCATTCCAGAAAAACTGCCCACCTGCTTTAGAGACTCAGGTGTTCTGGAAAATTACTGAACTATAACCAAGTTATAAAAAAGCACACCAACCTCCCAAATTTCAACAGTTGCTGACCAGGGACGGTGATGATGAATGAAAAGAACTGTAATTGCACCGTTAGCACGGAGGGTGTATCAGTTCTGAGAAACGGCATGAAGCATCAGGCAAGGAAGTAGGAAACATCAAAGGAGACCTTGGTGACTCGGATGACTCAGTGTGACAGAAAGGAGGCCAGACTGGCCGACGGATCTTGATGAGGGGAGGGGCGCTGTGGTTTACTGTGCCTCCCTTCCTGGGGAAGCTGCCTCCTTGTACTGAAACACCAGCGTTTGGTCTGACACGGCTTTCTCAGTCTGCCTTGCAGGATTTAGGTTAGCTGAATTAAACGGCACCCTCGGGTCTCCGCGGTTGTGTGCATGTCATCACTGCTTCCAAAATAAGACCCCGAGTCAAAAGGAAGTCCTGTGTCTGTCTGTCCCTTAGGTCATGACACCTTCTATGGAGGAAGATACTCGTTGTACCTTACTTAAGATCTTGGAAATGTAAACCTGGAGATGCGCTTACATCTAATTCAATCTCTTATTAGGAGAGATTTAAGTTATGGTCACCTTGGAGTGGGGGGGAAAAAGCAGAAAAGATAACCATAGTTTCATGTTCACGAAGGGAGCACCATGTAACCAATGTTCTCTCCTGTGATTCTCTGGTTTTTGGATTGACTCACTACTCAATATTAACATTGCCACAGGCTCCCTTCTTCAGTCCCCATGACAGCTCTGATGGGCGGGCAGACCAGGCAGGAGCAGCGCCGTTGGCAGCAGCAGGCTCTCTCTCCTTTCCTAAAGGACTGCAGTCTCTCTCTGGGGGCGTGTGCCCCGGAGAAAGGAAACTATTGGACATTTCAAAGATTCCTGGACACTGGCTCTGAGCTGACACTGGTTCCAGGAGACCCAAAATGCCACTGTGGCCCACCAGTCAGCATAGCACACTGGAGTTTTAGCTCACCGTGGGTCCCTGGGTCCCCAGCCCCACCCTGCGCTTATATCCCCAGTTATGGGGTGTGTAATTGGAATGGAAATACTCAGCAATGGGCAGAGTCCCTACACTTTGGAAACCTTCCTCTAAGCCCACTCTCCCCCCTCAGCTGCCCCTCTCAGCTCCTCCTCCCAGCTCCCCCTCTCCCTCCTTAGGGCCCATCATGCGTCCCTTCTTTTTGCTCTCTTAGCATCATGGATTTCCCCTACCAAAACATACATCTGCTTTTCCCACTTGAGGGAACCAGCGAATACATAACCGAGGCCCAGGCACATGCTGACATTTATCCAAGAACACACAGCTAAAAAGGACAGAGCCTGGCCTTGCACCCAGATCTCCATCCCATGGTCAGGGTTTCTAGTGATGACATCTGAGGGCCTCACCCCTAATGGTTGCCCTCACTGTGACCTTCTTGTTCACACGCTCTAATGTGGTTTCTTTGTCCACGCTTTGCTGGTGGTGGTGGTGATTGCTGGGACTGACTGTGCAATTCGCAGGACCCAGCCAAAGAATGAAAATGCAGGAGGACTTGCTCTAAAATGAGCAGGAATGCCAAGGCTGAACTAGTAGAGCATGAAACCAAGGGTGGACCCTTCTAAGTGTGGGGCCCTGTATGCAGGCTGCACATCCACCAAGCTGGTTACAAGGGGCACATTCTCCCCTTCAGGAAGCAAAAGTCATTGTTGACTCCATGAGCCACATGGCCTCTGCCATTTGAATGTGGCTATTCCTGGGTGGGGCTGGATCAGTCGCCCCCTGCTGGCAGGGCATGGTGACACACTTCCCAGGTTTGAATTTCAGACAGTAGACCCTGCTAAGCATGGGCAAGCCTACACACAGGACCTTGCCCCCCTCCCCTGCCTGGAGGAAGGGTGATGGGGTTGGGTGTGTCATATGGCCTTTCATCTTCCAGGGCTAGGTCTACACTATCTACTCCACTCTGCTTTCACTTTTTAAAAAATATTTTAATCTTTATTGTTCAGTTAATTAATTACATTGTTCTCTCCCGCCCCCCCCCATAGCTCCCCTCCACCCAGTACCCATCCTACCCTCCGCCCTCATCTCCCCACCACTGTCCTCTCCCATAGGTGCATGATTTTTGTCCAGTCTCTTGCTGCACCTCCCACTCCCCTTTTCTCCCTAAGAATTGTCAGTCCATTCCCTCTCTATGTCCATGATTCTGTTATATTCACCAGTTTATCCTATTCATCAGATTTTTAATTCACTTGATTTTTAGATTCATTTGTTGATAGATGTGTATTTGTTGTTCAGAATTTTTATTTTTACCTTTTTCTTCTTCCTATTCTTATAAAATATCTTTCAGCATTTCATAGAATACTGGTTTGGCGGTGATGAATGCCTTTAGCTTTTTCTTATCTTCGAAGCACTTTATCTGATCTTCAATTCTGAATGATAGCTTTGCTGAGTAGAGTAATCTTGGTTGTAGATTCTTGCTATTCATCACTTTGAATAGTTCTTGCCACTCCCATCTGGCCTGCATCGTTTCTGTTGAGAAATCCACTGACAGTCGTATGGATGCTCCCTTATAGGTAACTAACTGTTTTTCTCTTGCTGCTTTTAATATTCTCTCTTTGTCTTTTGCTCTTGGCATTTTAATTATGATGTGTCTTGGTGTGGTCCTCTTTGGATTCCTATAGTTTGGGGTTCTGTGTACTTCTTGAACTCCTAAGTCAATTTCTTTCACCAGGTGTGGGAAGTTTTCAGCCACTATTTCTTCAAATAGGTTTTCATTATTTTGCTCTCTCTCTTTTTCTGGCATCCCTATGATTTGGATGTTGGTATGCTTGAGATTGTTCCAGAGGTCCCTTACACTATCTTCAATTTTTTGGATTCTTTTGGCTTCTTGCTTTTCTGGCTGAGTGGATTTTGCCTCTTTGTGTTTTAAATCTTTAACTTGGTTCTTGCAGTCCTCTAGACTGCTTTTAGGTCTTTGTATAATATTTTTTATTTCAGTCAGTGTATGCTTAATTTCTAGTTGGTCCTTTTTCATCCATGAGGGTCTCTTTCATATCCACGTAAGTCTCATTCATTTCCTCATAGGTCTTGTTCAATTCCTTGTAGGTCTTATTCATTTCCTTGTAGATCATTGGCCTTTCTAGGAGCCTCTTGAAAAACCTTATAACCATGGTTTTGAACTCTATATCCAGTTGTTTTTTTCCCTCCATTTATTTCACATCTGATTTCTTTCCATGTCTCTGCATGGTGGCTGATTTCCTGAGTTGGTCAGTTAGCTTTGTGTGGTAGATGTCCTCTAAGAGACAGTGGCTCAGCCTCCCCAGTTACCTGAGGTGGATACTCTTGCTGCAGCCCTTGATGGGTTGCACAGTCTTGTTGAAGTTAAGCCTAGATTAATGTTGTTAGCACTAGGAGGGTTTGACCTCCAGGCCAATTGTCTGTGAGGGTCAGCTGTGCTCAGGTTGGGTGGGCAGAGTCTCAGGGTGGAATCTCAGGGCGGAGCAGACAGCCTTGGCTTCCCATCAGCCCTGCCCTAATAGGCTCCTGTGTCTCAGTTTCCCTCGGTAATCGCTGCAAGCACCTCTGAGAGAAAGCTGCCCTCGAGTTTCGCCTGCTGCCAGACAGTCCAGTTTCTCCCCAAATGAGTATGGGTCCCCAGAGTCTCACCTGGAACTGGAGTTCAGAGCAGTCAGGAGCTTTTGTCTCCCTCCTGATTGAGAAAGCCAGTACCCTTGCCATCTTTCTCTCTCTGCCTTCCTTTTTCAAAGACAGAAATGAAGTCCAGAGCAGTGAAGAGACTTGTGCCACAGAATTAGTTGGCAGGAGATTCAAGGTGTGCCCCTGATCCACTACCCACTCAAGAGTTCATTCCATTTCTCCTCTGTAACCTTATTCCAAGCAGTGGGCCTGACCCTTTTGGGGTCACTTTTTGATAGTCTAATGGAGGCGCTACCACTGTCCCATAAAATAGGTATTTTCTGGATCACACAAGATTCTGCATATTCTAGGATCCTCGTAACTCACTGTTTTTCCCCTCCCACTTTTGTTTCTTTTCACCATTGGCGTTGGGCACATGGTAGACATGTTTCTAGAGTAAAAACTTAGTTCTCACTCAGTATGTTAGATCTGGCAGACGTCAAGGGTTCTAGAACCAAAGGCAATTTCCCCAATTTACGGGGAATTGGTAAAAAAGCTATAACTACAAAATGCGAAGAAAGAAGAATTACAAAAGGACTAGCGGGGTTGAGTATCTAACAGGCTGCAAGAACCTTGAGGGTGTGGGGTTCTTGTCCAAGTCGGGAGCCTGCCGCCTCATTGCAAGTATGCCTGGAAGCAGTTGGAGCCCACAGACCTGGGGGAACAATGTCCGTTTGGCAGGGGGCAAGTACACGATGACTTAACGAATCTTTTCCCTTCCTAATTTCTATGATTCGGTTAAATGGAAACATGAGTCAGAGACCTCTTTTTAAAAAATACTTTATTGATATTTTACAGAGAGGAAGGGATAGAGAGCTGGAAACATCGATGAGAGAGAAACATCCATCAGCTGCCTCCTGCACACCTCTTACTGGGGATGTGCTCGCAACCAAGGTACATGCCCTTGACCGGAATCAAACCCGGGACCCTTCAGTCCGCAGGCCGACGCTCTATCCACTGAGCCACACCAGTCAGGGTGAGTCAAAGACCTCTTAAAAGGCAGGGCATTTCACAGCTGGCCTCATTACAAAGATCAGATTTTTTTTAAAATTAAACTTAGCATCCATATCTGGGATTTTAAAGTGTCAAACTCTCTTAAAAACTTTCGCACGAGGGGCAGGCTGCAAGCAATTGCTTTTCACGAGGTCGCTTGCCGTCACGGGGCTTTCCGGAGGGCGGGAGAGAACAGCCACACCAGGGGGTCCAGGACGCCCTTTCTCACCGAGGGCCACCTGGCGTCTCTTCTCCCACGCCACTCGCACCCCTGGTGTCCGGGGGACTCGGATGACCTGGTCACATCGGGCCTACCGTGACGAGGCTGAGGGCGGCCCATGTAAGTGTGCTCCTCTGTCCTTCTGACACGTCCTCATTACACTTGAAGCGTTTCCTTTCTGGTAAGACAAGACGCCCAGGCTCACTTCCCACTTTCCCGACTCCAGACTTGGGGTAATCTATTTTTCTAAGGAGCCCTGACATTGCGCTGCAGAAGAGTACTCAGAAGCCAATATCTGGCACTAGCTGCCCTCGTGTCCCAAAGCTCTCTGGGGGGGGAAGAGTTGGGGGGCTAGAGTGTATACACATCTACACATAAACAATAGGTAGATATAGATGTATGTGTGTGTTTATATATGTGTACATGTGCACAGACACACATTGCATATGTACACACAAGCTACCCTCTGTGGCCTCACCCTGCTTGGTTTCGACTCCTGTAGGCCAGGTTACCCACCGACAGGCATGTTCTCATCCCACTTGATCTGCTGGAGTTTTCGTGCCGTTAATTATCTCTTTGTTTCCAGTCTTTGAAATGTTCAATGACTGTTTTTTGGTTTATAAGGTTTCAAATAACTTAAGATTATGTGTATCAGATCATTTTTTTTTCATTTTTGTGTGTTTTATTGTACAAATTTTCATCAGTTTTAATGGCATCTTTCATTTATCTCTCTGACCATCCTAAGTATACTTATTCTTTATTTATTTTTGTGTGAAATTCTTTTATTTCACCTGGAGTAAATTTATACTCAGGTTTGTTGACTAATGTTTCTTGGCATTAGATTTCCTGTGTTTTAGCATTTCAGTTTGAAGATTTATTTTTAAGAGGGAGCTTTTACTGTTGTTTTGTTTTTTCCTCTTTCTCAATGTACAGGTTTGTTGTTTTGTTTTTGGTTTCATATTTGCCTTTACCTTTGGCCTAACAGACATTAAAATTGACCTTCGAATGATCAACGTAGTTTCTTGCCCTGAAACTTTGTCTCTTTGCTCCCATCTCCCTCAGCTCACAGCTTCTTGTGAAATTATACCCTTCCTCTCAGGTTAGAACCCTTTTATTTTCTAGCTTCTTCTATAATCAAGAAAACCCCAGTTCCAACGGCTTCGTGCAGAGAACCAGGCTCCATACCTAGTTGCGAAGTGAGTACCTCTAGTTCTTATTGCCCTGCCTGACTTCTGGCAGGTCCTAGCTACCACGGCTTCCGACTCTAGAACCCAGCAGACCCAAAAACTTCAACTTGACTTTAGATTTTTACAGATATTTTGAGCCTAGATATTGTCTTATGGTTTCATCCATTTCATTTAAAAATATATTTTTATTGATTTCAGAGAGGAAGGAAGAAGGAGAGAGACAGACAGAGAGAGAGAGAGAGAGACAGAGAGACAGAGAGAGGCATTAATAATGAGAGAATCATTGATTGGCTGCTGCCTCCTGCACGTCCCACTGGGGATCAAGCCCACAACCCCGGGCATGTGCCCTGACCGATAATTGGATTGTGACCTCCTAGTTCACAGGTCAGTGCTGCACCACTGAGTCACACCGGCCAGCCTCTCATCCCTTCCAGTTTTCATTTATTATTTGGAAAAGAAGGGAAGTCAAGTCATGAGGTTTTGGAGTTATCTTGACTAAGAACTTTATTCTTATTTTTTAATGTATAATTCTGTGAACCATGGGTCCCATTTAGTGTAATAAGACTTCTCAGTAACTTCCAGCCCCATGGAATCTCTTAGCCATGCCCTTGACTTCTGGAAGACAGGAATGTGCAGTCCATCACTTACTATTTTCATTGTGAGAGGGTCTAGGATCAAAGTCTTACTGTTGGATGATCAACCACAACTGGAGTTCAGAAGATGGTAAAAGTCTGTTCTTCTCTTCCAGATTATTCCAGTTCATACTGAGTGCCCTCAGATGGGTTTAGGAGGTCTCCCTTTTCTGGTTGTGCCCTCCTTTCTTCTCCCTCATGATCCTTCTGCATTTCCCAAGGTTTCTTCTTTTTTCCTCCTATCTTCTGTTCCTCTCAACAGACTGGGTGCTAATGGAGGTGGTGGTGCCCTGCGTGTTTTAGATACTGCAGAGGGAGGAGAGGGCAGGAAGAGAAGTGGCTGTTTCCAAGTATTCTGAGAGCACAACTCTGTAATATTTTGTTAAGTGTCCTCGCCTCTGTCCCCTGCATTTCAAAGACTCTCTTCTATCACTCTGTGGCCAGGTTCTCCAAAAGGAGATGGTTTTGCCCCCAGGTCTAGAAAGGGTGTGTGAGGGCAAAGAAAATCCAATCCTGTCATATTGTCACAGAATTAAGATGAACTCCATGAAGTGTCACACAATAAATACCTTTTGAAAAATTTTATTGTTCTATGTTCTTAGACTTACAAACTAAATCTAAGAACTTCGAACTCACCCTACAAAATAGGATCAAGCAGGCACATTCTTGACCACATTTGAGGAATCAACGATAGATACAATGAGGTAGAATCCAATTAAAAGAAGGATTATGACTTCAGTGGAATTACCTGGTCACCTGGCTTCTAGATAAATGGGAGTCAATGTCATCTCTCCAATTATCTCAGAGCCTAATAATGTGGTGAAATGAGGTTGTTTTAGTTTATTTAAAAAATATTCCATCTCAGCCAAAACTGGTTTGGCTCAGTGGATAGAGCGTCAGTCTGCGGACTGAAGGGTCCCAGGTTTGATTCCGGTCAAGGGCATGTACCTTGGTTGCAGGCACATTCTCAGTAGGAAGTGTGCAGGAGGCAGCTGATCGATGTTTCTCTCTCATCAGTATTTCTAACTTTCTATCTCTCTACCTTCCTCTTTGTACAAAAGTCAATAAAATATATTTAAAAAATATTCTATCTCAGCTTTTGCACTTCCCAGGGTCTCAGATAACATCTGCTCGGTGCCTCCAGAGCCTGGAATCTCTTCTTTTGTTTCCCACCCAACTTCGGAGGGTCAGTTCCCTCAGGATGCTCAGTCTCCAGAACCCGGTAGTCTCGTGAGAGGATCCTTTTCCCCAGACTCAGATTGTATTCACTTTGGTTCTGATGAAGAATAACCACTTTTTAAACAAGTGGGGCAATGATGACCCAAGCACAGGGCCATCTGTTTACCCTCACTTCCCAGTCTCCGGAGGAGAGAAGTTTTGTTCGAGTCTGTTGCTGCAAAGTTATCTCATCAGGGATGAAGTTCTGGGGGAGATGAAGCAGATAAACGTCCTTTCTGACCCAGGTCACTAGTAATTGATCATCTGCTAGAACACATTTAGGAGGAGGGGCACCTGAGAGCAGGAGAGACCTTTCTCTGACCAAGAATCCGTAAATCCAAAGGCTTCAGTGACCTCTGAACCCCTGCCCTCGTATGGGTGGCTCCTCGAGATAGGCCATATTGCAATGACACAGGGATGTTTTATAGTCCCATTCATCTAGGTATGACAATATTAATTGAACTGTCAAATTGCGGGAGTCTGAGCTGCTTGGTTGACATACTTGGAATTACATAGAAAGACATTCCCAGAGGGCCGGGACAGCTGGACTCAAGGTGGAATGCAAAACTCACAGGAGTAGCGCCGCCTGTCTTCCTTCATCGGGTCAGAGATTCCAGGGAGCCGCTGGGCTCATCCTCGCTTGAATGATGACATTGAGAAGCCTGGATCTTGCCGAGGTATGTCAGGCAAACACGCTGTGTGCACAGCTGGTTCTGTTACCTTAAAATACCAGTTAGCTTTGAATTAAGGCTTTGATGAAAGATGACAGTGTTGATCTTGGGAAACTCTCTACACATTAATTCAAGAAGTGTGTTAGCCAAAGAGTGTGGGGCACACAGGTTTGGAGATGTACTGAGAGAGGAGAGGGAAACAGCATTATTTCCCATGTTGTCTGCCTCTGGACAGGAAAAGAGGTCAGAACGTGCTGCCTTCTGAAATTTGGGGTAGGAGCTGAGGCACAGATTACCATTGATTTAAAAAAAATTTAGTTTATTCACTCGTGAACCCAGCATTCAGCCTTTTCTTCCAGGGGCACCTGGCGGTGGCAACTCTCTAAGAAATAAGAGGGAATTACTTTTGTTTGTGTAAATAGCAACACGGAGTTCTAACTGCCCAGGGTCCTCTGAAGAATACATTCAGTGAGTCGGTCCAGTGTCTGCAACTGTCATGAAAAATTTTATATTTGAAAACCTCGCTCAGTTATGTTATTTAGAAATGTGCTGCGAAGCACACACACCTGAGGTTCAACACCTCCTGGAAACTTGTCATTTAGGGCAGGTGAGTGAGTTCTAGCCTCTGCTGGTAGGTCTAAGAGAGGTGCCATTGTATGGAAATTCTAAGTATCGTCTAGTTGCCTGCTTCCACCTGGAAAGCTGTTGGGAGAGTGAATATGTCACTTCCCATTCTCCATTTACTTGCTTTACCAATCTAACCCCCAGCTGGGACTTGTCAGTTCTACAGTATTGACTCTAGACCTGCCTTTTTTATGGACTCCCTTCTAAACGAGATGGTGTACGTAAAGTTACTTGGCCAATTGAAAGTCCTCTTTTAAATTTAGTTGTTGTCTTGCCTTCATATCTTTGTTTACTCCATTAGCTTCTGTTAAATCTCATTTGGGGCCTTCTCCTCTTCTCAGAGTTCATCCAGAATCTCCCCTGTTTTCTGAGGCTGACACTTCCCACCTGGAGCTAACTAGATGTCAATAAATACCAAAGTAATAAAATAAAATAAAAAAAAATAAAATGGTCATCTCAAGGCCTAGCTTTTTAACGAAGCATCTCAAAGGCACCTCCTAGTCATGTACCAGTTTGTTGAGCTTCCTAAGGTGAGTCTGGGCACAGTCACTACCTGTGAGGCCACCATGACCCAGGTGTTGCCGTTACCACAGAGCCGCCAGGTTGCCCTGTGCTCCCTGGAGCCCTCCATGTGCCAGAGTCATACATGTTCAGGGCAGAAATGGAAAGCTTGGCTATGTCCTCCTTTTTGTTAACTTGTTACTGAGAGTTCAGCGGAAACACAGCTGTATGTTCTTGACTCACATCTCCAAACCTCCTTATAATTTTGGTAAATCCAAGAGAAATATATTGTGCTAAACTCCATTTTAGCAAAAAATTTAAAATTATATACATTTATCTACACTGAGTGGCCAGATTATTATGATCTCCGAACGCATAATAATCTGGCCACTCAGAGGCCCGGTGCATGAATTCGTAAATGGGTGGGGTCCGGCCAGCCTGGTCAGGGGGCAGGGGAATGGGCGTTTGACCGGCCTGCCTGCTGGTCGAACTCCTGGTGAAGGGGACAATTTGCATATTAGCCTTTTATTATATAGGATATGTACTGAGTGGCCAGAATATTATGTGCTCAGAGATCATAATCTGGCCACTCAGTGTATGCATATAAAATGTGTAAACAGATATATACTAAAATGCTATCTCTGGACTGATTTTTATTTTCTTCTTTATAATTGTATTTTATAAATGCTTAATCAAGAATAAGCATAATAGACCTAACTGGTTTGGCTCAGTGGATAGAGCGTCGGCCTGTGGACTCAAGGATCCAAGGTTTGATTCTGGTCAGGGGCATGTACCTTGATTGTGGGCACATCCACGGCGAGGGGTGTGCAGGAGGCAGCTGATAGATGTTTCTCTCTCATCGATGTTTCTGACTCTTATCCCTCTCTGTTCTCTGTAAAAGAAATCAATAAAATATATTAAAAAAGAATAAGCACAATAAAAGTCTTTATTCTTAAGAGTGTAATTTCGGTTATTTATGTTTTCCCTTTGATCCATGGCTGGAAAGTGGCAGGATGATATGCGACAGAGAAACATGCACAAGTCCTGGCTCAGCCTTGCCAGCTGAGATGACTTTCTTTCTGGTGAGAGGAGAAAAGAGGATTCAGTAAATGAAATGGAGTTTGAGTGTCTTTTAACTTTTGTTCTGAGTGGAATACAGTCCTGTTACAAGAAGGCATTGTGATACCATGCTGATGTCCCATTGTCCTTAGGAGAGAAGGATGTGTTTTGGTGTCTGTCTGGAGGTAGTGGAGCATGCTCATTTGTCTCTGTAGGGCTAGTTACACTTTTTGTCTTTTCTAACATCATCAAATGGAAATTGCCTCATGTTCATGATTTTAGAGGAAGTCTGAAGAGGCTGCTGGAGCCGAGGGCTATGATGAAACGGAGGAGGCTGAGCCCAGGATGGTTATTCTAGCGTGAGGTAGAAGTCGGAGTTTATCAGTGGTTTCGGAAACAAGAGAAACACAGGGAGCACGGCCTCGCCTTGGTGGGCCCATGGTCAAGTTGGGGCTTGGATCTGTCTCCTTTCTATCTGCAGCGGAACCAAACCTCACAGACTCCGCAACAGGTTGCTTGTAGGTGCAGATGGTTAGGCATTGCAGGTAGGTTATTTGAATCATTGGAAGTGTCAGAGTTGAATTGTACTTCATAGACTGGCACTGTATTACTTTTATGTCCAACCTTAACAGTCTTCAGTTACTGGTATCCTTTTGTGAATAGATAACTATGATGATAGCTTTTGTGAACGTATTTCTGAAAAAATGCAAGAAATTTTATTACTTCAATTAGCAAGCAGGTTAAACATTCCTCCTGCAATTTTATTTAAGTGCTTACATTTATTTCCCAAACCCTCATGAATATCAAAGGGTAAAGTCAATGTCTGCACACAGTTAGTGAGTTCAGATATACAATTCTCATCTGATCATTAAAATATGCATGTATAATAAATGGACTCTGAGCTCCACCACCCAATTCCTCCCCCCTAGCCCCCACCTTGACCACGCCAGCCCCCTATTTCATTTGAGCTTTGTGCAATGACCTCTGTCCCTACCAGCCTTTTGGTCTGGCCAGGCCAATGTATTCGTAACTGAAATATGAATTCCCGATGAGAAGGATTCACATTTGTGAGGTTATTCTATATGCTTATGAATCCCACCGCCCCACACAGGTGGAATTGTGGTTTTGAGAGATGTTGGACACTGTGACTTTTCCCTGTGCATTGCAAGGATGGAAAAAACATGTGCTAAACAGCTCTGAGCTGACCGGCAGTAAAAAACCCGTGGTACTCCATAGCTATTAAACTTTTATAATAGCCCTGCTTACCTTTGGTGATCTCGTTACTCGGCCTCAGTAATTGTACTTTGGGATTCCGTCTGATGGTGGAAGCATGAGGTAACATTGCTTTAAGATTCCTCAAATGAGTTAATACCTAGGAGGCACCCTTGCCCCTATTCACCCATTAAACACCGTTTCTTTGTCTCTGAGCTTATATTAAATGCATTTAAAAGGACAAAAGAGGTTCTAAAGGGAGTAAAAAATGCTCTGGACTGAGATTTAAAAATGCTAGTAAACGTCAAATCTTGCATCCAAACTTATGGTGGGACTCTAGGTGTGGTCTGCATCATTTGTTTAAAAGAACGCCAGCTGCTATAGGTGGGAGCGCGACACAGATGTGGGAAATAAAGTGGAAACACGGGGCCAGCATGATGCCAAACAGCAGGCTTCTTTTTAAAACAGGTAATTGAAGCAAAGTGCTTTTAAAGTGTTATTTAATTAAAACTTCCAGTTATTCATTTATTGGACAGTGCCTTTTCTATCTAGTTTCATGGTTAAGAGCATAGGTTCTGTAGTGGTTGAGCATCAGCCTTTATACCAAGATGTCACTGGTCTGATTCCCAGTCAGGGCACATGCCGGGGTTGGAGGCTTGATTCCCAGTGGGGGCATACAGGAGGCAGAAAGTGGATGTTGATGTTTCTCTCTCATCAGTGTTTTTATTTCTCTTTTCCCCTCTCTCTAAACTCAAATAAAATATAATTTATAAAAAGAGAATATCGGTCCTGGTATCAGCTTTTTGTCTTCAGCTTGGTTGAACATGGGTGCGTTGTTCGCTTTTGTAAGCCCTGGTTTCTTTATCTGGGGACTAGGGATGGCAATAGGATCTCTTTTCTAATATTCTTATGCAGGTTAAATGAAATAATTCTTATGTAACATTTAAATGATATGATGCCTGGATTCAGTAAATACTGGTAACTCATGATGCTTCCCCATCTACAGAGGATGTTATTATGCTCTGGACCTGAAGGATGAGTTATATTTGCAAAACATTTCCACACAAAATATTTCATTTGATTCTTCCCACTGTCCTTTGTGGGAGTCAGGGCAGGAATTATTATCTGTACTAGAGGCCTGGTTCATGAAATTTGTGTATGGGGGTGTTTCCTTCAGCCCAACCTGCACCCTCTCCAATCAGGACCTCTCAAGGGATGTCCAACTGTTCATTTAGACCCAATCCCAGGCAGTTGGACATCCCTCTCACAATCTAGAACTGCTGGCTCCCAAACACTTGCCTGCCTGCCTTCCTGATTGCCCCTAATCACTTCTGCCTGCCAGCATGATCACTCCCTAACCACTTCCCTGCCAGCCTAATTGATGCCTAACTACTCCTCTGCCAGCTCAATTGCCCCAACTGCCCTCCCCTGCAGGCCTGGTCCCCCCAACTGTCCTCCCCTGCCGACTGGTCACCTCTAACTGCCCTGCTCTGCCAGCCTCATTGCTCCTAACTGCTTTCCCCTGCTGGTCTAGTTTCCCCCTCAACTCTCCTCCCCTGCAGGCCTGGGTCCCCCCCAAACTGTCTTCCCCTGCAGGCTTGATTGCCTCCAAGTGCCTCCCTTGCAGGCCTGGTTCCTTCCAACTGCCTTCCCCTGCTGGCCATCTTGTGGCAGCCATCTTGTGTCCATATGGAAGCAGCCATCTTTGACCACATGGGGGCAGCCATCTTGTATGTTGGAGTGACAGTCAATTTGCATATTACTCTTTTATTAGATAGGATAGAGGCCTGGTACATGGGTGAGGGCCAGCTGGTTTTCCCTGAAGGGTGTCCCAGATCAGGGTGGGGTTTCCCTTGGGGTATGGGGTGGCCTGGGCGAGGGGTTTGTGGTGGTTTGCAGGCTGACCATTCCCCCTGGCCACCCAAGCATAGGTTAAAGCAGGTGTCTGGGATTTATTTATCTTCTATAATTGAAACTTTGTAGCCTTGAGCGGAGGCCAGGGCAGGCCAGGGTTGCACGAAGCTTGGCTTCCTCCATCGCTGGGGGCTACCCAAGCCTCCAGCTAGCTCCAGCTCTCTGGCCATGGCCATCTTTGTTGGAATTTATTGATCTTCTATAATTGAAACTTTGTAGCCTTGATCAGAGGCCAGGGCAGGCCAGGGCTGCCCTTCATAACCCAAGTCTCCTGCTTGTTCCAGCTCAATGGCTGCCATCATCTTGGTTGGTTTAATTTGCATAGTCGCTCCTGATTGGCCAGTGGGTGTGGCTTGTGGGTGTAGCAGAAGTATGGTTAACAAATAGGACCTCAAACCTTCAGAGGCTTAACCCAACCCATGCTTATTTCTTGCTCATGAAATAGTCCAAGTAATATATTTTGGTTAAAGGGCAGCTTGTTTTCATAGGGTAATTCTGGGATGTATTGCCTGGCTTTGCCACTTCAAAATTTGGACATTAAGGTCTCTATCATTAGGTTGGTAGGAAGAGAAAAATGGGGGACACCAACATTTTGGCCTGAATATGGCACCAACCCCTTTTGTTCATATTCTGTTTCGCTAGGCATGGCAGTCACATAGCCATGCCTAACCTCAAAGGCCATTGGGATATACACTGAGTGGCCAGATTATTATGATCTCTGAATGCATGATAATCTGGCCACTCAGTATATATATATATATATATATATATATATATATATATATATATATATATATATTAGAGGCCTGGTGCATGAATTCGTGCATGGGTGGGGTCTGGCCAGCCTAGCCAGGGGGAGGGGATGTGGCAGTTGGCCGGCCTGCATGCTGATCGAACTCCTGGTCAAGGGGACAATTTGCATATTAGCCTTTTATTATACAGGATATACACTGAGTGGCCAGATTATTATACGTTCAGAGATCATCATTATCTGGCCACTCAGTGTATATTCCAGCTGTGTTCCCAGGAAGAAGATGGAACAAACTTATGGTGAACAACTGGCAGTCTCTGTAACAGGATGAATCTGAGGTCCGGGGAAGCAAAAGTGATTTGCTCACCATTGCCTATCGATATCCCTAGTGATGGCCAAGACATTGGGATAGAATGTGCATCCTAGCTGGAATCATATGGGTGGTGATAAAGAGTGTGTAGAAGGAAAAGAAGAGAGAGCTGAAGCAATAGTCTCGACATTGGGCACAAGGATGCCCCACCAACAAAATGCTCCTGCAGCCTTCACTTTCCCTTTGCTCACATTTTGGGCTATTTCTCCTCCTTCCCATCTGTGATGCCTGGTGAGCGCGCGTCCCCAGGGAGTTGCAGATCTCCGCAGAGATGAAACAATAGCACCTCTCCAGCTGCTATTGTTGCAGGCAGCCTGGCTGCAGACCCAAGGAGAAAAACCTTGAATCAATTTGTCTCCTGAAGGCTAAAGAGTTGGCTGCCTGCCCTTCACAACTTGTTAAAAATGAACACTTAGACTCTGGTGGGGGGTGGTGAAGCTAACTCGGGGGTGGGGTGGGGGTGGGAGGGTGGGGGGGTGGTAGTGGTGGTGATTCCTACCCCGTGATCCTCTCTGCTGGGATGTCAGTGTCACCCTTTGGGGAGTGTGTGTGTGTGTGGGAGGGAGGGATGGGAGGAGGGAGGGGGCAGGGGAAGGGGTGCTGAACTTTCCTCTTCTTTTCTTTCCCATCTGAAGGGCTTTTGAAAAGGAACACTTTACATTGACTGGAATTTCTCCCAGCCGGACTCAGACACTCTCCCAAAGGGTAATGGTTTGGTACAGGGGCCTCAGAAGCTCAAGGCTCCTCCCTTCCTCTGAGGGGTGATTCCTACCCAGGTCACATATGCCTCAGATGCACCCGCATCAAAGGGGCTCCCCCTCCACCCTGGCCAGTGGCCGACTGGACCAGCCAACACGTTTTGTTTTACTTGACAGGAAAGCTTGTTGAAGTTAAGCAGGAGACATGTTTTTGTTTCTTTAATAAATACAAGTAAGGACCCCGTACATGAATACAAGTAAAAGTCACTCCCCCGAGGTTTTCTAAGCTTCCAAAAATAGTCCCCAGCTTCGCCAAGGCTCATGCAGCCAGAATTTCCATGGAAAGCTTTGCCGGTGAGGAAGAGGCAGTGCCAGTGGCATAAACAGGCCGCTGTCCACCCCCCCACCCCACCCCCGCCTGTCTCAGGCACTGAGCATTTAGAAAACGGGGTTTTGAAATCATGGTCCTTTTTCTGATCTGAGATAAAGGCAACAGAGGCAGCAGCACTATTTATTGATCACGGAATCCAAGTGGAGGGCCTCAGGAAGATGGGAAGTGAATGGCGAGGTGGATTTAGGATGTGGGAGTGGAGGTTGGGGGGGGGTTGTCCTTGTCAGCCAGTGAGAATGTACTCACATGGGGCAAGAAAATGATCCTAAGTACACTGGTGTTTCCAAAATCTGTTTTAAAGTAGCTTCCCCTTCCTCTGAATAATTGATTACCCTTGGCCAGGTGAGCTGGTTAAGGGAAACCGTCTTCTAGCGTTTTTTTGGCTAGAGACCCTCACGCTCAGGCTCTTCCCCTCGCTGAGGGCGGCTCCTGCAGACGGAGGTGTGCAGTGTCGCCTGCCTTGTTCACTTGGGGCCCTGGCCAGCTTGCTTCTCCTTGGGCAAAATGGTCTGAGCTCCAATCATTCGTCTGCTTAGCAAACTTGTCTGCCATGCCCCCTGCAGAGAAACTGCTAGCAAGGTAGAGAAAAAGAGCACCTTGGCCAGGGAGGATGGCACCTTAGAGGTGGTGGTGGATTGGAGAACAAGCCTAGAAGGTTCAGGAACACAGATTTAAAAATGTGTTGGAGATGCAGGGAGGTTGATGGTAATGCTTTTTGGCTCTTAAACCTTTAGCTTTGCTCTGGAAAGCATGCATCGTTGCTTACAAACCGTTTTTGTACCCGAATCTATTCACCAGATCAAGGTGATTTTCAACAAGGATTCAAAAGGCAAAATGAGAGAATCCTCCAAGGGGTACTTCCATGCACTGATCCACCACCATTCAGCCACTTAATTCTTGCTGATATTTTAATCTAAGGAGAGCTGTCTTTGCCTCAAGGAAGTCTTCCTTGCACCCAGGTTGGGACTTGTCTCTCCCTTAGTCCTTTGGCTATATTGACACCTTATCAGTTATGACACTTCAATGTATCCCGTGTAGGTACTTGTGTCCACCTCTGGTTTTTTAATCTCCCTTGGGGGAGGTAGGGTGTCTTAGGAATCTTTGGAGTCCCACTGCCTACCTCAGTGTCATGCCTGATGGATTCATTCATTCATTTTTTCACTGTTTGTTGAACTGAATGGAACGGAATGGCCAAAGATTACACAGATAATTAGTGCTAGAGGTGGGAGTAACACCCAAGTGTCTTGACTTCCGTGTTTCTAAAGTAAGAGAAACAGGAACATTCCTCTTCTTCCATCCTTATTACTTTCTTCCCAGGGTTTAAATTCTGCCTGTCTTTGTCATTCCTGATGGATTCCTTTTCCAACCATTGTCAAGGTCAATGGTTTAAGGGACCCAGGAATGTTGGTTTGTCAACTGACATCCTGTCCTGGATCTGGGGTAGGCAGAAGCAGAGAACTTTGGGGAAAATATGTGCAGGTACAGGTTGGCCTTGAATAACGTTGCCACAAATTGCATTAGGTTTCTTTGGAGCAGAAGGCCTAACAGTTCAATGCTTTGGCCCATGGACCCTCTGGCCAAAAAGTGCTTGCATTTTTAAGAGAAATATAAACACAGCTTGTGCTGGTCATATAGCAGTTTGGGCAGATGGATTTATACCTCAGCCGACAGTTGGTCTCTGAGTAAAAATGTGGGCAAAGGGCCAGGAGACCTCAGTTCAATTTCCAGTTAAGTCATCTCTTGTTTATTTCTCACGAAATACATATTTCACAGCATCTGATATTGAAATGCCACGCTTAAAACACTCTCTCGTAAACAGAGGTCTTAAAAGAAGAGATGCTGCAGACGGAGGTGAAGGCTTTCTGTGAAGGCCGCGTCCAATGTAAAGTCTATTTTACCCCCAGGATATAGAATGGGTGTGAGTGCGACAGAAGTCACCACACAACCGAGTAGTATGGAGGGGTGTTTTTTCCTCTCTCTCTCTCTCTCCCACGTCCAGCATGGGGAGAGACTAGGTTCAGTTTCTGAGTGGAGGAGCTGAGGATGAAGAAAAATGAAATACAGAAGAGAAGACACAGAAGTAGGAATAAAAAACTGGGGCTAGGTGGGCATCTGTTCTCCCTCTCATGGAGAAACAGCCATGCGCCTTGAGCCCACGAAGCTGTGTTTATTTATATTCCACAATACAAAGAGGTTTCGGTGAGCCCAGGCCCTATTCATTCACCCATTCCCTGGGCAAGCCTGCATTTACATATCAAGGCCCTCTTCCTGACACCTGAGGCCAAGCTAAACCAGGCTGATAACATTGGTGATTATGTTTTTCCAAGACCTGATTTTTTCAGGCGCCTTAAATTCAGCCAGCACAAAGATTTAGAGAATGCTCAAGGTGTCTTGCCTGGGACCGCGTGCGCCCCCCCCCCCCCCCCCCCCCCCAGTAGGACTGGGCAGACATTTCGTTAGCCTTTCCTCCTGACAGGAAACCCACCAGCGTGGGGCTCTCTCTGCGTGTGTGGGTGACTGTATACGGACACGGACACGAGGCATTGGAAACTAGATGTGTGACCTACCACCTACTCCTTTCTCTTTCTCTCTTTCCCTATCCTGGTCCCACCCCCATCCCCTAACGCCTCTGATTAATCTGTCTGCACCCACCATTGCCTCTCTCCGGTCAGACCCCATGTTTCTCTCGCACCACCGCCTCTGCTGCAAATCCGTCAGCGCCTCCTATTGTTTTCAGGATAAAGGCAAGAATCCTTAACGTGGGCTAGCTCTCCCAGGGACAGCCACAGGGCAGGTCAGTCTTGAGAGCTTGTGCTGTGTCCCTAATACCCCAAAGACACGCTCATGCTGTTCCTTCTGCTTGAAAACCTCTCCGTGAGGCTCTCTAGCTCCAGTCTCTGCACCTCATTAATGCCCATCCATGCTTCCAATTTCAGCTCAGAGGCCACTCTCTGAGGAAACGCTTCCTTACCCTCCTACCTCCAGTGGGATTAACAGTATTCACACTTGCAACACTGCAAGAGCATTCTTTTCCCTTTCAGCGTCTGTCATCATGGGAGCGTACACATTTATTTCTGCGATTATTGAGTAACCTTGTTTCTCTTAATGCTAATGGAAATGTTGACTATTGACACAATTTTTTTTTTGGCAATTTCCAAATCCTATCAATGCATTCACATATTTCATCTTCACAAAACCTGAGGAAGTGTGTCTTATTATCCTCCTAAGGGCTTAAGTAACTTGCTCCCAACTACAAAGCAGCTCATAAGGACAGGGTTAGTAGTTGACCCCATGCGTACACATTTTATTAAGGCAGTGTGTTGCCTTCCTACTTCTCAACCTGGTTTCAATATTGACCTCTTAAAGGGCCAATTTAAGTTATATTATAGTGATTCTTTCTCCATCAGATGTTGATGCTACAGTTAAACTGTTGTGGTGGGCAGCATGGTGCACCCCCCCCCCCCCCCCCCCCCCCCCGCCAAGACATCACATTCTAACCCCTGGAACCTGTGGATAAGTCCCATGACTTGGTAAGGGCCAATGGAGGCTCCAGATGGAGTTAAGGTTGCCAATAAGCTGACCTCAGGAGGCGGAAGTCATCCAGGGGGCCCAATAGAACCACAAGGAGTTTTATAGGAGAAAGAGGAAGACAGGAGAGTCAGGTCAGTCAGGGATATGCAAGACTGTGTAAGCAAGACTCGATTGCCTTTGCTGGCTTTGACGATGAGAGAGGGCCAGGAGCCAAGGAATGTGGGCAGCCTCTGGGAACTAGGAAAGGCAAGGAAACCAATTTGTCTTGAGAGCCTGCAGAAGCTGTACAGCCCTGCCAACACCTTCATTCACCAGCCGGGCGAGATCCATTTCACACTTCTGACTCCCGGGCCTGGGAGATAATACATTTGTGTGATCTTAAGCTACCAAGTTTGTGGTGATTTGATATAGCAGTAACAGGGAACTAATACAACCATATATGTGTGTGTGTCTACATATATACACATACATTCATAAACAACGACATAAAAGGAGTAAGGTTTTTCACCACCTAGAAAGCAATTTTCGCCCTTGAGGGCAGTATTGTCTGTGTTGTGAATGCAGGTACTGAACTACAGGAACAAGAATGATCTCTGGCTTTGGTTATTACGCTAGCTCCTGTTCCCAGCATAATGGCTAGCACAGAGTAGGTTCTTACTAAGTATTTGTTGAGTGAGTGAATGAATAAATGGGTGAATTACGATGAATGACTTGAACTCACCCAGCTTATGGAAAATGGAAAGGGTTAAATGACCCCATGTTAGGAAGCAGGTGAGCCAATGTTTTTGAATAACTGAGGCTGTAGTGCCGAGAGCAACACATTCGGATCCACATTCTGACCAACGCCCGAGGGCTCTTGTTGCATTTGGTTGGAGTGACAGAGGGGCCAGCAGAAAGCGGGTTGGGAATGTTGGCTCTGGGATGTGCAGTGGGCACAGCGATGGGAAAATGCCCCATTGTGCCTGAAGTCTGGGGGGTGTAACTGGATGAAGTAGCCTCCCATTTAAGGAAAAGGAATCAAGATCTACTAGGAAGTGGGTGAGACCTCTTAGCTTATCAATAATCAAGCTTCCTGCATACCAGGCTTCTTGTAAACCAGTCTTTACAAACC
Organism: Antrozous pallidus; assembly: GCA_027563665.1. Taxonomy (NCBI): domain Eukaryota; kingdom Metazoa; phylum Chordata; class Mammalia; order Chiroptera; family Vespertilionidae; genus Antrozous; species Antrozous pallidus. The sequence continues at coordinate 9,644,284 of CM050510.1, forward strand.
CTCTGCAGGGCCAGTGTTTAATCCCCATTGTAGGGATCGTGAAGCTCAGAGAGGCCAAGACTTTACTAAAAGTCTCTTTACGACAACATTATAGGCATTCCAAATCCAGAGAAAAAGAATGCTTTTCCAACACAGTAGAACCTCGGTTCTCAAACTTAATTTGTTCTGGAAGGCAGTTTTTGAGAAGCAATTTATTTGAAAACGGAATCATTTTTCCCCATTAGAAATAATGTAAATTGAATGAATCCATTCCAGACCCCTAAATGATTCCCTCTTTTAACCTTTTTTGTACACAGTGCATGTCTAAAATACTGTTTCATCTATAAACACTTTAGAAACAAAAAGGACATGAAATATAAATGAAAATTCAACAAAAAGGAAATGGAATGTACAGTCAAAAATGAAAATTTACGTACACACTAGAACTTACCTTTAACGAGAGCTATTTTGATGACGGGAAATGGAGAGGCAGGATGGAGGGGTGCGATTGTTTAGAAGGGGAGCCCCCTTTCCATAAAGACATCTGGTAGCTGATCTTCTAGGGTTCTTTCTCTCCTTTGTCTCCTCTTCGCTCCACTAGAACTTGCTTCAGGCTCTCGGGGCCTCCCTCTCACTAAAATCCTTTCCAAGGGTGTTTGCTTTGCCTGTGTCTTAACACTTCCCGAAGCGGAAACAATGCATGGCCATCAAACAAGTGGATGGCCTGGTTTCCTACTTCTTTGTCGGGTGATATTTTCCAACAAAACTTTGCGTTTGCCCTCATTTCTCGAGCACCCCTGGATTAACCAAGTAGGAATAGCCTTCCTTCTCTCTTCCTCCTCTACAGAGAGCTTTTCAGCGGCTGTCTGTGGCTGCTCCCTCTGAAGGTCTTGGAGTTCCTCCTGATCAGCTCAGGGTTGTGGTTCCCCAACTCCTCCCCTCATCATCACACAGCCCCAGAAGACATTGCCAGGACACAGGCCAGTGAAGGGCAGGCTGACATTATTGTCACATGGGAATAGGAGTGGGGACTTGAAATGGAAGCCTTTATTCAGCTACCACTCTGAAAACCCAGGCGTTTTCATGAAAAATTATATCACGGAAAACAAGTTGAATGTGATGTAGAGGGCTGATGGCAAAACTTGGGTAACCAGGACCTTTTGTATTTGGTGGATTCATGCAGTGTTTGCCCCAAGTGTGAAGAAATACCGCTTGGAAAAACAGCTGCCTCTCAGGTCACTTCTTGTAATGGATAATGCGAAGAGGCCCATCTCACCACAAGTGGACAGTTGTCGGGGAACCAATCCCTCGGCTGCTATGTATGCTTGAAATTCTATCCCCAAATTACCAGCAGCTACTTTGTTAGGACTGGCAGCCTCCCCAGGCCTCACTTCACTAGGAATGCCACTTCTTTTCTTAAATTTATTAGAGCAGTGCTTACTAGCCTTAAATCACTATGAGCACTTGTTATACGGGTATCTTTCAGGAGGTCAGTAGGCATCATCTTTACTTTTTCACATATCATTGTCTCCGAAATGGTATCACCAACAAATTGCTTTTTGCTTATCCAAGTCAACAATAATTTTTCTATCTCTTCAGTTGCCTGTAATTTTTGTTTTGGGAGGACAGAAATAATAAAAGTAGCAACAAAAGCAAAAACAAAAAACTCATGAAAATATTCATAGCACCATTTCCTGAGAGGTTAACATTAGGTTGAGTGGTGAACCGGCTCATAGTCGGGCAGTCTTTCCTCTGCTTATTGCCTGAGAGACTTGTGACTGATCCTACAGGTATCAGCATGAAAGGATTGTGGGGTTGAGAACTGACATTTTTTTCAACAACGGAGACATTTTTCCATGGACAACTTTGTCGAGAACCAAATCGTTTGAGATGGGCGATAGTCAAGAACTGAGATTTGACTGTGTATTATTATTATTATTGTTAGTTCATTTATAAGGCTCTAGGACTTGGTCTTAAACAAGTGTCATTCTCAGTTTTGGGCCACCTCCCTGACTCCAGGGAAGGTGCAGGCTCTTCCCGGGGCCTGCTCTATATCTGTATCATGGCAGTGATGGAAGCCCTAAATTCCCTCAGGTGACAGACCATTGGTGGGTTCTGTACATTCCTTTTGACTCTCTTAGAGCTGCTGTGGGGGACAATCAGGCAGAACTACCCCCTGGGGTAAACCCTGGAGGGTAAAGTGAAGAATGGGCTGAGGCCTGCACTTGCATGCCCCCCACCTCCTTTCTGGGAAGTGGTCCAAGATGGCGGCAGGGCAAAGCACAGTGCCAGAGGCCCCTGGGAAAGTCATTTCTCAGGCGCATGTGAGGGATGGCAGCAATTGGCAGAGCCCGTCACTTCTCTTGATCCAACACATGGCGGCGCTGATCTCCAGGGCCCATGCATAACTAATGAGGAACACTTGTCCGGCATTCCCATTTATAAGTAACTATCCTTTGCAAGATCTCAAGATGGCAAATCTGGGGTGGGGGGAGGGAGGAGGGTCTGGCCCAAATCTTTTAATGGCTCTTTTGTTTCCATAATTTAGTAATCATTAATTCTGATGCCCACGGTGTGCATTGATAACAGCAAATACAAACATTTGGGTTGCATTTTTTTCATTCAATATATTTTCTGATTTCCATCAGCTAATTTCATCTTCATATCCAATCCTGTGAGGTTGTCTTAATGACCTCATTTTTCAGATGAGAAAACTGAAGCTTAGCAAAACAAATTAACATGCACTGTGCATTAGGCTATGGATAACAATAATAATATGATCTAACAAAGTATGTATACTACTACTCTGTAAGTGCTTACACTAGTGAAAGAACAAAGCAGAACTGGCTGTCCTCCATCTTGCAGAGCTGGCCAGCCTGATTCCCTCCTCCCCTGAAGGGAGTGACCACAGGAGCACCAGGAATGTCCTAACTCCCCCCCCACTGCCCTTGAGTGGTCCAATGAAGTTACGGGAGCGGCTTAGGTCCTGATAAGGTTGTATCACAAAGGCGTTCCCCCTGCATCGCTACTGACCATTCAGGGGACAGTAGAGGACGGCTCTGATCTTAGAATATTGAACCCTAACCAAAATGACCAATCTCTATAACTCACGCCACTCTCCTAGGCCCCCCCAAATGACCAGTCCTTATAACCTTTGTTTCCCCAAGCTCTCGCTCTCTCTGTCTGGTCCCACCGCTACACCGGTAAAGGGGCTGTGAGAGCAGAGCCTGGGCTCGAATAAAGACTCTTTTGCTTTTGCATCGGATCACAGAGCGGTTCCCTGGTGGTCTCTGGGGATCTTGAAATCTGGGCATAACACCAGTATTTGTTTCATTCCCAGAGCACTGGGAATAAGCATTATTTTGCTCTCAGTAGACAAATGCAAAAACTAACACCCACTCAAGCTTACACAGCTGCTAAGAAGAGGCAGGATTTGAACACATGTAGCCTGACTTCATATACCCTAATGCCAACCACTGTACCATGTTGTATCCCTACAAGGTAGTATTGCCAGGTACAAATTCCATATACTTCTTTCATCTCTACCTTTCTATGAGAAGCAAATTGAGAAGGAAAATGACATTTTCCTTTTTTACATTTTTGATATGTTTAGTTAATAACTCATTAATATCACCCATTGAGTCATCCTATATAATAAAAGGCTAATATGCAAATCAATAGATTGGCAGAAAAACCAGTTGCTATGACACACACTGACCACCAGGGGGCAGACACTCAACACAGGAGCTGCCCCTTTGGTGGTCAGTGTACTCCCACAGGGGAGTGCTGATCAGCTAGAAGCCACGGCAGCACTAAGGATGTCCAGCAGTCGGACATCCTCCGAGTGCTCTTGGACTGTGAGAGGACTCAGATCGGGTTTACTCCCCTTCCTGCTGAGTGCACAAATTTCATGCACCAGACCTCTAGTAATTATATATTTGTGTCTCCTCTATCAAGTGTTGTTTTTAGCTCGGGCCATTTAGTGCAAACCTTAGATTAAAATTTTTATTTTTCTGTAGCAATCCTGTGCTCTTCCTCCAAGCATGTGATAATGAAACTACTTAGTATGCTCAAGAAATCAACGACTTTCACTCATATGAACAAATATGCTAATAAAATTCATATAACACTCTAACACTTGCGCATATAACCTCATTATTTTCTCCATTTTGCCAAGAACTAAAGTAATTGGCCCTAGGTGACACTAAGTTGTAGAGCTGGGTTTTAAATCTCATAGAATGAGCCAGAAGCCTAGTGCTTAGACACAATGCTCTATTTCCTTTCGAGTGACTTACTTAATCAACATCTACTGAAATTCTGTGTGATCCATGCTTCCACACTTGTTTTCTCATATAACCTTGACAACAAGACTAAGAGGTAAGTATAATGATTCATTTTATTTTTCAATTGAGGAAAATAAATCTCAGGTCCAAGTTCATATCACTAGTAAGGGGAAGAGTCTGAATTTAGAAGCAGATGCCTTGTCATTTCTATCATGTCACAGCTGGATACAAATCAATGAATTGATACTAAGCTCTTGGGGCCTCATTCGTCATCATTTTTACTTTACGTATCTGAGTCTTCAAAGAGGAGGCTTTGGGGCTTGACAGACCTTGGCTTGAGTGCTGGGACATTGGTCAAGTCAAATTAAACTTTTGGTGTGTCAGTTTCCTTGTCATGAAAATAAGCTTTATGTATGAAAATTAAGTGAGATTATGCATGAGGAGAGAGCTCACAAGACAGTAAAGCTCTGTGCGTATTAACTTCTATTTAGAAGGATGACAGAGGATTACATCCAGGATCCAGTGGCAGAAGGAGGATTTGAACTCTTAACTCTCTGCTTGACTCCATTAGACCTCTCTACTTCTCATGTTTCCCCAGGTGCTCTCTCTGCAGCTGCCCATCATCACCTTACTTAATAGTTAGATGGGGTGGGGGTGGGCAGAATGAATGTCTCTTGCAAAATTAGCAACAAGTTTTATTGAAGCTTCCATAACCAATTCCAAAGGTAAGAAAATAAATATTTACGTTAGAACTAAATAGTTTTGAGTACAATGTCACCAAGTAAGAAAGAATAGAATTAAGTCTGTGGGAATTTGTAGTCTGGGGGGTCTATCATCAGTTTACCCTTATTCAGTTTCTTTTTTTTTTTTTTTTTTTTTGGAAATAGCTGCTTAGAGCAATACACAACTCCTGGGGGCAAGGGGAGAGCCCCCCCCCATCCTGCCACCCCCCCCCCAAGATCAGATCACTATGGACAAATCAAAACAAAACGAAGCAAAGCCAAACAAAACCAAGCAAACAAAACAAAATTGGTAAGGAAAAAAATAAAAAGAAAGAAAAACTACCCCTTTACTCCAACAAAACCAATAGTTCCATTTAAAGGTCATCAAAGGATGCCTGGATTTTACGCAGTTTTCTTCACTCCCCGAATTGAAGAAACACTTCAGATGTGCTGGATTATGACCAGTTCTCACCTTCTATAGCAGTGAGGGGGCGGCGCCATAAGCTTGCAAGGTGAATTTGTATTTCTGGGAGGGGGAGAGAGGGGGGCGGGGAGAGCGCGAGAGCTGAAAACTCTTCCCAAAGGCCTGATCTCCCTGGTGGTCAGGTTTCCTAAAGGCTTGAACTTGGGCACACTCCCCCCGCCCCCTTTCTATCTTCCTCCCCATCAGCTACTTTCCTTTCTCAAAACCATGCAGTACCTACCCAAGGTAGGGGACAAGAATTTTCTTCTCCGGAATGGGCTATGAACTTAGAATACAATGACTCATATGGTTTAATTTAAAATGCAGAATCTTTGAAAAATCCGTATTTTCAAAATAAGTGTTTTGGTCTGGAGCTCTGGTTCTCATTAGCGTGGCTGAAGCCTTCGATGATATGTTGGAGCTGCTCAGACCCCAGCTCACAGGCTTGCTCTCAGTGCTCATAAACCGGCTGCCTTCCCAGGGGGCCTCGGTCAGCGGCATCCTGACAGGGCTGCACTGGGCCTGGGGTTCCCCTCGCTCCCTCTGTGACTTTTGTGAAAGGGAGCTGAGGGGTTGAATGTGAGGTTTCGCTAACCTCTGCCCACTCTGCCGAAGCGCATGGTGCAGGAAGGACAGTGCCTGGGGGTCTGTCCTGAACTTCCAACACTCCTCTGGGTGCATGGTCTCTGGTTTCCCCTGCCGGCAATGTTTCTACAACCAAGCACTTACTTTCCCTGGAGTTCACTGCATAGGAATCGTTAAGGAATCACTTTGGCTGAGGCTGAAGAGCCTTTCCAATCTGATGGGAATGTATTGAGTATTGTTAGACGGAGCCAAATGTCATCTCTATGCCTACTGTTAAAACCAGAATGTATGGGCCGAAACTGGTTTGGCTCAGTGGATAGAGCATTGGCCTGCAGACTGAAGGGTCCCAGGTTTGATTCCAGTCAAGGACGTGTATCTTGGCTGTGGGCACATACCCAGTGGGGAGTGTGCAGGAGGCAGCTGATTGATGTTTCTCTCTCGTCGATGTTTCTAACTTTATATCCCTCTCCCTTCCTCTCTGTAAAAAAAAAAAAAAAAAAAAAATCAATAAAATATATTAAACAAAACCCCACCAGAATGTGTGGTACAAAAAAAAAAAAAAAGGCATTCCATAATCATGTAAACTTATATGTTCACTTGAAGACATGCCTTTTATTTACAACTTGAGGCTTGGGCATGAAATTTGTGCACTTGGGGCGGGGGGTGTTCCCTCGGCCTGGCCTGCGCCTTTTCGTAAGCTGAGACCCCTCGGAGGATGTCCGCCTAAGCCAGCAGTCAGACAAAACATCCCTCTCACAGTCTGGGGCTCTCGCAGTCTGGGACCCCTCGCTCCTTACCGCCCACCTGCCATGGAGGCGAGAGAGGCTCCCGCCACTACCTCTGTGCTAGCCAGCCATGAGCCCGGCTTCTGGCTGAGTGATGTTCCCCCGAGGGAGCGCACTGACCACCAGCATTGAGCATCTGCCCCTTGTTGGTCAGTGCGTGTCATAGCGACCAGTTGTTCTGCCATTGGGTCGATTTGCATATTAGGGTTTTATTATATAGGATGTGCAAAAACCCCTGATGTTAACTGTTGGTTCTCAAGAATGACCTTCTTTAGGGAGGAAGGCAAGAAACCTGATAACCCTTTTTCTACAGGTCTTCCGGAAAGTGATAGCAAAGCTATGCAAACACTGAAATGTTAGGGTCAAGCCCCAGACAGTGAGTGCGGGGTACATGGGCCTTCTCTTCCTTCAGCCCGCGAGGAGAGGTGTTGCCCTGTAAACATGAAGCCAGGAGGCTGGGATTCCACAGTAGCAGGTGCAACTGGAAAGCCTTTCCTACCCCTTAGCCATGTTGGCAAGATGCAGGAAGAGCCTCTCAGTTTTCCACTTAGAAAGTTTAGAGAGGCTGTAACTAAAGGCTCAGTGCATGAAATTTGTGCACTTGAGGGGTGGGGTCGTTATCCTCTGATTCTTCTTGGGATTCAACCTTCTCAAGCCCAGACAGATACTAAATTCTCCCATGCCCCATATGCTTGGCATGTTGGCTAAGCCTCTGCTTAGAGTCCTTCTCTCCTCAGACTGCCCAGGGCACCCTCCCTTGTCTTCCCCCTCCTGCTGTCCCCTTCCCCAAAAGTTCTGCTTTGGCCTCTGGGATGGTTGGCCTTCTAGCCTTATCTCCTCAGTGAAGGCCCCTTCTGCCATCTGCTCAGCAGAAACCTGTTGGAGATCTGCTCTTAGCATTTCTCCGCTCCAAGCCTACAATTCTCCACTTGTGATTCTGAAAGGAAGAAACGCATTGAGAATCAAAAGCTTTTTGTATAATATTTGGTAACAAAAACAGATGTGAACTGATGGGAAACTATTTGTCCTCCTTGCCGTTAATATTCATACATTTGTCTGCAGAAATATTAGTGTGCTTGGTGTGTTGCCCAGGTATTATATTGACTATGTGTTCCATTATTTCTTATTTTTCTAAAATCAGAAAATGTTTAGTGTGCATCCAAGAATTATGAATTAACTGTGTGTGTTCTCTTATTAATTTTCTAAAAGAGGAAAAATTCTGACTCCAGAAATAATAGCATACCCATTGCCCTGAGGCTTAATGGATGTAACTCAGTATGCAAATCTATCAGGCCGCTCCTTGGCTTAAAACTGATTTCCTCCTTATTATTTTTTTTTATAAGATTAACACCTTGAATGCAATTTACAAAGTGCCAGGCTCTGGCCTCACATACTTTTAGCCTTATCTATTTTCTCTGCTAGGATTGTAAGATTCTGCATTAGTTTTTTCAGTCTGAAGAAATTCTTATCCCTCTGACTCCATTCAGGTTAACTCTGCACACCTTCAGATTTCTGCTAAAGATTGCTGCCATAGAAAGATTTCTCAGGAGTTCCTTTCTCCCATCATCCAGGTAAGACTTCCATGGCTCCTGTATTTTTCTGTCACAGTAATTTTCAGAACGGCAAATATATACTTATTTACACTTTTTCCTTTATTTCTGTCTTCCAATCAGATTTCATAAGGTGTGGGGTAGGTGTACTCTCTTTGTGAATGTATCTTCAATGTTTAGTCAGTATCTTAGTTCTTTTTTAAAATTCTATTTTATTGTTTAAAGTATTACAAATAATAGTACATATATCTCCTTTTTTTCCCCATTCACCTTCCCCCAGCTTCCCCTACCCCTTGGCACATGCCTTCATATCAGCCCCTCAGTGTATTGTGTCCATTGGTTGTACTTATATGCATACGTACAAGTCCTTCGGTTGATCTCCCCCCGCCCCACTCCCCACCAATTCTGCCCAGCCTTCCCACTGTAATTTGACAGTCTGTTCTATGCTTCACTGCCTCTGTATCTATCTTTATTTTTAAAAAATATATTTTATTGATTTTTCACAGAGAGGAAGGGAGAGGGATAGAAAGTCAGAAACATCGATGGGAGAGAAACATCAATCAGCTGCCTTCTGCACACCTCCAACTGGGGATGTGCCCACAGCCAAGGTACATGCCCTTGACCGGAATCGAACCTGGGACCCTTCAGTCCGAAGGCCGAAGCTCTATCCACTGAGCCAAACCGGTTCGGCTGTATCTACCTTTTTATTCATCAGGTTATAATGTTCTTTATTATCCATAAATGAGTGAGATCACGTGGTATTTTTATTTCATTGCCTGGCTTATTTCATTTAGCATAATGCTCTCCAGTTCCATCCATGCTGCTGCAAAGAGTAAGAATTCCTTCTTTTTTATAGCAGCATAGTATTCCATTGTGTAGATGTACCATAGTTTCTAACCCACTGATCTGCTGATGGGCATTTAGGTTGTTTCCAAATCTTAGCTATTGTAAATTATGCTGCTATGAACATAGGTATGCATATATTCTTTCTGATTGGTGTATCTAGTTTCTTGGGATATATTCCTGGAAGTGGGATTACTGGTCAAATGGGAGTTCCATTTTTGTTTTTTTGAGGAAACTTTCTCTGTTCTCCACAGTGGCTGCACCAGTCTGCATTCCCACCAGCAGTGCACGAGGGTTCCTTTTTCTCTGCATCCTCGCCAGCACTTGTTGTTTGTTGATGTGTTGATGATAGTCATTCTGACAGGTGTGAGATGGTACTGCATTGTTGTTTTGATTTGCATCTCTCGGATAATTAGTGATTGTGAGCATGTTTTCATATATCTCTTGACCTTGCTTCTGTCTTTTTTCGAAAAGTATCTATTTAGGTCCGTTGCCCATTTTTTTAAATTGGATTGTTTATCTTCCTTTTGTTAAGTTGTATGAGTTCCCTGTAAATGTTGGAGATTAAACCTTTATCGGTGATAACATTGGCAAATATGTTCTCCCATACAGTGGGCTTTCTTGTTGTTTGGTTGATGGTTTCTTTTGCTGTGAAAAACTTTTTATTTTGATTCAATTTTTAGCTAGTATCTTATTTTTTAAATATGTTTTTTTATTGATTTTTGGAGCGAGAGGAAGGGAGAGGAATAGAGAGTAGCATCAATTTGAGAGAAGCATAGATCAGCTGGCTACTTATGACAATAGCACTTACACACCAGACATTTGGCAGTGAAACCTGTCCCCAGCTCTCACAGGGAAAGACAAATGACAAATGCAGACTGTATTTCTAGAAGCAAGTGTCCTTGAATGTTTTATAAAATTGTGTAAAATTGTTCTAGCCTGGGCTGGTGTAGTGAGCATCAGCCCACTCACCGAAGGGTCACTGGTTTGAATTCTGGTCAAGGACATGTTACTAGGTTGGGGGTTTCCTCCCTGTCCCAAGTTGGGGCACACACATGAGGCAGCCAGTTGACTTGGCTCTCACACATCAATGTCTCTCTCACTCTCTTTGTTCCTCCCTCCCCCTCTCCCCCATTCCTTCCACTCTCTCTATAAAAGCAATGGGAAAATATCCTCAGGTGAGGTTTAACAAGAACAAGTCTTCCAAGTCTTTTTGTCATGACCTTTGATTGCATCTTTTGCCTTCTGGCGTGCTAAGATAGCCCAGGCTCATCTTCCATAATTCTTACCCCAGATCTAGCCATCCATTTCTTTTCATGAAAAGGATTTCTTTTCATGGGAAAACAACATTTAGAACCCAATCTGGGTACAAAGATACTTGTCGCTGAGGTTGGTCATAGTTTCTAAGCCTTTTCAACAGACAAAGCTATGAAACAGGTACTTTTTTTGGAAGATAAAATACATTATAAATTCATGCTGATATTTCTAACTCAAATTCAGGACTATCAAGTTTTCACTTAACCTCATCAGTCTTACATTAGTATCTGCTTCCGTTCCTGCTAAAAATTATGGTTCACAATGAAAAACAACATGCTTGTTTGATTCCTTTGTCTCATGTCAGTGGACAATTAGAATAAAACTAACAGCAACACAAACATGACTACCTCCACCAGTTTGAGTTGTTGCTACTTGTTGCCTTTAGGGCATATCCTACTAGGAATGTATAGTCAACTTGTTCTAATTTAAAGCCACCTGGAGGAATCTCTCTCTGTGTGGTTCATACTAGCAACTAGACATATAGTTAGGCTCACCTGTTTCCTTTGTTTTTGATTTTCAAGAATTGTTTTTAAAAAACTTAATTTTTTTTTTACATAAAATATGTTAGCAGTTCAAAAGGCATAACTACAAATAAGGAATAGATCTGTGTATATCAAATATATTTTATTGATTTTTTACAGAGAGAGAGGGAGAGGAATAGGGAGTTAGAAACATCGATGAGAGAGAATCATCAATCAGCTGCTCCTGCACACCCCCTACTGGGGATGTGCCCACAACCAAGGTACATGCCCTTGACTGGAATTGAACCTGGGACCCTTTAGTCCGCAGGCCGACGCTCTATCCACTGAGCCAAACCGATTAGGGCCAAATAAGGAATATTTAAAGAAGTTTTTTTTTTTTCCTGTTCCCTCCACCCTACCCAAACTGATTGATACACTAATAAATGGAGTTGCTTAATTACATTAATAAGTACACCTATTAGGCATTTCTTTTGGCCTAGGGCAGTGGTCGGCAAACTCATTAGCCAACAGAGCCAAATATCAACAGTACAATGATTGAAATTTCTTTTGAGAGCTACATTTTTTAAACTTCAACTTCTTGTAATGCTACTTTTTCAAAATAGACTCACCCAGGCCGTGGTATTTTGTGGAAGAGCCACACTCAAGGGACCAAAGAGCCGCATGTGGCTCAAAAGCCGCGGTTTGCCGACCACGGGCCTAGGGATACCACGAAAAATTATTGAGACATTAAGGGGCTTATGAATCCAGAAAGTGTGAGTGTCTGTAGTATACATAGAGAGTTCTCATTCCTTTTCACAGCTGCCTGCTACCCTGTTGGGAGGCTGCACTACAGTTAATCCCCCCAGCCCACTAGTGATGAACTTTTGGGTTGTTTCCAGCTTTTAGCTCTTTGGAGCAGTGCTGAGAGGCGCAGATTTGAGCATGTGTGTTTTTGTATCTTTGCCAGTGTTTCTGGGGGAGAGATTTCTAGAAGTGGAATGGCTGGGTCAAAGGGTAAATGCATATGACATTTTGTGGATACTGCCAAATTCTCCTTCATAGGGGTTATGCTATGTTGCATTTCCATCACCAAATTATGAGAGTGCCTGTTCTCTAAAGTCTTGCCAACAAAGTATGATGTCAAAGTTTTGGGGGGTTTTGCCAACACTATAGGTGAGAAATTGTATCTAATTGTAGTTTTAATTAGCATTTCTGTTATTATGAAAGTGGTTGAGCATTTGTTTTTCATATAAATAAGAGTAATTTGCATTTCTTTTCCTATGAACTATTTGTTTATATCACTAGTAAAATTTTCATAGGGTTTTCGGTCGTCTACATTTTTGGAGACTTGATACATAGACTGAAAATATTTTTTCTGTTTTGTCATTTGCATTGTTTCAAAACATGTATTTCCAAATATGCCTCCAGATTATCATTTGTCTTTTTAGTAGCATGCTATTGTGGTATATCTCCCCCTTGTTATGCAAATGCTTATATTTTTATTTTGGTGAAGCTTTTTGGATGCTGAACCACATTGTAGGGACATGTTCTCTAGTCTATCACCTTGTGTTTTCTTGGACTCCCCGTTTGACTTTGCCATACTTCTCTATGTCCAGAAGATGGGGAAGGCAATCAAAGAAAAAAATCATGTGACATTTGCAATAGCTAAGATACAATTCCTTACCCTGAAGCGTCAGGGCCTAGAATGATGTGCCTTTTCCTTTGGATGCGCAATCAGTTATCTTTTGTATTAAGTTTCAAGTTGTGACTCTAAAATGTCCTGTTTCTACCTGGAAAGTTGGCCTTCAAATATATTGAGTACAGGCAGTTGCCTTTGTTTTACCCAATAAAACATAGGGGGGTAGCTCAATTGCCAGAGCAGAGAGAGCATACCCTAAAGAAGCAGCGAAATGCTAGAGGCTGATTGGACTATGTGTTTTTGTCCATCTTTGGTGGAGTTTGTGTGTGTGTGTGCATGCGTATTATCTATAGAGCTCCCCTGTATCACCTTTTCCTCCTAAATGATACTGACTTATAACCACTGCAGTGGAGAAGGAAGGGGACGTCTTGTAGAAGAATGAGGTCATGGTTGCATTATAATATTCGAAAACACTATCTTTGACCCCCAATTAAGTGAAATATTATCCCAACACAATATACTCCATTACATTTTTAAATTTTGTTAACATTTTATATAAGTTTGGGAAAATTTGTTTTCTGTCTTATTATTCAGGAATCTACACAGAACCCTTGATCCTATCTCTTGGCCTACAAAACCTAAAATATGTTTTACGTGGCTCCATACAGAAAACACTTGCTGACCCCTGCATTAAATAGCAGTAGCACTTATGATGGATGGTGAAGGCGAATGCTCAGTGTTACGAAAAGTATGGCAAGAGGATGCCTCTACTGCATGGCATAGATTTGCACACTTTAGAACGCAGAAGAATTCTTAACCCCCCCTCCCCACTGCTGCTGCCACACCCGGCAACAGTAGTCTGATTCTTCAGCTCTAGAATGAGAACAAGGTGTATGCATTTTAAACACAGCTCCAGATGATTCTACTGGAGTTTGGACTGGCATGAGAAAGTTGGTGTGGGGTGAGGCAAAGCCTCTCTAAGGAAGTAAATCCTAAGCTGAGACTTGAAGACTGAGCAAAGCAAAAATGGGCAGTTTGGAGAAGAGTTTTCTGAGAAAAAGCAGGAGTATCTGAGGAAGTGAAGAAAGATGGGGTTTCTTCATATTAGCAGAGAGAGTGAGGTGAAAAATGCAAGAGACAGAGGAAACGGGGGACATTCTTTGAAGGTAAAACTGATCAGAGAATGACCCTGACCTCTCTTACACTCATTTTGATGAATCAGTTGATGAAAAGTTGATGAATATTTTATTGAGATCCTCCCCGAGGCCTCCCCTAAAATTCCTGCCTTTAGAAAAGAGATCAAATCCCTCAAGATAAAAGAAGCCATCCCATGTTCATCTTGGAGCATGCCTATGCCCCTTCTTTTCTGAGGCAAGCACTTTTGCTCTCTAAACCTGAGTCAACACGAGACTTGCAATCAGGGAGCAGCATGCAGTGACAGTTGATACAGGGCTGACCCCCTGAACCTGTGCCCAAGGCCCCCTTTCCTCTGACTTTTCAGTGAGCTAGAAGCAGCCCACTTCTGTCAATAAGACCACGTAGCCCTCTGTGACTCACTTCTTTTCCATAAGATTTCTAAAGCAGCACTGTCTAGCATTCTCCTGTTGCTTCTTCTATCCTCACACCTTCCTGTTTCACTTCCCCAGCTTTAGTAAATATACTCTCAAAATCACTTGGACTTATGAAATCGTTCCTACAAAAACTCAAGAACACACACAGTAGAACTGACCTGAGGCATACTGGCTTTCGGTCTGGTCCCTCTCTGGTGACACTACCAGACTAATGCACTCATATTAGTATCCTAAATTATGTTCATCCATAATTTTCTTCTTAGTTATATGATCCTGTACAGATATCAATATACACAATTTTATGCCACATACATTAATTTAGATGCCATTAATGCAAGATACAGTTGTTTTATGTTTTATGCAAAAAGAATAAAAATGCTTCCAATTAAACTGACACAGTCTTTTCTTAATCCTTGGATTTTTTATTTTAACCTTATTGAATTAGTTCTTTTAGACCTATTTGGATACCAGTCTTCTGCACACATAAACGTATAAGTGAAGTAAATTGTGTAAGATATTTATAAAACTTATTCACATTCAGAATTTGACTATTCTAATTACTTTTCAATTGACAGACATTGGGGTCTTTGCTTTTCCATGCACTGCTGTCTGTGGGGGGCAGCCCCAGGCAAAACACTCTGAGCATAGTTTTAGAATTTCCCATATTTTACACCTAGCTAATTTAAACTCACAACAATCCACTCCACATTACCTTATGATTCGTGTGCGCACACAATTCTGGAGCAATCCTCTCATGTAATCTTCCGTATTCAGTCGCTGTTCCGTGCGCCAGATATGGAGGGTGTTTTTTCCTCTCTCTCTCTCCCACGTCCATCGTAGAGAAAGACTGGGTTCAGTTTCTGAGTGGAGGAGCTGAGGATTAAGAAAAATGAAAAATAAAAGAGAAAGACACAGAAGTAGGAATAAAAAGCTGGGGCCAGGTGGGTGTCTGTTCCCCCTCTCATGGAGACACAGCCCTGCACTGAGCCCACGAACCTGCATTTATTTATACTCCACAATACAAAGGGGTTTCTCCAACATTAGGATCAAAGGAGTTTTGGTGGGCCCAGGCCCTATCCATTTACCTATTCATGGGGCAAGCCTGCATTTACATATCAAGGCCCTCTTCCCGACACCTGAGGCCAAGTTAAGCCAAGCTGATAACATATCCAGCCTCATTGGTGAATATGTTTTTCCAAGACCTGGTTTTTCCAGGGGCCTTGAATTGAGCCTGACAAAGATTTAGAGAATGCTCAAAGTGTCTTGCCTGGGACCAGCCCCCACAGCTGTCATCTGTGCCATCAAGAGCATTAGTGATGCAGTATTGTCTGTGATAATGCTCATTGTTGCCTTGGGATGTTCCTTGAAGCCCCTGACACCTATTGCAAGTTGCTCTTAACTACTCATGGTCAAGTGCTTGCATTTTGGTAGTTTTTCCCCCCAAGCAGTTCTTTTTAAGTCACCTCACTTTAACCTATTGGGTAATTTATTTTTAGCATCAAATCCAATTAGTCCAAAGGTGTTAGGGGAATCTGATCTAAATACGTGTCTATTTAACCCTTTCTTAGAGGAAGCACTGAATTTCTCCATTCTGTACATAATTGCTGCTCTGTGCCCATGGCTAATTAAGGAGGAAGGAGCATAAAATTCATGTGACAGAGCTGTGGTACCACAGAGGTCACAAGGTATTTCAGGGAAGACTAAAAGTTGGAGAGGTAAAGATAACAATAAAAATGTGTTTCTAATTTAATGTGTTCTCACAATACTTTACACATGAGGCTGTGACTAGAACATGTTGGAAGCAGAATAAGTATAAAAAAAAAGCTTGAAAAACAATCTCATTTTATGGACTGAAACATTTTAGGGGAAATATTTGCTTTAAATTAATTCCAAGGCCCTACAATAAAATATGGATCTTTTCTATTTCTCTGAGGTGCTGGTGGTGGGGTGTTGTAGGGACAAGGGGAAAACAGATATTAAAAGAGCTTTGAAGTATTGAGATTCAAACCAACCCTCTGTGGAAAGGTTGGGGGAGAGGGGTGTGAAAAAATTCACCATTTGGCAAATTTTCAAAATAGGGTTTTTGTGTGTGTGTGTTTTTTTATAAATCTTTTTTTACTTCTCTCCCAGGTTCTTAATTTTGAGACAGGAATGATAATGGGGCCCAGGTTCTGCTCTTGGAACCAATTCTAAAAAAGAAATGCTCAGGCCTGGATGGCATGACTCAGTGGTTGAGCGTCAACCTATGAACCAGGAGGCCCTGGTTCGAGTCCTGGTCAGAGCACGTGCCTGACTTGTGGGCGTGATCCCCATTGGTGGCCATGGAAGAGACATCCAACCACTGATTCTCTCTCATCATTGGTGTTTCTCTCTCTCTCCCTCCCTTCCTCTCTGAAATCAATCAAAATATATTAAAAAATAAAAAGGAGTGCTCAGAATCTTTTAAAGAAATCTGTAATTAGATAAATTTTAGTGGTTCAGTGGCTAGGAGAGGCTGGGGGAGCCATGAGATGGCTGGGATCAGAGACCAAAGCAGGTGCCACTCCTTCCTAAGGGCAAGGACAGAGCATGGAGGCAGGAAGATTGGTTATGGGTGGCTGAGTCCCTTCCCCCCCCGCCCCCCGCCGCCTTCTCTTTCTTCCTTCCTTCCTTCCTTCCTTCCTTCCTTCCTTCCTTCCTTCCTTCCTTCCTTCCTTCCTTCCTTCCTTCCTTCCTTCCTTCCTTCCTTTCTTTCTTTCTTTCTTTCTTTCTTTCTTTCTTTCTTTCTTTCTTTCTTTCTTTCTCCCTCCCTCCCTCCTGCCCTCTTTCTTTCCTTTCTTCCTCCACCTCTCTCTTCCTTTCTGCTTTCCTCTCTCTCTTTCTTCCTTCCTTTTTCTTCTTTTCTTTGTCTTTTTCCTATAACAAGGAAAGCAATTCACAATTCTTCATCCAAAACCCCAAGGCAAGGCCCATTTTGAATTCAGAATACTTCATATTTTAGAAAGGCAATTAAATGTGTATACCATATAACATTTACATCCCTAATAAGGTCTGATGAAACACTCTGTAATTATTGCAGTTCAATACATTAGTGTTACCACTCAATCAGATAAAAACAGACTATGAATAGTTTTGCATCAGGTTAGGTCAGGTTTTACACTTCTGCTAACCTTTTGATATTCAGAGCCTTTGGATAGGACATTGTGGATAGGACATGTGGACTTGTAAAAGTCAGCTCTGCTGAGATATAATCACATACTAGTAGGATGTGTCCATCTTTCATGTACCGTCAATGGGTTTTGACAAATCTGCTCACTCACAATCAAGAACAGGTTTACCATCCCCCAAATTGTTCTCATGCTCCAGGTTGAAGGCACCTGACCTACTTTCCATCACCATAGACCAGATTTGTTTTCCCAGATTTTTTGGTAAATGATATCTTACAGTATTTACTTTTTTCAGGGTTGGCTTATTTTGGTCAGCTTGTTTTGGAGGTTCATCCATGGTGGTACGTGTATTCCTTTTCTATCGCTGAACAGTATTTCATTCTATTGATGGACCACAATTTGTTAATCTACCTACCTTCTGATACACATTTGCATTATAGAAATAATGCAGAAGACTTGGTTGCTATGAATAAAGGTCCCATAAACATTTATATACACATTAAAAAAAATTCTTTGGATAGAATACCTTGATCAGATCCTAAGTGTATTCTCTACTTTGGAAGAAACTCCTAAATGTCTTTGAGTGGCTCTATCTTGGTCTGCCATGCTCTATCTCAACAGCCGTGAGGGGGAGTCCAGCTGCTCTACAGCCTTGTCAACACTTGGTATTGCGAGTCCTTTAAAATTTCAGTTGTTCTGTTTTAGTTTTCATTTCCCCATGGCTAGTGATGCCGAACGTCTTTTCAGTTGTTTATTTGCCCTACTTATATTTTATTTTGTAAAATGTCTATATAACTTTTTTTTTGGCCCACATTTTATTGGGTTGTTTTGTTTTTATTGAGTTACAGGAGTTTTATTTTTTTTTTCCAAAATGCATTCTGGATACGAATCCATTGTCAGATTGTATTGCAAATAGTTTATTTCGGTCTGTGGCTTGCTTTTTCATTTTTTTAAAAGTGAGTATCTTTCAAAGGATGGAAGCTTTAATTTAGAGGGAGTTCAGTTTGTCTTTTAAAGCTTGTGCTTTTTTTGGGTTAACAAAGGGTCTTTGCCTACTACTTGCTAATATTGTTGTTGAGTGTTGTTTGTTTATAAGCAATTAATAGTCATTGAGGCTAAAGAACTAAAAATGATCTTTAAAAATATATATTTTATTGATTTTTTACAGAGAGAGAGAGAGATAGAAAGTCAGAAACATCCATGGGAGAGAAACATCAATCAGCTGCCTCTTGCACATCCCCTACTGGGGCTGTGCCCACAAGCAAGGTACATACCCTTGACCGGAATTGAACCCAGGACCTTTCAGTCCACAGGCCAACATTCTATCCACAGAGCCAAGCTGGCTTTGGCTAAAAATGATCTTAAGAGCCTGCTGTATGCCTGGCTGTATTCTTTTTTTTAATTTTTAAATTTAATCTTTATTGTTCAGTTTATTAATTACATTGTTCCCCCTTCCTTCCCCCTATAGCTCCCCTACACCCAGTACACATCCCACCCTCCACCCTCACCTCCCCACTGTCCTCTCCGATAGGTGCATGATTTTTTTCCAGTCTCTTGCTGCACCTCCCACATCCCTTTTCTTCCCAAGAATTGTCAGTCCATTCCCTCTCTATGTCCATGATTCCGTTATATTCACCAGTTTATCCTGTTCATCAGATTATTAATTCACTTGATTTTTAGATTCATTTGTTGATAGATGCATATTTGTTGTTCATAATTTTTATTTTTACCTTTTGCTTCTTCCTCTTCTTAAAGAATATCTTTCAGCATTTCATATAATATTGGTTTGGTGGTGATGAACTCCTTTAGCTTTTTCTTATCTGCGAAGCACTTTATCTGACCTTCAATTTTGAATGATAGCTTTGCTGGGTAAAGTAATCTTGGTTGTAGATTCTTGCTATTCATCACTTTGAATATTTTTTGCCACTCCTGTCTGGCCTGCATCGTTTCTGTTGAGAAATCTGATGACAATCGTATAGGTGCTCCCTACTGTCCAGTTTTACCCCATATGAGTGTGGGTTCCCCGGACCTCAGAACTGGGGAATCAGTGCAGTGGGATGCCTTTGTCTTTGCAGCTGCTTGCCTCTCTGCTCGTTCACGCGTACGCAGGCCTCCAAACCTTTGACTCTGCGCGTATCTTCAACGCTGCCCTTCACTGCTCCTCTGAGTTACGTGTCCTATCTTTACTTTTATTTGTGGAATTTTCACTTAGCCAGCTTTCCGATGATGTTTGTTCTGTCGTTAAGTTGTAGTTTTGAAATTGCTGTGTGGGGCAGCAAGATAAGTGTTTACCTATGCCGCCATCTTGGTTCCTCTCTGCCTGGCTGTATTCTTAAGACTTCATTGAATGTCATTAATCTTCACAACAAGTCTTTGGAAGTCTTAAAAGCTGTGTGATGGAGGTTCAAGAGAGGTTAATTAGCTTACTCAAAGTTACACAGTTGTTTAGTAGAAAAGATAGGATTTAGAATTAGGTCTCTTGAATAATAGTAACAGCTTCCACTTACTGAATACTTAACCTATGCCATTCACACTGTACTAAGTAGTTTAAACTGATCATCACAATAACCCTATGAAATACGTAATATCGTTTTACAATATGATCGTACAGATGAGGAACTTGGGACTCAGAGAAGGAAAGTAACGTTGCCAGTATCATAAAGCTCTTAAACTCGGTATTTCATGCTTTATTCCAGTCCCTTGTAGGATTCGTATTTTAAGAGGGAATGTGATGGGTTTCATATCTTTGGTATGTAAATGGGAAGCTTTACTTTTCAGTGGCCTTACTAGGCAACAGTAACTTCTGGAGGTGAATATTTAAGAAAATATTGAAATAGTTTTTTTTTTTTATTTTAACCCTCCTGCTCTATAAGACTGTATCCTGGGACGTACGTTTGAACCCACAAGGAGCTGTCATGGATAATCACAGTGTTTGTACTCATTTAATCACTTTTTCCTGAAAATGTGGCATGTTGGTCTTAATTTTTTGCACTGATTTTATAGTGTAATCTAGTGGTTTGACTCCTGATTCCCTAAGGACTGCTTTTGGTTTGAAAAGATAACACTTGCATGTCTACAGAAGTTTGTATTTATAGTAACTTTAAAAGAAGCTGCAAATATGATCTAAAATAGAGCTTCATTTCTTCTGTTGGTATCATTTTTGTTTAGAGTTGCATTTCTTGTTATTCTTCCTCTCTCTCTTTCTATACATTTTATTGTAAAGCCAGACAGTAGCTTTTTCTCAGCACACTGTCACCTTCAGCATTACCACAGAAATCTCCTTTTCATTCTCTTTCTCTCTTTCTTTCTCAACACAGCAAAGTACATACACATCTGCACTCACACACTTAGGGGCAGCAAACGTCTACAAAGGAAGCTGATGTCCTGTGATGCCAAGACACCAAGAGAGAATTCTAGAAATCGCCCTTCTTTTTCATCCCAAAGTGCAAAAATGTTGGGTTGTTCTATGAGCACAGGTGATTACTCAATCTCAAGTTGGGTTATTTTTATAAAAAGTATGACGTTTCTCTTGGGAACAGTCGACCAGAATATTTGAAGTCCGAACCATTTAGGTCACGAGATCACTAAATAGTTCTAAGTAAATGATTTTGTGACAACTCAACTTTGTTGACTATAGCCCTTAAAATTGGTCTTCTCTTCACCAGCTTCCTTTTAAAGAGGAACTTGAAAAGGTAACATCCTATCTAATAAAAGAGTAACATACAAATTGACCATACCTCTGCTACAGCTACCAGCCAATCAGGGCAGGGGGCAGGGCAGGGGCATGGCCAGCACACAGGGAGTGAGGCGGGCAGGGGTGTGGCCACAATGCAGTGAAAGCAACCACCATGCTATAAACTCTCCCCACACGGTACTTAAGGTCTGGCCCTCCTTATATTTATGGTGACCGAATCACATGCAAATGAGCACCTGGGGTCCCTGCATGCCCCTCAGCCCAGCACCCACAATGGGAGTGGGGGGACTGCTGCCAGTCTCTGGGGTGTGTGGAGACCATGGTGGCCACCACCGGGTGGAGAACATTCACATTGCTCTTTGTTTGTGCAGGGTATCGGGAGCAGCAGGAATTCTGGGAAATGTAGTTTTGAGCTCTGTGGTGAACATGTTGGGGCTGTGACCTGGGTTTAGGTGAAACTTCAGTTAAAGCTGTGAACTCTCTGTAGGAGAGAGTTTGAAGGACTGAGCATGAAACACAGAAGCGGCCAGGGGGGTGGTGGTGGTGGCGGCCCCCTGCGGCCCCCCAGCCACTTGAGCGCAGAAGCGGGCAGGGGGGGTGGGGAGGGGCGGCAGTGGCGCTTTTTTTCCCTTAGTTCATCTTCTCTAAAGGGATGCTTATGAAAAAAAAATGTAGAAAGGACCACAAGAGAAGAGTGTTTTCTTTAATAAACAAAGCAGCTCTATTAGGCAACAGGTTTGGGAGCCCTGACAGCCTGAGCCCACGCTGGCTACCTACAGGGGCGCTTGCACTTCCACCAAGCTTCTCCGCTTACATTGCAACATGGTCTTCTTGGTGAACCCAATCTGGTAGTGAAAAACTCCTGAACTACACTGTGTTTTACAGATGGTTTTTAAAAATTGAGGCTTTAGGCCTTGGGCAGGCTGGGGGTGAGCCATCAGTTGGACATCCCATAGGGCTCCCAGTATGTGAGAGGGGGCAGGTTGAGCTGAGGGACCACCCCTTCCCCGTTGCACGAATTTCATGCACTGGGCCACTAGTTTCTACATAATAGAGGCTGTGTACATAAGGCCTGCACTCTGGTCAACTTTCAGACTGGAAAAACCATCTCTAGAGTAACAGGAATGGGGGGATGACAAGGGAGTGGGCACTGGGCACTTTTCGGTTTCAGAACTAACCTAAGATATCAGTCTTCAGACCTGTGTGCATGCTAGTTCCCATGTGCCCTTGCATACAGAAGTCAGTTTTCAATCCTTATCATTTTTCATTTATATTTGTCTTTTTAAACATTCCCTGAGAACCTATTTGGATTTACATTTACCCCTCAGTAGGATCTTTCTCAGAGTTAGAAATACTGTGATAGTTAGAAATATTGTCTTTTGGAGGAAACTCATTTAAAGATTAATCAAAGTACCTCAGTTTGGTAGAATTTTGTCTTTCCCTGTTTTGGACATATTTCTATTTAGGAAGGAGCTGAATCTATAAGAGGTTGTTCTGAATTCAGAATATTCAAAATGCTATAGTTTAGTCCTATGACTCTTCTAAATGTATGTTTAACCTTTTAAATGAAATAGTTTTCGGGACTCCCCAAAATTTCAAGATACATTTGCTAAGACCTACACATAAAAGTTACACATGATTTCTTTTGGATTTGGCACGTTATCACATAGGCAGTAAAAGCTTATTTAGTCACATAGTGGAATGAACTATTTTCTCTTAAAGCATTTAATTTTTGTCACATTTCAGATCACAACATTTTAAAGATTTTCTGTTTATTATTACAAATATATTTTTCAAATGTGTGATGAACATTTATATATATTTTTTGTTTTTTGTTTTACTGAGAATACTTTATTTGCTGATAGAAGTTGCTAAAAATGCACAGAACAAATACCAATAGAAAATGTACTGTATTTGAATCTCCCTATTCTATATAAAATGAACAGTGTGCAGCATCTTGAACATTTATATTTTAATGTAAAAGACTGATAACAGCTAATGAAGCTGAAGCAGTAATCAAAAACTCCCAAGCAAACAAAGTTCTGGACCTGATGGCTTCACAGATGAGTTTTACCAAACATTCAAAGGACCAATACCTATCCTGTTCAAACTATTACAAAAACTTCAAGAGGAAGGAACACTTCCAAACTCTTTTTATGAGGCCAGTATTATTCTAATTCGAAAACCAGGTAAATACACTACAAAGAAAAAATATTACAGGCCCACATCCTTGATGAGCATAGATGCTAAAATCCTTAATAAAATACTATCAAATCAAATCCAACAATACATTAAAATGATTATACACCATGACCAAGTGTGATTTATTCCAAGGTTACAGGACTAGTAAACATTTACAAATCAATAAATGTGACACATCACATAAACAAAATAATCATATTAATAGTTGCAGAAAAGGCATTTGACAAAATCCAGCACCATTTTTTTATTTTTTAAAAATTTTTTATCTTTATTGTTCAGTTTATTAATTACATTGTTCCCTTTTTTTTTCACCCCATAGTTCCCCTCCACCTGGTACCCATCCCACTCTCCACCCTCACCCCCCTCCACTGTCCTCTCCCATAGTTGCATGATTTTTGTCCAGTCTCTTGCTGCACTTCCCACACCCCCTTTCTCCCCAAGAGTTGTCAGTCCATTCCCTCTCTATGTCCGTGATTCTGTTACATTCACCAGTTTATCCTGTTCATCAGCTTGTTAATTCACTTGATTTTTAGATTCATTTGTTGATAGATGTGTATTTGTTGTTCCTAATTTACACTTTTATCTTTTTCTTCTCCCTCTTCTTAAAGAATATCTTTCAGCATTTCATATAATATTGGTTTGGTGGTGATGAACTCCTTTAGCTTTTTCTTATCTGTGAAGCACTTCATCTGACCTTCAATTCTGAATGATAGCTTTGCTGGGTAGAGTAATCTTGGTTGTAGATTCTTGCTATTCATCACTTTGAATATTTCTTGCCACTCCCATCTGGCCTGCATCGTTTCTGTTGAGAAATCCGCTGACAATCATATGGGTGCTCCCTTATAGGTAACCATCTGTTTTTCTCTTGCTGCTTTTAATATTCTCTCTTTGTCTTTTGCTCTTGGCATTTTAATTATGATGTGCCTTGGTGTGGTTCTCTTAGGGTTCCTATATATTGGGGTTCGGTGCACTTCTTGGACACCTAAGTCAATTTCTTTCACCAGGTGGGGGAAGTTTTTGGTCACTATTTATTCGAGTAGGTTTTCATTATCTTGCTCTCTCTCTTTTTCTGGCACCCTTATAATTCGGATGTTGGTATGCTTGAGGTTGTCCCAGAGGCCCCTTACACTATCTTCAATTTTTTGGATTCTTTTGGTTTCTTGCTTTTTCAGCTGAGTGGATTTTACCTCTTTGTATTTCAAATCATTAACTTGGTTCTTGGGGTGCTCCAGAGCACTTTTAGGTCTTTGTATAATATTTTTTATTTCAGTCAGTGTATGCTTAATTTCTGGTTGGTCCTTTTTCATATCCTTGAGAGTCTCCTTTATATCCTTGAGGGTCTCCTTCATTTCCTTGTAAGACTCATTCATTTCCACATTGGTCTTTATCATTTCCTTGCAGGTCTCGTTCATATCCTTGAGGGTCTTGTTCATTTCCTTGTAGGACTCATTCATTTCCTTTGCGGTCTTGCTTATTTCCTTATAGGCCTCAACCTTTTGTTGGAGCCTCTTGAAAAGCCCTATAACCATGGTTTTGAATTCCATGTCCAGTCGTTTTTTTTCCTCCATTTCTTTCACATCTGATTTCTTTCCATGTCTCTGCATGGTGGCTGCTTCCCTGAGTTGGTCAATTAGCTTTGTGTGGTAGACGTCCTACAAGGGACAGTGGCTCAGCCTCCCCAGTTACCTGAGGTGGATATGGGTTGCACAGTCTTGCTGAAGTTAAGCTCAGGTTAATCGTTGTTAGCACTTGGAGGAGTTGACCTCCAGGCCAATTGTCTGTGAAGCTCAGCTGTGCTCAGGTTGGATGGGCGTCAGCTCTGCCCTATGCGGCCCCAGGGACTCTGTGTCGGTGGCAATGGCCACCAGCACCTCTGAGAGAGAGCTGATGCCAAGCTCCACCAGCTGCTGGAGAATTCAAACTCTCCCCAAATGAGTCTGCACACCCAATGTCTCACCCAGGGTCGTAAAACAAAGCAGTCTGAAGGTTTTCCGAATGAGAGCGCAAGTCACAGAGCGCTCTCTGCGTGGTCACGCAGCTGAGCTGTTCGCGCAAGCTGCCTTCTCCATAAGCCGGGAGACCCCTGCAGCACCCGAGCTTTGGCGTGCCCTCCCACTGTCCAGTTTTCACCCCATATGATAGTGGGTTCCCTGGACTTCGCCCAAAGCTGGAGAATCAGTCCAGTGGGACGTCTTTGTCTCCCGTTCGAGAAAACTGGCCGGTTTTCAGCCGCCCGCCCTATCCGCTGGCGCGCGCTCCAAACCTCTCTCTGTGCGAATCTTTCAATGCTGTCCGCCGCCGCTCCTCCGAGTCACAGTGTCTTATCTTCACTTTTATTTGTGGAATTTTCCCTCGGCCAGCTTTCTGGTGATTCTGGAAGGTGTTTGTTATTTCGTTAAATTGTAGTATTAAAATTGCTGAGTATGACGGCAAGATAGGTGTTTTACCTATGCCGCCATCTTGGTTCTCCCAGCACCCATTTTTAAAAATAAAAACTCAGCAAAGTGAAAATAGAAGGATCATATCTCAAAATAACAAAGGCCATATGTAATATACATATAGTCATCATCATATTTAATGGCCAAAATCTAAAAGCCTTTCCCTCAAGAACAGGAACAAAACATGAACGTCCATTTTCACCACTTGTATTCAATATAATACTAGATGTACTAGCCACAGCCATCAGACAAGAAGAAAAAAATAAAAGGCGTCCAAATTGGAAAGGATGTCATTATTTGCAGATGACATGATATTATACCTAGAAAACTCTAAAGACTCAGCCGAAAAACTACTAGATTTAATAAATGAATTTGTCAAAGTAGCAGGATACAAAATTAACATCCAGAAATCAATGGCATTTCTATATACCAATAATGAACTGTCAGAAAAAGAAACTAAAAGAACAATTCCATTTACTATTGCAACAACAAAAAAATAAGATGCCTAGGAATAAACTAAACTAAAGAAGTAAAAGACCTGTACTCAGAAAACTTATAGGGCATTGGAAAAAAAATAGAAGAAGATACAAGAGCCAGTGTATACCATGCTCATGGATTGGTAGAATTAACATTATTTCCCAGAGCAATCCATAGATTCAATGCAATTCACCTTAAAATATCATTGCCATATTTCCAGGATCTAGAACAAATATCCCAACAATTTACATAAAACAAAAAAAATGACCCAAATAACCACAGCAATCTTAAGGAAGAAGAAAAAAGTTAGATCACAATCCTGGATATCAAATTATACTACAAAGCCATTGTAGTCAAAACTGCCTGGCACTGACACAAGAATAGGTACATAGAACAGAACAGAGACTCCAGAAATTGACCCACATCATTCTGGTCGATTAATATTTCACAAAGCAGACAAGAGCATATAATAAAGATAGGACCTTCAATAAATGGTATTGGGAAAATTGGACAGGTATATGCAAAAAATTAAACTAGGATACCAACTTACACCATACACAAGTGTAAACTCAAACTAGGTAAAAGACTTAAATATGTCACAAAACCGTAAAAATCCTAGAAGGAAACATAGGCAGTGAAATTTCAGACATCTCATGTACAATAATTTTACCGATACATCTCCTAGGGCTATGGTAGACAAACTGTGGCTCGAGAGTCACATGCGGCTTTTTGGCCCCTTGAGTGTGGCTCTTCCACAAAATATCACGGCCTGGGCCAGTCTGTTTTGAAGAAGTGGTGTTAGAAGAAGTTTAAGTTTAAAAAATTTGGCTCTCAAAAGAAATTTCAATCGTAGTACTGTTGATATTTGGCTCTGTTGACCAATGAGTTTGCCGACCATTGTCCTAGGGCAATAGAAACTAAAGAAAAAAATTAACAAGGGGAACGACATCGAGCTAAAAATCTGCACAGCAAAAGAAACTATTGTCAAAATGAAAAGGGAACTCACTATTATCTGTATGGGAGAATATATTTGTCAGTGATACATCCGATAAGGGGTTAATTTCCAAAATATATAAAGGACTCATATAACTCAACCAAAGGAAAGCAATCCAACCTGAGTAGATTTCTCCAAGAGGACACAGAGAGAGCCAATAGACATATGAAAAAAATACTTAACATCACTAATCATCAGAGAGATGCACGTTAAAACTACAGAGGTATTATTGCACTGAGTAGCAGGCAAAGTGCAGAGGAAATTGGGGGTATCTGTGATCCTGTCCACTATTTAAAAAATAAAAAGAAGAATCTGCAATGAATAATTAAAGGGATGATTTATGACTGTCCTATTCCAGGATATGGCTTCTAAACTGTAATTTTTGGAGTTCTGTGTTTGTTAATAATTTATCATTATATCACTGAAACATCATCAAATAATCTCAGAGAGAGTAGCATAGTCACAAAGGCATGTGATGTGTCATCAGAGAACCCTTGTTTTGGTTCTAGCTTTGCAACTTATTTATGTGGTCATCAAAGATTTACCCCTGTAAATCTCAGTTTCTTTATCTCAAAATGTCAAACACAATACCTTTATTGAAGATTATGGTCAGAATTAAATGAGATGTAGAAATGAAAGCAATTTATAAGGCATAATGTGAATTATTCTGTATTGGAGAAATGTTCCTCATATGACAGTAGCTGCCGAAAGTGCCAATGAGATCTTGGCTGAAATGAAGGAAGGATATAGTAAGTATATAGAACAAGAGAGATGATAGTCAATATTGTCTGTCCTGGGATGAATACACATGAGATTTTATATTCAGGTTTAAATTTTTAGCAACTTGAATGGCAGCTAGACTGAATCTCATTATCAGAATGCTCAGAAGATTGGACACATACTTATGAGGTATAGTTGAAGAAACTGAGAAGACTTAAGTGTTGATAGTGAGGATGAGATAACCATCTTCAAATAGTTGAGGAATGTTAGGTAATAGAAAGACTTAGTTTATTCTGTTTGGTCTTAAGGGGTGGCAAAAGGACAAACGAATGAAGCTAGATTTCTAGTCACAGAGAGAAAGAGCTTTCTGCTAGAGCTATCCATGGCTACAGCAGAGCT
Organism: Antrozous pallidus; assembly: GCA_027563665.1. Lineage (NCBI taxonomy): Eukaryota > Metazoa > Chordata > Mammalia > Chiroptera > Vespertilionidae > Antrozous > Antrozous pallidus. The sequence continues at coordinate 9,672,552 of CM050510.1, forward strand.
AGAGAAGTTCCTACCAATGAAGGCTTTCTAACCAAGGACTAGATGACCACCAGCCAGGGAAGAGAACTCATGAGTTAGATGGGTGGTCAGGCACAAAGACCCTTAGTGGCTTCAGCCCTCATGAGCCTATCGTTCCATGACATAATCTTATTTATCTTTCTATGTATCTCTGTACCATAGGATATTACAGTGTCCTTTAATATATCATGCCTGCATTTGCTGCATTATTTAATCCCGGACTATAAAAACTTCACTTAAACTGAGATTACCTTGAATGTTCTTTCCCATTCTGCCCTGGCTTCCAGACAGGCCATGAGTGCTCTGGCCACTCACGTGCCTTAGAGCAGCAGACCCCAGGGAGACTTCACAGGCTGAAGTAACCACATTCAGTCTTTATCCCAAATGAGGGAATGACTTTGATCTGTCAACTGTGAAAAGTAAACTGGGCATGACCTTCACTCATCATCCATCATCTCACTTAATGACATTTGCGAACTTGATTCTGATATTAGATCATGGTCTTTCTTTGTTCTGTTGAATTATTTCCTTTCGTGTGTATGCAGAGGGCTTGGAAGGCTGAAGTATTGAACGTGAGTTTATATCTGTGTGGCTCAAATGTGAAGACAATTTGTTGCATTTGCTGATATTTGCCCAGTAAAGGGTAGAAAATAAAAAGATCAGCTTTAAAGCCAAATATGGTTTAAAGTACTCACTTCAGTGCCCTTGAGACCTTGAGCATTTCTTTTGTGGTTCAGTTTATACGTGCGAGCTCCTTTTCTGTTGTGCCTTTCCACCCAGCGGGCCCTCCCAATGACAATTATTGCTTCTTCGAGAGGATGCAGCTTCAGAGCAGCTGTCAAAGCGAATCTAGCTGAGCCTGACTTGAAGAGACCTTCTGGGATCTAAAATGTTGTGTCTTGAAACTCATATTTGCTGAAAAGATATCCGAGCACCAAAAGCAGGCTAATCTTTTCACAGCCTGTCTGGAGAGAGCCTGATCCATTTTCTCAGGAACATTCCTAAATAGGCTAAATAATCAGAGGGGTGGCACTTTACAATAATCCTCAGGTAGTTCAGTACTCCTTAAAACACTTTTCTTTACATTGATATTTACATTTTATTATCTAAACTGAGAGTTTAACTATTTACACATGTTTATACAATTCACAGATAAGAACTAAAGTAAATTAGTCTTGATACTATCCATTTGAAATCATTGCTTTAGGGGGGAAATTTTTTTGTTTGCCATAAAACTGGAATTAACTCTGTACTCATCTGCTAGTTGTTGCCCTTGAACTCTGAGCCACATCAGTCTTCCTTTCTCCTCATCTCACATGAGAGGCTAAAATAACTTGGACAGAGGGTACATGTAAAATTCCCCTCTTCCCACTCCCTTACTCTGAGGTTTCTATGAAAGGATAACAAAAAGGGAAGGAAATAGACCAGTATGCATTCTATTTATTTTAAATATTTATTTATTTTTTAAGAAATACATTTTATTGATTTTTTACAGAGAGAAAGGGAGAAGGATAGAAAGTTAGAAACACTGATGAGAGAGAAACATCCATTAGCTGCCTCCTGCACACCTCCTACTGGGGATGTGCCTGCAACCAAGGTACACGCCCTTGACTGGAATCAAACCCGGGACTCTTGAGTCCGAAGGCCAGTGCTCTATCCACTGAGCCAATCCGGTTAGCGTTAAATCCTTATTTCTTGTTTTAGAAATGTAATTAGGCAGATGATTATTTTCATGACTATTTCTCACATATTAAATTACTCGAACCATTAAAGAAATATCAAATTAAGATTTCTAATCAATTTTATCCCAATAAAGTATAAATTATATTAAAATGTAATGCCCATTGAAATGCTTTTGTTAGAATGACCCCCTTTCATCGAATACACATGAATTCAAATAGATTGCTAGAATTATAATTAGTAATACGCTAGAAATAATGCACTCTTGATTGGGGTTAATAACCTGTGGAAGTGACTGGGTTTAAAAATCTTAGTTCTTAAATCCTCCCAAGAATGACAACCATTTTAGACATTTTGACTTGAAATTAGGCTTGAAAATAGCTACTCTCGGGGGGTGAGTTAACATTTAATGTTGGGCAAGTAGAAATGACTGCTGATTTTCATTCTTTATATCAATTCCACAGGGAAGGTGAGCTAGTAAAACACTTGTGTGAGCTGGTCATTATTTGAAATTTATTTACCGAAGTGGCTTACGTAATAATCATCCCCATGCTAAATCAGTCAGTCAACAAGTTTTTATTGAGTCCCCACTGGATTAGAGCAATGTACAGTAATGATGTATTCAGTAGTGTACAGATGCATGAAGCAAAGATTAGACATGAGCTCGACCCTAAGGCCTTATAAGCCATTAGAGGAGACAGACACATATTATCTCCTGAAATGTGACCAGATGACTTAACTCCCAGAGCGTGGAGGAGGAATGTTTGGGCTGGGATTGCTCCGGTGGGTGATGGGATAGGTTAAAGGTGAGACACTTCCAAGATGTAGGTGAGTTGGTCTGGGTTCGGTACAAGAAAGTTAATGGCTCGGTGGATGAGAAAAGCAATTTGGTTTAGTGACTATACTGGTAGTATAACCATGACGAAGACTGAAGTAGAGAATGAAAATCTGTTTAATTGTGTAGCAAGATGGATACGTATGCAGGTCTGACAGGTAATGGTTTTTATTTGAAATCCAAGTTTGAGCAGGGATGACACTGGATTGCATGAGTTGCATATCACAGTGACAATCTCTATTTTTCACTCTGTTAAATTTAGGCTTTTTATGAAAAGAGAAGTACTCAAATGAGGGGCTTTTGTTTTGGGATTGGTCATGTGGGGATCCTACCAGTGCTTGGCTAATCTACGACATACCCACATCTGATGGCTTCATAGTTTGGAGAGTATGCATGCCAACTGCAGGTTTTGGGGCAAATGTTTCCAGCTCAAGCCGGATCAACATCAGTTAGCATCGTGTGAGTATTGTCGGTGGCTTTCCCTTTTATTCTTAGTCATTTCCCACACTTAAATACTGTTGCCATGTGGACAAGTTCAGTTAGATTTAGGTTTTCCTGATATTCTGCTGTGATAATTTTAAGAAAATTGCCAAGTTTGGTTAAGAAGACCTTCTTACTTGTTTGATAATGGGATGAAAGGTACTGCTCCTTTGGACAGCATAGGTTTCTCTGTACACTTTATGGTAAATATACCCAACAAAGTGGGCAAGGTCAGCAACAAATACTGGTTGTGGGGATTGACAGATTTGCACTGGTACCTGAGCCAGGCAACACGAATTTGAGCCTCGTGTGCCAATAAGGTTCAGTCATCTCTTCCTCCCCTTTTCTTTGTAAGTTGGGAGATGGATATCCGTTGGCCCATGACAGTGCTAATATAATCCTTCTCCAACTTCTTAATGTTCAGTTAAGAGACTTACCTCTGACGCTTCATCAGATCTATAATTTATGGGTCACTTAATATTACCAAGCAGCTTTCCTCTTTTAAAAATCTCATTTAAACTATGCAAACAGGCCTTTGAGGCGGGCACTATTAAATCTTTCTTAGGATGAGAAGACTGAGGCTCGCAAGAGATGTGTTACTTCTGAGGTCACAGGGTGAATCTTCAAACCCAAGTGGGTTGGACTCCAGAGCTTATGCTCTTACCATTAGGTTACACAAACTTCCCAGAGTTTTATAAGTGGGGGTCCTCCAGCCCTGTTCTTGGTACTCTGAGTAGGGGGATCAGAAAACATTAGGGTCCCTGCTTGTTTATGACATTTATTCCAGTCAAATAAGCAATTATTTAGTGACAATCCAGTAATGCTGAGAAGTGTGCCCTGGGGTAATATAAATATAAAGGAAATACAATCCTTGCTGTAGGGCATTCCTTATTGGCATTTGTATCCTCTAGACCAGTGGTCGGCAAACTCGTTAGTCAGCAGAGCCAAATATCAACAGGACAACGATTGAAAGCCAAATTTTTTAAACTAACTTCTTCTAATGCCACTTCTTCAAAATAGACTCGCCCAGCCTGTGGTATTTCGTGGAAGAGCCACACTCAAGGGGCCCAAGAGCCACATGTGGCTCATGAGCCGCGGTCTGCTGACCATTGCTCTAGCCACCTAGAAGAACACAGTCTCTTGAGTCCTTAGCCATTCCTTGTAGTTGGCGTATCCTTTCCTGCTTCTTCACCTGGTTAAGTTTTCAAACTTTCTGCAGACACAGCTCAGGGAAAAACAAGGAAACCTCATCTTCCTAGGATATTTTCTCTGATTCTTGATTTATTTGGATGTCTATCCTCCATGAGCCAGCAATGCTCCGTGCTCAGTTCTTTTGCACTAAGTATGAAGTCATCTTCATCTTACATCTCTGTCTTCATCCCAATAATGTGAGTACCTCGAGGACAGTAACCTAGTCTTCATGTTCTCTGCATTCCTATCGCTTATCGAGCACTGAGTGAACAGGGGAAGAAGCCAAGACAATGCTGCTGTCACTGGGGGAGACCATGAAGTGGAATAGAAGTTCCTTGAAGGGGGAAGACCCTCAAGTGTTGTTGGGGAAGGAATCTTCCCTGAGGAGTTGGGACTTGTTTGGACTTTGAATGATGCTCTGGATTAGGAGGTGGTGAGGAAGTAAGGGGACACAGCCTCTAAGAGTGATAGAAAGTGCCTGTTCTTTCTAACTTTGAACCCAAACCAGCCTCTCTGTGATTTTTTTTTTTTTGGATTTAACAGTTTATTATGAGTTATAAGTATCATTTTAAAAACACTGATCCATTAAATCATGTAGAAATACGTATGCAAAAAGTTTGCAAAACAAAACATACTTTAAACATGTGTAAGTATAGAGAGTATCTGCAATTCCAGATTTTCAGTCCCTTCATTATGCTATGGCAGCCAAGTAATCTTTAACTTCAGTTGGAGTAAGCCTCCTAAATCCAGCTTCATTGCAGATTCCAACTTCTATGTTATCTTCTGTCATCTGCCCTTCAAAACTTTCCTTTAGGGTTAATATGGCTGTATGAATGGCATCTTCAAGTTCTAGATCTTCATTATATCTTTTCTCAAGAAAAGTTTTCCCATTCACATAGTTCTTTCCCATCGCTGTGGCTTTCCAGGCAAAGTATGCTCCTGATGGATCTGACTGAAATAAATATGGTCGCCCTTCATTCCAACCACAAATTAGTAAAGAAACTCCAAATGGACGAACACCACCTGATTGAGTATATTCTTGCATCACAGAAGCTACTCTCTGTACCAGCTGCGCTGTGGGAATGGGTTCTTGGTAAACAAGGTAATATTGCTGAGCTAGTTTCCGAGCTCTGTGCACAAGCACTCTGTAATCTGGGCCCATGCCACTATATACCAAGCCTATATGTTTGGTAATTGGCTCCACTTTGTGTACACTTCGCTCATCATAAAGAATGGATTTCTGTTTCTTCTCTGTTGCTAACACCACACCATTTGAAGCTTTAATTCCCACTGAAGGGGCTCCTCCAGCTACAGCAGCCAAAGCATATTCAATCTGAACAAGTTTACCAGATGGGCTGAAAGTAGTCAACGAAAAGCTGTAACCGCGCTCCGCCATCTTTCCCCGGAGAGGCAAAGCACGTTCTCGCACCTCAGCCTCTCTGTGATTTCAACCAGTGGTTTCCAGCTTAAAGCCTTAAGATCATGCATACCCGTCTAATAACCCCTTTCCCCAAACCACCCTGCAGGGTTTGAAAGCCATAGGTTTCCCTGAATCTTCTGTTCCGAGGGCAGGACTTCTTGGTTCTCCAATCGTCACTCACCTCCTTTTCTGAGCTCCCCATCCAGGTGCTCTCAGCACCGGGAAAAAGCAGTCAGGACTAATACCTCCGTGCCTGCAACAGAGGCTTTTGTAAGTACAGGCTGCACTGCCCCTCAGCTGTTGGTGGCCACATCTGCTCACTTACTCACATCGGCCTTAGCATCATCAGTGAGGATCACTGCATCTTTTTTTTTTTTTTTTGTAGATATGAAACCACGTCTGCCTACCTATTCGTGTCATTTACTCACCACTCATACTCCTTCCCAAGTCATTCCACACATGCTCAGTAAGAATTGACTATGTTCTAGACACGGTGTTAGGTGCTCTGGACATAACATCCAGCGAAGTGCCTGGCATAAAGGCAGAAGCTTGCATTTGCCTGTCTTTTCATATCAGGTCCAGACTGCTAATGTTTCTCTCTTTTTCCTCTGTCTTCCTCTGGCTTCTCCCCTTCTCCCCAGATAGGTGAGTAGAGAGATAAGGTATGTATATATGTGTGTGCGCGCATTTATATATTTTTTAAGTGTTTAGTAGGCTTTCAGTTGTGTATTGATGAAGCTGATTATGGTATAGGGAAGAAACCTTACCATGGATGTAAACTGTGGGTTATAATCTTAGCTAATGTTAAAATCGTAACTGCTGTGCTGAAACCGGTTTGGCTTAATGGATAGAGCATCGGCCTGCAGACTGAAGGGTCCCAGGTTTGATTCTGGTCAAGGGCATGTACCTTGGCTGCGGGCACATCCCCAATAGGGGGTGTGCAAGAGGCGGCTGATCGATGTTTCTCTCTCATTGATGTTTCTGACTTTCTATCCCTCTCCCTTCCTCTCTTAAAAATCAATAAAATATATTTAAAAAATAAAAATAAGATAAAAATTCCTTTCCCCTTTATCAGAAAAAATCATAACTGCTGCAAGTTGCTGGGATGGAGGAAAACAGTGTATGTTGGTGGTGGGGGAGCTGAGTAACAAATGTGTGAGAAGTGTGGGCTTTGAGTCAGACTGTCTGAGATCAAATGTGGACTCCATCATTTACTGGCTGTGTGAGTGAGACCAAAGTTTAATTTTCCCGCGTCTCAGTTTCTTCTGCAAATATCTCAGTACACTCAGGTATAAAATAGTTTCTGCAAATATCTCGGTACACTCAGGAATAAAATAGTTTCCGTTCAAATGGTTGTTGTGATAATGAAATAAGAAAATATGTGCAAAGTGCTTGTGCCTGAGGCACATCAAGACTCAATAGAGGATAGAAAAAATTATACAAGAAAGGTAATTCTTATGTTGCCTGAAAGAAATTAATTTTCAAGGAAATACAATGGGACACAATGATGTTAGAGACTGCTTGAACTGAAATTCTCCTTGAACTTGACATACTTTTGCTGGGCGTTAGCTAGTATTGAGAAATATTTGTACCGGAGTGAAATGGTTGTTGTAGCAATACTTGCTGCCATCGTATTTAATTTGGATTAGTAAATAGTTAAATTAATAGTGAAAAAATTATTTACAATATTTGAATTTTAAATGCAATTTTTTAACTTAGTTTTTACACATTTTACTTTCCATAACAATTTAAAATAGAGGGTGTGATTTTCCTACAACATCTAAGTAGCTTACATTTTTTACAAGTGGCTTTCATTTTCACCATATGAGTTAATTAAATAGTTGTGCATAACTTGTAGATTATAGTTTATTATGTTAAATGGCTTTATTTGTTCTTGCATGGTCATTTGAAGGACTTTAGAAATAAGTCACAGGAACAACAATTAATTGAAAATAACTTGCTGCCTCATTTTTGACTCAGGTAATTCCTGTGTTGTAAAACTCTAGTTTGTTTCTGAGCAAACCAAGGGAGTCTACCATTGATGAAAGATTGAAGTTTGATTTTGAAGGTACTAGAGATATTACTTATAATTTCTTAATGAATTCCAGCAAGACTTTCTGCTCATTAGGAAATAAGCAAAGCCCTCAGCAGCATGCCAGGACATTGGAGTCATGGCTGCCAAAGACATGAGATTTGGGGCTAGTTGGAAACAAATGGTCATTTCACCAGAAAAGTAAAACAAACTGAGCTGTTTTACTTAACGTTTCTTCTTCGGCTGCATGCCATATTTATAGGTCAGCTTCCACTAGTCAGTCCTGGGGCGTTTTTATTTGTCAGCTGTTGGAACTTTCACGATGGCAGTCCTGAACTCTGTTCTCACTCTCTGCCCTGATAGCAGGTACATGTTTATTTTCTTTATTTCAAGAAAGTGCTCCATGATTTTTTCATATAAAATAGTTATTATTTTTTAATATATATTTTTATTGATTTTTTTGCAGTATAACTTATAATTAATAGTAGTACGTTTTCCTTTCCCCCTCCCCCCTTAATCTCCCCCCAGCCTCCCCTACCCCCCAGCACATATCCCCACCCTCCCCCCTCCCCGCCCCTGTGTCTTTCATTCATTGGTTATGCTCCTCTGCATGCATACAAGTCCTTCAGTTGATCTCCCCCAGCATCCACCTCCCATCACCCAAGCCTTCCCCATATAAAATAGTTATAAAACAGTTTGTGGAATTGAAGCCAGTTAACTCCATCTCATTCTGGAGGAAGATGGCAAATAGATGCATGTCGATTGTGCCTCCTTGTTTTGCCTTTTAGGACTGAACATAAGCATTTTGACTTAACACATTTATTTTATATTGCAAGCATCGCAAGTAATTTTAAGTGATGGGTATTAGTTACTCTGCCTCACTCAAGGTCTAACTTTCTGAGTATTTTATAAAATTAACTGGCATATGCTCCTAAGAGAAAAAAAGACTCACTTTATACCCTTTATAACAGCCTACAAGGTATTAAAATGTGACGAAAATAAGAAAACCATTTCAGTAATTGGAGAGGGTCTTTTTGGCTTCATTGAAAATATGCTGACTAATGCAATAATAAAGCTTTAACTAAACAATTGGTGTGTGAGGAGGCGAAGGAAATGAAAAAGCAGGTGGGCCATGTCTGTGTTAGGTTTACATACTGTGCTTGCTGAGTTTTTTGGGGGCTGTCTTAAATGACTATTGCAATTTTTCATTGAGTGGAGCTGTTTTCACTTACACGACGGCTCCCTTTGGCCTCTAAAAAGAAAGGCTAGTCTAAGGTTCAGAAAGAATCACGGTAAGAAGAATGGAGCATGAAAGTGGCTAGGCCCGAAGATTCAGGTTCCTGTGACGGCCGCGCCTCAGGCCCTGGTACAAAATGTAGGCTGGACGAAGTCTAGAAAAGGTGGCTAGGGACAAGTCTAGAACTTACATCAGGCATGGTTCCTTTACCACATTCTCAGAGACCCGGCCTCATGAAACGGGCAAGAGCAAGGACCTTAGAAGTCCTCTTCATTTCGGACTTGAGGAAACTGAGGCTGTGCGGGAAAGAGCTAGAGGCTGGAGAGGTGAGATGAAGGCAAGCAGCAACCCAGAGGGAAGCCTGGGTTTCTTACATCACAGAGTCAAAGCTGGATTTCTAACTCCTGCCTCAGTGCGGGCGTTCAGTGCGGGCCAGAAACGCCTGATGAAGGAAGAGACAGAGCACAGATCACCGGATTATGGAATGGAAGACGAGGTCAAGTTTCCCTGAGTCTTTGGACAAGTCACAAATACTCTAGACACAGCAGTTTTACTACCTGCCCTTCTCTAAGGAGGGGAGGGTTGTGACAGAATAACAAATAGTGTGATTCCATATGGAAAATGCCGTATATTAATAAGGTAAAAGGCTATGCAGAGGTTTTAAGAAAGAAATGGCTGGAGGTTGAGTGACACTGAAACCTGCTGAGAACGTGAGGACCTGCTCGGGAGATGCCTCCGAAGGAGGGGTGTCCATGAAGTAATGAGGATGTGACAAAGCAGACACGTGTGGGAAATGTTAGGCGGTCCAGGCGACTTTGGAACTCTTTTGAGCTAGAATGACATTCATTTAATAAGGTCTCTACCTTTGGTTAGATGTCAGTGATTTGCAAAAGCCAAGTCTTAGTCCACAGAGCCAGTTGCTGGAGAAGGAAACTGAATGGTGGTGGAAGCAAAAGCTCATGGACCTGGGCACCCTTTCATTTTGTCAGCTGGGTGATAGCGTTCTGGCTCTGAGCAGGCCTCTTGGTTGTGCCTGGCCTCCTCTCTGCCCATCCCTCATGCTCTCCTGCCCAACTGCCAGCATATAGCCTGTGACCGGCATATCCACCCTGCACAGAAAAGAACGTTAGGAGCTAGTATATTGCTCCCATAAACTTGGTACTGTGACTCTAACAAGCCCTGACAGAATTAGCTGCTGGGGGGCAGGCTTCCTTGAGCCTGATCATCTGGCTCCCTTTCATCCTCCTGGACATGTTTTGGGTTTGCTTGATGTTTGTTAGAAGCGTAGCAACCTTCGGAGTAGGAAGCGAGTAGGTTGGAACTCTTTTCTTTAAAAGTGTCAGAAGTCCAATTTGAACTAGCATAAAGAAAGCAAAACGTGAAAGAGAGATGTTCTTGCTTATGCCCTGAAATGACGGAGCAAGCAGAAAGGGGCTGGCCTTTGTCTGATCCCATTCAAAACAGGCCCATCAGGGCTTGCTCATCATCTCTCATTTTTGCTTCTCCCTTGTTCTCTCCAGCAGCTGACTCCAGGCAAATCCAGGAACACAAGGTCTTCGATTCTTACCGTCCAGTGGTGAGAGGATAGAAAACTCTTTCCCTCCAGATCTTGTGACAAACCTGGGGGAAGATTTTCATGGACTCATACCAGTCATATGTCCCACTATGGGGTGGGATTGTGGGCTAGTAAATTGGCAGCTATTTAGGGGTTTGCTCTCTTTTCCACATCCAGCATGGAAAGAGAGTGGGTCCAGTTTCTGAGTAGAGGAGCTGAGGATTGAGAAATAAAAGAATAGAAGAGAAGACGCAGAAATAGAAATAATAGCTGGGGCTGGGTGGAATCTCTGTTCTCTCTCATGGGGAGACAGGGACTCTGAGCCCAGGAAGCTGTGTTTGTTTATGTCCCCCAAAACCAGGAAGTTACATCAAAAGTTAGGATCAGAGGAGATTATTTGAATTCTTAGGTAGGCCTGAGCAATCCTGGTGCTTGACTAGATTTATAGCTCAAAGCCCCACCTCCTGACACCTGGGCAAATGTGAAGGTGAAGCTGATAACACCTCAGTCTTCTTGGTGAAGTGTGTTCCCAGGGCGTGGCTCTGCCTGTGGCCTTGAGCTCAGCTGACAATAATTAAAGAAACGCCCATGTGTCTTCCTAGGGGGCCCTCTACACAGCTACACCAGGAATAGATGTTCCCTAAAAAAGCAAGGGAGGTGGTAGTCTGAGCACATAAACTAACGCATTTTCAAGGAGGGGAAGAATAAAGGCCTCCGCATGCTCTGCAGGAACAAAATTCACCCCATGCAGAGCTGTCTGGGAATATGACCCTTCATTCATGCCCAGATACATGAGTGCTACTGGATACCTTTACGTGGCTCCCCTTCGCCAAGCCCAGAAAATAGCACCTGTTGATTTTGTAACCTCAATAAAAATGAACCCCGGGGTGTGTCCAGGTTCAGCTTAATTCCAACCAGTTGTCGCTTCCTCCATCTAGGAGCTGATCCAGAAGTAGGGAGTAGGCCTCGGCTGCTTTGTGTTATGGCTAATGCACAAGAGGGACCCTTTCCCAGAACCAAAGAGCCCTGGTTACACCACGAAGAAGGAAGGAAAACTGCGGGGGACCTACTGGTTTTGTTTGGGCCACAATTAAGAGAAGGTTCACGTGCTCTAATGCTATTAAAATCAGCTCCGCTCCAAAGCACTTGGGTTATGTATTTACCGTCTTGCAATGTATTTGCCATCTTGCAGAAAGACCCAACAGGAGAGATTCAAGCCAAATGCTTTTTAGTGAACTTATAAAAGCCACTGCCCCACTGGCTGCAGGGCTGACCGGCAGCCAGTTCCCGGACGGACCAGGACAGCACGTGCCATTTCATACCCAGGGCAGAATGGCAACATGGTTTAGATTAGAGGCAGTGCTTACCATGTACCAAATACCTTTCACTCTACTCAGGCATTGTTATTGTTTTTTTTTTTTTAGCCAACCTTTTCTCATTATTAAACAGTAAAATGACACATTTTAAAAGGTAGAATTGCTTATATTAGATTGCCATTGAAAAAGCTGCTGGTAGCGCATATGCCCTGCACATTCAAAGATTAAAAAAAAAAAAATCAATGCCCTAGGACCGTGGTTGGCAAACTGCGGCTCGCAAGCCACATGTGGCTCTTTGGCCCCTTGAGTGTGGCTCTTCCACAAAATACCATGGCCTGGGTGAGCCTATTTTGAAGTGGCGTTAGAAGAAGTTTAAGTTTAAAAAACTTCGCTCCCCCCAAAAATTTCAATCGTTGTCCTGTTGATATTTGGCTCTGTGGACTAATGAGTTTGTCGACCACTCTTCTGGGAGAAAATGTAACACAATTCTAAACACTGTCTTAATGGAAAGATTAGGAGCAACTAATTTGGTGACTTTAGGTTTCATTAGGAAGAAGACTGTTTTCTTATTTTGTTTTTCTATTTTCTATCTCATGTTAAGCGCCATGCCTGGCACACAGTAGCTACTTACCAGATAGTCATTGAATGAATGAATAAATGAATGAATACGTAAACCTTTTCAAGGAGGAGGAACTGCCCAAAGGTTAAAAAAAAAATCTAGGCAAAACCAAGTTTAAATATGTGCTTTCACATATTTAAAGAAGCAGTTGGTCACAGGAGAGAAACATCATTCTAATGTTCTCTTTCCCCTATTTTACCTAGAATAGGAAGTAGAAGTTCCAAACCCTCAGAAAAATGAATTGTTCTTGCAACATGTCTATCTTACCAAAAGTTGCTAGACATTGTATGAGCCCCACTTGCCAGTTTTCCAGCTGAAGTCCTACCTAAAGTGTTTCAAGGGAAATTTGGTTAGTGCATGACCCAAGACACTCAGAGTATTTATAAAGTTAGGGCCAGTTCCATGATTTGTGGGGCCCAGTACAAAATGGAAATGTGGGGACCCTGCTCAAAATTAAAAACTGAACCTGGGACAGCACTCTGGGCAGGCCCTTCTAAGCCGGGACCTGTGTGATGCAGCGATGGCATGTCCACAAAGCCAGCTCTTTACAGACTGCTTATCTTTTGGAGACGCTCAAAGCAAGGGTGAGTTCATACTCCCAGCAAGGTCCTGTTGAAGTCGAGGGTTTATTTATTTCAAACATGGTGATGAGAAGTAGGTAAATGTGAAGTATTGGCGTAGATGAGACTAGAACCTAGGGCCATTGGCTCCCAGTAGAGAGATTGTGACTAAAAATCCCATGTACCTGACTCACTCCCATTCACCATTCAAATAAGCCATGTCTTTACATTGAGTTCTTAGTGTTTTGCTGTGGAGTAAACTGAGTTATAATATCGAAAGGCTACTTAAAATGTAGTCAATAAGTAACAACTTTTATTTGTGGTAAACACTGTAGGAAAATGTATTCTATTAACCTGAAAGTTCATCACAAGAACTCAAATATTACATTGAATTCTACCCTGATTCAATTTGAATAGATATCATTAAAATCATGATTCACAAAATGATTTATATGCAATTAATTTTGAATTAATCGTAATGCCATCTTTAGAAGTGTTACAGTTTTATACTTAAGTCTGTGATTTTTTAAAATTTAATTTTTGTATATGGAGCAAGGTATAGAACAAAGTTTATTTTTTTTCATTTAGATACCTAGTTGTACTAGCACCATTTCAAAAGACTGTTTTGTATCCACTTAAATGCCTTCACACCTTGTAAAAAATAATTGGCAATATATGTGTGAGTATATCTTCGCACTCTATTATATTCCATTGATCTATGTGTTTATCTTTTACCAATATGACAAAGCTTGGCTACTGTACCTTTCTAGTAAATCTTGAAATTAGTTTCTATGAGGCTTCTAACTTTGTTTTACTTTTTCAACATTATTTTCGCTGTATTAGATTCTTTGCTTTTTTATGCTTTTTTAAAAAAAATTACTTTTTTGACTAATAAAACATTCTGTTGGATTTTTATTAGGATTGCTAAATTTTAATTAGTCAAGAAATCACCTTCATCCCCTAAATAGGCATTTTTGCAATTATTCCCTTCTGTCTTCCTCTATTTCCCATCACCCGAAATGACATTCAGGGAATAAACATTGCATGAAGGTGGCCCTGAAATTTTGATTTGGACCTGAGGACTTAGGCAGCCTTTAAACATGAGGGAGTTAGTGCGGACAGTAACTCTGGAGCAGCCAGAGGAGAGGCTAGGCTGGAGGGAGGCCAACTGTGTATTGTTTCTTTCAGCCTTGAATAATTTGGAGTTAAGTTGTTTGGCTTCTGCCACACTCTTCAGAGAAAAAGCAAAACAAAAATGTGAGAAACAGTGCTAGGTTTCTTTGATTACTTAATTTTTTTTTTTTTTTTTTTTTTTTTTTTTTTTTACCGCTGTTCACTACTATGTTGGAAATCTCACTCCTCCATCATTTAGTAGCCGTCTCTCATTCTGTTCCCTTGATCTTTTCCTTCCCTGACTCCAAATTCTTTTTTTAAAAAAATATATTTTATTGATTTTTCACAGAGAGGAAAGGAGAGGGATAGAAAGTCACAAACATCAATGGGAGAGAAACATCGATCAGCTGCCTCTTGCACACCTCCAACTGGGGATGTGCCTGCAGCCAAGGTACATGCCCCTGACCGGAATCGAACCCGGGACCTTTCAGTCCGCAGGCCGACACTCTATCCACTGAGCCACACCGGTTCGGCCCCTCACTCCAGATTCTTACTAAGATTTCTGATGTTCATGAAAAACAATGACCTATAAAAATAATCAATATGAATTAAATATATTTTAGTAGGTGTTCAGAGATAAAATAATAAAGCATTAAATTAATCAACATTATTTTAATGTGCTTATTATGATTAATAATAATAATGGGATGAAATGTAACAACAACCTAGGGATGTTTCCCCTGGTTTGCCTGCGGGGTTAACGGACAGCTTCATCTCCAAATAGCAGTGTCTTTGTAGTGTATCTTTACAACTTAGTGGAATCACTGCGTTTCAGACTTCCTTTCTTCTTTATGCCTGGCAGCCATGGACCAGTTAATCTGAAAATATGAACATTTGGGAAGAGTATTCTTCAGTGACTCAACAGGGCAACAGATGGCAAAATGTTTAATGTTTATTTCAAATCCATTTCCACATTGGGTTCACTTCCAAGAGTGTTTAAAAACATTTTTATTTGGGTAGAGACTGTTGTTCACTGTCGGGCAACAATCTGTGAAAATATCATCATTTGAATTACAACTTTTTTGACAGGTGTTGGGCAAACATTACAGTTTTCTGGGCTCGTGAATATGGCTTACTGTCCTTCCTATTGTACATTATATTTCACTTATCAAGGGTGTATTTTCAAATGCCTTTTAAAATATTCACTCATTCATTCATTCATTCATTCATTCATACAACTTGTGTTAATCACTTACCATATCTGCTGATGAAAAGACACAACAAAATGGGCTATTATCAAGGACTCTAGAGTCTATTGAATTTAGTTTCTTCGTCAATAAAGTTTAATTCCATCAAAATACCAAATTAAATTTAATCCTCTTAAAGATTATTTTGATTTTACTGGGCATAATTTCATTCTGCAGGGCCGTGAAGGTTGGTTGGGAGACTAGCTACCAGTGGTAGATTCACCTAAAAGGGAATAAAACAGGTTTCAGACCCTTTCTTGTTTGCACAAAATTTTTTTCACATCTCGGGGAAGGGCCTGATAAAATTGTTTATATGTTCATAATTTTTGTAAAATTTGTAAAGATAAGCTATTTTAACTATAATTGGTTAAGATTACCACCTTTAACCAATTATGAATTTCCCTCTATCATTCCACTCCTTACACTAAATGATAATGGAGGGACTATCAATATTGTAGGGCTTCAGATAAATGGAAGTTGTTAGTATTCACAGAGTTTGGGTTTTGAAAGATGTATTTATGGTCTGTAGTTTACTCTATGAGCAGTTTTCTAGCTGTCCCATGTAGCAATAATGTAGAACTACATCTACTGCTCACTGAAATGATTCCTCCAGGGTTTTTAACACGAAGCTGCTGGTAGAGAAGTACACAGCAGTGCCTGGAATGGAAACCATATGATGTGGGTAGAGAACAAAGTTTAAAATGTGGGGATCTAGAAGACAGTCTGTGGAAAATTAATCTAACTTGTAGATGTGCAAAATTATAAGCAATAGCTTTAATTCTCACTGATGCTTAAACAAAAGGGTAGTACTCTCTTGACAAAATTATTTTCCTTAATACAGTGCATGCAATTGTAAATGTACAATAGAGTCTTTCATTTTTACTTTTGGGAACTGCAAGAAATAGAATTATAGGGCACAAACTATAGCTATCTATAAATAGATAATATACCTATGTGGCATTGTATGTTTTATGCATTTTAATATATTCAATAATGTCTTAGCACAATACTAACATCAATAGTTATGAAGCTATAACAAACTATTTTGAACTATCAAGTGTGAAAACCAAATCTGAAGCATTTATTGTAGAGAAAATTTGAATTAAGAAAAATTTTTTCTATCTAAAAAATTTTACAATATTCTTATCATATGAAGAGATAGTCAGAGTAACAGCTAAAAGATGTAGGACAGAAAGTATTATACAAATGTGTCAGTCATATATATATATATATATATATATATATATATATATGGCCTAATAGGCAAATTTTCCCCATGGGAGTTCAACCGGGAGACTGATCGCTCACTATGATGTGCGCTGACCACCAGGGGTCAGCGCAGAACAAAGGAAGGCCCTGGCCAGCAGCCTGCAGCCAAGGAAGGAAAGCCCCAATTGGCCCTGATCTCTGGCCAGGCCTAGGGACCCTACCTGTTCACGAATTTTATGCACTAAGCCTCTAGTTTAACTAATAAAATATTATGTTGACGTCCTGGATTTTTTGTGAGTATTGTTAGCTTTTAAAATTTGTGGTTCAGGATTCCAAGAAGGAATGGATGAGGTGGAAACTATACTGACCTTCACCCAGGACCAAACTGGAGTTACAGCAAAAATATGGAAAATTCATCTTGAATAACCAAGTGAAGACTAGCAGAAAAAACGCTTATAACCAAGGACATAAGGGGAAGCCACATTGAGACTGGTAGGAAGTATGGAGGCTCAAAAGGGCTGGCTAGGTCCCCCCAGGCATCAAGTGAAATTCCAGAGGGATATCTGAGCTGTGATGGGGTCCCCCTCAGAAACCTGTGGTCTAAACTCCCAAAGGGACTCCCCAGCATAGAGCAACAGAACCAGGAAAGGTGCCCAAATAACATCTGCCTGTGAAAAGCAGCAAGGTTTATGCCCTCCAGGAAGAAATAGTAAGAAATGCAGGTGCCCTCTTAAAGGGCCAACACACAAAATTCCATGTGCAACCACTCACCTTGGGCTCTGACAGAGAGAGGACTAGAGATTTGTGACAAGGGTCGTGGGTTGGTGGCTCTGGGATGAGAGCTAAGAGGATGTTCGTTTTAATCTCTGCGCTGAGTCATTCCCCCAAACTGCAGAAGCCATCTTTCTTTGGCAGAGTTTTCCCATCCATGCAGCATTAGTCCAGGGTTAAGCATTAGCCCCACCCACTGGAATCCCCCCCCCCCCCCCAGCCCTGTAGAGCTTATGTCCTGTTGAGGGCTACAATGGGGGACTCCCTAAGTGACTGAGACTAATAGATGGCCTTTAAGCCCAGGCAGATCTCGGGGCACCTTCAGTCTTTGCCTGACCAGCTCCTGGGTCTGGAGCTAGTAAAAGCAGACCTTGGTACACAGCTCTGTCCTTCCCATTCATTTACTACCACTGGACTTCCTGCTGCATCTTTTGTAAAATGGAAAGAATAATACTTACCCTTCAGATTGTCAGAATAAAAGACAACTACACTCAACCTATCGCCCACAGCAGGGCCTCATAGCTATTACCACTGTTGTTGATTCAACCAACTATTGCGAAGGAGAAGAAGAAGTTGCAGCAAAATGCAGAATCTAAGACCTTGTAAAAAGCCCGAGAGACTAATGTAAAGGGAAATTGAGGGCAAGTTTTGTCTACTTATGAAGAAATATGTCAAGGAAGCTAAAGTATGACAAGATACACAGATTAGAGGAGGCTGAAAAGTGATTTGAGATATACACTCAGCAGCCAGATTATTATTATGATCTCTGAACACATAATAATCTGGCCATTCAGTGTATATATATATATATATATATATATATATATATATATATATATGTGTGTGTGTGTATATATATATATATATATGTGTGTGTGTGTGTATATATAGAGAGAGAGAGAGAGAGAGAGAGAGAGGGGGGGGGGCCTGGTGCATGAATTCGTGCACAGGTGGGGTCCAGCCAGCCTGGCCAGGGGGAGGGGACATGGGTGGTTGGCTGGCCTGCCTGCTGGTTGAACTCCTGGTCCAGGGGACAATTTGCATAATAGTCTTTTATTATATAGGATATACACTGAGTGGTCAGATTATTATGCGTTCAGAGATCATCATAATCTGGCCACTCAGTATACAAGGTAAGCAGGAGAACTGAGAAAATAGATTAGGCATAGTCTAACCCAGTGGTTCCCAACCTTTTTTTTTTGACCAGGCCTCACCTAAGCATCTCTAAAATCCGATTACCTCTCACCTCCAACATATAATTCTTATTATTCAAAAAGTGAACTATTCATGAGGAGGAAGCCTAAAAGGCCATTAACTTGATCTAAACAAGCTTCTGAAACATGGTATCCATGAAAGAGAAAAAGAAAAGAATGAAAGGACAGTTGACATACTGAAGAAGAAATCACTAAGAAATGGTTTAAAAATAATATGAAGTGATATGAAAAAATAGCAAAATTTCAAAATATATAATAGAAAAATAGAATGCATAAATATGTCACAATAGATTTTTATATACTATATATGAGGCCCCTAGAACCATAAGAAATGCAAAAGATTCACTGTTTATCACTGTTAATAACTCATTCTCAAATTGCCCCCCCCTTAAAATCAAGTTGCCCCCCCCCATAGGGTATGTGCCCCAAGTTGGGAACCACTGGTCTAACCTCCCCCCAACATAAGAAGAGAAGAAAAACGTGTGCTTCTTTGATGATAGTGAGAGAAGAGGCACAGAAGCACATTGGATAAAACCTCCCAGGGTTTTTCGGTTAAAAAGTTTGAAATTGGTAGTCCCAACAGGTGTTTGGACATTTGGCCAAAAGGGTGATTGTCTGTGTACCTACCTCTATCAGGCTGGTGAAGGGCCAGCTCCAGGGCCCTTGGACACATACTGGTATATTTATGGACCTAGGTCAAGGAAAACCCAGAGGCTCCAGTCAGACAATGAGGACTAGGATTGCCATGGAATTAAGAACAAAAAAATGTTTGAGTTCTAGTTTCAATGTCAAATAGTTCCTTATGTGTACATGTCAGCAATGATATCTGGATGGTGGACAAATGGTGGCAATGCAGGTCCCACACTCTCTGGTTTGGTACGGGACAACCTGCAGCGATGCCCAACTGCTGACTGCTAGCATGGCAAGGTGTCGTCAGCATCTTCCATCTCTGGACTGTCTGCGTGGTTAGAACAGACCTGCCAGTTCCTCTCTGTTACAGGAATCCATTTGGTCTTGGAATTGTTTTCTGAAAATATACACACATATTCTCGACCAAAAATTAATAAAGGAAACTTTTCTATAAATTAGACTTGGGATTCTTTTTATTTTTGCCCAAATGATTTTCCTTTGGCTTATTTTGACACCATGTGTGTTTTTCAAGGGTGTCCTGCTGTTAGCATTACAAATGGAAATTAATTTTCTGAAGTAAGAATTTTCTAGATGTAATTTACTTGCAGGATATTTTTCCTTACATGATATTACTCCACTATCCTCCCCCCCTTTTTTGATTAACGGAGACTTTTGGAAATTTTATATTGCAATCTTGGTAACTTTAAATTTTAATTTTTGCACAGAAATATGACTGCTTTAGGTTCTTTTTATGTTAGGCAATTTTATGATGAGATGAACTACTACCATGGAATTTTGCAATAAAAATTTTAGTGTGTATCTGATTGATCATCATTTTTGCTGAATTTGTGAAAAAGAAAAAGAAGCCCATCTCGCTCTCTCTCTCTCTCTCACAACACACACACACACACACACACACACACACACACACACACAAACACTACCTCACCTTTAGGAAATCACAATGTACTCCAGATGGCTTCTCCTTTAAGGCAAGTTAAGTTTGAAATGTTGACTTCTCAGCCTATAAATTAGAACCCACATATTTACATGTTCCATTGACAAAGAGATGGAAAGTAAAATCCCTTTAAAAGTCATCTTGGTTACAATACTTAAAATGTCACTTCAGTTCTGAAATTTTAAGCCTCGGATGGCTCTCTGGGTTGCATCTGTTGCCTAAACTGGCAAGCAATGATATATATTAAGAAAAAAGTAGGAGGGGGGTAAGAAGTGGCACAAACATGGTTAAAAACAAAGACACAAGGGAAACCACAGGCTGAAGCTGAGTAATACTGGGTAATGTGACAGAGACTTCACTTTGGTCAGGCTCCTCTGAGACCTCTTCTCCATTATATCTTGACCTTGAGCCCTATCTTTATTCCCACCCCAAACTTCACTGGGCCTCCAAAGCTCAGTTTTAACAAGAATCCTACTAAGTCTGTTCAGAAGGACTGCCCCACCCGGGCTATTTACACTGGCCTACCTTGAGAAGAATCCTATTAGGTCAGTTAGGCAAGGATTCCCTTACCCTTGGTGTCTTCTCTTAGTAATTTTTCATTCATGAATGCTCCCAACCCTTTCCTTGGCTATCCATCCTCATGCTTAATCCTCTGTGTTTGCACTGGGTACACTCTTATCTGAACCATTTCAGTCACACTCATAATTGCCCCTTGTATACAACTGTTGTTGGTTGAAATTGGGCTCTCCCATGGGGTCTCAAATAAAGAATTCCACAGACCCATCCATGGGACCTTGTGGTGTGGCAAGATGATTGATTCCGGTAGGAATCCAAGAGTGCCTGTCCTCGGTTCCCAATGTCTCATCTCTGCTCTCCCTCCATGGAAAAAGTTGAACCGTGTCCTCATCAAGGCCAGAACAAAAGCCAGTGTCCAGAGTTTCTGTTTCATATTAAAGCTTAGCTCCTTGGGGCCCACGCTGTCTGCTGGGGCAGGCCCCGGTAGCTGCTAGACCCACATGGTCACATGTTCCCAGGTGGGAGCAAACTTCAGTGAATGAGGTGAATATGGATCACAGTGTATGTGTGTGTGTGTGAGGGGGGGAGGGGGTCAAAGGGAGAGAGATCTTTCAGGTGAGGTAACAGAGGCTCAAGCATTTGCCCATCTTGGTGAGGGTCACCAAGTGATAGAGCAGGACTAGAATTAAGGCTTTCAGCATTCTCACTCAGTGCTTTTAGTTATAATGGGAATTTAAACCCTGAAAGGGAAAAAATAGAGTACATCAGGGATGTTCTAACAGTGGTCAGCAAACTCATTAGTCAACAGAGCCAAATAACAACAGTACAACAATTTTCAACAATTGAAATTTCTTTGGAGAGCCAAATTTTTAAAACTTAAACCTTTTCTAATGCCACTTCTTCAAAACAGACTCGCTCAGGCCGTGGTATTTTGTGGAAGGGTCACACTCAAGGGGCCAAAGAGCCGCATGTGGCTCGCGAGCTGCAATTTGCCAACCACGGACCCAGCAGAAAGTGAAGTGTTATCAAGAAGAAGATGTTGAGTCTTAAGCACGAGAATAAAAGAATGAGGTGGTGAATCAATGACTTGTCTTGGGCATTAGAATGAATAATTATTTCATGACTATCCTTGAACAAGTTACTGCTTTCCCAACCAGAACTCGGAGTTTCAATAGCTTTAAACTATAACAAGATACCGAGACACATTGAGAGCAAATCGTGGCTGTAAAGCTGATTACAGGCTCAACCTAGAGCATTGCCGTCATCTGACAAACGTTTTGAAGTGGCCACAATTCTCAGACGTGGGGTAGAACACCAGAGGAAAAATGATGGGCAAGATGCAGCCCCCGCCGTCTGAAGCTCTTGGCTCCTTTGCACAGGAGTGATGTGATCAAACATCTAGTTCTGGAACAGCGTGGGGAGGCGCACGGTCCTAGGAGAAGAGTGCTGATTGAAAGCAGTCCTTGGTCTGCTGGGCTGTATACCTATCTGTGCCAGAGGCTGGGCCAGCTGTTCCCTGAGGTTCTTCTAAATTCCTTCCTTTCAGTGAATTGCAAATCCTCTTTCTGTTGCGATGGAAATGATGGTGGGTGTATCTCACCGATTCAAATATTTTCGATCTGAGTACAGGGCTGGCCAGGAGGAAAAGATGAGCCATCAAGGGCCACAGTTTTACTCTGAGCCAGAGACCTGTGCTCATGAGCAGTTATGTTCCCCACTACCACCAAAAAAATAAAAACACATAAATGGAAAGAGAGAAAGGCCTAGGAGAAGGCAGCCAGCTAGGATACTGGGGTGGGGTGTAAGTGAATGAGGTTCTTCTTCAACAGATGTGCCTGGGGTGAGCTCCGCAGATAAATCTTAACACCTTCCATTGGAACATTTCTCAGGCCAAAACGCTGCTCCCTGGACAATCTGGCAGCTGCAGGCTCCTCTGCTGATGTAGAGGAGGCCAATGGGTCTGTCCCTGGGTAAAGGGACTTGTTGCCCTTTGCTCCTGGGCCATCTCCCCTCCAGGTGGGAGGTGAGGCCTGACTTCAGGAGGTGGCATCAAGACAAGTACTGATGTGATGAGAACAACCGCCCTCTTTCCGCAGTGTTTGCAGATACACCCTCCTTGGCCTGGGTCTTGAGGGGAAAAAATTGTCCACGCACCACTGTGACCTGCCTGTCCCCCCAGGAGAGTGTTTCAACCCTGTTCCTGAAACGCCCCTCCCTTGCCTTTGCGGGGAAATTCCCACGTGTCTTACCTTCCCGTCTGAGATGGGGTTTCAGAGGGGCCCTGGGATGCAACTCTAAGGTCAGCGACAGAGTTTTCACAGCAAAGCAGCCGTCTCCCCTGGGAGCGGAGCTGGCTGTGCCCTGGACGCTTCCCCACCCTCTGGCCTGGTCTTCGAGGATGTCATGGTGAAAGTAAAGAAAACTTTGTTTAGTCTGCACGACAGCTTTGGATAGGCCATAAAAACTCCCTGGGCTGTAACCACCAGACTTGTAACCACCAGACCTCCGCTCATGGCTTATGTACCTTCTTTGTCACTTTGTGCTTTGCGAGTTCTCTCTCTCTCTCTCTCTCTCTCTCTCTCTCTCTCTCTCTCTCTCTCTCTCTCTCTCTCTCTCTCAGCTGGTGGCCTGTGAATACACCTCCAACCCTCCCTGTCTCCCCCCCACCCCCCTGCACCCCCGCCATCTGGAAATTGTTGCACTAATGCTATGTTCTCCAAAGTCCCATTCACAAGTTGATGAAATCACGGGATATATGCTGTTGCTTTACCTTTAGGGGATGGGATTAAATACAGACATTTGAAAATCAGGAAACAAGCTGAAACATTTCTACAACAAATGACCTCTCCCAGATCCCCCGCCACTTATATGCTAGTGGCTTACACATCTTCATTATGATTCAAAGGCCTTGATTAGAAACATCTTGATTTCTAATAGCTTCTGAAAACAAATAAAAAAACACCTTAATACCTGAGCATGAAAACAATGTGCTGAAATATAAAGTGGCAAGAGAGATTTTGCTATGTGCAAGTCCTCCTTTAACTTAGTCTAGAGCAGTGGTCGGCAAACTGCGGCTCACGAGCCACATGCAGCTCTTTGGCCCCTTGAGTGTGGCTCTTCCACAAAATACCATGTGTGGGCGCTCACGTACAGTGCGATTGAAACTTTGTGGCCCATGCGCAGAAGTCGGTTTTTGGTTCTCAAAAGAAATTTCAGTCATTGTACTGTTGCTATTTGGCTCTGTTGACTAATGAGTTTGCCGACTACTGATCTAGAGCAAATGGAAAAGAAACAAAAATCCCAACATATTTACTGGGGGGAGGGGGGGGGAAGAAGGAGAAAGAGGAGGGGAAAGAGGAAGATGATAATAGATAAAGATGGAGAAGGAAAAGGTGGAAAAGGAGAAGGAAAAAAAAGAGTTTGCTGCTGAGCTGAGAATTCAACTAGAAAGCCAAGGCGAGCTTGGAGCAGAGTTTTATGGCTGAGTTATAAACTCCGAAAAGAGGGCTCTATAATGGAAATGTTGACAGACTCTCTACTGTAACTGGGCTAGCGGATGCCCGCTGTAATGTACTGTGTAATTTATAGGAGTCACCTGTTAAGCCATCTGGGAAAGAAAATTTCCCTTCTTTTAAAACGTTAATAACTTGATTAACTTTTTGAACTTCATCATTATTCCACACGGAGTTCATGGCTGCCCGTTGCTGCCGCACGCCCAGTTTGTATTTGCAGCTAAAATGTGGGATAGGAGAGCGCTCCATGCCGAGAGGCCTTCTTATTCTTACCCGGGAGGAAAGTGAGGGATCGGGGGGCGGGGGGGGGGCTGTACCTTGGTGGCTTGGTTTCTGCAAGCTGGAGCCGCCCGCAGGTCGAGCAAGAGTCAGGTCTCTTTGTGCCTGAGTCCATGTGTGCGATTTTCTTCTCTTCGCACCTTCCTCCCTCTGGCTTTTCAGGCAAGAACTCGGGTACTGAGATCTTCCCTGTCCTCAGGGAAGGGAGATGCTATTCCGCTGGGAACCTGGGCTCTGTAACTGTTGAACGCATTGCTAAACGGCTTGTATGTATGATTTTATGACTTCTGCACTTGTACGGTTAGAGGGCCCCATACATGAACTGCCCTATTTTCTTGTATCCTCCCTTCTCTTATTTTTCGTATGGCTATCATTACTTATAAAAAACAGTCTTATAGGATTTCTTCATTCTCAACATCATTCCTTAAATGACCAACTTCCCAAGCGGGGCTCTACCGGCCTGACTAATTCTCAGGATCTCTTTGGGGGAACGGGGAGGAGAGGCAAGGACCTTGGACCCTTACTGAACAACCCTCCCTGAGCAACCCTGAGAGCCCAGAACTCCCTCAGTTAGCACTGCAGCTGTAAGAAGAGCTAGGTCTATTCTTTATTGTGGTGGGATACAGCACTTAAAATGTTTTTTAATGTTTGTATTGATTTTTAGAGAGAGAGAGAGAGGAAGGAAAAGGGATAGAAACATTAGTTGGTTGCCTCCTGCTCACCCCCTACTGGGGATCAAGCCCGAGACCCAGGCATGTGTCTTGAATCGGAATTGAACTGGTGAACGCTTGGTTCATGGGTCGATGCTCAACCACTGACTTTTGAAGATGAAGTTGCTCAGAATTTGCTAGTTTGAGAATACCATTTCAAGACACCGACCAAGGCCCTCGTATCTATTTTTTTTCTTGTTTAATGTCTCCAGACTGACTATGTTACTGTGAATCTAGGATACAGATGTTTTGTGTGAGGCATGCATCATTGTCTCTAGCATGTGGTATTCCCATGTGATCCTCAGTGATTAAATCAGGAGGTCCTTCTCTGTCTTTCTCCCTAGGACCCTAAAGCAGTCATGCCCAAAGTAAGTCATCCTCTTAAGATGATTATCTAAGAAATTTCACCCTGGAAGAGCCTAGCCCAGTGGTTGGCAAGCTGTGGCTCACGAGCCCCATGCAGCTCTTTGGCCCCTTGAGTGTGGCTCTTCCACAAAATACCACGGCCTGGCGAATCTATTTTGAAGAAGTGGCATTAGAAGAAGTTTCAAGTTTAAAAAGTTTGGCTTTCCAAAGAACTTTCAATCATTGTCCTGTTGATATTTGGCTCTGTTGACTAATGAGTTTGCTGACCACTGGCCTATACCATTAAGAGACAGCCCCACAATTTCCTTCAACCCTTTGATTGGAGAGTTAACGTTTCCCAAAAGAACAAGCTGCCCAAGAAGGTAGCTGTCCGATGAAAGAATAAACATAGCCTTCTCTCGAACCTTCTGATAAGTTGATCTCTATTTTGTTCTTAATTATAGCAACCAGTCATCTTGGTGCTCCCAGGACGCTCATGGTTTGTAGCATGTAAAGTCCTGTGTAAAGTCCAGTTCTGGGCAAACTGGAACAGCTGGCCATTTTATTCACACTGAGCCATTTTTTATTTTATTTTTATTACCAGATTGTAATAGCAAAGAGAAGACTGAACCATAGAAGGGTTGATATAATAAACCATTTTCCAGTTGCTGGACTGGAAGTCCAATGCTTGGACTTCCCTGAGGACAGTCAACTATCACTGGGAATGTTCACGCAGAGGTCGAACTCCCTGCAAGTAGGTTGTGGGTGAAGGTTCCTACATTGGCAGAAAAACTGGACTTCATGACCCCAAAAGTAATTTCCAAGTCCAAATTTAAAAAATTCAAGATGGCTTTAAAAGCCAGAAACAGGACAGCTACAGGTGACATCAGGGACCTTAAATTCTGGCGTCTTTCCATGCTCTGTGTGGGGTCTGCATTGTTATGTTAATGTGTTTTTGTGTCTTTCCCCCGCATTCTTCTGTAAGGTGCGTAGCGTGCACTCTCATTTTGTAACACGGTATATACCACTTGTATTCGAATGGTCTCCTCTGCGGTTTTCAGACACTCACTCCTTTGCTGGAGGGAGCCTGGGCTCCTCATCGGAATATGATGCTCATGAATGCCTTCATCATTTCTCCACTGGAGTGATGGTTCCCGCTTGCAGTTTGAGGTCATCCCCCCTTCACACACTCCAACACTCATATACATTTCGCAGATGTATCCAGAGAGGTCCTGAGATGTTGAGAGGAAACGTTTGCTACAGGGAGCTTGTGTGGCACAGCCAAAAATGAGAAAGTCAAAAGTCTGGCGCACACTCCTTTTTCTAATGACCAGACACCACTCCCTCATTGGAACATACTTGATTTGAATGCCTTAAAGGGGCACAGAGAGCTGGCTGTTTTACGAAACGGCGAAGTGTTCTTCCTGCCCCAGCAGCACAGCCTTCCTTGCCACTATCTCGAGACAGCTTTTGCCCTTCCCTCAAAAGTCCCTCTCCTCTTCTTTCTGTTCTTTCTACACCTCTTCCCTACGTCCCTCCTGAATTCTCCAGAGGAAAGTTTATTCTGAAATTTCTGAAGCACATCAACATGTTTACAAGTATATGGAACTGGTTTGGCTCAGTGGATAGAGCATTGGCCTGTGGACTGAAAGGTCCCAGGTTTGATTCCGGTCAAGGGCATGTACCTTGATTGCGGGCTCATTCCCAGCAGGGGGTGTGCAGGAGGCAGCTGATCGATGTTTCTGTCTCATCGATGTTTCTCTCTATTCCTCTCCCTTCCTCTCTGTAAAAAATCAATAAAATATATTTAAAAAAAATTAGATTAGGAGGTGATTCTTAGCAGCTCAAGTCTCCTTGATGTTTCCATTGAGATCACAGAGAAGAGGATCTGGAGACAAAACACTTGTATTTCTATGTCTCTTGCTCTACTAAACTCCAAACTTCCTAAACTTAATATTTTCCCCTTTTCCTCTTTGTCATTCTTCATCTTTCCACCCACGATGTTTGGGTTCTCTTTGATGCTATTGTAAGCTCTCTCCTTTGTTCAGTAAGCATTTATTAAGCACCTACTACATTCTGTGAATCATGCTGGTTTCAGAAAGGAATGAGCATGTCCTGACTGTGTCCTGGAAGCGCTTGCTTTGTTTATGATGGTGGGGAAAGAGACACGAAAAACCTCTCTGAACAACTAACAATAATAGAATCTGGTAAGTGTTCAAAGGTCTCAGCGGAAAGGCATTTAGACTTTTCTAGACAGGCAGAGAGGCAGCCGCTGTTTGCCCGTGAACACGATGTGCTTGTCACTTAACACATTTGCCCTGATGATATGAACTCAACTGTGTAGCAGATAAGCCCATCCAACTTCATGTCTGCACTATGCTAAACTGGGTCACGGAACACTTGGACTAAACTGCATCAGTATTGGCTGGTTTCGGACCTTGGCTGTGGTGTGAGAGTTTTCTCTATCAGGATCCGTGTGAAAGACTTCTTTTCCCAGGCATAGGATTAGAAATAGCTACATATTTTTGGAGAACTCATTTCTTTTTAGCGTATGGAGGGTGTGAGCCTTTTAACTGATTCTGTTTTCCTTTTAGACTTGTAACTTAATAGTCATGTAGTTTGATCACTCTAAGCCAGTACTTACATCCATTCCACTAAATGTTTAATTCAGTGTGTTTCAACTTCCTAGGTTGTAGACCACACTGAAAACATAGTACACATTGTGACCTAGTGCACACATCTTTATGTGCATAAACATGTAAAGTTTTGCAAAACGATGCTAATTCCAATTGTTACAGAGAACCGGAATAAATCAAGCAATGCTCAGAGAGTTTGGAGTCACACTTTATTATGGGCGGGTCCAGAGGAAAATGTCTCTCAAATTCTGGGCCCCAGCATGGAGGAATTTTCCCTATTTATATGTTTTTACCTTCTTTGTCTCCCCAATATGTGGTGTTTCCAGCTCCCTTTGCAAGTTCTTATAGAGCCCCTATGTGCTGGGGCCTTGAGACCTCAACTAAAGGCTTAGCCTGGTGCCAGCACTGATAATTTTGTCTGGGGAAGGTTTAATGGCCTTTCTGAAGTAGGAGTAGTCTTATTTTCCTTATTATTTAAACAAGCAAGCATTTCCAGAAGCCAAATAGAAGGGTTAAAACTTCAAACAGCAGTTTTTATATAAGATGGATGCTTCACTATCCCAGTGCCCTATATTTTTATTCTCTTTAGTTCCATTCTTTCTCATTCATCCCATTTTATTCAATTTTAAAACAGTGTCGATCACAACTCACTAAATTGATTTCATAACTCTTGGGTAAATTGTGACTCATAGCTTAAGAAACACTGATCCAATCCTTTCCTTGAACATCTCCAACTACAGACAACTTATTACTTCCCAAGGAAGCCTATTGTATTGTTGGGAAATTTGGAGCTCTTCCTTCAGCTGAGCTTAAACCTGCCTCCTTGGTAGATTCCCCGCCCCACCCCCTCCAATATCTTGTTAGTTTTATCTTTCAGTTTCGTGTAAAACTTCCCAACCCCTTTTGTTCCTGACCATCCTTCCGTTATTTGAAGAAAATGTGTTTCTCCTATTTATATTGTATGATGGTTCCAGCACGAGGCTCAATGGGCAGACGTCAATAGCCGAAGACAAGCATTAGGGCCAGGGCAATTAGAAATGTTCCCTGAAGCATTTGAGTAATTTGAAGGAAAGGGTTGCTTTTTAAAAAAAAAAAAAAATGTGCTCCATTTGACTGAACAATTGCCCCAATTCCCTCCTTTACTCCAGCTGTGGAAAACCTGGCCCAACTTCTGCTACATATTGATTTTGCTCAAAGGTGGCAAGTGACAACACAGCCATTACATACATGACATGAGAAAACAGCCTTCCCCCCTAAGGTATTTAGCACACTCCGCAGATGGCGACGACCTAATTCAGTCCAAAGAAGAAACAAGTGAAATCATTCACTCAATTACTTTCATTGGGTCGAGGCGGTGTGGCTCTCTCAGCTCTCCCAGAAGAAGAAAAAAAACCCTTCCTGAAACTGCCATGCACGGGCAATTTCATTACAACAGAGTTCCAGTCACCTCTTGTTTTCTTAAACTTGTATTATTGAAAGATTAGTCCTCTGTTTATGGTTACATTGCCAAGTATCCAAAGCAGAACTCGCTCCTCCATTCAGAGTTAATCGAACCGAAATGGACATGACATTACCAAGGCTCATGGCCCTATGAGATCAGAAGAATTACTCAATCCGCACCACTTAGGATAGAAGTTTTTGAAATAAGTTAGGATAAACGGACAAAGATCGCTTACCTCAGAATGCAGAGTTCAAAATGCAGTTGAGAAAGACTTTATAATTGCTTGTTGTAATGGGAAAGATTAGAATGGCACATGGCTGGGTAGTAGGGCTAACTTAAGTGATGGCTAAATCCAGTGTCCTGAGGTAATCTGTTCACTTTGTTCTTCATCCCTGCGTACAATAGGAAAGAGCAAATCTGTGTCCTTGAAGGGAAGTCTTGGAGAAAATGATTTCTAAATGGACGGAAATTTTTCTAAAATACGTTGGTATTGAAAGAACCATTCTTGTCCCATACAGTTCATTAGCTGGTGTACATAGAACTTTAACTGAAGCTTAGAACATGGATATCTAAACTGATACGAATGAAGTAAGGGGCGAAATTGCCTCTATTTTCCATTTTCATAGGATTTCAGCTTTGAGATAGTTCTTTGACATTTTCATATGGCTTCATTTTAAGGTTGTTCATTCCTAAAACACATTGAAAGACAGAGCTATTATCCCATAAACAATCATTTCTACCCTTAGTCGTTCTATGTCTCTCTTTCCCATTTTCTCATTTGCATAATAATTTAGTCATTTTTTATGTTGAGTCTACCCATGGTTAAGATTTCTTATATTTAAGTTTTTTTTATACATTTAAATTTAGGCATTTCAACTTGGTAAGCATGTCCACTCTTACCAATTTTACTCAGCAGAGTGCTGGGAGCTCTGGCTAGTGCAAGATGACAAGAAAATGGAATGAGCCTGGCCCATGTGGCTCAGTGGGCTGAGCATCAGCCCACATGCCAGAAGGTTGCGGGTTGAATTCCAGTAAGGTCATATGGCTCAGTCCCCAGGAAGGGGCATGCCAGCAGGCAGCTGATCAATGATTCTCATCAATGATTTTCTCTCATCAATGTTTCTTTTTTAAATTAAAAAAAAAACTTCATTGTTGAGAGCATTACATATATCCCCCTTTTTCTCCATTGACCCCTTCTAGCCTGCCACTGCTACCCACTTAAGGCCTTCACCACACTATTGTCTGTGACCATGGGTTATGCATGTATATGCATAGCAGTTCTTTGGTTGATGTTTTCCCACCCATTCCTCTTGTCATTTTCAATTTTATAGGAGTTCTAGGGGCCCAGTGCACGAAATTCATACACTGGTGGTGGGTGGTCCCTCAACCCAATCTGCCCCCTCTCACATACTGGGAGCCCTGAGGGGATGTCCAACTGATGGCTCACCCCCAGCCTACCCAAGGCCTAAAGCCTCACCAGAGGCCTTGGGCACCCTGCCATCACCCTGCTCAGCTCAGCCCCAGCTGCCTGCAACCACCCGGCCCCGGTGGCTGGGGGCTCCCTGCTGCTGCCACCACTGCTGTTGCTGCAGCCGCTTCCCCTCACAGCACCCAGGGGCTGGGCGCTTGCCACCACCACCACTGTTTCATCTCCACCCTTGGGGCCCGGCGCCACTTAGCCCTGCCCTTGCTCCTGATTGGCTGAATTATCAAACAAATTTGATAATTTAGCATAGCCAATCAGGAGCGAAAGAATGGTCAAATTTGCATGTTTCTCTTTTATTATATAGGATTGGACTCACCTTGTGCTACTGAAAGTCACTTGGGGGCCAATCAGCCCTGATCCTTCTAGCTCTTCCCACAGAAATGGGTTCTTTGTGCTGCCCATGGCAGACCCCATAAATATGCATTGGAAAAGAAAAGAAACTAGAGTGCCCAGGCTAACTAACTTAATGGAGGCTCTTAAGGTAGCCAAATAAAAATGTTAGGAAGCTAGGAAGGAAACCCGAGAGTGGATCAGAAGTAATAGCAGACAACATTAAAATGCTGCAAGGCTGATTTTACGTGGCATTGGTAGAGATTAGGCTGCTCACCACAGCCAGTTTCACTGTAAATCATGTAACAGGCCTTGTAGAAATGCCAGAATAGTAGAAGTCTGCTTAAGACGCAGAGCTCCAAGACACGCTCAACTTGAAACATGTTTACTTTCTTCATTAGGAGCTAAAGGGAAGCAAGGAGAAGGCAGCGGGTAGCAATTACCTAATATCTTTGCAGAAAGAAAGATTTTTCAAAATGTGCTTTTCTCACTAATCCTTGGAGGGAAATGAGGTTTATTTATGGTGTCAGGAGAGAACAAGGCATTAATAGTAAAAGATTTTATATGACTCATGATTTTAGGAAAGTCATTTGTTTACAAATCCAACTTAATCAAACCCAAAGTTATTTAATATAGTCCAGATTTGGATGTCACCTGATTTTGCACTAGATAGAGTATAAATGTTAATATAAGAAGATATAGATTATAAGTATTTCCTTACCAAGATAAAATCTTAGGCTTAAACTATCCTATAGTCCAGGGAAAGAATGGAATAACTAAGTACATTTTCCCCTTCTCTAGCTTTAACTAAAATTGTATGGGAATTTATGGAGCTGTCTAAAGTTACTTAGTAGTTTTGTTTGATAATTCAGGATAACAGTCTTTTGATCAAGACATAATTTTGTAAATAAGGCAAGCATATAAAAATAATTATGGTTAGTTTTATCCTTTTCCACTTGCTTACCAATCCTTAAAGAGGCTCTCTAGTCCTTCAAATGATATCTCATGCCCTAGCTCGTTTGGCTCAATTGATAGAGCATCAGCCTGTAGGCTGGAGGGTCCCAGGTCCGATTCCAGTCAAGGGCACATGCCCAGGTTGTGGACTCAATCCCCATGCAGGAGGCAGCTAATCAATGACTCATTCTCATCATTGATGTTTCTCCCCCTCCCTTCCTCTCTGAAATCAATAAAAATATATTAAAAAAAAATAAAAAGAGGATATCTCACATTTGGACAAAACTTTGTACATTTCAAAATACACTAGTATTTGCACAGTTTATTTGATCCTCCTTGCAAAGGAAATGTGACATTAAATATATCAAAATAATGAAAATCACAGTATCTGTACAGGTGATTTAAGAGGGGATTATCAGATTTGTTTTATTAAAGAGCAAATTAATACTCAAAGAAAAGAAAAAAAATAACCCCTAAATAGAATACATTAGATTTTGGAGTTGGACAGCAGCTCATGAGATTATACCTGGGAAAGCATTATCAGAGGGAGTCTAATGGAGCTGACCTTGCAGGCTTTGGCCTCAGTTGTGGGGAATTCCTCTCCTGTTTTGTAGAGAAGGCTTCTGGAGTCTGACCAGTTGGTGTCCTGACCACGGTCGCATAGCAGGGATGCAGTAGCAGCAGCATCCACACTGGACAGTAGGCAGAGGAGCTGCTCCAAGGTGGTGTACTCTGTGTCATTTGAGATCCAGTTCCAGGATGTCTGGACTCCCCTGTGAATCACAACTCCCTACCTGAATCTATGGGAAGATGTGCCAGGAAATAAACCACCTCCAACCTAAAGGCAGGCAGCGAGAACTGTGGTTGTCAGAAAGGGGTGAAGTTTGATGGTGAGAGGAACGCTGTGTATGAAAGCGGGTGGCGAGGCTTTGCGTGAGCCCCCAAGGCGGGTCAGCCGCCGGACCCTTCATTCAGTGAACAGCAGACTGCACTAGTGAAGATAGCAGCTTCTTGCCCGAGAATGTTCCGAGTGTGACGAAGCTCGCACAATGCATGGGGGGCAGAGACCAATGGCAGAACCTCCTGGAGAAGAGCTTAAGTGTGAAGGGCGCAGAGTGGGCGGGATGACCATGCATCGCCTGGACACTTGCCAAGCAAATGTGCCCACCTTTGAGAACGGAGAACCCAGGACAACAGATTTCCTCAGTGAATTTAAATCCTATTTTATGAACAGAATCACCTGGTCAGAAAGCTGTGGGACTTGAGAATTGTACCAGGAGCATTGTAGCAAGAATGTTGGAAGGAGTAACTTTATGCTTTGGCCTGGGTGAACCCTTTCATAAAGGGTCCTTTGAAATTCTAAGCTTTCACTTTGGGAGTCAACAGAAAGTTTTTATAGACATTGTAGTCAGCTGCACTAGAGTGGGCTCCCTATTATTCCTCTATCCTGATTCTTGTTTTAATAATAGTAAAGTGGCAGAGGACCTCCAAGGGCAGGCCATTTGGGCTTTGTCCATAGCCGCATGAAGAAGGTCAACCAGGCCTTTGAGCCCCATTGTTTCAGGGGCCCCAGAAGGTGCTCGAAGGCCCCTCTGTGAAAGGCTCGTGCTACTGTTTGCTCATGAGGGAGGAAACACACTGGCTGCTGGAGATGCTGGGCAGCCCTGGGGAGGGAGAGCTATTCCCAGAGCCCGTAGGTTTTGAGCTGCAAACAGCATCCTGGCTCCCACAGGGCTGCCGGCACCCTGGGAGGGAAAGGTCTACCTGGGCAGCGGGCAGCGTGGCCTCCAGATGACAAAGCTCTGGGCTGGGGCCAAGCCACGTGTCCAGCTCAGCATGAGGGTGCAGAGCCTCCTTTCTTTGTGGGGAACCCCTGGGGTTGGGCCTTAGGCATATTCACAGTCAGTGAGATGGATGGATGATGAGAGAGCCATCCTCAAATGTGAGGACAGGGCAAGTCCCCAGCTGCTCTGAAATAAATAGAAGAAATTAGCTGTGATCCTCGGGGCAGTGAAAGGGAACAGCAATAACAGTTTCTTGTCAGCAAGTAGCATCTTGCACAGCTTAACTTGGATTGAGAGAAGGAAATGTGACATTCAATCTATCAAAATCTATCAAAATGAAAATCCCAATATCTGTACAAAATCTATCAAAATGAAAATCCCAATATCCGTACAGTTCTTTAAAGTTGACACTGCACACTTGCAACTCCTGTCTCATTGTGTCCTACTCACCCTGTGAAGGGGTTAATGTGGTTATAGTTCTTTTCCAAGTGATGTTTCCAAGGTTCCAGAGCCTTTAACCGGCAAGGCAGCTCTCGCTGCTTCTCCTCTCAGGAGGGGCTCCCCTAATTCAGGTCTAAGCTGTTCCATGCACCTCTCCCCCCATTATAATCGAGGCAATCATTTAACGAGTGTCCCCAGAGGAACTACAACAGGCTGGCACTGTGAAAGGCACAGGGATCCAGAATCCAATAAGACATGGTCCCTGCCCTCCAGGAATCTGAGCCTTCAAAAGAAGAACTCTGGGAAGGGATGGGAGCGGGTGGGTGGGAGGGGGATTACAGTGCTGGGAGCCGAGAACCCAATGATGAATGAATATGCTGCGAGCTTTTATTCCAGAAACAGTGAAGAGCTATGTTAGGAGCTGGACATTTTAATTTCTTTTTTAAATTTATATGTCACTGATTTATTAATTAGTAAACCAATTCCACAAGTATGTTGAAGTGTCAGGCCCTATGTGGTTCTGGGAGCATGATGGTTACCAAGATGGATATGGGTGTCTGTCCTTGCAAAATTTGTTTTCTTGGTTGGAAAGAGATAAACAAAGCCCATCCCAGAAATAAATAGAATAAATTAGCTATGACCTGTGAGGATGGCATGCCGCAAAGGAAATAAACAGGTCCTGAGATAAAGAGAAATGAGTGTTAACATTCAGAAAAACAATCTCTTCTTTTAGCTCCCCCACATCTCCATGGTACATGTTCTTTCACATCTTTATGCTAAACAAATTTATGAAAATATATACCACTGCTTAATTTTTTTTAAATATAAGTTTATGCTCCACATTACTTTGTGACCTGCTTTTTAACAAAACTCAGGAATAGATATGGGTACCTTTTCATGTGAATCCATTTAAATCTGCATAATACTCTCTTTAATTGCTGCATAATATCCTCCTATATAATAAAAGGGTAATATGCAAATAGACCAAATGGTGGAATGACCTGTCGCTATGATGTACACTGACCACCGGGGGGCAGATGCTCAACGCAGGAGCTGCCCCCTGGTGGTCAGTGTGCTCCCGGAAGCTGGGGAGCCCAGCCAGAAGCTGGGCTCACAGCTGGCGAGCCCAGCGGTGGTGGCAGGAGCCTCTCCCGTCTCTGTGGCAGCGTCAAGGCTGTCCGACTGCCTGCTAAGCCCCGCTCCCCTAAGCCATCAGTTGGATATCACCCGATGGCTCCTGGATTGTGAGAGGGTGCAGGCCTGGCTGAGGGACCCCCACCCCATTGCACGAACTTTGTGCACCAGGCCTTTAGTTGTTCAATAATATGCATGTACTTTAAGTTCCTTGACTGAGTGCCATTCAGGTTGCTCCTGGTTTTTCTGCTGTTACAAATAGTGCTGCAATAAGTATCCGTATGCTGATATCCGTACACACTGGTGCTTTTCTTCTTGTTGGGAAGAGTCCTAGGTGGGGGTTGCTGGCCCTAAGCTTTCATTACCTTTTCTTTTTAAATTCTAGTGCAGTGATGGGCAACCTTTTGAGCTTGGTGTGTTAAAATTCGCCAAAATAAACCAAGCATAACTCAAGTGGTGTGTCAATTCGAGAAAAAAAAACCATAATTTCGTGATATTTATAGTTTAAATAACAAAAATGTATAATTATAGCACATAACTGTATTTAATAAACCAAAAACTAATTATTTAACTTACCTGCTTAGTGACTTCTTTGTTCATCTGTTAGTCGGTTTCTTTTGTTGGTCTTGATATTATTTAACTTGAGTAGGGTGCCGCAAACTAAGATAAGTGAGGGGGAGGGGAAATTCTTTAACCTGCCTATTAGTGACTTTTTTGTAGCTGAATTTCATTGGCTAAACTTTCAATTGAAGGTTGGAATTTTGTACACTTCAAGCCCAAGCAAGCGCTACTAACTTCATCTGTCAATCTGTTTCTTTTGTTGGTTTTGATATTATTTAATGCTGAGAATAAGGTCTCACAAAAGTACGTAGAGGGAAAAATTGTAAGGCCATTGATATGTTTTTCAGTGTGCTAAAAGTGTCTGGTAATCAGTTCCAGTCACTCCAAATTTCCTGTTCATAGTGGCACTCCTCTTAATTCTCCAAGTGGCACCTTTCCAGATTCTCAAGCTTTGACCTCAAATCACCAAATACCTGAGCCCAGATGCTGTCTTGAAATTCTGCAGGTTGCATCTCCAAATCATCAGTTTGCATCCATTGGAAACCATTTAATTCCAAACTACTGTAGACTACTACATCAGGATACTTAATTATTTTTATGATCTGTTCTAGGCTTCTAAATTGATTAAATCTATCACTGAACTGGTCAAGTAATGAGCCTAAAACATGCTGGTACTTTATATGCAAGGGTTCCATTTCATTTTGTACAGCTGCATTGGCCTTCTCAACATACTT
The DNA here is from genome assembly GCA_027563665.1 of Antrozous pallidus. Classification (NCBI taxonomy): domain Eukaryota; kingdom Metazoa; phylum Chordata; class Mammalia; order Chiroptera; family Vespertilionidae; genus Antrozous; species Antrozous pallidus. The sequence continues at coordinate 9,709,500 of CM050510.1, forward strand.
TGTTACTCAAGGAAAATACTTGTAAGTTTTCGTTTCTACATCTCGCTTGAAAATTTTAAGTTTACTTTCAAAAGCTTTTATGTATCCAAACATAACGTCAATACTTTTGCCCAAACCTTGTAACTTTAAGTTCAGTTCTTAATATGAACAGAGAGATCTGTAAAAAATATCAGGTGTTGACCCACTTATCATCATTGAGCTGAGAAAAGTTTCCCAGATCCTTATCCTCAAGAAATACCTTAATTTCTTCAAAGCACTCCACAAAGCACTCAAGAACTTTGCCTCGGCTCAGCTATCTTACATTATTGTACATCAGCAGTCCACTGTAGGTGGAATCAACCTCCAATAAAAGTACAGAAAATTTTCGGCTTGTGAAGGGGGCAAGCAGCTATTAAATTAACTATTTTTGTAACAACTGATATTAAGTCGTTTAAGTCAGTGAATCCTGCCTTGGCACATAAAACCTCCTGATGGATATACAATGAAAAGGCACAATTGGATGTCCAATAGCTTCTGTAAACAATTTGACAAGTCTGATTTTTTTCCCCACCATGTTTGGTGCCCCATCTGTTATCACTGATATAACTTTAGAGATATCAATGCTTAGGTCACGGAATGTTTGTATAACAACCTTACATATTTCGCTTCCTGATGTACTTGTTGGAACTGATACTAACTTTATCAACTCTTCTCTCATTGTGAGACCATCAGAATATCAACCAATAATGGCCAACTGAGCATGTGATGTGACATCAGTAGTTTCATCAAGAGAGATAAAAAAATATTTACAATTTCTTGTGTCTCTCTGTAATTGATGTTGTATGTTTGCGTTCAGTCTCATTATTCAGTCTTTTATGATATTTCTACTGAGTGGTAACTCAAATATTCTCTTAATAATTGCATCTTTATTCTGCATATTGTGAAATAGAACTGGTGCACATCTTAGGAGAGTTTCTTTAATAAATTCTCCCTCACTGAGTGCTTTTCCATGCTGAGCTATGGAGTGAGCAATGCTCAAATTTGCAAATGTTAAATTTGTAGAGCCGTTTATAAATTTAAGGATGGAATTAGATTGGCTCTTATATAGGTGTAGCTGCCTGGAAATGTATTTTTTCCTTTTATCCTCACTTTTTTTCAAGAGCTGAGAATGGTTAGTTTCAAAATGTCTATTTATATTCCACGTTCTGCTTACTACTGTTTCAGTACATAGAAGGCAAAATGATCTGTCATTTTTTCTATAATGCCATACATCTCGGTCCATGTCTCTTGAAAGGTTCGGCTACTGCTACTAGCACTTCCTTTACTTAACCTTGTTTTTTTTTTTGTTTGTTTTTTTTTTGTTCTCCATCAGGGGGGCAGTGACAGAAGATAGAATTATAGATAGCCTGTTAGCCCTGCAGGCAATTAGGGGTTAACTAGCCTAACTGACCACAGATGGCACATGTAACTGTCTTTTAGGAAAGGGCAGGGCTAATAAGCAGAAATAGGGGTTAATAAGGATGCACAACAGTAATAGTGGTGAGATGGAGTCTGCACTATGCTGCAAAATGATGTTCCTTATATAAATTAAGATGGCTGTGGCTATTTCTAATGGTGGGAAATGGCACCCATAGCACAGGCTCTTGTCTCTCCCAGCCTCCCCCTCACTTATCTCAGTAATGATGATCAATTAGAAATCCATGATACCCCAGAACAGTAGATTGGATGATGGTTGCTGTGGTTATGTGGTTGCTGGTAATGGCGATCACAGGGTCCCCAGAGATGTGTCCCCCATGGCATACCGCTGTTCCCTGCTCTGCTGGCTGGAAGTGAGGTCAAAGATCCCCTAACTGCCTAACCGGAAGTTCCAGAACTAGACACTCTGTGCTGGATTTCTGTTGTTCTGGCCTACAGACCTCCAGCACAGAGTGTCTACACTACACTACAGCAAATGTTTCATCTTCAGCTACTTGAGCCAAGGATGAACTGTCCTTCTCAGCATGCAGCCCCATATTTCTCTGTATGCGACCACATGCGGCCGCGTGTCATCGAAAATGGCTGACACGCGTGTCATAGGTTCGCCATCACGGTTCTAGTATATACTGGCAGACTACTCTCCATAAAGGCTGTGGCAATATATGAGAATGCAGAAGTTCATACACCCTCGTAGTCCTAGACGGTCTCAATTTTCTTAATCTTTGTCAACATTATAGGTGAAAAAAATAAAATCTCTCATTTTTTTTTTGATTTGCATTTACTGATGCCTAGAGCTTATGAATCTTTTAAATGGTTTATTGATCATTTCACGTTCTGAAGGACAGATTGCCTGCTCTGTGCCTAAGTGAATGGTCTTGCAAGGGAAAGTGAAGTTGATTTCCAAATATTTGAGGTGGCTGAGTGGGAGGGTGTTAGTGGCATGTGTGAGAGTGGAGGTTCCTAGTTTGGATCAGGTCAAAGTTTGGGTGTCTCAGGGACATCCAAATGGAGAGGTAGTTTAGCCCAAAGAAGAATGGCCTGGGTTGAGGGGCAGGTGGGCAGGTCTTGGCAGCACGCATACAGTGACTAACTACAGACATGGAGTGAGGGACTCTGCTCTGAGGGAAGGAGGGTTCTGAGAGGCATAGACATCTGAGGATAAGCCCAGAGGACGTTCCCATTGGAAAGGCTGATGGAGAAAAAGAGTTGGTCATGGAGGCTCTTTCTTGCCCTGAGGCCCCAAGAAGCCAGCCTGCACACTGGGGGAGAGGGGTCCTCGGTGGGCTGCTCCTTGCCCTTGGCGGGGGTGTCCCCAGTCTGAGAAGAGGACTGTCATGCAGTCCCATTTCCTCCCCCTGCAGGCCATTCTCTGCCTTCTCCTCTCCCCCACAGCACAACCAAGGCCAGAATCCAAGGCAGAAATTGTCCCCTGACCTCCCACTGAAGGAAGTCAGCTTGCATTCTCACTGTGGCCACTGCATTGCTTCTCCCTGGCTTCCGGCCAGGAGACCAGCACACCTCACAGCGCCCCACCCACTTCCTTCACCTTCTCCAGGGCCCCCAGGTCTCTTTCCAACCTCCATTGCAGAACTCAATTTACCATCTCCGTGGAAGCGAGGAGAACCTTTCACTAGCTCACTGCAACCTGATGGATGCCAAGGAAGTGAAATGAATTCTCCTTCACTAGGTTCCAGTGCATGAGCTCACTCCACATTTGGTTTTTGATTTAAAAGACCACTCTGAGATCTGGCATGTCCTCCACATTCCCGAGAGCTGGCTCCTGCCCACATGGAAACGTTTGTTGTGTAAACTAGATTGATATGCAGCAATTGAAACATGACTTAGACCTAATTCTTTTGGCCAGTGGGATTAAAGGAGTTGCAGGTAACACAGGAGAACACTTCAGTGCTTGCCTCAGTCGGCAGTGCCAGGGTTTCTAGAAGGACTCGTGAATGTAGACATGATCTAAGAAGCCGGCGTTTATGGAAGAACAACACACGCTATGCAAAACACCTGGTTCCTTGAATAGGAACCCGATCCCTTCTCGTTTCTCTGAAGGGGACTTGGCGGTGAACTCACCGTCTCGGGCGCAGGGGCTGTTTGTCTCTGCACTCCGATGCATTGAAAGGTTGGCACAAATTGAGGCCCATCCATAGTCTAAAGCTGCTGTGGCAGATGAGTCACAGCCACCGAACGGTGTGGTGGGGAGGGCTTTACAGGCCACCCAGGCCCACCCCCTCATTTCTCAGGTGAGGAAACAGAGTAGAAACTTGTCCACGATCACATAGTGAGCTGACAAAGCTGGATTTTCCGGGTCTCAGTCCGAGAACCACCATGCTGTCATTCAGTGGTTGGCAGGCAGGCTCGGCTTTGACTCCTGTTCTCCACCTGCTCTTCCCTCCCTCCCTTCCTCCCTCCCTCCAATGCCTCCAAACAAACACACCGTAAAGCCATTGCCCTTAGGCAGGGCCTCTCCTGTCCCCCCAGGTAGGTGGCCACTTCTAAGAAAGTTTCTCCTGCACCGAAAACCCAGCTGACTTTGGCCAGAACATCTGGATGATGACTCTGACAACAAGGTGAGAAAAGGGAGTGAAGAGAAATGCTATAAAAAATATGTCCAGATTACATTTTTAAAAAAAAGAGTAACTATCACTACTTCTTTATTTCTGACTTGCATCTACAACTCTGGACCTAAGTGGTAGGCGGCGAATGTTTGGCGTCCCCCATGGACCCAAGACGTGGAGGCCGCTGTTGAGCACACTTGCTGCCCCCGGAAAAGCTGATGCACTTCACACGTTTGTAATCCACCCTGATTGAGATAAATCCCTATGGCAGAGCTGGTTAATGAAATACTTATTCGAAGGAAAGTCTTTGAAAACCGTGCTGCTTGCCATGTATCAGTGCACTTCTGCTCAGGACCTTCTCTTTTCCTGTCTTTTAAGAAAATGTTGATGTTCTGCAGCTGTGACAGTGTGTAATCCGCATTCGTGTATCCTTTGTTACATGAGCCTGAACTAAGAGAGTGTTCTACTTTGTCAAAAATTCTCAGCTTGCTTACATGCAATGAAATAATGCTATATTATTAGCACCTTGTGTATTATGAGAAAGTTAATGTTTAGCAGCCCAAAGGTTAAGCATACAGTATGGCGTCTTGTGGGTGTGTGTGTGTACAGTAACTCATTTTTATTTTTAAGGGAGTGCTCACTTGAGAGTGAGGCAGTCACTATACACTTACACAGAGTTTTCAGGAGAGTGGTCAGTGTAAACAGGTTAAGTTACACCTCTGGTTTACTGGCAGGTGTACTAAATCATTAACTGGAAAAAATTCTGCCTGGTAGGATTTTTCTGCATAGTTACAGTGGAGTAAAACTAGTAAGAAGGTCTGGCTGGAGGATACTGCTCCTGGTAACCTTGTTTTAATTCAGGGATAATGATGAAACTAGTTTTAAATCTTGAAATAATTGTTCTGAAAGGGAAGAGCAAACCTAGGGTTTGTTTCTGTCCAAGGTGTCATCCGCGGAGGGCTGCCCCATTATGGCAGACCAAGTTCAAGGGCCATGTTGAACAAAGCAGCTAGAGAAATTAAACAGGGAGTCTTCCATAATGGACACTCTTGTCCTGAGCAAGATTTGCAGCCATCACCATCACATCTTACCCACTAATTGGAAGAGGAAGAAAGTGCCAAGTTGCTCCCAAGGTCAGCCAGGTGGGACTGGTGGACATCTGCACAGGCTGGACTGGCTGGGGCACTTGGTGTACAATATTAATACAGGACCACTTGTTTTCCATAAATGAAAAAAAATCCACGTATACTCTGGCTTGGCATGAGAATGACGTGATTCCCACGCAGGAGTGGTTTTTGCAAGTGACCTAAAGAGTAAGTGTGCAGGGCCAGCTGGGATTGGGACATCCATGTGCTTTCAGGCCTGATCAAGATGCTTTGAAGAGTGAGCGGGAGCTCTAATGTTGGGATTTTGCAACAAATTTGACAAGTCCAGTTTGCATTATTTGAGAATCTTCATTTCCACATGGGAGCTTTTTCTGCAATTAGAGGGTTCCAACGCCAGATGGCACCTTTGTTATAATCATGAGGTCTAAAGAGTTGGACTTGTTACCCAATCTGAGTGTGTATGCATGAGTGTGTGCATGTAATACAAGTGTATGTATGTATATATGTGTGTGCCTATGAATATATATATATATATATATACACACTCACACACACATATATATATATATTTATAAAGTATGTGTATACATGCATGTGTATATTTGCATATATTTATATATGCATGATGGCTTTTACAAAAACTTTCACATGGTCATGAAAGAGCACAGACTCTAGATCTTGACTGCCCAGAATCAAAGCCCACCTCTCTTAACTACTAGTCTTATGATTTCAAATTATGTAACTTACCTGTGCCTCAGTTTCCTCATGTGTAAAAAGAGTTTAATAGTATCTATTTCATAGATTTTCATGTGAAATTAAATGAGTCAATATATTTAAATACTTAGAATAGTGGCTAGTATATAATAAGAGTTTGGTACATATATGTTAACTCATCTATCTATATAAAAGCCTAAATGACCGTTGCAACTGAATGGACGACCAAACAGGCTGCATGGGGTGACCAGGCTGGCAGGGGGATTAGTGAGGGGCGACCAAACGACCGAGCAGCAGGCTGCATGGGATGAGTAGGCCAACAAGGGGGGGCAGTTGGGGGCAACCATGTCAGCAGGGCAGAGGAAGTTGGGGGCAATTGGGCTGACAGGGCAGCAGTTAGGTGTTGATAAGTCTGGCAGGGGAGTGGTTAGGAGGTGATCAGGTGGGCAGACAGAAGCAGTGAGAGGCAATCAGGCAGCCAGGCAGGCAAGCGGTTAGGAGACAGCAGTCTTAGATTGTGAGAGGGCTATCCAACTGTTGGCAGTAAGACATCCCTGGAGAGGTCCCAGATTGGAGAGGGTGCAGGCTGGTCTCAGGGAACCCCCCTCCAGTGCACCAATTTCATGCACTGAGACTCTAGTTGACCTATGATTTTGTCCTCCTTACAGTAATTTCACCTCTAACCAGAAGTGAGGGATCAGACTTGTGTAATATAATCAGGATGGTCCCCTTTGTTATAGTGACTGGTCTGGACAACTCCCACACCATTCAATCGGTACCATAGTCCCCCCTTATCAATGGGGAATGCTTTCTTTTTTAAAATCTTCACCAGAGGATATTTTTTCCCCGTTGATTTTTAGACAGAGAGGAAGGTAGGGAGAGGGAGAGAGAGAAACATTGATGTGAGAGAGACATATTGATTGGTTGCCTCTTGGACCAACAAGGGCTGGGAATTGAACCACAATCGTGGTATGTGCTCTTGACAGGGAATCAAACCCGTGACCACTTGGTATACTGGCTGATGCTCTAACCAATTGTTCAAACTGGCCAGGGCCATGGGGAACATTTTCCAAGACATTAGTGATGTCTGAAACCAAAGATAGTACCAAACCCTATAAAAGCTATGTTTTTCCTTATACATACATACCATTTCACTTAAGGAAGCACTTTATGGCTTTTCTTTGGAATACCAGTATATGAATTGTCAGCATCACTACTCTTGAGCTTTGGGCCATCATTAAGTAAAATAAGGGTTACTTGAACACAGGCATTGCAATACCATGAAAATCTACCTGATAACCACTAATAAACTACTAAGTGACTAAAAAGGCAGGAGTGCATACAGTGTGGCTATGCTGGGGAAAGGGATGATTCACGTCCTGTGTCAGATGGAGTGGGATGGAGTGAGATTTTATCACATTACCCAGAATGGCATGCAATTCAAAACTTACGAATTGTTAACTTCTGGAATTTTCCACTTACTATTTTTGGACCCTGATTGACTGTGAGTAACAAACTGTAGAAAGTGAAGCCGTAGATAAAGGGGACTACTGTATATGGCACTTCTCTGAACACTGAAATAAGTGCAGGCACAGGCAGGATGGTGATCCAGGTTCAATCAATAAAATGTGAGTGGAGTCTTTTGGGGGAAATAAGGTCTCTTGTGATGAATGGGTGCAAACCCCAAGTCTGCTGTACTTCTTGCTACCACATGAAAAACACATTTCAGATGCTGTTGATTTCACAGGAAGAAGAACAGAGAGCAGTAGAAACCAGTCCCTGAGGACATCAGAGCTGTTGGGTCAATCCAGTCCTGAGGCTTGCTCTCCCTTTGAGACCAATAAATCAATTTTATTTATTTATTCTTTAAAAATATATTTTATTGACTTTTTACGGAGAGGAAGAGAGAGAAGGATAGCGAGTTAGAAACATCTATCAGCTGCCTCCTGCACACCTCCTACTAGGGATATGCCCACAACCAAGGTACATGCCCTTGACTGGAATTGAACCTGGGACCTTTCTGTCTCCAGACTGATACTCTTTCCACTGAGCCAAACCGGTTAGGGCAATCCCTTTTACTTTTTAAACCAATTTGAGTTGGTCTTTCTGATAGAGTCCTAGCTTATATAAGATAAAAATTCATGTCTTTATCAAAATTGCTGAACAAGGCCATTACTAGTAATTAGTATTTCTGTATGATGACCTCTTATATGAAAATATAAAAAATGCAAAATTTGATAAAATAGAGACCCTTGTCATCACATCGGTCTCTTCTTATTAATTTTAAGTTGTATGTGTGATTCTTGGTTCTCTCCTTTCGCTTTAGAGCAGTGGTTCTCAAATTTCTAATGCCGCGACCCTTTAATACAGCTCCTCATGTGGTGGTGACCCCCAACCATAAAACTATTTTTGTTGCTGCTTCATAACTGTAATTTTGCTACTGTTATGGATCACAATGTAAATATCTGTGTTTTCCAATGGTCTAAGGTGACCCTGCTTGCGGGTCCTCAACCTGTGGGTTGCCACCCACAGGTTGAGAACCGCTGCTGTAGAGCCTAAGACCATCGGAAAACACAGATATTTACATTGTGATTCATAACAGTAGCAAAATTACAGTTATGAAGTACAAAAAAATAGGTTTATGGTTGGGGTCACCACCACATGAGGAGCTGTATTAAAGAGTCGAGGCATTAGAAAGGTTGAGAACCACTGCTTTAGAGACTCAGAGAACACGCTTTGATTCTTTGAATTCATCCGTTTAATTCTGTGTTGGACTGTCCATATTTATCTCTAACATAGCTCTGTGGGTGAGTTTATAGTTAAAATCTCTGGTGTGTACATCCTTCATAGTTTTGACCACAGCTTGTTTCTGAGTCTTTCCCTCTCTTGGCTAGAATAAAATCTCAGAAGGGTGGGGGAGTGAAGGTTTGGGGCATAGTGCAGTCTTCCCCAAACTAGAAAACATTCTACTGGTTAATAATTGATAAGTTAAAAACAAACCATAAAGGCTCTATGGTCAACTCAGTCGGAAAAACTGGGTTTAGTAAAAGTTAACAACGTTCTTAACTGTAGTACCTTTCAGACATTTAAAAATGTAAAACGTTTTATCAGTTAGGATAAATGGTATTGTAAGGAAACAAACACTGAGATCTCAGTGGCTTAACGTAAGATCTAGCTCATGACATGGTCCAGTCTTAGAGTTCTTGATTAGGTGGCTACTGCCAAGGGGTAATTCATAGAGCCCAGTACTGCCCATTGGGGTTTCATCATCCTCAGCATGGAGCTCCTCAAGTCACCCCACGTTTATTTCCATCCTAGACATTTGGAAGAAACAAAGATCATAGAAGAGAGTGCACAGGTTTTTGTGGGTCAAGTGAGAAAGTGGGGCACACATGACTTCTACCCACCTGTCACATCCCATTGGCCAGAACCCAATCACATGGCCATTCCTAACTGCAGGGAACGATAGGAAATGTGATCTGGAGAACAAGACAATGGGTTTGACTTCACATGGAGTTGTCTCTGCCCCATACATATTTTAACTCTCTAAGAGAAACCTATGGTGTAAAGCTTATCCTCAGTTCTCCAAAATCAAAGCCCTTCCCCACATCATGCAAGTATCTATGAAACACACTTGGAGACATGCTTATGTTTCTTCCCCTGGACCTTCCTCTTAAAGAGTTGCTGCCTTCTCGCCATGTTATAGAAACAGAAAAGCAAATGCTGTAGTTAGAGGCACCCATCAATAATGACTCGGACCATATTTTCAAATCAAAAGATTTTTCGTTAGCTACTTTCTATTTCTCCTGTTTGGGAATAGCCTGTGCGTGTGTGCGTGTGTGTGTGTGTGTGTGTGTGTGTGTGTGTGTGTGTGTGTGTGTGTTGTGTGTGTGTGTGTGTGTGTGTGTGTGTGTGTGTGTTTCTATGTACTTGCTTAGCTCTGGGGAGCCGAGGTTGAACCTAGCCACCAACAGTCCCCCGCATCCCCCGTACAGCTGTACCTCAGGATGATTAAAACTGCATTTAAGCAGAGACCTTGAAGCTTTCATTTGACTTCATGACAATAGCCTTACCGATCTCCCAGTGCCTCCCCTTCTTTTCCTGTGCCCGCCCACCTTTTCCAGTGCCGTCCTGCATCGTCCAGGGTCTTCCTCCTTTACCAGCATTTCCCTTCCCATTCCAGATGCTCACCTCAGACTTTATTCACTTTTTCTACTCAGAACTCATCACCAGGAAGACAGAAACGACTGTCCGGTTTCGTGTGTTAGTACTGGGTAGCATTTACATTTTGGCCTGAGACCAAACATGAAAGGAGGTAAATAAATTCCTCTAATGGAGGAATTTCAGATATCAGTAACAGACCTTGGGGAGATGTTCTGAGAAGGAGTTACTGGAGAATTCAGAATATACAGGTTGTGAGACTACCATCCTTTGATGAGGTTAGCTCTGGCCAAAGGTGCCCTGGTATTGCTTTCAGGGAAGGCAGATCAACCCTTAATTTGGCCCGTATGCCATTTCTCTGCACATATTAACTTTATCACGGAAGGGCAGGATTTCTTCCCTGAAGAGTTTATGAGATGTCATTTCCCATTAAAACGATTACAAAAATGTAACAAGTTTAATATCTTTACCTCTTTTATCCCACTTTGGCCTCAAACCTAATTTTTCAAATGTAGGGATACTCTTAGATTATTATCCCCAATAAAAATATGACCCCAACTTTTTCCTTCTCTCTAACTCATCTATTCTAGATATTTAGATCTATTTGTATCTGTGCATTTGGGACATAGGGAATAAATTATTTCACACTGATCTAAGCTTCTTACTATCAATAAAAATAAATGCTTTGGCAAGTAAGCATTAAATTTTACATCGCAAAGGGGGAGAGGTCACATCATTCTGCAGACAAGTGGGGTCTCCATTTCAGTGGAGGAAGTTATTTTTTTGGAAGTGAGTTGCCAATAGAAGGTTGCACTTGATAAATTTGTTCCAGAAATTTTGCCAAGAAAAATTACAAAAGTGAAGTCATAATTTGTACATGAATTTTTGGGAAGCAACATTTTGTAAAGTTTTTCATTGACTTAAAAAAATGAAAAATAATTTTGATTTATGATTGACATGAATGTCTAGACCAGTGATTTTCAACCTTTGTAATGCTTCGATCCTCATGCTGTGGTGACCCCCAACCATAAAATTATTTTTGTTGCTACTTCATAACTGTAATTTTGCTACTGTTATGAATTGGAATGTAAATATCTGTTTTCTGATGGTCGTAGATGACCCACAGGTTGAGAACCGCTAGCAGGGTTGCCTAAGACCATCGGAAAACACAGATATTTACATTATGATTCATAACAGTAGCAAAATTACAGTTATGACGTAGCAACAAAAATAATTTTATGTTTGGGGGTCACCACAACATGAACTGTATTAAAGGGTTGTGGTATTAGAATGGTTGAGAACCACTGGTCTAGACACTCTGGTACAATAATTGAGGAAATTTTGAAAAATATCTATATTACTTGGTGATACATATGTTTATTTGAAGAAAAGTTAAATTTGAGATAAAATTCAAGATAATTGGTTATAGTAAATTTACATATATTTTAATGACCAAGTAATATTTAACCCACATTTTTAATCTTAGAGAAACTAAGGGCTGTGGCAAAAAGACCAGTAGTAGGTGGAGATTCAAAGTAAGCATTTTTCTTCTTCTTGCCATTGTAGTAACTATTTTAAATACAAAATTAGATTTTTGACCAAGAATACAATTTCTAAACAGTGAATTGAAAAAAATGAAAATAATAAACCTTTTACATTTAGTTAATGAACAATAGAAGCTTCAAACCCAAAATATATTGTGCTTTCAATACCCAAAGATCTAAAAGTCTGCAACACTCAGCCTTCTTATTGAAAATAACACCCATGTACTTTGTTGAATTCTCTTTCTCTTTCTCAACACTTGCAGCTACACATTTTCAATGAGTACCCAGATCCACTCAGAAACCAGTGGTGATAATCACAGAAGACTTTCTATGTCTTTAAAACAACAAGGATGGAACATTTTTGGTAAATGATATTATTTGTAATGAAGTAATAAAACTGCCTCATTAAATCAGGCTCCAAATTCCCTGCCTGCATAACAGTCTCTGTGCAGGAATACCTGTATAACAACCTGATTGTCACCAGAATCTTGAATTTACATCTGCTTTTCTGTTCCACAGAGCCTGTGTCTAGCATATAGATTACATAACAATCATCATGTTGGTGACAGTTAGACTTTCCTACCACTGTTCATTCAAAAAAAATTTTTTTGAGACCATGACATCAAGAGTTGAAAGCTTACTGTGAAACCTATGAAAATACATTTGTTCAGCTGGGCCATGTTGATCCTTTTCTGCTTCCTTTGGATTCAGCTGAATCTTGGTGAACTTAAGGTGAAAGTGAGGCACACCAATTCAACATAGAGTTGGGGGATGCTGAAGGTTGCAGTGCCCTAATTTAAAAAGTGTTTTTATGGCGGGGTTCTGGAGGGATGCACTGATTTCCTGATGGATGTTGACAGGGCTAATAAAGCTGTAAAACAACATCGCTTGACTATGGCATTAAATGAAAGAACCAGCTTAGCCTTGCTGTTCTTGGGTGTTATTAGCTAATTAAACTGGGGCCAAAGGGAAAACCATCTTTGAGCTATACATTTATTTTTTCGCTTTTTCTGTTTGTTCATTTCTTCTTCTTTTTAAAAATAATTCTTTATTGTTGGAAGTATTACATATGTCCCCGTTTTCACCCCATTGACCCCCTACAGCCTGTCCTTGTCCCCCCCCCCAGTAAAGAAACCTGGCTACCAACAGGCCTTCATCACACTATTGTCTGTGTCCATGGGTTATGCATATATGTATTCAAGGTCTTGGTTGATAACCTCCCACCCACCAACCCTCCCCTGCCTTCCCTTTGAGTTTCCACACTCTTCCATGCTTCCATGTCTCTGGATCCTCTCCGTTCATCAGTTTATTTTGTTACTTAGATTCTGCATATAAGTGCGATTATGTGATACTTAACTTTCTCTGTTTGTTCATTTCTCAGCAATTATTTCACAAGGTTGGTAGTCAGGTTTCTTTACTGTGGCTTTTAAACACTATCCATGACACACAGGATGAACCATTTTGTCTCTGGGTACATTAGTTGCCCCAAGAAACCTGGTATGCTACACAAAAATGACCAACTCCCCACGTATTTTGTGTTATGATGTTGACTGTGTGTGTGTGTGTGTGTGTGTGTGTGTGTGTGTGTACTTCTTTAGTGACAGACTTGACTTAGGCCAAATCCATTTCAACACTGATACACACTTTATTTTCCCATGAGTCTTTAACCTTCCTGAGACTTGGTTTTCCTCAGCGATAAAGTGGGCATGATGACACCTTGCAAGTTTATTATGGGAGTTAGAGGTCATGTACAGTGCCAAATATAGTTCCTGGTATAGATTAGACATTCAATAAAGTTTTTTTATTATTGTTATTAAAACAGTCTAGTGAAAGAAAAATGAATTATTGACATTTTTGTTAGTGAGAAATTTATGACAATTTATTGGTGAGAAATCCAATGGGAGACTATTTCTACAAAGTAAAAGAAATAAATATACAAGATTATAAACAAATAATTACTTTAGCTGTATAAAACACTTACTGAAAACAGGCTGGAGGAAAAAATATATTTGAACCATTCAAAGTTGTTAATTTTGACCTATAGAAGGACTATTTCACATTGGTCGACCTAATAATAACTCATGAATATCTTTGGGAAGTGATACATTTTCAGCAATATTCTCTTTCTATGATGTTAAGGTGATTGTCTATTTTTACAGAAACATATTTTTATACTTATAAAGAATATTTAATAGAAAGTAACTTGCTCATCTAAAAAGAAACTGTTCTAATTTAGGTAAAAGATAAAAAGAATAAATTAGATTTCCATTTCTGGGCAGTATTACAAACTTTATACTCTGAAAAGACACTATAAAATAATTCAAGAGACTAAATAAAGTGTTTGGGAAAACTTTTCAATGGATGGCTGAGCTGGCAACAGAGTAAGAAAATCGCTAGCAGTCACACATGAAGCAAAAACATAAATCCAGGGAGAAAAGTCTATGACAGCTCTTTGGGCACCTGGGAATTTCTGGTGACCCAGAGATTGTTTTAATGACCTCATAGGGAGCAGGAAACAAATCTTAGTGGCCATATAAAGTAGGGAGTCACATCAAAGACCTGCATATGAAGCCAAGACTCTACCTGCCCTGAAGGCCCACACTTCTAGTGAGCTAGAGGTAAATCCTAATTTACAAGTGGAACTTGTCTATTTTATTTTTAATTCTAGCTGGCAAAACAAAACTAGTAGAAAAAAATTAGGTTCAAAGGTGGCTAGCAGAAGCAAGTATAAATCTTCTGTGCATGAAAAATCCTTCATCCTCATGACTAAAGAAATTCCTTCAGCTAAAACTTATATCCGATAATGGACTCAACAGCCAAACATCACAAAACAGAACTGAAACAGATGAGAAACATGGCTGTGATTTAGCAGAAATACCTAATAGTTAGATGGAATATCCAAGAGTTATGATATTCAAATAGGCAATACAGAATAGACATGATCCTATTTTATAGGTTTAAGAAATATAAAACACTGTTGAAAGTGTAAGGTTCAGAGACTGTCAATGATGACAAGGCATATTTGAAAGAGAAATGATAGATTTGAGAAACATAACTGAAATAAACTCAGTTAGTTTTAAAAGCAGATTACATGCAGCTCAAGAGAAGGACCAACATGGAAGATGAGCCTACAGAAATAACTAGCTACACCAGTGTCAAACACATGGTAACCGCGAAAGAGAAACCAGGCATCGTGGGCCACACAATAAGAAGGTCCAACATACATGCAATCGGAGTTACAGAGGAGAAGCTAGAAAGACTGAAAAATAAATACTAGTGGAAGAGATAATAGTGAAAAATTTCCCCAAACTAATGAAAGACACAAATCCTAAGATTTAGGTATTACTCAATTCCAAGCAGGGAAATGCAGACATATATATCAGTTATATTGTAGTGAAGCTGTGGAATAACAAAGGGAAAAAAATATCATGAGTAGTTAGAGAGAAAGAAATAGATTATCAAATAACATTTTAATTGAAGGAAAAATGAAAAATAGGATAGAGTCTTATACTACTCTCAAAGTCTGAGAGAAAATAAATGTAAACTTGGAATAATATAGCTAGAGAATGAGAATGAGAATATAATAAGAAGGCATTTTCAGATAAACAAAAAAATGTCTGCCATTAAATGTGGTATTTATCACACATTTATACTTCCAGAAGAAGGAAAATGATCCCTGAGGGAAGAGCTGAAGAGCAAGAAAGAAAATAGAAAAATAAAAGAGTGAACATGTGGGTAAATCCAGATAAGCATTTCTTTTATAAAAATATTTAAAGTAACAAGAACAATGATAATAATTTGTGAGATTAAAAATTATATACAAATAAAATATTTCCAGATGATAGCATATAGGTTGGAGTTTTATTATTAAAGAATTTTATACTTTCATATATTTAGATGTTAACATTTCTAAATAGCTATTAAATAATAGAAATAGAGTGTAAAATTTCAAACTGGTATAGGTAAAAAAAAAAGGAAAGATAACAAAAACCTTAAGCAATCTAAAAAAAGCAATAAAAATACACAGAAAAAAGCAAAAATAAGATGGTAAAAATAACGTCAGTAATATAAATAAGTATCAATGAACTAAATTCTTTGGTTACAAGGTTAAGTTTATCCAACTGGATTTGAAATTCTCTAACCCTGTGATGTTTATTATAGACTAGTCTACAATATAAAGATATTCATGTTGAAAATAAAAGGTTGAAAGAAGGTTTATCCGGGAAATAGTAGCAAAAAGTTAATGGGTATGGTTAAGATAAGAATCACTATTAGAAATTCAAATGTTCATGACAGATTGCTAAAAGGTTTCTTTTTTCTCACCTATCTACTTTGGGGTAAGTGGTTCTGCTCTTTCAACAAACTGAGATAAAGGTTAATTATACATTTTGGCTCAGGAAAGGACTCAGCCCCTCCAAGAAAATTTTTGTGAATTTCTATTTGGGGATTAGTTCTTTTTTTAAAAAATATATTTTTTATTGATTTTTTTTGCAGTATAACTTATATTTAATAGTAGTATATATGTTTTCCTTTTCCCCCCCATTATCCTCCCCCCAGCCTCCCTTACCCCCCAGCACATGTCCCCACCTGCCCCCCTCCCCACCCCAGTGTCTTTCATTCATTGGTTATGCTCATATGCATGCATACAAGTCCTTCGGTTGATCTTCCCCAGCATCTGCCTCCCATTCACCCCAGCCTTCCCCCTGTAGCTTGACAACCTGTTCAATGCCTCCCTGCCTCTATATCAATCACTCTCCCCAGTTTCTTTTCTTCAAAAATATCTTGCCTCTGCATACTAGAAATAAATGTATAAGAACAAAAAAATGTTTGAATCTCAGTTTCAATGTCCAACTGTTCTGAGTCCCAGTTTCAATGTCAAATAGTTCTTTATGTGTACATGTCAGCAATGGTATCCAGATGGTGGACACATCGTGGCAATGCAAGTTCCATCCTCTCTGGTTTGGTCCTGGGCCATCTGCAGCCACGCACAGCTGCCGACTGCTAGCATGGCAAGGTGTCGTCAGTGTCCCCCATCTCTGGACCATCCTCGTGACTGGATCAGATCCGTCCGTTCCTCACAGTCCCAGGAACCCATATGGTCTTGGAGTTGTTCTCTGAAAACACACAAACACATTCTCGACCAAAAGTTAACAAAGGGATCCTCTCTGCAAAATAGACTTGGGATTCTTTTTATTTTTGCCTAAATGATTTTCCTTTGGTTTATTTTGACACCATATGTGTTTTTTGGGGATTAGTTCTTGTCTGAGTTTTGAGAGAGCATCTTGTACACACCCCCCTTATAGCACCTACCATATTAAGATGTTGAGAAATCATGGATAAAGACACATATGTGATACCTTAATCCAGTGGTCGGCAAACTGTGGCTTGGGAGCCACATGCTGCTTTTTGGCCTCTTCACTGTGACTTTTCCACAAAATACCATGGCCTGAGCGAGTCTATTTTGAAGCAGTGGCGTTAGAAGAAGTCTAAGTTTAAAAAATTTGGCTCTCAAAAGAAATTTCAATAATTGTACTGTTGATATCTGCCTCTATTGACTAATGAGTTTGTCGACCACTGCCTTAATTAATAAAGACATTTAAAAAAAGAAAAATCATGAGGAACAAGATTGGCTGAGTTCAAGCATGGCCTTGGGTAAATGACTTACTTAGTCTTCTCAATAAAATAGAGATACTAATAAGAATTATCTTTTACCTCTGTTTTTTTGAGAGTATTGAAAGATTTGTTCAGGCAAAACATTTGAAATGTCTCCTGACACAATAGTAAGTTATGCATTTGTATGTTTCAGACATTTATATTAAAATTTATGTTTTTGTTTCTCATTTTGGATTGCAAATTCTTTAAGGCCAGAGAGTGTCTTTATTCTCTTCAGATGCCAAAAAATGGTTTTGAACCAAAGAGAGGCAAATGCTGCTGGGAAAACTGTATGATTGGAAATGGTATTTTCTGTTGTCTTTTATTGCCCTATTGATTTAATAGTTTGTTAGTTATTCACTAAACTATAATTAACTGTTAGATCAGTGGTTCCCAACATGGGGCAATTTGATTTTTAAGAGGAAGAATTTGAGAATGAGTTATTAACAGTGAATTTTTTGCATTTCTTATGGTTTTTAGAGTCCTTATATATAGTATATAAATATTAGTGTATATTGTGACATATTTATGCATTTCAGTTCTATATTATACTACAGGCCCAATGCACGAAATTGGTGTATTGGTATGGTCCCTAGGCCTGGCCTTTCATCAGGGGCATCTTCCTCAGATGTCTGCAGCTGGTCCTGGCCCCCACTGCCACCCATCCCCGTTTCCCCATTGGCCATTGGGTGATCAGTGCCTGATGGCTGGGGGGGAGGGACCGAGAGGTGGTCAGTGTGCCTCATAGTGACTGGTCCAGTGGTCGTTCTGCTCATTCTGCCATTAGGGTCAATTTGCATATTACCCTTTTATTATATAGTATGTTTTGAAACTTTGTTACTAGAGCCCCGTGCATGAATTTATGCATGGGTGTAGATCCTAGGCTTATCCAGTGATCGGGGCTGATCAGGGCTGCAGGAGATTGGCCAGCCAGGGGGAGGGGCCACGAGAGGTTGGCTGTGGAAGCACAGTGACCACCAAGGGGCAGCTCCTGTGTTGAGTGTCTGCCCTCTGGTGGTCAGTGTGTGTCAAGTGACTGGTCATTTAATCATTCAGTTCTTCGATTGCTTAGGCTTTTATATATATAGATTTTTTCACATCACTTCATATTATTATCTTTAAAACAATTTCTTCGTGATTTCTTCCCCAGTACTTCAATTGTCTTTTCATTCTTTTATTTTTTCCTCTTTCATGGATGCCATGTTCTTTGGAAGCTTGTTTAGACCAAGTTAATGGCCTTTTAAGCTTCCTCCACATGAGTGGGAACTCACTTTTTGAATAATAAGAATTACATGTCATGGGAGGGGCTTCGGGATTTTAGAAATGCTTAGGTGGAGCATAGCCACGAAATGGTTGGGAACCACTGTGTTAGAAGAAAGAAGGAAGGAATGGGAATTAGGAGGAAGAGGGAAGATGGTGGCATAGGACATTCCAGGAAAGAGCAAGAGCGTGCTCAACATTTCAGAGGCTGAGTCGGGGAGAATCTTCACACAGGTCAGCATAATTAGGGAAAGGAGAGGGGGGATAGTCCTTGCACAGCCCAGCAAGGAACTGGGATTGGTTCTTGAAGACATTTCAGCGGAGGAGTGCTATAATCAGGCCTGCGTTTTGGGGAGATCCCTGGTCACAGTGGAGGACTCCTTCACAAGGGCCAATGTGGGAAGCGGGGGGAGGGGGGGTCTGGGAGAAACTGCTCAGTCATGCCCTGCTTCTCCCATTTGGGCTGTAGTTATTCACCTATTGCCTGCGTGTGCCTTCACTGTCTGCTGCAGAGAAATGGCAGTGCCTTTTAAAATACTTTTATTTAACAGTTCTAAACTGCAGTGTGCTTTCCGGGTTATTTTGCATTGGTCTCAAGTGTACGGCATAGTGGTTAGATAATCACACTCTCCACAAAGTGTCCCTCCCAGTGTCAGCAACTAGTCATGGGCATAGAAAGCACAGCAGAGGGAGTAGAGTTAATGATACGGCGGCAGCTCTGGATGCTGCCAGCTGCACACGGGGAAGGTCAGTGCTCTACACACCCTTCCAGTTCCTTCCTTTTCCCTCTCCGCGTGGCGACTCTGTTCTCCACGAGGCATTCCACTATTTTCCTTCATTCTTCAGAGTACAGCCACCCAGCTTTCCGCAATTTAATGTCTAGCCTAGTGTCTTTTGTTCAGCAGAGCACACACATTTTTCCGAATTTTGCTTCCCCGAAGCTTCATGCCTTATTTTTTCCCCCATTTCTGGGACTCTCCTTGGGCTTCTGGGGGGGGGGGGGGAATGAAGCAGCATAGCCCCAGGCCCACAGGGAGGCCATGTGCGCCTGCTGATTTAGCATCAATAGGTAAACAGAAGCTCTTCCTTCCAAAGAAAAAAACCCGAGCTGGAAGCCTTTCTTTTTAAAACAACTCAGACAAAAATTGCTCCATGCGTAAATCCTCTTTGTAGCTGTTTGCTCCCATTTACCTAACCGGGGTACCTCTAGTCCCAGCGTGCAAGCCAGAGGGGCACCCCAGCACCATGGCCCCCCCCCTCCCGTCCACACACCTGCTGCCTCCTGAGCTAACATCCTTGGGCGGCAGCCTCATCTGAGAGACTCTCTGTGCGAAGCCGGTGGGTGCAGAAATAGCAGGTGACTCCATTTCAGCAGTTCTGGTGGCCAGCGAAGAGTTATTGCTTCCTTCACTTTGTGGCTCTGGTGAGGTGCCCGAGAGGTGTAGTCAAAAAGTCAACACGTTCGTCATCCGGCGGGCCCGCCTCCAGCTGTTGAACATGGCCCGGCTCAAATGTCACATCCTCGGCGATGCCTTCTCTGACCCCCTTCTCGCCTCGTCACGGTCTCACTGCGCCCTTTGTGCCCCCGCAGCTCTTTATTCCAACCACTAGGAGTACAGTCTTTATTGCTCACTGTTATTTTTTTAAATATATTTTATTGATTTTTCACAGAGAGGAAGGGGGAGGAATAGAAAGTCAGAAACATCGATGAGAGAGAAACATCCATCAGCTGCCTCTTGCACACTCCCTACTGGGGATGTGCCCACAATCAAGGTCCATGCCCTTGACCGGAATCGAACCTGGGACCTTTCAATCTGCAGGCCGACGCTCTATCCACTGAGCCAAACCGGTTTCAGCACTCACTGTTATTTTAACTGCCCGAAAGCTGTGTGTGAGTATGTACAGAGAGGTCAGATCTGGGTGCCCACTCTACAGGCTACACCCTCAGGTTCGAGACTTTGGGCAAGGAAAGGCCCTCTTTGGGTCTCGGTTTTCTCATCTGTGAACGAGACTGTGAAAGTAAATAACGGAGAGTGGATAATGCAGATCACACAGAACCCGGCCCCTGAGAGCTACTTGAACAACGTGCTTGCTTCCTTTTCTCTTCTTGCTTAGTGTCAATCCATCTCTCCTATGAGACCATGAAGCAGTCCAGGGCAGTGGTCGGCAAACTGCGGCTCAGGAGCCACATGCGGCTCTTTGGCCCCTTGAATGTGGCTCTTCCACAAAATACCATGGCCTGGGCGAGTCTATTTTGAAGAGGTAGCATTAGAAGAAGGCTATGTTTAAAAAATTTGGCTCTCAAAAGAAATTTAAATTGTTGTCCTGTTGATATTTGGCTCTGTTGACTAATGAGTTTGCCGACCACTGCTCTAGGGAGATACCATAACTAAGTGATCTTTCTGGCCCCCAGCCCTACCTAGTACAGCGCCCGATACAGATGTTCAATACAAGTGTGTTGGCTGCTGGATGAAAGGAATTGCCATGTCAAATCCTGGAAAACTTGGCCCAACTTATTGGCCAGCCCTCTCTGACAATGCATGTGGAGCTCTGTTTTGGCTTACCTCATTATTTTACCCAAGCCCTTGATTTGTGGGTGATGAAGGGAGATAGGGTGGCTTAATTAAGTCCATATAGTCTTTGAACTAAAGATAAGTCAATGTAGACTCCTTGTGAAAGTTACTAGACTCGAAAGTTGTGAGTTATAAATTAGAGAACCAGGCTGACTTGGTGAAAAAATTTGGGCTAAACCCTGGAGCCACTGGAGCTATTTGGAAAAAGTTTTGACTATAATTGAGGTGCTCCCCTAGGAATGGCCCTGCAGTACAAATATGGATTCATGATCAAGGTCTCTTGGCCTTCTTTCTTGGAAAAGCACATGTGTTTGGCTGACGAGAAAAAAGGAACTTGGCAGGTACTGTGCTGCTTTAAAGTCCTTTCAATATCTGAATTAATTCCATGTCACCACACTTAGCTTCAAGCCAATGTTACATGTGAACCATACCCTGGTGTGCTTACTGCATGTGGAATGATCAAGATAAGTTGATGGCAATCCCATTGAGAGGTATCAATCATACAGTTAAGCGATGCTGATGACATGTGAGTACTTTGCACTATGGAGTATCTTTTTCTTCAGACTATCTCCTCCACAACACTTTCCAGACCAGTGCCAGTTTGGATCTATTTAAAACTCTGGCGTTCCCCATCTTTCACCCTAAGCCAGGCATTGTTTTGGGTCTTGGGGATCTGGTGGGAAGCCAGTCAGACAAAGTCCCTGCCCTCCTGGAGCTTTCATGGTAGCGCACCTGTGCGTGCCTTTCCTTTAATCCTATGTTTGGGGTTTTGGCTTTCATTTCTTCACCTTCAGTTTATCTATGAATTCCAGTATGCGGATCTGGTACACTTTATTTTGATTTTAAGCTTTTTGACTTACCCTTTGCCTTTGAGGGTTTATTATTATTTTTTAAAGTTATAATACAGGAGCACTAAGGTAAAACACCTATCTTGCCGTCATAATCAGCAATTTTAATACTACAACTTAACGAAAGAACAAACACCTTCCAGAATCACCAGAAAGCTGGCTGAGTGAAAATTCCACAAATAAAAGTGAAGATAAGACACTGTGACTCGGAGGAGTGGCGGCGAACAGCGTTGAAAGATTCGCGCAGAGAGAGGTTTGGAGTGTGCGCCGCGGAGAGGGCGGGCGGCTGAAAACCGGCCAGTTTTCTCGAACGGGGAGGCAAAGGCGTCCCACTGGACTGATTCTCCAGCTCTGGGCGAAGTCCAGAGAACCCACTATCACACGGGGTGAAAACTGGACAGTGGGAGGGCACACCGAAGCTCGGGTGCTGCCGGGTCTCCTGGCTTGTGGAGAAGGCAGCTTGCGCGAACAGCTCGGCTGGGTGACAGCGCAGAGAGCGCACCGCGACTTGCCTCTCATTCAGAAAACCGTCAGACTGCTTTGTTTTATGACCCTGGGTGAGACATTGCTCATGCAGACTCATTTTGGGAAAGTCTGAATTCCCCGGCAACCGGCAGCCGGTGGAGCTCCGCAGCGGCTCTCTCTCAGAGGTGCTGGCAGCCATTGCCCCCGGCACAGAGTCCCTGGGGCCACATAGGGTGGAGCTAACGCTGTTTGCTTAGCCCGGAGACTCCACCCACCCAACCTGAGCACAGCTGAGCTTCACAGACAATTGGCCCGGAGGTCAACCCTCCAAGTGCTAACAATGATTAACTGAGCTTAACTTCAGCAAGACTGTGCAGCCCATATCCACCTCAGGTAACCGGGGAGGCTGAGCCACTATCCCTAGTAGGAAGTCCACCACACAAAGCTAATTGACCAACTCAGGGAAGCAGCCACCATGCAGCAACATGGAAAGAAATCAGATGTGAAAGAAATGGAGGAAAAAAAAACGACTGGACATGGAATTCAGAACCACGGTTATAGGGTTTTTTAAGAGGCTCCAACAAAAGATCGAGGCCTATAAGGAAATAAGCAAGACCACAAAGGAAATGAATGAGTCCTACAAGAAAATGAACAACACCCTCAAGGATATAAACGAGAGCTGCAAAGAAATGATCAAGACCAATGTGGAAATGATCAAGATCAACGTGGAAATGAATGAGTCCTACAAGGAAATGAAAGAAACCCTCAAGGATATAAAGCAGACTCTCAAGGATATGAAAAAGGACCAACCAGAAATTAAGCATACACTGACTGAAACAAAAAATATTATACAAAGACCTAAAAGTGCCCTGGAGCACCCCAAGAACCAAGTTAAAGATTTGAAATACAAAGAGGTAAAATCCACCCAGCTGAAAAAGCAAGAAACCAAAAGAATCCAAAAAATTGAAGATAGTGTAAGGGGCCTCTGGGACAACCTCAAGCATACCAACATCCGAATTATAGGGGTGCCAGAAAAAGCGAGAGGCCAAGACAATGAAAACCTATTTGAAGAAATAGTGACTGAAAACTTCCTCCACCTGGTGAAAGAAATTGACTTAGGAGTCCAAGAAGCGCACCGAACCCCAATATATAGGAACCCTAAGAGGACCACACCGAGGCACATCATAATTAAAATGCCAAGAGCAAAAGACAAAGAGAGAATATTAAAAGCAGCAAGAGAGAAACAGTTGGTTACGTATAAGGGAGCACCCATATGATTGTCAGCGGATTTCTCAACAGAAACGATGCAGGCCAGATGGGAGTGGCAAGAAATATTCAAAGTGATGAACAGCAAGAATCTACAACCAAGATTACTCTATCCAGCAAAGCTATCATTCAGAATGGAAGGTCAGATGAAGTGCTTCGCAGATAAGAAAAAGCTAAAGGAGTTCATCACCACCAAACCAACATTATTTGAAATGCTGAAAGATATTCTTTAAGAAGAGGAAGAAGAAAAAGGTAAAGATGAAAATTATGAACAACAAATACACATCTATCAACAAATGAACATAAAAATCAAGTGAATTGATAGGCTGTTGAACAGGATAGACTGGTGAATATAACAGAGACATGGACATAGAGAGGGAATGGACTGACAATTCTTGGGGAGAAAAGGGGTGTGGGAAGTGCAGCAAGAGACTGGACAAAAATCTAGCAATAATGGGAGAGGACAGTGGGGAGGGGGAGGTGAGGGTGGAGGGTGGGATAGGTACAGGGTGGAGGGGAGCTATAGGGGGGTAAAAAGGGGAAACAATGTAATTAATAAACTGAACAATAAAGATTTAAAAATAAAAAATAAAATAAAATAAAATAAAAATCTAAGTATTCGATGGAGAGGTCACAAAAAAAAAATAAATAAAGTTATAATACACCCTAGCCGGTGTGGCTCAGTGGATAGAGCATCAGTCTGTGGACTGAAGGGTCCTGGGTTTGATTCCTGGCCAGGGCACATGCCCGGGTTGCAGGCTGGGTCCCCAGTAGGGGCGTGTAGGATACAGCCAATCAATGATTCTCTCTCATTGATGTTTCTTTCTTCCTCTTCCTTTCTCTCTGAAATCAATAAAAAATACTTTTAAAAAGCTATAATAGGATCATAAACTTTGAGTGCTAGGTGAGCTTTGAGTCCATCTAGTACACCAATAAGCTTTGGAGATGTCTTGGTTTCCCTGGTCACATGTGACATTCCGGGGTGGGGTCAGGGGTGGGCGTGGGGGTGATCTGCAGTTCATGGCTTTGCAGTATGCAGCACACTACCGACATGGTTTATTGTCTCATGCTCACCCTGATGTCTCTTTCCTTTAGTCTGCAAAGATCATGGATTCCAATTTCATGCCAAGCCCTGGTCTAGGTACTGGAGAGACAAAGACATAGGTCTTTTCTACAAGAAAGGTCATCCTCTTCTTTCTCTTCGCTTATTTCTCTCACTGCATTTTAGATTTCTTCAAATCCTGACAAGATTTACTGGTTCCTTATACATGCCTGTCAAATTTCTAACTTTTTAAATTTCAGAGATTTTTTTTAAAACTTCACCTTTATTCTTGTCACACATAAATAGATCTTTTGCTTATTTCTTTTTTAGACTTACGTTCTACATGGTAAATCATCACTCCTCAGCACCCTCCTCTATTTGAGTTTTCTTACAGATGGATTTTTAATTTTAAAAAAATATTTTATTGATTTCTCACAGAGAGGAAGGGAGAAGGATAGAAAGTCAGAAACATCGATGAGAGAGAAACATCGATCAGCTGCCTCTTGCACATCTCCTACTGGGGATGTGCCCGCAACCACGGTACATGCCCTTGACCGGAATTGAACCCGGGACCTTTCAGTCCGCAGGCCGACGCTCTATTCACTGAGCCAAACCGGTTTCGGCTGGATTTTTAATTTCAATTCCTTTTCATGTTTCTCACCTAACAGATAAAATTCCTTCTTACCACCGGTGGCTTGTGGGGATGTAGCGCTGTTTGTCCTCTAGCTGCACACTGGATTCTCCTGGCAGGATTTTTTTTAAAGGATGCTTGGAAAACAATCCAAAACAAATTAATTGGGATTATCTGAGGCGGGGGCCTACATACTGGTGTGGTTTAAAAAAGCTTTCATGGTATTTTTTTAAATAAAATTAATTTAAAAAAATTAAATTGATTGAGGTGACATTAGTTAATAAAATTACATAGGTTTCAGATATACAATTCTCCAATTCAGCATCTGTATATTGTATTGAGCTTTTACTACCCCAAGTCAAGT
Organism: Antrozous pallidus; assembly: GCA_027563665.1. NCBI lineage: Eukaryota > Metazoa > Chordata > Mammalia > Chiroptera > Vespertilionidae > Antrozous > Antrozous pallidus. Next base: position 9,735,145 of record CM050510.1, read on the forward strand.
CTCCTTTCATCACCATTTGGGGAGAAGGTGGTGTCCAAGCCAATGTTACATGTGAATCATACCCCTCCTTTACCCTCATTTACCTTCCCACCCCTACCCTCTGGCATTCACAATGATAAACCCACAGTCAACATCATACTCAATGAGCAAAAACTAAAAGTGTTTCCCCCAAGATCAGGAACAAGACAGATGTGTGCTCTCACCACTCTTATTCAACATAATGCTAGAGGTCCTAGCCACAGCAATCAGACAAGAAGAAGAAATAAAAGGCATTCAAGTTGGAAAGGAAGAAGCAAAACTGTCCTTATTGGCAGATGACATGGTCTGTATTAGAGAGAACTTCCCTGGCATTCTAACATGCAGCCACGTTGGAGAACTACTGGTCTATAGGATGGGTCATTTCCTTCCTAACTTTCCTTTTCCCATCTCTTTTGGAACAACTTTATTTTATATACTAGCTCTTTTCTTATACTGAAAGCCAATTGTATATCTTTCACCAAAGGTGGCAGTCTTCAAACTTTCATGAAATGTGTTATACGGCATAGATCTTCATTCCTGTAGTGGTCTGTATGAATGGCTCCAAAAGCAATATCTTTTCAACTTCTTTTCTTGTCTGGAACACCGACTTTTATTTATAGGTGTTTTTCTCTCTTTTTCACATCCAGCGTGGAGAGAGAGATTGGGTTCAGTTTCTGAGTAGAGGAGCTAGGGATTAAGAAATAAAGGAAATAGAAGAGAAGATGCAGAAATCCTATATAATAAAAGAGAAACATGCAAATTTGACCATTCCTTCGCTCCTGATTGGCTATGCTATGAGCCAATCAGGAGTGGGGGCGGGGCCAAGTGGTGTGAGTGCCAGGCCCCAGGGGTGGAGATGAAACGGCAGTGGCGGCGAGCACCCAGCCCCTGGGCGCTGTGAGGGGAAGTGGCAGTGAGCACCTAGCCGTGGGGCTGGCTGGTCACAGGCAGCTGGGGCTGAGCTGAGCAGGGCGATGGCTGGGGGTGAGCCATCAGTTGGACATCCCCTAAGGGCTCCCAGTATGTGAGAGGGGGCAGGTTGGGTTGAGGGACCACCCACCCCCTCAAATTTGGTTTATTGTCTCGTGCTCACCCTGATGTCGCTTTCCTTTAGTCTGCAAAGATCATGGATTCCAATTTCATGCCAAGCCCTGGTCTAGGTACTGGAGAGACAAAGACGTAGGTCTTTTCTACAAGAAAGGTCATCCTCTTCTTTTGAGCACCGGGCCCCTACTATAGAAATAAAAAGCTGGGGCCAGGTGGGATGTCTGTTCTCTCTGATGGAGAGACAGCGACTCTCTCCCAAACAGCAGCAGTTTATTTATATTCCACAATACAAAGGGGTTTCTCCAACATTAGGATCAAAGCCATTTCGGTGGGCCCAGGCCCTATTCATTCCCTTATCCCCAGGGCGAGACTGCATTTACATGTCAAGGCCCTCTCCCAGACACCTGAGACAAAGTTAAGGCCAAGCTGATAAACATATTCAGCCTTGTTGGTGAATGTGCTTTTTCCAAGACACGGTTTTGCCAGGTGCCTTGGATTCAGCCTGACAAAGATTCAAAGAATGCTCAAGGTGTCTTGCATGGGGGTGCCCTCCACATTTATTCTCTAGGTTTACTGAATGTGTACACTATTGAAATCCCATGTTCTGATTTGAAGGGTCATTTCCTCCATGTTTGTGACATCCACATTTTAGTGAATCTTTTCAGCCCTCCCTTGAGTCCCTTCTTTTTTGGCCTTTGTTGTCTTGGGCTTAATGTCACTATGCTCTTCCCACAGACATTAGGTTTCTTACAATGAGCTACAGTTTTTATTATTTTTATTTCCCTCCCTTTCATTTCTTTTCCCCAGACTCTCCTGCTCCTTTATCTTTTCTCTTATTAAAATGGGTTATTTTGAAGCCAGATTTTGATTACCAGGATTCTGATATTTTATAAAAAAATGTTGCTTTCTAATTTTCTTCACTGTTTTGTTATTGTATGTTGTTTATTCCCAATGATTTTGTATTTTCTTCTCAATATGGAAAATTGAAATACATATTCATCTGTTCTCTACCTTTGGTTTCATTCAAAACCCTTTCTTCTGTCATCTTTCAGTCCTACCTACAGAACTCTTCTTCCCTGTGTGTTACCTTGGTATGACTTCAGCTACGTATATAACACATAGCCTCCTTTTATCCCCACATTCAAAATTCCTGGAAAATATTAAGTCACATCCTTTCCTCTTCACAGATCTTATTCACAATCACATTTTTTTCCGTTCAAATCCCTAGTCTGTTACTTTCAGTAGGACTGTTAATCCACTGCCTTACTTGTTTAATTATGCCACATAATTGCTTTTATTCACTCTTTGTTCTTTAAGTAAATGAGCTTTAGGATCCAAAACCGCCTAGAGGTGTCTCCACATAGCTATTTCCATGATCGCCAATCCTTTCCTTCCTTGGTACATTTGTCTAAAACTCTAATATATTTTTATTGATTTCAGAGAGGAAGGAGGGGGGCAGGGAAGAGAGAGAGAGAGACATCGAAGATGAGAGAGAATCGTTGATCGGCTGCCTCCTGCATGGCTCCTACCAGGGACTGAGCCCACAACCCCAGCATGTGCCCTTGACCGGAATCAAACCTGGGACTCTTCAGTCTGTAGGCTGACACTCTATCCACTGAGCCAAACCAACCACAGCTAAACAAATTCTATTTCTCTGTTGCTCTTGGAGTCACTACCAAGTCTTAAGTGTAGGTGATTTGGATGATTACAAATAGATGCTTGGGTACATCCTGTAGTCCGGGAACATCGGCATTTGAAAGAGACACTGTTTCATCTTGTCTGCAGCATCACATCCAGCTTTGGCTTCACAGGGTACCTTTCTCCTGCCCTGGTTTGTGTTGCTCTATTGATGCTGCTTCCTGTGTGAAATCAGTGGGCTGGCTGCCACTGCCTCCCAGCTGCACAAACTGATTCATCCCTGGAGCTTGGCACCCCTGGGCACTTACACATTGTTTTTCCTGCTCACTCTCCTCGGAGCTGCCAAGATACCAGTTGCCTCAGATCCCTTCTGCTTTTCCTCACTAGCATATGGTATGGTCTGACCTGGTGAATCTGAGTTTTAGTTTCACAGAGAAAAGAGGCACTCTGACATAAGCTGAACATGGAAAGGGACAGAATAGCGACCTCCACTCTCATTTAGTCAACAGTTTTTTGTTGAGTATATGTTCTAAGCCGGGCACTTTGCTCGTGTACACTGGAGTTACAAATAGGAGCAAAATTTTTGCTCTGACCTCAAGAAACTGCTAAATTCATGGATGACTGAGGAAAGTACACCTGTAATTAAAGTATATCATCAAGTATACCTTAATTGCCAGAAAAGTAGAATAATCTAATGCTAAAGAGGACAGGCTGTGAAGTCAGACAGACTTGCTCTTAAATTTGGACCTCACCACCCATGAGCACAGCCTGGTCTGGAGCAAGTTCCTTAATATTTCTACATGAACCCTTCTTGTCTGTGAAATGATCCTAAGCAACAGTTCTTACAATATAAAATTCTCGCAAAGATTGAATGGATTCAGAGCTTACATGCTTAACCCTATGTTAGCCCTTAACAAGTACTCAGCAGGACTGGTTTTAAAAGTAATAGCGGTATATAGAGGCTGACATGAGCTGGATTTTGAGGGATGAGTAGGCAACCGGTGAATAAAGTTAAAGGACTTTTAAGCAGAGGGAACAACCCATGCAAAGGTACGGAGGTGTGAAATAATAGGATGAGCAAGTGAACTCCAAGTGACTCCTTGTATATGGCAGAAGCACAATAGTACGTGACTAGAAGGTGAAAAGATGATAACGGAGACAAAGAAAATGTTAAAATGGAATCTCAGCAGAAGAAATTCTGCAACAAAACCACATATCATTCTTCTATGCAAAGTGCCAAGATATATGTGAGAGGTGAAACCACATACTTTCAAAGATGCCTAAGTAGATCTCCCACTAATGTGAGGCAGAAAGGATGGCAGAATGAGAGGAGGAGGAGGAGGAGGAGGAGGAGGAGGAGGAGGAGGAGGAGGAGGAGGAGGAGGAGGAGGAGGGGGAGGAGGAGGAAAAAGAAGGAGAAGGAGGAGGAGGAAGAGGAGGAGGAGGAGGAGGAGGAGGAGGAAATAATAATTACATCCTGGCATTCAATTAGAAATATGTCACTAAAAAAAAAGACATTGATGTGTAATCCAAAGGGTCATGAAACTGCAACCTGTAGCTTTCCTAGTGACCCATGACCCCCAAAGTCTCTGCACGACTCCATTAAACCTTCAACCATTCTATCTCCTTGCCTTTTGTTATCGGACACATAAGTATGCAGCTTACGATCTCACAGAACGAGCAGAGCAAGGCGGCGCTCTGACACCTGAGCCCAGCAGCTGCGTGTGAACGACTTGCAGTGAGAAAGGCAATACGCCTTGTCCAAGCAACCTAGACATGGCTGCACTGTGTCCTGCAGACACCAGGGCTGAAGTTGCGCAGTCACTGCCAGAAAAGCACACCACACCCACATGTCAAAACAAACATGATATCCAGGGGAGGTTTCAGTTGTTTCTTTTCTTCCCTCTCCAAATCCCCAGAATCCAGTGAGTTTTAATAACACTTCTAAAATGTCAGGAGAAAAAGAAAAACCTCAGTTTAAAAAACGCTGGAACAACCAAGGGGGTCTTTTGTGGAGTCATATCACTCGAGTCCCTTCGGGATGGTGAGAGGTGCAGGTGTGCCTTACTTTAAGAAAATGCAATTAAAAAATCAAGCATAGAATAGAGACTTTAGTAGGTGATTATTCACATTGTAATGTAGGTTTTTAACTTTAAGTCACACGTTTGCTTTAAACCTCCAGTGTCCTTCCTGTGTTCGTTTTCAGTGTTCATTTTCAGATGGCTCATTTGGTAGTGTTGGGAAGATGGGTGTTGAGAAATTTAGTGTTCAAGGATTAAGGGATCCTTTTTATTTATGGAACATATATCAAAAACAAAGACTAAGCATTTATGAAATGCTGGAAGCCACTCAGAAGGGAAATCATATTTATTAGGTATTTATATTACATGTAAGGCACTTTACATATGTGGTGGAGATAAAACTTATTAAAGTATAATTCCATTTTTATTTACTTCCTCCCCTTTTCCCTGCCTCTTGTTCTCTGCAACTTCTCTTATCTTCTCCCCTGTAAGAAGGATCCGAATTTGCCGCCAGGTTCTTAAGATTTTTAACCAGGTAACTGCCATGCATCTAAAATGGAAACCATCCCCATTTCTTCCATGTGCACTGGGATATTTACAAATTTAAGTTATGATAATTTTCTTTACAAACCCAGAGATGTCACTGAGCCACAACACCTAGGCTGTTCTCTCTTAATAATAATTTATTTATTTATTTATTTATTTATTTATTTATTATTTTCTTTCTTTATTGTTCAGTTTATTAATTACATTGTTTCCCCCTTTTTATCCTCCTATATCTCCCCTCCACCCTGTACCTATCCCACCCTCCGCCCTCACCTCCCCCTCACCAATGTCCTCTCCCATTATTGCAAGATTTTTGTCCAATCTCTTGCTGTATTTCCCACAACCCTTTTCTCCCCAAGAATTGTCAGTCCATTCCCTCTCTATGTCCATGTTTCTGTTATAGTCACCAGTTTATCTTGTTAATCAGCCTATCAATTCACTTGAGTTTTATGTTCATTTGTTGATAGATGTATATTTGTTGTTCATAATTTATATTTTTACCTTTTTCTTCTTCCTCTTCTTAAAGAATATCTTTCAGCATTTCATATAATACTGGTTTAGTGGTGATGAACTCCTTTAGCTTTTTCTTATCTGCGAAGCACTTTACCTGATCTTCAATTCTGAATGATAGCTTTGCTGGATAGAGTAATCTTGGTTGTAGATTCTTGCTGTTCATTATTTTGAATATTTCTTGCCACTCGCGTCTGGCCTGCATCGTTTCTGTTGAGAAATCCGCTGACAATCGTATGGGTGCTCCCCTGTAGGTAACCAACTGTTTTTCTCTTGCTGCTTTTAATATTCTCTCTTTATCTTTTGCTCTTGGCATTTTAATTATGATATGTCTTGGTGTGGTCCTCTTTAGATTCCTATATTTTGGGGTTCTGTGTACTTCTTGGACTTTTAAGTCAGTTTCTTTCACCAGGTGGGGGAAGTTTTCAGTCACTATTTCTTCGAGTAGGTTTTCATTAACTTGCTCTCTCTCTTTTTCTGGCACCCCAATAATTCGGATGTTGGCATGCTTGAGGTTGTCCCAGAGGCCCCTTACGCTATCTTCAATTATCTGAATTCTTTTTGTTTCTTGCTTTTCCAGCTGAGTGGATTTTGCTTCTTTGTATTTCAAATTTTTGACTTGGTTCTTGTGGCCCTCTGGACTGCTTTTAGGACTTTGTGTATTATTTTTTATTTCAGTCTGTGTAAGCTTGATTTCTAGTTGGTCCTTTTTTTTTATCCGTGAGGGTCTGGTTCATATCCTCAGAGACCTTGTTCATTTCCTTGAGGGTCTCATTCATTTGCTTGAGGTTCTCATTCATTTCCTTGTAATTCTCATTCATTTGCTGGTTGGTCTTGTTTATTTCCTGGTAATTCTCATTAAGTTGATCGGCCTTTTGTAGGAACCTCTTGAAAAGCCTTATAACCGTGGTTTTGAACTCTATGTCTTGTCGTCTTTTCTCCTCCATTTCTTTCACACCTGATTTCTTTCCATGTCTCTGCATGGTGGCTGCTTTATGTGGTGGATATCTTCAAAGGGACAATGGCTCAGCCTCCCCAGTTACCTGAGGTGGGTGCTCTTACTGCAATCCTTTATGGGTTGTATTCAGTATTTTTGAATTTAAACCTAGCTTTTTGTTGTTAGCCCTAGGAGGGTTTGACCTCCAGGCCAATTGGCTGTGAAGGGAGACTGTGTTCAGGTTGGATGGGCGGAGTCTCTGAGCTGCGCAGGTAGCGTCAGCGTCAGCTGCGTCCTATGCGTCGCTCGCGCGCGCGGGTCTCTGTTGGATGGGGATGGCTGCAGACTCCTCCAAGAGAAAGCCGCTAGTCTCTTCCCCTTGCCAGACCACTCCGTCTTTCCCCAAATGTGCCTGCACACCAAAAGTCTAGCCCGGGATTGTAAAAATAAATGGTTTCCAGAACCAGGAGACAAGTTTCCAGGGGGCAAGTCGCGGGTTTGCGTGACCCTTTCGCGGAAACTCGCAGTTCAGGAGCCTCTGCCGTGCCCCGCTTCCAGGGTGCGTCCCCCGGACCTCGGCCAGATCTCGCCTGGCACTAGGGGATCCGGACAGTGGGACGGATCTCGCCTGATGCTGGGGAATCCAGGCAGTGGGACGGGCGTTGCTGCTCCAGCCCCAGCCCGTGTGCGCGCAACCAGGACGGCTCCTAACCTGTTTCCATCTGAAAGACTCCGCTCCCGCCGCTTCTGAGTCTCAGTGTCCCACCTCCACTCCAGTTAGTGGAGTGTTCATTCAGCCAGCTTTCTGGCGATTCTGGGTGCTGTCTGTTCTACTGTTATGTTGTAGTTCCTAAATCGTTGCGCGGGGCAGAACAATAGGTGTTCACCTATGCTGCCATCTTTGCTTCTTTATCCTTAATAATAATTTTTGATAATTACATTTAGATATTTATCAACTATGTCGAGCTATTTCCTAGAGATTGTGACAATAGGTTATTTGACAAACAAATCACTTGTCCTGTCTTTAAAAATATATATTTTTATTGATTTCAGAGAGGAAGGGAGAGGGAGAGAGAGATAGAAACAGCAATGACTAGAAAGAATCATTGATTGGGTGCCTCTGGCACGTCCCCTACTGGGGATCGAGCCCACAACCCTGGCATGTTCCCTTGACCGGAATAGAACCTGGAACCCTTCAGTCTGCAGGCTGATGCTCTATCCACTGAGCCAAACCACCTAGGCTAGCTTTATCTCTTTTAATATGCTCTCATGATAGTTTCAGCAGAAGACTGGACAGGAGAAGAGGAAAATGTAATAAAGCTAAAGATACATATCTTAGAAGAGAAAGTTAATATATAAATCAATAAATAGCATAGAATCTTATTATAGAAAAAATCGTTAAAATACTTAAAATAATTGCACAGGAGTGGTAAAGATGAGAGAAGCTACTGGGTTTAAAAATATTTTAAAGTATGATTTGATTTGAAAAGTAGCATTGTACATATATTTTAAAAATGAACTTTAAAAAAAAAGTCTGGTCTAAATAATAAATATGGGATAAATGTGGACAAATATGTAACTCTTTCTCCTCCTCTCAAAGAAATAAATTATCCTCCAACCAAGGGTGGAGGGGAGCTGGAAACACCAGGGTAGTTTGATCTGGTGAATGTCTAAAAGAACCAGGCTTTGTAAGAACCTACTCCTCTCCTGTGCTGGACTGAATCCCAGAGGATTCATAGTAGTCCCAGACAGATTTGGGGGTCCAAATATGGAGGAGTCCTATGTCCTACTTCTTGTTGGGGCTTGCCTGGGGTGGGAATGGCTGCATGCGTGTGGGGTCAATTGGGAAAAAAGAAGACATATGTAAAACTTTAAACAATAAAAAATAATAAAGAAAAAAGAAATGGACACAGGGCATCACTGCATCAACATCTGCCACTTCCAGAACAGGACTTTGGATCTCATTGTTGCTGCCGCCACTGCCACCCAGAACTTATTCTCAAGTGTCCCTCACTTCCTCTTTACTATTGATTTGATGCCTGGGTAAGGATATCCTATGACCAACATCATGTGCCCATTCTCCAGCTGCTTGGGAGCAAGACGGTATTTGGCTTTTATCCGGAGGGGATGGCCACTGTCCAAATATATTGTGGCATCCCTCAACCCTTGCCCTACTCAGAGGAAGAAGGTTCTTGCTCATACAGTCAAATATGACAGTGTCTAGTATGCTTGACTGAGAATACCTTGAGTCAACCAGATTTATTGGAACTGACTACATTTAATGTCCGCCACTAGGAGTGGGAACTTAAAGATATAACATATGATTTAAAGTCAACCATGGAAGAAGATAAACTTACATTTTCACACATCAGAGCTTTGGCCTGAAAAATGTATACCTGGTTTATCAGTAGAATAAATGACACCTTACTTGAGCACTTGACCGTCACAGCCACCATGGACTTCATGCTTTTCTAGACAGGAAGCTGAGACTCTTTACACCAGGGCCCAGATTCAGTGTTGGGTCTTTTGTTCTCCAGTCCTGAACCCTTTCCAGGGTTACATTGTGATTTGTTCTCAAGATGTAAGGGCCCGATGGTTACTGAGTCAGACTACTCTGGATGATTTTTTTCTGAGCTCCTCTCTTGAGCATGGTGCCATTCCCCCTTCTTTTATGTCTTTGCACATGTCTGAAATGCTGCACATCTCCAAACATGCTACTGAAATTTAATAAATGCCACAGAATTCATTCTTTCTAGCCCACAGTCCTGGGCCACCAGAAAAACAAAGAACGAGATATTCTTTGCCTACCCACGCTATTTTTTCCCCAATTACTTGTCCAAGCCCCTTTCCTCCTCTTGCATTCCTTGGAGTGGGAGGGATGAGGAGAGGAGAAAGGCGTTTTGCAGGTAATCTTGTGTGCTGAGCTTCACTCTGACTGTTCTAGGAGACATTGTGGGTCCATGCCTTTCTTTACCTCCCCTTAGCTGGGCAGAGTGCTCAGGGGGCAGAACATGTTTAAGACCAGCACCGTAATAGGTGTGAGTAAGAAACATATCTGTTTCCCATTAGGGAGATTAACTTCCCTGTTGGGGTTGTTGTTACAGGACTAAGTAGGGAAGCTGCTTGGGGCAGACTGGTGCCTCTTCTGACTGGGTGGGCGGTGCCCCCTCCCAGCTCCCTCTCTGAAGCAGGCAGCCTTCTTTTCCTTCCTCTGATGGTGAGATGGGTCCAAGGCCCTGCTTTAAGTGGGGACACTACAGCACTGCGCAGTGATGGTGGACCGTATTTTCCAGGACAGTAGAGAGTGGAGGAGGGAAAACAGGTCCTGTGTATTTTACAGCTGCTTCATGTTGAACCGCAGGATGGTTATATTTTATAGTAACTATAGCATCGATATTGGCTTCCCACTCAACATGTCTGTATTACTTACATCAACCCAACCCTAGCATGGAGCCTCACAGGGTGTAATGTAGCCACCATGGAGTAAACATTCAATGAGTAAAAGAATAAAAACTCTTTCCAAACTTAGAAGCAGATGTGAATCCCTATATTTAGTAGGCAATGAGGGTGCAATGAAGAATATCAATGAAAAACAGGTGACAACCAGTTGTAGCTATTTGCTTATTTTTGGGCAGTTCTTCCCTCTCTCCATTCCTTCCTCCCTTCCTTCACTTTTCCCCTTCACATTCTTTTACCCCTCCCTCCCTCCCTCCTCCCTCCCTCCCTCCTCCTCCCTCCTCCCTTTCTTTCCTCCCTCCCTTCCTCCCTTCCTCCCTTCCTTCCTTCCTTCCTTCCTTCCTTCCTTCCTTCCTCTTCTTCTTTTTATTTCCCTTCTTCCCTTCCTATCTTTTTTTTGTAATTTTCATTATGACAATTTTCAAACAAATACAAAAGTGGAGAGAATTGTCCAATGTACCTGTCACCCAGATTTAATAACCATCTATTTTTCTGCTTTACTATTTTTTTATCTTTCTTTTTTCACACTCATTTTGGGATAGTTAAAGCAAAACCCAGCCAAAGCATGCTGTCACCTACAGTTGTTTTAGTGTGTATCACAAACAGAATAACACTTAAAAAATCTGCAACCAAAATGCCATCATCACACTGTCTCCCTCCAAATTAACCATCGGTCTGTAATACAATCTGATCTCTAATTTGCATTTGGCTTTCATCTTTTCAGGACTTCCTATAAGATTCCTCCTTAAATCTTAATTTGTGGCTTATGATTAGTGCTTTCCTACTGTAGATGGCAACCTCTAGCACATTGAACCTCAAAACCCCAATTGAGTACCTGTCATTACTGAGTGAATAACTTACACCTCCCTTAATGCATTTGAGGGACACGTCACAAGCACTTGAAATGCTCCCAGCAGTCTGAGAGGCTCTGAAGCTATCACGGTGAATAAGGTGGACAGTGTCTTTGGCCTCAAAGAACTTACCGTTTCCAGGGGCCAGCTGGGAACCAGGATATCTCAGGTGTTCTTGAATGGCTTCTGACACTTCACACTCAGTATGATGGAGTCAGTCTGGTCACGTTGGTCACTTTGCCCCTAAAACGCCAGCTCTCCTTAAGATTCCGATGTCTGGCAGTGGTCTCACCATTCTTCCTGCTTCCCAAGCTCTGCACTGTGACTCTTTCCCTTCATCTTCCACATCCTGTCAGTTCCAAACATGGCAGTTTTTTTCTCCTGAAACGTTTTTTTTTCATATCCATCCTTTTTTTTTTTTTTTTTAAAATCAGGGAAAGCAGCCTTTTGTGATGGAGACGGAGAAACCAACTGTGTTAGAATGTTTATTCTACATTCTGCCATCTACGTCGGGGCAAACTGAGGAGTCAGCAGCAGCTCTGAGGACCTGGAGTCCAGCCTTTTGTGAGGTGGGTCCAAGGATGTGATGCTGGGCTAGAGATACAAGAATATAGTGGGAACATCCTGGAAAATATAACCGTGCATCCCGTATGTTGTGTGTGGCAAGCAAGGAATGGGCAAAAAGGCAAGGAAGCTGTGACCAGGAATGGGACAAGGTCGGGCAGATGTGAAGCATGACACTGGGCGATCCATCTGGAATTGGTTTAGAAGCAGAATGAATGCTTAATCACCTCCTTTACCTAATAGCTTTCTGGGGCCATGCACCAGACAACACTCATTTATGATTTCATAGTTCTGCCGGTCAGCAATCCTGACAGCTCAGCGTGGTCCTCTGCTCAGGGTCTCTGAGAATCCAGGTGTTGGCCAGCCAGGAGGCGGCGGAAGTCAGCTATCATTTCTATGCTGCCCAACCCTGCAGGCTTTCCAATATGACCTTCTTTATCCGATGGGGACGAGTTCTCCTTTCTCTGCAGTATTTTTCACCCATGGTCTTGACATGAACATAATCGTTCTACCTGTTTCCTCAGCTTGATTTAACGTAAGAGTCTCGGCTCTCTGTTTATTTTTTGAAAACACAGAATTCGTTCAGAGGTTTGGAAAGATTATTGCTTTCTCTGTGTGTACACGTGTGTTTTTATTTAAATTGCAGTTTTGTAACTTCATGATCTCACCCCATTGAAAACTGAGATGCTCAGACCCATGGCCGTTTCTCATTGATCTCAAGGCCATCTGGACTATTTAGTGTATTTAACACATGATCACATCAACAATAAGCTCTCTAATTGGTTTTCAAGAAGACTTTTTTTTTACTTACTGTACAGAAATTATTAAAAATGAGTCTCCTATTATTAGACCCATTGTATACTCCTCTGGATCACTTATCACTTTATCTCAAAGGATTTGGGAGTTTGTTAGTTGTGGTTTTCATTTCTGAGGTTAGCGTGTAAAAATGACTGAGGATTTTCAACAAGCTACATGACCATACCAAATATGTGATTAGATATTTATAAACATACTGCTCAAAATAAAGCACCTTCAATGTTTTTCAAACAAGTGGGAACACTGTTTTCTTTCCTTAATCTGGGGTTTCAATGAATTCATTTAGCATTTTAGGAAGAATTTTCCCCTCAGGTTCTTTCAGGATCCAATAGTTAGCCTATGTAAGATTTTAAAATAATACATTTATTAGAAGTTAAAAAATCCGATCCATTTGCCTTGGAAACCAATGGTAATCTTTATTTTTAATTAATTTTTTTAAAAAATATATTTTATTGATTTTTTACAGAGCGGAAGGGAGAGGGATAGAAAGCCAGAAACATCGATGAGAGAGAGACATCGATCAGCTGCCTCTTGCATGTCCCCTACTGGGGATGTGCCCGCAGCCAAGGTACATGCCCTTGTCGGAATTGAACCCGGGACCCTTCAGTCCGCAGTCCGACGCTCTATCCACTGAGCCAAACCGGTCTCGGCTATTTTTAATTAATTTTAAATCTTTATTCAGATTAATACAGTTGTTCCTTTTTTCCCCCCATAGCTCCCCTCCATCCAGTCCCCCCCCCACCCCATACCTTTACTCCCTCCCCCATTGTCCTGATGTATGATTTTTGTCCAGTCTCTTCCTGCCCCCGATAACAGTTCCCTCACCCCACCCCAAGGATTGTCAGTCCACTCCCTTTTTAGCCCTCGAGTCTATTGTATTTACCAGATTATTCTGTTCATCATATTTTTTATTTACTTGATTTTTAGATTCACTTGTTAATAGATATGTATTTGTTCATAATTTTTATCTTTATCTTTTTCTTCTTTTCTCTCTCTCTCTCTCTCTTTTTTTTTAAGCAAATCATGTTTTTATTTGTATGTAAGGTGAAGGGAATGGCATTTCAAGAAAAGCTCCAGGGGTTATTTTTGAAACCATCTAAATAAAATGCTCCCCACAAGTTTCCAATTCTTGGGGATGTCAAATCCTGTGAGGGAGGGTGTGTGCTTGTATCCACACACACATATATAAAGACAAACTCTCTTTATATATGTATGTCTCCATTGCTATATAAATCCTCCTAGACACAGACTCAGGCTCTCTCCCTCTCACGCATGCACATATAGGTATACGTAGTATCTCATTCTCTGAATTACATCAGACATGACACCCTGCTCCAATGTAATTCGCTTAGAGTGATTTGTCTGTTTAGAAAAAATTCACAGTTCCTCAACAGTAGTTAAAAATCCCAGGTCAGCTGCTGTCTGTGAAATACTGTTCTCCTATCCTTGCATGAGGTAGACTTCCCAACTGGGGAGAGAAAACGATACATGAGGAAGAAGGGTTATGTCTTTTTCCTTTGTTGGACGGAAGGCCCCTTTTTGCTTTGTTCTTCGGGGGCTGCTGATGACTTCGTGGAGGAAGCTTCCTGAGGGGACCTGCCTGGCCACTCTGCGATCTCGGACCTCGCCTCCTGAGGAAACGGGGGTGATGTACAGCCGTGCCCTCCCCCCACCTCCCGTGGGAAAGCCGCCGTGCATGGCTGAGAATCCGCTTCCTGTCTTCCCTGAGAACTGATGGCGGCTGTGCAACAGTTTTATGCGGGCAGTTGGCCACCATGTGTGTGATGCTCTGACAGTAATGGCACTTCTTTGGCTGAGGAGGTAGACTACATTCCTTAGCATGATGATCAAGGCCACCACAGTTGTAGCATCTATCTCCCTTTGGGTTTTCTTTCACTTCCTAAACAGGGGATTCCGCCAGGTCCTGTTACCCGTATTGATTCAAGGCCTTTGGAAGATTTTTTAAATGTGAATTCCACTGGTTCTCCTTCTTTTAGGCTTCTAAATCCTTCCATGAATAATTTGCTTTGGTGTACGAATACATCGACTGGAATATCCAAGGGGCTTCCCTCTTGGTTTATCATGGAGATGAATCCAAATCCCATTCGCACATTGAACCACTTACAGTGGCCAGTTCCGTGCAGAACCTGGGATTCCTCCTCTGCCTGCTGCGGCAGCTTCCCAGGCTCCTCGCCACCACCTTTGCTTGCCCCGCTTGCACATTGCTGATTTAACACTGATCCCATTTACAAAGAGCAATTTCCAGCGAAACTCTTGTCTCGGGCGGGCACCAGGAGGAAAGAGGAATGGCGGAGATGGTTGGAACTAGTTTAAATGCACCTTCTTTCTCTTCTTAAAGAATACCTTTCAGCATTTCATATAATACTGGTTTGGTGTTGATGAACTCCTTTAGCTTTTTCTTATCTGTAAAGCTCTTTGTCTGACCTTCAATTCTAAATGACAGCTTTGCTAGGTAGCATAATCTTGGTTGTAGGTTCTTGCTATTCATTGCTTTGAATATTTCTTGCCACTACCATCTGGCCTGCATAGTTTCTGTTAAGAAATCAGCTGACAGTCATATGTAATTAACTGTTTTTCTCTTGCTGCTTTAATATTCTTTCTTTGTCTCTTGCTCTTGGCATTTTAATTATGATGTGTCTTGGTGTGGTCCTCTTTGGATTCCTTTTGTTTGGGGTTCTGTGCACTTTCTGGACTTGTAAGTCTATTTCTTTCACCAGGTCGGGGAAGTTTTCAGTCACTATTTCTTCAAATAGGTTTTCAGTATCTTGCTCTCTTCTTTTGGTACCCCCATAATTTGGATGTTGATACACTTGAGGTTATCCCAGAGGCTCCTTAAACTATCTTCATATTTTTGGATTCTATTTTCTTTTCACTTTTCCTCTTGGGTGTTTTTTGCTTCTTTGTATTTCAAATATTTGACTTGATTCTTGTGATCCTGTAGTCTGCTGTTGCATCTTTGTATACTATTTTTTACTTCAGTCAGTGTATGCTTAATTTCAAGTTGGTCTTTTTTCATATCCTTGAGGGTCTCACTAAATTTATCAGCCTTTCCTAGAAAATTCTTGAAAAACCTCATAACCATGGTTTTGAACTCTATATCCAGTCATTTGTTTTCCTCCATTTCTTTCATTTGTGGTCTGTTTCTTTGTCTCCACATTTTGGATGCTCCCCTGAGTTGATCGAGTGGCTTTGTGTGCTAGGTGTCCTATAAGGTTCAGTGGCTCAGCCTCCCCAGTTACCTGAGATGGACACTCTTGGTGCATCCTTTTGTGGACTATGTGCACCATCTTGTTGTAGTTAATCCTTGATCGTTATTGGTATCACTGGGAGGAATTGACCTCCAGGTCAATTGGCTGTGAGGATTAGCTGTGTCTACACTGGGAGAACTTAAGTGCTGGAGACACCCTTATGAGGCAAGACTTGCTTCAGAGTGGCTTTGGTGCTCACTGAGTCTGGCCCCTGAGTGTGTCCCTTATGTCCCTTGGTTGTAATCTGGATGGTCCTACTCTGCCCCCTGGGTACATTGGCTCTTGGATCTCCAAGGAGGTGCTAATTTAGACTCTGCCTGAGGCCCCAATGGTCATCTTGAAGAAAGTGCTCTTAGGAAATCAAAACAATACTTATAGGTATTTAAAGATAACATTCACCCAGTTAAGTACTATTGTCTGATGGAAATGAGATGACAAAATTGATTTCAATTTTTTCATCTTAATTTTCTGATTCAGAATTCATTTAACCTAATGTTGACTTGCGATAGTTTCCTGAGGGAAAAAAATTCACTGAAAACATTATTTCTGGAGGTCTTTTGGTATTTTAAAATTGATGTTGCCTACTGTTCAGGACTTGAGTTGGCTAAGAAGGGGGTTAGGATGGTTTTAGTACCATTGTCTTTCCCTCATGCTTCTCCTCTTTTCCTTAGCAGATAAAAGCAGTGGTCTGTAGTTGGTGCTTAGTACATCAGTTTGAGTGAATGAATGAATGAAGGAGTGAGGATAACATAAAAGTAAGGAGGCTATGTTTTCTGGTGTGGTTTTCATCCTCTGTAAGGTGGCAGGTGACTTGCAGGAACCAAGAAGAGAACAGCTGCTTCCCATCACCTTCCCCCAAACTCCAGCAGCGGGTGTTGCTGTGACCTCAGTCTTCCTGGCACTTACAGCACAGGGAGGACGTGCAGGTTCAGAAATCTTGTGAAATAAAGTCAAGAAAATTTACAGGATGCCTGCGGGGCAGGGGGTACCAAAAAAGACCAAATGGGAGTTTATGTAGTGACTGTACCAGCAAAAACTTCCCCTGGTGGCTGGCTGTGAAGTCTAGAATTTGGCTCCTAGTGTCATCGAGAGTGACACATGTTATTAATGGCACTGCTTCCTGGAATCTACTTGAATCTTACAAATTTCTCTCTTGCTCTCTCCTGTGTTCTCTCTCTCTCTGTCTCTCTGCCTGTCTTTCTATGTCACTTTCTCTTCCTCTCTCCTTTTCTCCATCTCTCACACACTCTATCTTTTCCAAGGTGGTAGTGGACAGGTGTAGAGAAGGCAGCTGTATCAGTGCCTGCAGAGGTGGAGGAACAGTTCCTCCAGTGATAGGCACATTCATGAACTCAGGGTCATACTCCAAGAACATCTAAAGATGAATCAGCATCAGCATGAGGTACTTTGAGTTTTTTGGCATTTCCCAAGCTACCGGAGTGGGGGGGGGGGGGACAAAAAGGTGGAAATGAATCATTTCATGTAAATAAAACTTCAATAGTACTTTTCTGGAAAAAAACAGAAACAGCCCATCATAGAAACAACAGTGTCTGTGCCAAGAGGGAAGTAAGCAGGGAGCAGTTTGAACATGCACCAGGTCACCTCCTGGAGTGGCCGGGCCTTGCCCATGGGCAAAAAGTGAAATGATTCATGCAGGAAAATAAATATGTAAATTAATATCATGATGAGAATCATGATCAATAGGTGTCAGAGGGAATGATAAAGCAACTAGGCAATGAGATGTTAAGGAATTAGCTTCCTCCTAGAACTTTAAGATTAAGCCTGGGACTACTGGTGTTGTTACTATTATCATTTGCAGACAAAATTTCCAGTGACTGGTATCTGGAGTTCGCTCCTTGATCCTTGATAGGGCTGTTGGGGTTTTGATTACTTCAGAATTTCCTCACTGGAGCTGTATGGCAAGACCTAACATTTCAAGTGCTCTCTTGAAAAATCTTTGAAACTAGAAAGTTTCCAAAGACCAAAGTGTGAATCCCCTGCTCTCACCAGATTTGCCCTCTACACGGGAGAAGGGCCCCACTGGCTAGTTCCCTCGTTAGCCAGATTGGTTGCACTTCCTATGGAGCTCAACCTTTGCTTCACTGCCCATCTGCAAAATTATCCAAACAGGCAGTGAGGCACCTCACTCTCTTGATACTACAAAGCCTGTCTCCCACAACCCTTGGTTGTTTAATCTACTCCCAAGTGCCACTCCTGTCAGACCCTGCCTGGCAGGGAGTGGCCTCCTCTCCTAGGCTCTAAGAACAGTGACTAATAGTGCCTTGTTGTGGGTTCAGCCATTGGATACTATTTAGGGTGGGGTACACCTCCTTCACTAACAGTGCTGGGATTTTGTCATTTATAAGAAATACTAGAGGCCTGGTGCATGAAATTGGTGCATGGAGGGGCAGGGGATGTCCCTCAGCCCAGCCTGCACCCTCTCCAATATGGGACCCCTCGAGGGCAGACATCTTCTCACAATTCAGGACTGCTGGTTCCAAACTGCTTACCTGCCTGCCTCCCTGATTGCTCCTAACCGCTTCTGCCTGCCAGCCTGATCACCCCCTAACCATTATCCTGCCGGCCTAAATGATGTCTAACTGTTCCCCTGCCAGCCTGTTTGCCCCCAACTTCCCTCCTCTGTCAGCCTGGTCACCCCCTAACTGCCCTCCCCTGCAGGCCTGGTCCCTTCCAACTGCCTTCCCTTGCTGGCCTGATTGCTCACAACTGCCCTCCCTTGCAGGGCCTGTAACCTCCCAATGGCCCTCCCCTGCTGGCCATCTTGTGGTAGCCATCTTGTGTCCACATGGGGGCAGGATCTTTGACCACTCCAGAGGGCAGCTCTCCTGTGTGTTGAAGTGATGGTCAATCTGCATATTACTCTTTTATTAGATAGAATAGAATAGTGCATGGGTGGGGGCCAGCTGGTTTGCCTTGAAGAGTGTCCCAGATCAGGGTGGGGGTTCCCTTGGGGTGAGGGGCGGCCTGGGTGAGGGGCCTGTGGAGGTTTACAGGCCAGCCATGCCCCCCAGCGACCCAAGTGGAGGCCCTGGTATCTGGAATTACAATGTCTACAATTGAAATTTTGTAGCATGGATCAAAGCCAAGCCATTTCTGTTTGAAACTTTGTAGCCTAGCGTGGAGGCCTAGGCTGGCAATGGCAGGCAGAAATCTTGGCTTCCTTCATTGCCAGGGAAACCCAAGTCTCTGTTCTCTCCAGCTCAGTGGCTGCCGCCATTTCTGTATCTTTTATAACTGAAACTTTGTAACACTGAGTGGAGACCTAGGCACACAACAGCAGGCGGAAAGCTTGGCTTCCTCTGTTGCCAGGGAAACCCAAGCCTTCCTCCTGCTTTCAGTGGTGGCAGACATCTTGGTTGGGATCTATTTGCATAATCTGCTCCTGATTGGCTGGTGGGCATGGCTGTGGGCATGGCCTGTGGGTGTAGTGAAGGTATGGTCAAATTTGCATATTACTCTTTTATTAGATAGGATATTTGGTCATTTCAAAAACCAAAATATATTTCTCATATCTAGTTGGTCTTCTTCCACAGTTTCTGGCTCATAGAGCCCACAAATCCTTGGAATTTCTTGAACAATGGAACAATGAGAGTGTCTTTTGTCATAGTATTTGGTCTGTTGTCCACAGTTCTGACCTCAGAGCCATAAAGGTGAAGAGGGCATCCTGTTATTCAAGCCGGTCCATTTCCACCAC
Organism: Antrozous pallidus; assembly: GCA_027563665.1. Classification (NCBI taxonomy): domain Eukaryota; kingdom Metazoa; phylum Chordata; class Mammalia; order Chiroptera; family Vespertilionidae; genus Antrozous; species Antrozous pallidus. The sequence continues at coordinate 9,754,533 of CM050510.1, forward strand.
AGCTGGGTTTATATTAATGTAGTGACTTAGAAAGAAGCGAAGGTTGGGGGCTAGTTCAGCCATGAATAGAGGATGGAAACTTGCAGTTTTATCCCACTGACCTCTGGGGAAGTTAGGAGGGACTGGAGGTTGAATCAATCACCAATAATCAATGATTTAATCAGTCATGCCTATATAATGAAACCTCCATAAAAGTCCAAAGAGAAGGGGTTTGGAGAGTTTCAAGGCTGGGAAACCAGAGTGTTTCCACATACCACCCTGCAGGGTCTGAAACTCCACAAGGACAGAAACACCTTGGTTTGTTACCTCCCTTTATAAATCTCTTCATCCAGCTATTGATTTGTATCTTTTAAGATTCTTTGTAATAAATCAGTAATCTAGTGAGTAAATGGGTTTCCTTAGTTATGTGGGCCACTCTCGCCAATTATTCAAACCCAAGTAGGGGGTCATTGGAACCTCTGATTTATAGCTGGTAGGTCAGGAGCACGAGTAACAATGTGGACTTGTGACAGGTGTCTGGAGCCCAAGGAAGCAGTTGTGGGAACCTCCACTCACCATCTGGACTTATGATGGGCATCTGAAACAGAGGGCAGTATTGTGGGGCAGGTCCCTTAGCCTGTAGGATCTGATGCTATCTCCAGGTAGAGAGTGGCAGAATTACGTTGAATTGTAGGAACCTTAGCTGGTGCTGGAGCATTGCTTGTTGGGAAACCCCACCTCACTATTGGAACTGAGTGCAGTACTCTTTTGATAGTGAATAGGAGGTTATCAGAATACTAGAGGCCTGGTGCATGAAATTCATGCACTCGGGGTGGGAGGGTGGTCCTCAGCCAGGCCTGTGACCTCTGGCAGAACAGGAGCCCTTGGTGGATGTCTGACTGATGGCTTAGGGCCCTCCTTACAGGAGAGGCTTCTGCCACCACTGCTGCACTTGCCAGCAGTGAGCCCAGCTCAGGGCTTCTGGCTGAGTGGTGTTCCCCCTGTGGGAGTGCACTGACCACAACGGGCAGCTCCTGCATTGAGCGTCTACCCCCTGGTGGTCAGTGCGTGCCATTCGTTCCACTGCTTGGTTGATTGCATATTAGCCTTTTATTATATAGGATGTGCTCTCATGATTCTTGGGCAGTGGCCAATGGTTGGTCTACCCAGTGGCCAAAGGGATTTCTGGGGCCACCCATTTGCAGATGCATGGGGAGCCAAACACAGTCAGAATAAGGAATCAATAAACACAGAACTGACCTGATCATTTAGTTTCTGGATCAAACCTCATAATCCAGACACCAGAAAATAATCAGAAATCTGAAGTTATTCAATGAAAAAATGAACTCTGTTTTATTCTATCTTCACATCCTGTCTTTCCCCATGGTGAAGTGCAATCTTTAAGACTTAATAGTGCTTTGAAATCAGTGCTTTGTTTTATGTTTGGTAACTGTAGTTCTTGAAGCTCTTGATTGCATTGCTTAAGATAAATTTGATATAGAAACATCAACAGGGAAAAGCAATGAAAACATTAGTTAAATTGAACTAGAATTCAGAAGCAAGGGGCTACTTTAGATGTTTTCATCTTAATAAAAGCAGCCAAAACACTAAACAGAGGTTAAGTTGTACTCATAGCAACTATTACTTTAAATTTGGCTGTGTTACTATCAGTGTCAAATATATGCTTTTTCCCCCCTATGTAGAACCTCAAGTGTCTTATGCTGGCCAATTAGGTGCAGTAATATATTGAAAATAAGTTTTAAAAATACAGTTTTCACTTTATTTCACAAAATGAGCAGTGCAAGCTGGGATGTGGAGCTATAAGGTCATCACAAAAAAAAAATTACACAGCAAAACTATTATCTTTGGCTTTTTATTCCTACCAGTTTGCCAACTTGCTGCAAGTTATACTTATCAAGGGATCATACTCTTTTTCCTTCTTGTTTCATCTTGAACCCTAAAATGCTAACAGAGATCATGAATGGCATTTGCTTTAATTAGCTAGTGTTGCAATTGCTTGCTACATCTCCCAATATCTCTAAAAATAAACTTCCTTTGATTCCAGCTTTAAACTGACATCAAATGTGCTCAGAGGAGAGAAGAGCATTACTTATCTATAATATGTCTGTTTATATTTCTGACTGGTATGCTTTATCACACAGTCCTTGGTTTATGTTAGAAAAGGATGGACCTAGAATAAGTTAGCAAAAACCACAGGCATTCTTTTGAAATAACTCATAATGGGACATGTTCTTTAAAAAGAATATTTAAAGTTTGCAAAAAGTCAATTTGTACAGAAAGAATTTCATTTTATCCACTCTGTGAAACTTGAAATAAAACATTACAGTATAATATACTGGAGGCCTGATGCACGAAATTCATGTGAGAAGCTCAGCCCTTGAGCCACCGTGGCTTGGCCCTTGCAGCCCCAGCTTCGTCTGGGAAGTTGTCTGATCTAATTAGCATATTATGCTTTTATTATTATAAATATTATACAGGTGCAGTTCCTTTTTTTTTTTTAACAGGAATGTATTGAGTGAATATCAATTGGGTTATTGAAATGAAACAATTTTGACCTAGTGGACACAGAAAGACATCGTCCAAAGAAGGGATAGAGTTATGCAAGAATGTTATTTAATAGCTGAGAGTCTTTATTGGCTAGAATTCAAAGGAAACCATTGCCAAATGCAGATATGAAATTCAACAGAACGTGCGGTAGGCAGAATTCTAAGATGGCCTCAAAGTGCCCCCTCTTCCCAGCCTGCCCCCCTGTGGAGTACAAGGCCGTGTGATCCCCGGGAATGTGAATATGATGGATTTTGCTCCATGATTAGGTTATGTTACAAGGCACGGTTGACTTTAATGCAGGGAGATTATCCATGTGGTCCTGACCCAAGCACATGGTTTCGGTCACAGGGGAGGAAGTTGGAGATTTAAAGCAGGAGAAGGATTCCATGTACTGTTACCAGCTTCATCATGAAAGAAGCCAAATGGCCGAAAATTGTGGGCAGGCTCTAGGAGCTGAGAGTAGGCTGCTGCTGACAGCCAGCAAAGAAGCGGGGACCTCAGTCTACCATTGTAAGGAGCTACTGATAGCAAGAACGAGCTTGGGAGCAGACTTTTGCCTTAACCCACCAGCCTAGAACTCAGGGCAACCAGCACCTTGATGTTGACCCTGGGAAATCCTAGTAGAGAATGCTCTCATGCCAAGCCAGACTTCTGACCTAAAGAACTATGAGCTAGTAGTGTACGGACATTGCTTTAAGCTGCGAAGCTTGTGACAGTTTGTTATACAGAAATACAAAAACGAACGCAGGACATACAATGATCTTTTACAGGAATTATAAATGGGAAAATTTACAATTATTCATCATCCGTCTTCACAGACGAGGTGGGAAGATAGCAGAGGGCTGGAACGAATGATCAGCCATCTCAAACTACCTGTGGTGAAGCACTAGGTTTGCTCATTTTCAAACTGTCATGGACTGATTCTTTTATAATCGATGATAAAAATAAATCAGTACAAAAATGAAACAAAAACGCAAATATATCCAAAGATCAATCCCTAACTTGCTATTATTAGATGCAAATAAAGCTTCTTTGTCAAATTGCGATAGATGTTTGTAAGCACCTATTCTTAATTTTTGTACTTTTCACTAATTAGTAAGAAATAACCCACGAGCCGGGTCTTGTCTGCTGACCACATTTTGAGTAGCGCTGGTTTAGATCACATTAAATTTGAACATTTCTGAGACTAAAAACATTGAACTGTTCTAAGACTCAAGAGAAAAATTTAGCAATCTGTGTGTTTTCAGCTGCTTTTAAATCAGGATAACTTAGTAAAACTGATATGTTGGCCCTGAAACCCTTTTATCACTAAAACCCTAAACTACAATGAAAATGAAGAAGTGGTTTATATGAGCTTGACAGAACTGTGCTAAAAATATTGTCATGAGGCCTGAAAGTTTGTGTGTCTTGAGAGTCTAGAGAATAACACTAATTTATAGTTCCTTTCAAATAAGTGAAAATTCTTCAAGTTGACCACTTTATGATAACATGGTGGTAGTCATTATCCCCATCCCCAACAATTCCTGAGTTTAGAGAATGAAAAACCACAAAGGCACCTAATTGACTTATATAGACACATTATGCCCAGGAAGCACTTATTCTGTTGATTACCATTATTCATTGATATTTTTGGCTTTATTCTCAAAATCTTCATGTTGTACCAACAACCATGAACTATACTCATTAGCTCTAGCATTTTACGTAGGCAAAGTCAGTTTATTAATCAGTTGAGTGGAAAGGACTTCTGTCTTTCCCTGTTAGTCTTTCTTACTGTTGAAAAAAATTTGTTACAGCACTTAAAAGAAGGGTTTCTGATAAGTTATTATTTGCAGGCAAGCTGTGTAAAGAATGCAGGATGGTTTAACCATGATTTCAGTAAGAGGAGCCAAGAGCAGCAGGATGGCTTATGGCATGTTCATATCATACCTTTCATGTCTTATGCTTCATGAGGCTTGCCCATCTATGGAGAAAAAATGGCATGGATAATGGCCATTTTATAGAACACAGCACTTGTCGAAACTAGTTTGGCTCAGTGGATAGAGTGTCGGCCTGCGGACTGAAAGGTCCCAGGTTCGATTCTGGTCAAGGGTATATGTATCTTGATTGCGGGCACATCCCCAGTAGGGGGTGTGCAGGAGGCAGCTGATTGATGTTTCTCTCACATCGATGTTTCTAACTCTCTATCCCTCTCCCTTCCTCTCTGAAAAAAAAATCAATAAAATATATTAAAAATAATAATAAAAAATAAAACGCAGCGCCATATACCTGGAAGCAATATCAGGACCATTGAATATCGATCCTTACTGACTGTTTCTCTTAAGTCTCTGGTGGACCTTGCTGATCACCAACATTCTTCCCACCGACTCCAGATGTAGCCTTGCAATTGTTCTCAACGTAGTATTCTAGGTGGTTAATAACCTGTTGAGATTAACTCAAAATTAAACCTATATACTCTCCTTATATATAACTTAATCCCAGATGGATTCTATCTCTTCTCTAGATTAAAGCGATTGCCACTTATTCTCTCTAAAGGGCATCTGGGCTTACAGGTAGAAGTGGAGCCCCATATAAAGAAACCAATATCCTTAATATACTTTCTAGATACAGGGACCTGGTTAGATTAAAATGTTTAAAATACATCGTCTTTGGACAGCTATCTATCAAAGTTCCCCAGTCTGTGGTAAGCCTGAGTTTTTGATAGATTCACGCAGAAACCCTGAAAATTGGGTTTAGATCAAACTACTGCCAAGAGAGTGCACAACTGGTTAAGATGTTACTCTTAGTGATTGGCCAATGGCTTTTCTATCAACTTAAAAGCAGAAGAGAGAATCAAGTGCAATTTTATTGGGGCCAGCCCTTGGTTGGCATATATTATAGTTTCACTCATGACTAATGAAATGGGATAGAGTGTACTCACTAAATTTGCAGATGGGTAAGTTGGCCAGGATTTTATATAGCTGACTAGAAATGAATTAAAATTCAGAAAGACCGTAGTACTATAAACATGTGTAGTGTTCTTTCTGCAAGCCCCATCAAAATGTAGAGAGCAATAGAAGCATTGCTGCAAATACATCTACGTTTGGCAAAAATTGTATATGGAAATAGCAAGTAATTGGCCAAGATTTGGAAACTGCTTTGCAATAGATGCGACTGGGTGTGTTAGGGTGTGTTAGGTTAGATTATTACAGGGGCATCACAATTCTGGATATATGTGTATACCCAATGCTTCATAGAGGAGGAGCTTAAAGTGAAGCACACCATTGCAAGTGTACATGACATTAAACAAGACAAAGAATTTGGAAGGACACTGCAGCTGATTTTAAAAAAATTTTACATGAAATAGGATAGGCATATACATCCTAAAACTTATTTCTGAACTGTTGTAGTCCAGTGATCTTGTAGTTCCTGGGTATTGAATAAAAACCATCATGAATTTTTCTGATTAATTCACCTTGATTTTTTTGGTAGAGTTAACAGCCTGAGAATGAAAGATAAAGCAAGGGAGGCAATATATCATAACTTTAGGAGGGTTTTATAATATAAACTACATGACAAAATGATCAAAACTTTCTGAAGTTCAAACAACGATTTAAAATGAATGGGGGATGACTTCTGGGATGGTGGAGTGATAAATATGTATGTTAAAAAAGAAAAGTTATTTCAAATTAATTACCTAATCTTCCACTTTAAGACATTAGAAAAAAAGGAGAAAACTAAATATAAGGCAACCCAAAGGAAGAAAATAATAAAGATTAGGGTGGAAATTAATGGAACAGAGAATAGAAAAAGAATAGAGAAAATCAACAAACCCCAAAAGAGAAGATTAAAACTCAAAAATACGAATGGAGGTGAAGATTTCACTGCTGATCCCACAGAAACAGAAGGAGCTCAAGGGGATACGTTGAACAACTCTATGCCAAAAAATTAAATCCCTAGAAAACCACAAACTTCTAGAACTGACTAAAGAAATAGCACAACTAACAAAATGAAAAAGAGATAAACTAAACTTCATTAAAATTAAAAACCTCCATTGGTCTTCTTTGTTCCCCATACTAGTACTATCATCAAGAACTGCATATATGCAAAACCCTGGACACAGACAATTGGGTGGTGAAGGCTTGAGCAGGAGGATAGGGGAGGATGGGAGCAAACTGGAAGAGATTAATGGGGGAAAAAGGAGGACATATGTAATACTTTCAATAATTAAAGATTGAAGGAAACAAATAAAGTGTACAATTAAAAAGTAATTGCTCAGCTAAAAATATTCTAACCACACCATTATTTTTACTTGCTTTTTAAAAGCTTTATTAAAATACTAGTGGCTGGTGCATGAATTCATGCACATCGAAAGGAAATTAATTAAAATACATATCTTAATATTGCTATTTGCCCTTTATGTATAATAGAAGTGTCAGAGATGAAAGAAAATTAGTAAAATGTATATAAAAATAATATATAAATTGATTAATAAATAAAAAGAACAACATGATCTAACAACAAAGATATGATATAAAAATAACAGTGATAAAAACAATGACTGATAAATTGATTAAACTTATTCCAATATCTCCCTGTATACCACATTAAGACTAAAAACACAGAATGCTTGACTAATTTTCTTGTGATAAAGTATTTACAACTTTAACTTTAATGTCACAGGCTCTTTGAACTCAAAAGAAAGCAACATACTAGTATATCTGACCATGTCTAAAAACAGGTTCAGGTAGGGATATTCCTACTCTGTCTAGAGTTTGTCCTTATGATTTATTAATAGTTATTGCAAATGCTGGCATCTTGGGAAACTATCTTTGAATTAATTTAAATGAAAGGCGAGTGTCAGACAGGGACAAATCAATTCTTGGAATCAGAACAATCTCTCCTTCTGCAGATCCAGTTAATACTTCAGCTTTGAGAAACACCCATGCAATTGGTGCCAGTGAGAACTTTATATATATCATGCATGTGCAAGCCAACATTTATTTTTAAATTGCCAGTGCTGTCATATATACCAGCTGGTTGGTCAGTCAGATGGTCAATGGACATTCAGCCAACAGTTGGTCACTTAGCCTTTTATATAGAGGCCTGGTGCATGAATTCGTGCACCAGTGGGGTCCTTTTGCCTGGCCTGCAGGATCTGGCTGAAACTGGCTCTCTGACATCCCCTAAGGGGTCTTGGATTGTAAGAGGGTACAGGCCAGGCTGAGGGACCCCCCTGGTGCACAATTAGGGTCAGGGAGGGGCATGGGAGGTTGGCCAGCTGGGGGAGGGACTGCATGAGGAATACAGGGACTGCGTGGAGAGATATGGCCCATCTCATTCAGTCCCAATCAGCCAGACCCCAGCAGCAAGCTAATCGACCAGTCAGAGCATCTGCACCTGGTCATCAGTGCACGTCATAGCATCTGGTCAACCGGTTAACTATCTGCCCCCCTGGTGGTCAGTGCATATCATAGCGAGTGGTTGAGCAGCCTTAGCATATCATTAGCATATTATGCTTTGATTGGTTGAACAGCCAACTGGACAACTGGTCACTTAGCATATTAGGCTTTTATTATATAGGATATTTTCACACCATGCCATTCACCCATTTAAAGTGTACAATTCAATGTTGTTTAATATATTTACATAAGCTGTGGGACCGTTGCCACATCTAAGTTTAGAAAATTTTCTTTATTCTTCTCCCAAACCATCATACCATTGGCATAACATATAGTTATACTAAATAGTGTATAAGGGATGATTTAATATAAACTTCACACACACAACACACACACACAGAGTATACTCAAATAAACTTGGATTTCACCATTCTATCTAAAATCCTGGAATGTTGCATCAGGGCATGCTTGGTGATGAGAAAAAGCAGCCCTCAAATCTCAGTGGCTTGAAAGATAAAGGTTTATATCTTAATCGCACTACATGTCCATCTGTGGTCAGCTGGGACTTGCTGTTTGTTTCTCCTTCATCCTCACTCATAACCCAGGCTAATGGAGCATCCACTAGCTGGGGCCTTCTCAATCATGGGGCAGAAAGGAAGCAGTGTGGCCTTTAATGTAATTAAAGCCTGGGAATACTTCCAGCCCCAATTCATTGGCCAGAGGTGGTCACATCACCCCACCTAACCACAGGGGTCCAGGCGGACGACCCGCCTATAGACAGAGAACTGCAAATATATTTGTTTGGCAGCGTTAGCAGCTAGCACACAGTATTTTTAAAGACACTGTCCTTTTTTAAACACAAACTTTTAACTTCAAAATAGTTTTAGATGTACAGAAAAGGTGTAAAGTTAGTATAACTGCGGAAATGGTGATGCTCAGTTCGAAGATACCAGGAAGGAAAACAAAATCGGAGTCTATTGCTGCCCACACCCGATATTTTCCACTGAAGTCCCTCCCTTCTGCTATCCGGTGTTGAAAAATGGAAGCAGTTAATTCTAGTCTTGCCTTGTTCATTGAAACTCTGCCAATAACCGCTGCTTCTCCCACCCTACAGCAATTGGGAGAAAGATTGTGTCCTGTCTTTAGTCAGATCAGAGACTAAGTTACTGGGTGACACTTGGAGCGACAGCTTTCTGTAGCTGCAGACCCCATAACACTGACCTAAATAAACAGGTGGGAGAGAAGAGTCACAGGAATAAATTCCTTAATTAACTCATTGTCAGGACTTAAGCCTTGGATTTCCTTTCACGGCTGAATTCTGGGAGCGTATCACTAATGCAATGAGTATAAGACACAGGCTGTTTGAAGGTGACCTGACCAATGCCGGGTACTATCACAGGTTATCCGAGTAACCTTTTTAAAAAAATAACTTTGAAAGTTCAGCCTCAGAATTCCTAGGGAGAGGTGTGGATGAACATAAATGTCTGGAGTAAAGTCTTTACTTACTTCCTCTTGCACTGACTTGCTTATGTTTTTCCATAAAAAAATAAACAGCTCTCTTACAAATTATGCTATGATGAGTATCTATGTACCCATGTTTTCATAATTTTTTACTATTGTCTCAGGCCTAATATATAGCATTGACTATCTTGATTTAAAAATGTATCATTTGTAAGGCCCTTGATACGTATTTCTGAATTGCTTTTCAGAAATTATCAGTGTAAACTCTCTTAGTAGTAGTGGATGAGAAAGTCTATTTTTACATCATCATCAACACTGGATTTTTCTTTAATATTTATAAATTTAGTAGATGAAAACTTGTATCTTTAAAAAAATATATATATATATATATATATATATATTTTTTTTTTTTTTTTACAGAGAATAAGGGAGAAGGGTAGAGAGTTAGAAACAACGATGAAAGAGAAACATCAATCAGCTGCCTCCTGCACACCCCCTACTGGGGATGTGCCCACAACCAAGGTACATGCCTTTGACCAGAATCAAACCTAGGACCCTTCAGTCCACAGGCTGACGCTCTATCCACTGAGCCAAACCACTTAGGGTAAAAACTTGTACTGGATTTTAGACCTGACCCACTGACTCTTAGATGATACATACTTCATATGTCTATGGGTCAATTTAATATGATTTCTTATAATTATTTTATGGGTAGCCTTTGCCCATTTTTAATTGGTATGTTCATTTTTATCCTATTTAATTTATAAAAACCACTCATATATATTAACTATAAATACACATAAATAAGAATATATTATACTCATTACTAGTATGTATTCTGTAGATACTTTACCAGTTTCTCTTTTGTAATTGTATTTTGGTAATGGCAATTTTGACATTAAAAACTTATTTAGTGTTATCCTCCTGAAGTCATATATAACCAGCTCATCCTTTTACATTTTGAGTATAATTTTATGCTTATAAAGAGTAACTCTACCTTGACTTAAGAAAAATATTCCCTCTTTTTTTTTGGTGAAAATTTAAATCTGTAATTCACATGACATGGTAGTGCATGCTGTAAGATAGAGGACTGATTTTCTCCGAATAAACAAATGCTCAAATTTGAATTTTCTCTTTTAATATTTATTAAATTCTTATGTGTCTTTTTTTTTTTTTAATTTCATGGTTCACCCACTGAGTTCTATGTCAGGACAAAAATACTTGTTACAATTTTTTGATGCTTTGAATTTATAGTAATCTTCCCCTCTCCCCATTGAGAGAGTATTTTTAATGTACTTAAAATACCAATTTATTTATGCTTAATTTACCAAAAATTTAGAATGATTACCTTTAGAAAGTCACCTTGGAATTTAATATAATCACAATTATAATTTCTCCAAATATGCTATTAATTTGAAGACATATCATCTTATATTTTGAAAAGGGAATCAGGTTTATGTTTTGAAATTTCCCTAATTGTGCGGAGAGATATTATAGAGAAAATTATTTTAACATAGTGCACATATCCCCAAATGATAATATAAGATATTAATCTGTCTAGACTCTGTCACCCCATGGTGTTGTGAGGCACATGGGAAAGGGAAGACTGGCTGAAAGGGTGTGGAGGACAATCGTGTAAAGGGGGGGGTAGAACCATGTGGAAGAAAGCTGTACGAGGCGACTGGCCAGGGAGGAAGCGCAACACTAAACTGGCCATGTTGGAGGATGCTATGGAGCTCCCCACTATTATTAAGGTCTTGGGAGTTTTATTTTCCCTCTGGGGTGTGGTGTCTATATCAGGGAGTGGTAAGCCTAGAACTTGGGAAACCTGGACTTGGGGAGGCTAACACATAGCACAGCGGGGCCCTGTGTGTCCTTCGGTGAGGGAAGAAGGTACATGCCGCTGGCCAGAGGGCTTGGAGCCACCAGTGGACTCCTTTGCCAAGGTTCACAAACCGAGATTGAATTCCGGCTGAATTTCCAGGAAATCTGAGCCAAAGTGTGAAGGGACCTGGGCTGTGTAGAATGCCAGGTAAGAGACACGAGGAAACCACATCACTCAGGATTATTCCTTTGATCTAAAACTAGAAAGTGGGGACAGTCAAGAGAATGTGAATTCATGGGGATCCTCCCCAAACAAAATCCCTCTGATATCTACTTTATTTGTCAGTCTAGGGCTTTGAAGGACATGAATCTGGTTGTAGCCTCACAAACTTTTGAGTGGAGGAGGGCAAGACCCATTAGTTCACTCAGAATGTAAAGAATAAACTAAATGTTCTCAGTAATGTTTGTTTGCAGGGGAGAATTAATTTCTTCATTGAAGTAACAGTGTTAGAAAGTTGAGGATGGTATAGAGTTCCTTTCCAGGTAATTTTTGAGAAGCGGGAACTCCTCACCCCAACTTGCTCATTTCCCTATGGTAGAATTGGGGCGGGGGGAAGGTGGGGAGGGAATAATTGCTGCCATCTGGAAGTAACTTTAGCTTTTTTCTTTTTGGAAATGTTTATTACATTTTGCTAAGCCATTAGGAAATCACATTTATTTAAATGTTTTAAAAATGTGTTATGCTAATTTTAAGAAATCTTTATGCTCAATTCTATCTTTTAGTCACCAGGAAGACAGAGGATGGTTTGGTAAATTGAGCAATGGAGATCGAGGTTCTAGATCCAAGTCTGCACGAACTACGAAAGGGCCTTGGGAAAAGGCACTTACCTGCCATGGGCCTCAGTTCCTTCAATTTGAAAAATGAGGTTGAGGCCTAGCTTAGCTGTATAGTTACCTCCACTCCAACATTAGCCTCATATCTCTAAGATTATACTGTACATGTCCACTTAGAGGTAGGACAAAAGATGTGTACTCAAATAGGTCTAAAAGGGTTATCATATTTATGCTGTGAAATACAACGAATATTCCTATTGCTTATGGGCGTGACTCATTAAATAATATCCCCATTAGCTTACGTTTATTGTTTCCGTATCAATGTCAATCATTTTTATTCCTCTCACCGGATATTTAAATGCATGATTGCACAAAGGTAGACCTGCTGAGAGTGGATTGGAGTATGTGTTTGTGTGTGCATTGGTGTGTTTTCCCACAGGGAAAAAAAACACACTGTTGTCAACTGAGAATGTAATTCTTCAAAAACAAGAGCTTTCTTGCATAAAAAGACACCTCAGCAATGTTAAATTAGTTGCCAGCTGAAAAAAAAAAATGCCCTTAGCTGATTTTCAGCTGTGTAACTGCAGCTTCCTCTTCTGCCTCACTCGAGAAGTTGGGATTGGGCCTTCCTTAGGAAACCTCTTCATAATCTAAAAGATTATATGTTGTGTTACTTTATTTTTCTCTGGAATTATTTTTGTCTGTTCATCTTAGAACAACGTCAAAAGAAACTTACCTGGAAAGAAATAAGCCCTACTGAGAAAAGAAAATGCTTTAGATAAGGTGTTCATGTACAAGGTAGGTAAAGGAAGTATTTCAGAACTTCAGGAATAGCCACTTTTCTTTGGATAGGTACTAGGTAAAATGTAGCATCGACCAAAAAGCAGTGTATAAAATTTTATTTTTATTTCATGATTAAAATCTTTAGTCTGCCTGATACTACGTTTAAGGATAAGCATATAAGTGATCATAGCTAGAATTATCCCTTTAAGATACATTTTGAATATAAGAGTGTTAAGAAAAAAAATTGGGATAATCTAGTACAATTCACTAATTTAATTAAAAAAATTTACACCAAAGGAAAGGGTCAATAATGAGATAGGACTGGTGGGTGTGGCTTAGCAGTTTAGTGTCCGCCCATAACCAAAGTTAGGTCCATCTGCATACAACCTGCTATTGTTTCTCTTCAACATCTCAAAATCACCATTGGCATCTCATCACATGCTTCTTATAAACATAATTTATAGATTGCAGCAAAGGGCAGATATTCACATCTTTAAAAATTCTAAAAGTACATCTTCTGATACTCTTGTGTTTCTCCTACTCTGTCATGATTTTTATGTAGCTTCTTGTTTTCAAGTAAGTGGAGACACCGATGTTAATTTATGTGAGCTGATGTATGTCTTCATTGTTCTGAAAAGAAAAAACCCACAAACACGAAGTGTTATGAGCTTTACAGGTAACATCAGCACATGAAATTTGTGTTTGACCTCAGAAACCATTATTTTGATTCTATTATCTTTTTCTATCTCCCACTCTGTAACAGAAAGCATTGTTCCTAATGTAAATCAATTGTAGTTACTAGTTTGTTCCCTATGGCAAGAACTATGGATCCTGATTTGAGTTCATAAGCTCATGAACACAGCACCACATCATTCAGATAAAATTATCCGGTGCCTGATTCCTCCCATTTTCGACATCAGATCACCATAAAGCCTTCAGGTTCAATCTCAGGTCTGCATTTGGGATTCCTGCCTTTCTTCAAAATGTTCCCAAGGTCTCCACCTGTGCTTGTCCATTGTGAGCCCAATAGTTGGCTCACCAGGCCTCACCACACTTATGCCCTGGCACCTGCTCCTAATAGACGATCAATGTAGTCTTTCCCTGGTGTCTTTCATACCCAATTCCATTCCATCTCCCATAACGGAATAAAAGTATCTCCTTTTTGCTGCCTCCATCCCCCTGCTGCTCCACCCAAGCTTTAGATAGGTGAATGTTAGTATCTTTTAATGACTTCTCTCACCTATTTAAGATCTGCTGAAAATAACATCCAAGTGTGCACCTCACAGTCCAAGCTGCGATTTCATCCAGGCTGACAGAACTTGCACTTAGTTGATTTTGGAAAGCACACTTTATTTTGGCCACTATATAATCAGCCACACGACTCTTAAATTCCTTCATCTTCCTTTTCTTTTGCTTCTTGTTTAGTTAAAGGATCTGCACAACAATTTTACACATAGTTATCTCTTCACATTTTGGCAATATGTCTAAGGCTAGAATGAAATGTGGCTCAGGTGGGATTTCTTAAATATTTAGCTAGGCAAGGTTCCAACAGAGAAAGCAGCACAACTATTCCACAGACGATGTTTAGATAAATAATTGTTCCAATTCTCACTTACAACGAAGCTGGTTTATTCTTGACAGACCTTTAAAGTCCTCCCCCCTCCCCGCGCTAGTCACAGTCCAATGAGGTTGACCTGGCAGGTGACCAGATTGCCTCTTCAAAGATTACGAGTTATTAGTGCCATTGCCTCTTCTACTGTACAAGTGGTTGCCACGTTTAGAACAGCCATAAGTCAGATGTTAGACCCAACCAGCATTTCAAAATATCCTTTAAGGAAGAGGACGATGTACTTTTGACTTCAAGATCTGAATCTCTTTCCTGGGTTTTCTGAGCACACTAACTTTAGTTTTGCCCTTACATTTCCAAGTCAATACAAAAGTCATTGCCTGAGAAGATCTGGCCAAGAAAAGGCTCTTGTGTGTGAATCCAGTCACTGGTTCACCAAGGTGGGAATTCTTTCCCTGCACTTGAGTCAGAGGATTTCAGTAGGGCTTCTCTCTGTGAACAAATGGCACTAAGACCCAGTGACACTAACTCCCTACTGGAATCTACACTGCATTGTCTTCAGTCTTCCAGCTGCCTTCTGCTGCTGCACCCCATGTCCTCTGACACTTGTATTGACTATGATAGGTATTTTAGGCTATTGGAAAGAACTGTGTGGTGAAAGGATTTTTTTTAATCTTCTTTGCAAAGTAAGTTTTAGTAGTGAAAAAGTGATTATGCAGTAACTAGTAATTTTGGCAGTCCAGCAGAGTTGGGGATATGATAGCATTGGACATGTGTCCTGAGATATCTGCTCAATGTTTCTTGCATAGAGGTCTATAGAAAAGGCAGAGCTCTACATGACTCAACTTAGTTTTTCTGGAAAAGTGAAACTTACAGCAAAAAGTGGTCTTATCAGAAAGAAAGTCAGAATCATGCATCCAAGAATGCTAGGTAGATGATAGTTGCTCTTCTCTGACTAGTTATTATTAAAGTATTGCAAATATTTCAGGATAATTTTTAACATTAAATTTATTAGGTTGACATTGGTTATATAGATTTCAAGTGTACAGTCCTATATGATAAAAGGCTAATATGCAAATTGACTGAATGGTGGAACGACCGGTTGTTATGATGCACACTGACCTTCAGGGGGCAGATGCTCAATGCAGAAGCTGCCCCCTGGTGGTCAGTGCACTCCCACAGGAGGAGCACTGCTCAGCCAGAAGCCAGGCTCATCGCTGGCAAAGGCAGTGATGGTGATGGGAGCCTCTCCCACCTCCGCAGTAGCACTAAGCGCTGATGGCTTAGGTCCAAAGGGAGCGGGCCTAAGCCGTGAGTAGGACATCCCCCAAGGGCTCCTGGACTTCGAAGAGGGTGCATGCTGGGCTGAGGAACCCCCCACCCCCACATGAATTTCTTGCACTGGGCCTCTAGTTCTATGATATATAGTTTGTATATTGCATTGTGTGCCCACCACCCAAAGTCCAATCTTCCATTACTATATATCTTACCCACTTTACCTTTTACTACGCCCTATCCACTTTTCTCTAGTGACCACCATACTGTTGTCTGTGTTTAGGGCATTTTATGTTTCTTTGTTTTCCTTGTTTGTTCATTTGTTCTGTTTTATAGCCCATATATATTGAAACGGTATGGTGTTTTACTTTTTCTGCCTGACTTATTTCACTTATATTCTCAAAATCCATCCACGTTTTAACAAAAGGCCATATTTCATCTTTTCTTATGGCTAAGTAGTATTCTATTGTATAGCTACACCTTGTCTTCTTTATCTAATCATTTATTGAGGGACACTTTGGTTGTATTCATGTCTTGGCCACCATAAATAATGCTGCAGTGAACATACAGGTGCATGTATCTTTGTGAATAAATATTTTCAAAATTTTCATGTAGATACCCAGAAGAGGGACTGTTGGGTATATGGGTAACTCAATTCTTAATTTCTTGAGAAACCTCCATACTGTCTCACGTAGTGGCTGTACCAGTTTATAGTCTTGCCAGCAGTGAATAAGGATTCCATTTTCTCCACAACCTCTCCAATATTTGTTATCACCTGTCTTGTTGATAATGGCCATTATAATAGGTGTGAGGTGTAGTTTTGATTTACATTTCACTAATAGCTAGTAAAGTTGAGTATTTCTTCATATATCTATTGGCCGTTTGTATGTTTTCTTGGGAGAGGTGCCTGTTCAAGTCTTCTGTCCATTTTTAAAAATTGAATTGTTTGTTTGATATCAAATTGTCCAAGAATATTCTGGAAAAAACATCTTGGTGCCTGAAAAACATCTTGGTTTCTTCTTTTAGATGGGTAGAATATACTAAAGTGGTTGAGATAAGAGATTTTCTTTAAAATACATGTACTTCATTGAAAGTCAGGAGTGTTGTTGGTTTCATGGTTATCATATTAGGCAATTTGATGTTGGTGACTTAACTTTACTATTCCTTATTTACTTTCCATATTCTCTGCATCTGTGAGAAAGTATGTAAAATAACCACAGCATTGCATTTTATACCAACACACCCAAGGACTTTGCCAAAAGGATTTCCCTGACTCAAAATGGACAGTGGCATAATAATTGTAGGATACTTGAATAGTTATTTAATTCTTTAGTGGGATGGATTTTGTTACAAACACCTAAATCAAACAAGGATTTAAAAGAAAATTCTACTTCTTCTAATAATAATGATTCTGTTTAAAGTTCACCATTACTAATAGGTTGGGGTATTGTGTGCATGTGTGATCTGGAATCCCTCAGCCAAAGTCTGGGATATATTGTTAGTGATTAAGTGAAAATGAATCTCACCTTGGGAATGAAAGGAATAAGTATGCTTGAGAATAATAACTTCAACATTTGTGCACGAGTTTGGAGCAGGCCTGCCTTAATGTTGTAATCCTTTAAAAAGGTTTTAAATGAAGTAGATAACTAATTTGTCCTCCAGAAATCCAGCTCAGATTACTCTTTCTGTGTGCAGGACGGTTCCAGCCCACCTGAGGACTTTTTGTTCAACACACTCATCCTCCTGGGACCGAGCTGAGTGGGAGGAGGGGAGGTTCCAAGGGAAAGTTTTGTGGTTGCAGATAGCTCTTATGCTTCCAGGGCAGTCAGTTAGGAAGTGAAGCCCTCAACAGTGGGCAGGGCGCATTGTTGGCTACCAGGGCACGGTGACAAATAGCCCTGAAAGGTCTTCCCTCTCTTTTGTAAACAGAAAAGTAAGGAATTTGTGCAAAAATGCATGGGTGAAGATCTGCTTTTCATCAGGGTCTACCCACATAGTAAACAATAGAAATAACTTGTTTTAATAAAGCGTGGTGTTGAAACATTTATCAGCAAGTCCTTTCTACTGGCTTCCAAAGGTATATTTGGATAAGAGAAGCCCTTCCCAAAAGAATACAATGTGAAATTTAATTATAACATTTTCTTCACATCAGGTCAGGGAACTCCAGGGAAAGTTTGACTCATGAATTTATTTCTTATTAGGCTGAGATATTATGATTACATATTTACTTATTATTGGGGGTAGATATGGTTGGAGAGGGGAGATAACTCTGCAAAATATTTGATGTGGAACAGTTTAATGAATTATTGTTTTAAGTGCCTGCTTTCTTCCTTATCCTCTGTATAGAATATACTGGGTTCCATGGAAAAAACCTTCCCAAACAAAAAAAAATTGTATTGTTATGATGAGAAAGTAAAACAAATTCTAGGCCAACTGGAAAGAAAAGCATAAGTAGCACTAGGAGGCAGGTCTGAGCCTTTAAGGAAGTGGGACAGAATAGTGGAGTAGACAAATTCAAAATGAAATTTTGAGAAAGAGAAGGGAGAACATTAACATAATAGTGTCCACTTTGGGGATGGGTACTGGAAATGCAAGAACTACAAAGAAGCAAGTATAATTTTTTAAAAAAGTTCTTTAGAATCTGTTGAAGTCTTGTTTTTCTCTTTGCCAATTAAGAAGAGGTTGTACAGTTTGGTTCAATGAAATGATCTGAGATGATGGAAGGTGATCTGTGCCCCTAAGACTGTGACCACTAGCCACACGTGGTTACCAAACACTTGAAATATGGCTGAGTAACTGAGTAATTTTAACTGGTTTTATTAGCCACATGTAGTTGGTGGCTGTTGTAGTGGGCAGGTCAGCCAGGCTTTACTGGTTTGAACTTGACTACGTTATGACCAAGGGATGGGCTTTGTCAGAGGTCAGAAAGGATGCTTCTGAGAAAATGTGAGAGCTCTGATGAGAAAAGACAATTTCTTGCTTTAAATCTGTCATGCTATGAAGCTCTTCAATTTGCACTAATGCAAATATTCCCTACTTATAAAGATCTCATGCCTATTTATCTCCTTTGTGTATGCAAGGTCAGTGATGGACCGTACCCACCCTTGCCTAGACCGGCTGCGTTGACCAAAGGCAGAGAAAGAGGCAGGCTCCATCTGAGCACTAAATATCAGGGTTTTAAATGGAAGATTGGAGATTTCACCTATTTTTGCTTTTGTTTTCCTTTTCTCTTTATTGAATTTATTGGGACAACACTGGTTTACAAAATTATATAGGTTTCAGGTGCACAATTCTACAACACATACATCTGCACACTGTATTGTGTGTTCACCACCTCAGTCAGTTCTCTGTCCGTCACCATTTATACCCGCTATACCCTTCTCCCTGCCCCACCCCTGCAATCACCACACCATTGTCCGTGAGTTTGTTCTCTTGTGTTTTTGCTTATTTTTTATTTTTTATTTTTTTGCTAAATCTCTCCCCTCCAACCCAGTCCTGCCCCCTGGCAGGTGTCAGCCTGTGCTCAATCTGTGAGTCAGTCTCTAACTTAACCATTTATGCAATCTCAATTTCTTTAATAACTAATTTGCATTTTACAATTGTAATTCTTTGTATTGATTTATGAAACAACACTAGGAGCTCTGCACACAAATCCATTTGCCAGTAGCTCTCTGCAGGGCCTGGCTGCTCTGTGCCCGCTGCCCAGAGGCCCATCCATGCCGGGCACGGAGTGTTCACACTGCCTGCTCTCAGCAGCTGCCCCCCGCCCTCCCCCCACCCCAGGACTGGGGGACACCAGCAGGGCTCGAGAGGACTGGAGGTGCTGCCATCTTTGTGATGGAGTGATGGTTAATTTGCATATTACTCTTTTATTTGATAGGATGATATTGAAAATAAGTTGCTCTGAACTCACTACCTTTCTGTGGTGTAACTCCATCCCCTTTAATCTATGTTTGGAACTCTGGTCATGCTTTCCACATTATTCGCTTCTTACTCTATAAAAGCACTTATGTGTGCCTCATTGAGTGTGGTGTCCCCAGTATCCAGACCATAATTGAAAACTAATTGTTCACAAATAAATATTTATTAAATCTATTGCTTTGTAAAGCATAAATATCTCCCCCCCTCTTCTTTTGGAATTGTATTGTTTAATAATGTCATTAACTCATGTCTGCTCATAAATGTATCCACACCTAGACTTTATATTTTATATAAATTCCAAAATAAGCATTGTAAAATATTTTATATAACCAACTTGAATGAATATCAGGTGTTCTGAAAGGGCATCTTAAACTACCTCCTTGCAATGATTTTGTTAAATATGATGTTTAACATTGTTTGTGGGATCATTGTATCCCCTACTACCCTAGTCCTGGTATTCTTTTTTTTATTTTATTGATTTTTTACAGAGAGGAAGGGAAGGGGATAGAAAGTAAGCAACATCAATGAGAGAGAAACATCAATCAGCTGTCTCTTGCACACCCCCCACTGGAGATGTGCCCGCAGCCAAGGTACTTGCCCTTGACCGGAATCGAACCCGAACCCTTCAGTCTGCAGGCCAACGCTCTATCCACTGAGCCAAACCAGTTTCAGCACAAGTCCTAGAATTCTTGATCTCTTCCTAATTTCCAAAGAATTCTTGGGCCCCAAACAAAGGAAGCAAGCTGGACCTGTTTTATCAACCCACTGATCAATCAACTAACCAACAGGCCTTTCATTCCTTATATGTGCAAGTGACTAGTCAAAGTGCTTTGACATTGGTGTGTCTGCCTTTGAACAGAAGGCCATGTTACTAAAGATGTGTAAATCTCTGTGCCTCCTTTTCAACACACCTGTTTGGTTTAAAAACAAATATTAGATCCACATTCCACAGAGAACAGAAATTTTCTCCACTTTTTAATGGCTTCCCAAATGTCTGGAGAATTTCATAGTATTAGTGAATATCATAAAAGAGAATAGGAAGTAAGAAAAAGTGGAAATAACAAACTTTTACTGCTTCAAAAACAGTGGCAAGTCCCCTGAAGTGGTAAATGGGCCATCTGTGTGCTCTGGCACCAGAAAATGTATAATTTATTTTAAAGTACCAGGTATATATCTTTCCTTTTGAATGTATGTCTAAAATAAAGTCTGTATTGTATATGAAAATGAAGCAGGGAAACCGAGTGAACTCTTTATGCCTGGTGTGCTTATCTACTTCAAAACTATTCTTCCTGTCAACAGGAAAATGATTAACTCAGGTAAGTAGAAAGTGTCAGGCATTTTCTTGCAATAAGAAGTGTAAGTAGGTCACATCTTGAAAATCTGTCAGCTCCCATTTGGAAAAGGCCTACCTGGGAATTCTAAACATGTTATTTGAAAGTCTACAGCATTGCAGCGGGAAAGGGAAAGTTTAACCTTTGATGGAACCCACATCCTGTCTTAGTCGCGTTAGGATTTTTATTTCTGATAGTTTGTCTAAGTGTTCAGCATTGAACTTCAGTCAAGGGAAAGAATCTGTTATTTCCTTGTGCTAGTTCCACCCCTTCCTTCTTTTTAATACTGGTTTACTGCTTACAAGAGTTACAGAAAGCAGAGATGGAAAATCTCTATGGATTACATCTTTCCCCTCTGAGCTTAAGATTCTTGTGTCTCAAAACGGTGTGTATGTGGTGGGGTGGGGTGGGGAGTTATCCGTTGATGGAATAGAGGTTCACCCAGTAGCATTTAAGTAAAGCCCACATTTCTGGAATCTCTCTGTCTCCTCCACCCCCATTCGCATCTCCAGGCAGCCTTCCTTAAGCTAATGCTGACATTCCACTTCTGCCAAGCTGGTCTGCTTTCAGTTCTGTTGTGCCTCTGAGCCTTCCCATGGGCTGTTCCCTGAGCCTGGCACAGTCTTCACTGTGCTAATTTCTGCTCATCTTCAGGTTTCAACTGAAATACTAGTACCTCCTCCCCACAGGCATCATTTGTCCTTTGACTTTATTATTGTCACTTATGACTAAGCCCAAAAGTTAACTTTTAATTTATTTTTGACTTAAAAAAAATCTTTCTGCTACTGAATGATACTTAAGAAGACATTATATGATTTTCATGGCTTTTCTTTATCGATGGTATTTAATTTCTTCTCTTCATCATGTGGCATTTTCTACTCTTCTCTAGCGTTTTTATCATTTTAACTTGGTTGCTAGATAAGTTATCATGGAACTCTATTTTTTTCTATTTTACACATTATTTTTTTGTGTATAATGTGAAGTACCCATCCAATTTAATTTTTAAAAATAAGTTGACTACCCAATTGATCCAGTATCATCTCCTGATCTAAAGTAGCAACTATCTTAATCTAAGAGTCAATAGGTGGGTGGGTCTATTTCTGGGTTTTCTCTTTTATTTTGTTTCTCTCTGTGTGTCTCACAGCATCAATACCATACACATTACATTGCATTTATATATAATTCACAGACAACTCTTTGTTTAAAAGATACACCGAGGGACAGACCTCTTTTTATGACTGCCTCACTTGGGCTTTGAACATGGCATTTAACTACTACCTGTCTGTCTCTACAATGGAGAGAATTATAGACTATGGTAGCTTTAATTTATATTAAATATGTTTTATTTATATTAAATAAAATTCATATTATATGGCCCTATGGAGTATTTTTATTCTTGTTAACTGTTGGAATTTTCCTTCTAAATTTAAAGCAATTTTAACAGACAATTTGTACACTTGGCTTATGATAGTCAGCTCTTAGCCTCTTTCGGCTATACTACTGGTTGCATTCTTTGGAGAAAATTATTTAATATGAGATACTTTTACCTACAAAAACTTTTGGGCTATTTATTTTTCTAACCATTTTCTTTGGTCTTTTTGTTTATTTGACTCAAGTTTAATTTCTGGAAGTTTTAATTTCTCTTAAGAATTTAAAGTGTCAGCTTATTTGGAATAATCCTCAGCCCTTTTTGCTGAAAGGCCATTTTATTGTTTTCTCAGTTGGTTTCTTTTCCATTTCCTATTTATTATTTTGTCAGTGTTTTTATTGATTTCAAAGAGAGGAAGGGAGAGGGAGAGAGATAGAAACGTCGATGAGCGACAAACATTCACCAACTGCCTTCTGCATGCTCCTCGTGGGGATGGAGCCTGCAGCCCAGGCACGTGCCCCGACCAGGAATCCACCTGGCGACCTCCTGGCGCATGGGAGGATGCTCAACCCACTGAGCTACACTGGCCGGGCGTCTTTTTCTGCTTATTAAAATAAATTGTTTTTGTTGTTGTTGTTTTTGGTTTTGGTTTTCATATCTTTAAAGGATCCCCTTTGAATCCGTAGAATCTATCTCTTGGTGTTTACATTTTTTTCCTTTTTAATGAAACTGTAACTTATTTGGCCATTTTGCCATTCCAACTCTTTTCCAAATTGTGTTTGTTTGTTTAAATATATTTTTATTGCTCTCAGGAAGGGAGAGGGAGAGAGAGAAACATCAATGATGAGGGACAATCATCAGTCTGCCGCCTCCTGCACGCCCCCTACTGGAGATCGAGCCCACAACCTGGGTATGTGCCCTGACCAGGAATCGAACCAGTGACCTCCTGGCTCCTGGGGTCAATGCTCAACCACTGAGCCACACCAGGCTGGGCCCCACTCACATGTGTCTATTGCTTCCTCCCTCATACCAGTGGCCCCCTCACCTGTTCCCTCATGAGCCAGGAGTGGCTCCAAAGCTGTTTCAGGGGGCCCATAGCTATCTGTCACAAGCAAAGTGGTCCCCACGGAGGCCTTCTCGTGCTTCCTAGGCCCTCTGAGAGCTGACGCCCACCTATCCTTTTGTTGTTGGCACTTATCCCTACCCTCCTGCTAAGGAAGAGGGTACGTTTTACAATAAGTACCTTGTTGCCTGTACTTTATTTTTGTAGCCAAGAAAGTAAAGGTTTATTATTTGAGGAAATGCTGCCAAGCCCAGAGCAACAGGTAAGCTAGTGCTCCAAAACCTGGCTCCCCAGTGGCTTCTGGGTGATGGATTATATGGAGGGAAACATCATTAATCATGGTGGCTAAAGAAGTGGAGGCTCTGGCCTCTATTGACTGGAATCGGGCAGGGGAGTAGTTGATCATCATATCAGACCCTGATATCGGCCATGGCATCATTCTGTCTAGCTTAAGGAGGGTATGGTCTATGATGTCATTCTGCTTTCATGGGCCTGGGGCTGAAACACAACTAAAGCCAACTTGTTTACTTTTTAAAATTTATTTTTTAATTGTTTAAAGTATTACAAATAGTAGTACATACATTTCCTCCCTCTCTCCCCAACCCCGATCTCCCCCTGGCTTCCCCTACCCCCCAGCACATGCCCTCACCTGCTCCCCCCTCCCCCCCGCCAGTGTCTTATATTATTTGGTTATGTTTTTATGCATGCATACAAGTCCTGCCTTGCCATGCTAGCAGTCAGCAGCTATGCGTCGCTGCAGGTTACCCAGGACCAAACAAGAGAGGGTCGGACCTGCATTGCCAACATTTGTCCACCATCCAGATACCATTACTGACATGCACACATAAGGAACAGTTTGACGTTGAAACTGGGACTCAGAACTGGTCATTGAAATTGGGACTCAAACATTTCTTGTTCTCATATGTTTATTTCTAGTCTGCAGAGGCAAGCTTTCTTAAAGAAAAGAAATGGGGGAAATAAAATAGAAAGGCAAAGAAGCATGCAACTTGTTTACTTCTAAGGAGAGGCTGCTGTGGTGCATATGATGAAATTGGGGGATAGGAGAGCAATGTGGCTGAGAACTGGAGTTTGGGAGCTAGGAATCATGGGCTGGCATCTCCAGTTTTCCTTCTTAATAACTGGGTTGTTTGGGGGCATGCTTCATAACTATCAAGAAGTCCTCGCTACTCAAAGCACAGTCTGTAGACTAGCATCCGTCTGCATCACCTCATGCTTGTTAGGAATGCAAACTCTTGCCCCAAGTCCTGTATTTTGGGAAGATCTCTGGAGGATTCACATTACATTTTGAGAATCACTGTGCTAAGTGACCTGTACACTAGGGATAGTTTATAAGAATGATATAGAGAAATGGTAAGGATGAAATGGCATGTTGCATGCCAGGCACTTAAGAAGTGCTCACAAAATGTTTGATGATGATTGTGATTGAGGCGGAAGACATTGAAGAAGAGAGAGTATGTTTGGTGAGACTCTCCTTTAGCAAGAGGGTAGGGATAAGCTCGTGTGTAGCTGGAGAAGGTAGCTCTGGGGAGAAGCAGGACTGACTTTCCCACAGGCCCCTCGGGGCAGCTGCTTCTCTCGCTGCCCCCTCTCTCTTCCAGGAGAGGAGGCATCCCGAGCTCCAGCGCCAGTGTCTCAACCTCTCCAGACCCTTCAGACCCTTAGCTGCTCTCCGGAGTATTAAAAGTCCAAGAATTATGAAGGTTGCTTTATATGTCCCTGTAGAAAAGAAATCAATTCACTAAAGACATTCTGCTGAATTCAACCGTCAGGCTGTAGCGTTAAACGTGGAGGAAGACATGGATTTTTAACCCGGTGCCTAAACATTTGTGTGAACTTTGCTTAAATTGGCGGCAGTTCTTAAGTGCCTGGTTTTATGAAGGAATAGACAGTAAAGATAATGTTATTTCTGCTGTTTCCATGACAATGGACGTGCTCCATGGAATATATCCATCACGCATAGTCTCGAACCATCTGGTTTCCAATTCCTTGGTGAAAACCCTCTAGGAATGAAGGGTAGGTAGACTTTAATCAGTTTTATAATTACTGTAGTCCTTGCAGAAATTATTTAACATAATTTTGCAGCTGCTTCAGCATGAGGCCCAGAGGTCTTATTAGAGCTTTTATTGCCACTTTTAAGGAGCAGTTGAAGAATCATTATTGTGCGTTCACTGCAGAGGCCACTGTCTCTGCTTTTGGTTCTGAGAGTAGGACGGAGTGACGTCACACAAGGATGGGGAAAGGTCAAAGTTATTTTTTCCAACGGGCTCTGTCAACTATAAAAATTAACCATACTTTGAGCTGAGTTTTATGTATTGGTAATGTATGTTTATGTTAGACTTTCTGTCAAAACAGGGATTAAAGATAAATGTAGCTAATTAAAAGAACATTTGCTTAGAGCTCCTGGTAATAGATACCTCTTTGTGAGGTCTTGAGGTATGGCTTTCTTTAAGAGCTGATGCAATTTGTGTGACTGAACCTGAAGAGGAAAGGAGGCTTTCAATTTTCTGGAAATAAAATATGATTCTAAGTCCTGTCCAGCGTGAGTTCGGAGGAAATAATCCAAGTAATGGTTAGGTAAAGTTTGCCTATGTAGTCGGCTATATAAAATGCACATGTCTAATTCTACTTCTGACATTTTACCCCACTAACTAGTTTTCCAGCAAAGTCTTTGAAGCAAATCTGCTCTATCGGGAAGCGATAACCCTTACCTGGTACTGGATGAGTAAACATATTCTGAACTGAGTCCTAGATGATTGAAAATTAAAAACTTTCAGCATCAAATTAGGCAACTGTTGTCTTTTTTATTCCTTATTTCTACCAGGCAGTGGGGCCTTCACTGTTAAAGACTATGTTCCTGTCATCTGTGTTTTCTTATTTTTCTGTAGTGAGAGGAGAAAAATGTGGGAGCTGAAGGATAGTTTATTCTGCTTCCTATCAACTATCAAAGCCAATTGGATTCATAGTCCAAAAGACACAGGTTGACTCCTAGAAATCAGACAGCATCCTATGAAAGTAGTAGAATAATTATCTCTCTGTGCCTGTGTATAGTCTATGCAATTTTATACCATGTATGAATTCATGTTAGCAGCATCTTTATTTTTTGAGAGATGTTTTTGCTGCACATAGAATTCTGGGTTGACAGTTTCTTCAGCACTTTAGAGATGTTAGTCTATCGTCTTTGGCTTGCGTGGCTTCCTATAAAAAGTCTTTGTATGCAATAATGTATCTTTTTTCTCTCTGGCTGTGTGATGGTAACTTCTATGGATCAACCTGATTGAACCACTAGCTACTAAGAAATTTGGTCACACGTGATTTCTGGGTGTGTCTGTGGAGGTGGTTTTGGATGAGATTAGCATGTACATTGGTGGGCCCCGTAAAGCAGGTCGTCCTTGCAGGTGATGGTGGGCTCCCTCCAAAGAGCTGAAACACCAAATAGAAAAGGCTTACCCGCTCCGAAGTGGGAGAGGATCCATCCTGCCTGATGACCTGGGACATTGACTCCCCGGGGCTCCCTCTCCCCCAATTCAAACTCATACCGAAACACCTGTTCCTCCTGAGACTGAAACCTGGGAGCTTTAGGATAAATGAGACCGCCTGCTCTCCTAGTTCTCAGGCCTTCAGACTCAAACTAAAGTTACAGCATCAGCTCTGTCTTGGGTCAGCAGCTTGCCCGCTCACCCTGCAGATTTTGAGACTTGCCTGCCTTCATTATTGCATGAGCCAATTCCTTACAACAAATCTCTATCTCAAAAAAAAAAAAAAAAAGGGAGCGATAGCATCGTGTATCTCAAAAAACCCATGGCATTATTCAAAAGGACAGTTTTAGTTACCCATGAAAGGATTTACATGTTGCGTGTAAGTAGCAGAATTTCCAAATGAACCACAATAGTTGCAAAAGGTTTTGACATTTGAAACGATTTTGTTTAAGTGGGTGAGGGAACATCGGGAGTGTCTTTCTAATCATCAGAGTGATTCTGGAGCTTATTTCTAACCTGTCATTGTACTTTGACATAACAACATAACATAGGAAGTGCTGTTACATCGCTTGAAATATTTATGAGCTTCAAACCCCTTGCCAGGAAAACACACACATGCCACACAGATTATATAAAGCAAAAACCTGCTCTCATTTACTAAAAGGTTCCTTTGAAGATTAAGAGTTGCCAAGCTTCTGGCTATGAAATGTAAGTTTTGCCATTAGATCACTGAGAAGTTTTTATGTTAGGGAACTTAATAGTGAGGATAATAATTTGACCACCAGAGGGCTTCGTGTTTTTCCTTTAATGCAGTCAGGGGGGGAGAGAGAGAGAGAGAGAGAGAGAGAGAGAGAGAGAGAGAGAGAGAGAGAGAGAGAGAGAGATGGAGATGAGTCTTGGCATTTAAGGGGGGAAAAAAGAAAAAGCATTTTTTCTCATTTTATATGTCCAAATCATATACTACAGCTTATAGGCAAAAACATATATTTCCATTCATTTATCCCAAGTTTTAAAGATATATAGGGAAAATATTGCTTCTAGGTTTCTAGAACAGTTTTATTTCCCTTACGGAGATTTCAAAAAACTCAAAACATTTTACAGGCTTTTTTTTTTTATTTTGGCATATATGACATTGAGATTCTTATTTCTTTGACCGATATTGAGGTCTCCCTGGGGTCAGCACCAGTAAGGAAAGTGGAGAGTGCTCGTTGTTAAGGTGCTTGAGCTGTTAGAAATTCCAGTAAGAAATAAGCAGCCAAATAGAGGATGCGGTGGCACCAACCTCATGAGAAGCTGGGCAGGGCCAAGTGCTCCCTGAGGCAGAGTGCTCTGTGCGCTCGCTCGCAGGCTGATGAAGGCACGGACCTTGCCCCCGATGACGGAGAGCCAACAGTGTGAACTGGGAAGTTGGGTTCCTCTGCCCGCTGCCAGAGTGAACGAGAATGAGGCATTCGGAACATGGACATTTTGTGATAAAATTGACTGGAACATAAGTGACTACAACTTATCAGTGCTGAGTTTCTAAACTGTGTCTGCTTGTCGATTCATGTTTGTATGCATTGATCACCAAAGTATATCCCATATGTCTCTCCAAAATATTCAAAGTAGTTACTCCATTTGAATTTTTTTTTAATTTTTTTTTTTAGTTGGTGAAACCCTAGATCCTTCACAGGGAAAAGTCTATTAGCTGGGAATTTTTCTTTCTGGTTCTGACTTTCAAGAAACGAAGTCTTCCGTCAGGAGTAAATTGCCTCCATCCTGGGACTCCTGCTTCTTGTGTGTGCACGTAGTTTTGCTGGAATGTCACTTCCATACTATGAAGTCCACCCCATATAAATTCGTGGTTCAATGAGTCTTAGAAAAGATAGAGTGCAGCCATCATCACAGTCCTGCTTTAGGACACATTCCCACCACACAGACTTCCCTCAGGCGTGGTGCATTCAGTCTGTGTTCCCTGAGACTGAGTCCATCAGTGTTCTACTTCCCATCTCTGTGAATGTGTCTTTTCCGTAATTGTCATTTCGGTAGACTTGTTCTGTAGTAGAACTATAGTAGACTATAGTTCTGCTGTGCCTGATTTCTTTCACTCAGCGCCATGTTTTTGAAGTTGATGTGTGATGTGGCACCAACCAGTGCTTTGTTCTTTTCAACTGCCGAGTAGTCCTCTCTGGTAGG
The DNA here is from genome assembly GCA_027563665.1 of Antrozous pallidus. Lineage (NCBI taxonomy): Eukaryota > Metazoa > Chordata > Mammalia > Chiroptera > Vespertilionidae > Antrozous > Antrozous pallidus. Next base: position 9,783,558 of record CM050510.1, read on the forward strand.
GCTGTGGGGCATTTTGTTTAAAAATATTTGGAGTGCTGGGCTCTGGTCATCTTGAGGGTGCGGGCTGTGAGTGGTGAACCTGTTGAGATAAAATATGGCTAAAAGCTTATGGAGTAAGTGGGAAAGGAAGAGGCATGCTGAAAAGAGAAAAAGGAATGCCCCAAAGGAGTTTAGCAGACTTAAAAATGCTCTTAAAGTAGAGACTGATATTTTAATGAAAGATGCTCATTAGATAGCAGCCGTGGTGGTCCCCACACATTCTGAAGAGAAGACCCTGTGTGTGGTGAAAGATGATGTGGAAAGGGAGACCGACATTAAGAGAAACAGTGAGTCTTCTAGACCAGCATGGACAGGGCCCCACGTGGATGAACCAGAGGCAGAGAAAAAGGTCACCGGCAAAGTGAGAAAAAGGGAAGGGAAAGAGCAAAGCAAAAGCAGCAAAGGCGGCTGAGAGTTTGGTCTGGTACGCTTCTAAAAACTTTGAAAAATGCCACCTGGCACAGACCTTTGATTAGAATGTATACACCTATTTTAGCTTCTGACAAATGAAAACCTTGTTTCCATCTTTTAACTGGGCCTTTTTCTTCCATTCAAACCCAACGTAACACCTCAAATTTGTTTTAGAAATCTGAATAAAATATTTCCTTTGATGAGTGAAAACAAATTGAATGGTTTCCAGTTTAGGATTACTAATAATGCTGCTATGGACATTAGTGTACAAGGTTTTTTTGTGAACATATGTTATTATTTTGCTTGGGTATATTCCCAGGAATGAAACTGCTTAGCCCATATAGGAATTATACATTTAAATTTTAGGGAATTGCCCACATTTGCCGAGATGTCTGTACAATTTTAAATTCTCAGCATCGATGTATGAGGGCTCCATATTTTCACTACACTTTTATTATTAGTCTTTCTTGTTATGGCCATTCTGGTGGTTACAGGGTGATATTTTGTTATGTTTTTCATTTGCATTTTTCTATGATTAATGATGTTGAGCATGCTTGGGCATTTTATAGCTACTTAGATACCTTCCTTGGTGAAATAGCTATACAAATGTTTTCCCCATGACTATGTTGTTTGTCTTCTCCTTATTAAGTTGTGAGAGTTCTTTATATATTCTGAATGTCTTTTTTTTAATTAGTAGATTTACTTTTTAGAGCAAGTGTAGGTCCAGAGAAAAATGAGCAGAAGTTATAGAATTCCCACATACTCATTACCTGCTCCTCACTCCCTGACCATGCACATTCCGCATCACGGTACCACATCTGTTACAACTGATGAACTTAGGTTGACATATCATTATGAGGATTCATTCTTGGTGTTGTACATTTTATGGGTTTTGAAAAATGTACAATGACATGTATCCACAATTGCATTATCAGACAGAATAGTTTTGCTGCCCTAAATAGAGAACACATGAAATCTGTAGATATTCAATGTACTTATTCAAATTTATAATAGCTTGTTATGAATTAATGCATCTTTTTAAAATATATATATTTTATTGATTTTTACAAAGAGGAAGGGACAAGGATAGGGAGTTAGAAAGATCGATGAGAGAGAAACATCGATCAGCTGTCTCCTGCATGCCCCCTATTGGGGATCGAGATACAACCCAGATACATGCCCTTGACTAGAATCAAACCTGGGACCTTTCAGTCTGAGGTCTGCCGCTCTATCCACTGAGCCAAACCGGTGAAGGCGAATTAATGCATCTTGATATGTTTGTTTATTTTTGGGTTAATTTCCAGAGCCCTTAAATACCTATTTTGAAAAAGAGACCTTGTTTTACGGAGAATTTGCTAACCCCTTTGCAGTATTAAGGAAGTCCTGTCCTGAATAGATTTTTAATCCACAGTTATTGATGTCCATATTTTTTTCTTCTATGAAATATCCCTTGTATCATTGGAAGCATTAATGACTCACTAAATCTTACAATACTGTTCTGATATAGTCTCTAGTATTTTTTTTTAATCCATTGATGTATACTTTGCAAAATTTGCTGATGTAACTTCCTTGACTTGATCATAAAATGTCAATGAAAAATGGTCAGACAATGAGTGTTCATGTTCCCTTTTCAAATAGTTCTGAAATTGTTTGTTAACTCAACTGTTGAGGAGTTGCTATTATTCAGCCATTCCATCAGGATTAACGACTAAGCTTGTTCATATGCCTATATGGCAACTATGTCCCCACTGTCACCTAGGTCACAGTAATTGTAAGAGTCACTTCAATTAAAGAGATATTAAAACGTGAGAAAAGCCTGGCCAGTGTGGCTCAGTGGTTGAGTATCGACCTATGAACCAGGAGGTGAGGGTTCGATTCCTGGTCAGAGTGCTCTCTCGTCATTGATGTTTCGCTCTCTCTCCCTCTCTTTTCCTCTCTGAAATCAATAAAAGGTATTTTAAAAATGTGAAAAAAATAGTGTTATCATTGAGGAAATCTGTTAATACTGTCATCCTATTTACTCTAGAGAAAAATCTAGGAATAGATATTTTTTATTGCATCATATCCAAGAGGTCTGAGAAAAAAGAGGTTTTTACCCATAAAGGGCTTGTATACATAAAATTATCTTATCAGAATGAGCTCAGAAAATAGTCATCGAGAGAATCTGGTTTATTTCTTCTTTGCGTTCATTTTTATTGAGGCTGTAATTTTGTGAAAAAGACAATAAAAAATATTTCGCTGTGAGTTGAGACAAGGGGAAGGGCTTGTCAAGTTGGCTTAGAACAACTTGAATGGAGTTAGTCCTGCCAGTGGGGAGCTTTCAGATTGGAAACTGGCTTCGGAGTGTGGGATTAATCTATTTTTGTCTTTGCGTATTAATACCTTTTAAAATTCCTGACATTCAAAGAACTTTAAGTAGGTTTTATCTTTATCTCTGTTTTGTACTTAGCATTTCAAAACCCTTATAAAAAACGAGATCACAGCAGAGGAAAACAAAAGCAGGAGAAATGAGTATTTTTATCCTCATCAGTCACTTCTGCACACAGGGAAGTGCTGTTTTGCAACTTTCCAAATGGCTTGTCTTATCCATCTGTTAGAACCTCAGAACACATGCCTGTAGGGAGGGCTTGGTAGTTGATAGAGAAACGAGGAGCACCAGTGCCCAGCGGGTCTGACTTCTGGCCACATTGACAGCCATCATCAGACTATAAATTTAAAGAGTTGGGAGGTATTGCACAGATTATTTAGACTTGCTGACACCAGCACAAAAGACTACAAGAGGCCAGAGAAGTAATGAAAGTGAGTTGAGAAGGCCAATTTTTTTTTTTTAATTTTGCCTATAGTTCTTGAAACACATTGTCTTCTCAGTATGTGTATCTTTTTTCCCATTGACAGTGACATGAATAGGGAGAAATAGCTCTCTGAGCAAAACAGCAGTGTAAGTGAAAAGATATATGGCAGGCTGAAACCGGTTTGACTCAGTGGATAGAGCGTCGGACTGCGGACTGAAGGGTCCCAGGTTCGATTCAGGTCAAGGGCATGTACCTTGGCTGCGGGCACATCCCCAGTAGGGGGCGTGCAAGAGGCAGCTGATCGATGTTTCTCTCTCATAGATATTTCTGACTTTCTATCCCTCTCCCTTCTGCTCTGTAAAAAAATCAATAAAATATATTTTTTTAAAAAGATATATGGCAGAGGTTGGTATACTATAGCCCAGTGTCCAAATTCATTCTGTTTCCTGTTTTTGTAAATGAAGTAGGGTTGTTTTAGAACACAATACTATTCATTTGTGTATGTATTACCTATTACTTTTTCACAAGATAATGATGACATTGAATATTTGTTATAACAGCTATGTGACCCACAAACTCTAAAGTATTTATTGTGGCTCTCAACAAGAAGAGTTTGCCAATCCCTGATAAGTGGCCTCAATAATGGGACATAGAAAGTGGTAGGGACTGTAGCGAATCAAGGTGTGTGAGCCCCTTCCTTCCTTCCTACTTTCCTTCTTGCTTTCCTTCCTTCCTCCCTCCTTCCATCCCTCCTTTCTTTTCTCCTTTCCTCCCTCCCTTCCTTCCTTCTATAAATGTGCCAGACATTGTGTTCTGTTCTGAGATACAGATATCAATTTGGGAAGTTAAAAGTTTGTGCTTTAAAGAAATTCTCTGTATAACATCCAAAGAATGTTGATACTTCTTCCCCAGAGGTATAACATTGTCATTGTGTTAGAAATCCTATGGAGTTTCTTAAAGCTGAGAAATCAAAGTAGTCTGACTAGGAAGCTGGTTGCTCATTTTTATAATTATTTATTTTGCAGGAGGCTCCTGCATTGAGAGGGAAAGAGCATATTTTAAAGTGACAGGTAGACAAACTAGCATCCTCCAGCCATCCTCCCACTTCCAGCTGCAGAGGATGTCCCCTTTGACCTAGTTGGAGACCCATTTAACACATCCATTTCAAAGGCTGGGGACTCAGTTCCCTCTGACCTCCTCCCAGCTGCAAATCCATAGTCTGTTCCCCAATTTCAGTAATGATTTAATATAAATATATGTAAAATAATAACCATGTCTTCCCTCTGCTCTCCCCTTCACAGCTGTGGCTTCCTACTTTGAGATGCATCTGAACTGTGATTAATACATGTGTTTAAAGAAAGTCATTTCTCCCTTTTTTTTCTTTCTCACAGCTGTGTTTTTCCCACCCTAACAATTTCTGTCCCATACATATTACCCATACATTGTTTTTAAAAGTTCTAGACTCACAGAAACACTTAAAAAACACTGTCTGTGTAACTATGCTCTCTTCCTGCTATGCCAGTACCTTCACAGTATGATTCCATACCCAAATCCTGAAGCTGCTTTAAAAGACATTTTCTTTCATACGTCTCAAGTGAGTAACAAAGTCCTGATGATAAATGCCTAGTGGCGACAGCTCTTCTTTGCCGTAGAAAAGTCAAAATTCCTTCTTCCTTCTTGTCATGGAAGTGGGTCACAGTTAGGACCACAGTTGAGAGCATTCCAAGAATTTAGGGTGCGTGGCATTGTATTCTCTGTGAATGGAGCATTCTCTTCTTTGTCTTCTAGGACCATACATATTTTTAATTGAGGTGAACTTTTCATAATAAAAAAAATTAGTGCATTCACAATGTTATGAAACCATCACCTCTATCTAGTTCCAAAATATTTTCATCACCCCCAAAGGAGCCCTCCATATCCATTAAGCAGTCATTCCCTATTTCCCCATCCACTCAGTCTGTGGCAGCCATTAATCTGCTTTTTGTCTCTATGGAAGGGACAAATGTTTGAACGTGGTTTGTTCCACAGTTGAGTGATGGGTCTCAAAGCCACAGCTATCTAGCAGTAAGGTTACACTAGCACATTATGCTCTTACAGTTAGAAAATATCTTGGTGAATAATTCAATGCATGACAGACTGGACCTGGATCTGATATGGCCCAGCTTCTTTGAAACTCAGATTTAACATGTGACAATCTCAGAATGGTGAGAAAGAAAAAAAAAATCTGAATCCCTCCCAACAATGACTGAAGACCTAAAAACAAGAGCTGTTTTAAGTGGATTGTTTAAATAAAGTCAATAATCAGAATGAAAGAAGACATCAGAACAGCATAAAAAACTGGCTGGAGAATGGTGGCAGGAGTATATTCAGAACACTTCTAAATGCCAACACAAAGATTTTGCAATATCTGCATACAAGATCAAAACAAAGGAAGGAAGAAGTCTTTTGATCACTCCTCTCCCCTAGACTCAGTCATGACACTTGTACACCCTCTCTTGCTCAACGAGTTCTGAAAGTGCCTGAAGTGTGGTTAGGGCTGGGTCTCTGTTTTCCCTCCTTACAGGGTTTCTCCTCAGTGGCCTCCCCTGTATTTTCCAGGGCATTCGTTCTAGAGAATTTTATAGGTGTAATGTAAAAGTGGTTCTGTACAGTCAGACATAGTAGGTATTGTTATAAATAAATGACTGGCACATTGGGAAGCCTGGTGTCCCAGAAACAGAGATAGTACCTTGTAAAGTTTGGGTGGTCAGTGTCAGAATTTATAAAACCAAGAGCTACCTTTATCGAGCAAAATGTACAAAGGACTTCTGGTTGGTCACACTTGCACCTCGTTATAAACACCTTGCCCACAAAGTCATCTTTGAATAGGAAAGGCAATAATTAATAATCTTCAATAGAGTGAATTGCCTCTATTCATTTTGACTAGTTTGTCTTTAATGTGTTCCTCTAGGTGCTAAGAAATATGCCATTTTGCAAATATATTCACTAAGTGAAAATATGTATGTCAACTGGTTCTTAGTAGATATTGAACCAAGGTAGAGGATTTTCTAATTTTCTTCCTTCCTCTTTGGCCCCAGGTCATTCAGGATGCAATGACATAGTATTTAATTTGCCCTGAGAGAGTACTCTTGAATACTATCTTCTGGTAAATATGCCAGGCGTGGGCAAGGGAAAAGATGGTAAAGATGACTTTGTCTGCAACATCAGTGTCTTCTGGGGCCAAAAGTGGCATTTTAATTATGATGTGTCTTGGTGTGGTCCTCTTTAGATTCCTATATTTTGGGGTTCTGTGTACTTCTTGGGCTTTTTAGCCAGGATTGAATTTTAGTATCAGCTGAGCCTGACCTCTGGACTAGCTCTGGATACATCATGCTTTCCTTCCTCCTAAGAGACTGGGCACCATTTAACAATGCCCCTTTGCTGATTCAACAGGAAAGGCCATAGACTCCTACCCACTCACAAACACTGCAGCGGATTCCAAGGAATGTGAAGGAGTGGCTGTTGTGCCCAGATCTTCTCCCAAGGAGAAGACTCAAGGTTTAGAAAAGGATTTTGAATCTTTGTGGGACAAGGGAACAGTAATGGGGGGAATTCCATGTATTTTTTTCCTGCTAACATTTAAAGGAGCTTCTTTCTCAAATGGTCTTTCTAGATTTATTTATGAACACAACAGGCTTTTAGTTAGACAGGATGATTTGGGAGCAAGGGAAGTAGGATTTTCAAATTACATGTACCGTTCCAATGACATTTTGAAAACTTGGCTAGGATAGGAGACAAGGCAATAGAGTGTTGTCATAATTGCAATTTGTCAAAAAAAAGACACAAATACACACACACACACACACACACACACACACACACACACACACCACACACGAATGCCCATATCATTCTTTTTTTATATTTATTTATTTATTTATTTATTTATCTTTATTGTTCAGTTTATTAATTACATTGTTCCCCCTTTTTTATCCCCCTATAACTCCCCTCCACCCTGTACCCATTCCACTCTCTGCCCTCACCTCCCCCTCCCCACTGTCCTCTCCCATTGTTGTAAGATTTTTGTCCAGTCTCTTGCTGCACTTCCCACACCCCTTTTCTCCCCAAGAATTGTCAGTCCATTCCCTCTCTATGTCCATGATTCTGTTACATTCACCAGTTTATCCTGTTCATCAGATTTTTAATTCACTTGATTTTTAGATTCATTTGTTAATAGATGTGTATTTGTTGTTCATAATTTATATTTTTACCTTCTTCTTCTTCCTCTTCTTAAAGAATATCTTTCAGCATTTCATATAATATTGGTTTGGTGGTGATGAACTCCTTTAGCTTTTTCTTATCTGAGAAGCACTTTATCTGATCTTCAATTCTGAATGATAGCTTTGCTGGATAGAGTAATCTTGGTTGTAGATTCTTGCTATTCATCACTTTGAATATTTCTTGCCACCCCCATCTGGCCTGCATCGTTTCTGTTGAGAAATCTGCTGACAATCGTATGGGTGCTCCCTTATAGGTAACTAACAGTTTTTCTCTTGCTGCTTTTAATATTCTCTCTTTGTCTTTTGCTCTTGGCATTTTAATTATGATGTGTCTTGGTGTGGTCCTCTTTAGATTCCTATATTTTGGGGTTCTATGTACTTCTTGGGCTTTTAAGTCAGTATCTTTCACCAGGTGGGGGAAGTTTTCAGTCACTATTTCTTCAAGTAGGTTTTCATTACCTTGTTTTCTCTCTTTTTCTGGCACCCCCATAATTCGGATGTTGGAATGCTTGAGATTGTCCCACAGGCCCCTTACACTATCTTCAATTATCTGGATTCTTTTTGTTTCTTGCTTTTCCAGCTGAGTGGATTTTGCTTCTTTGTATTTCAAATCTTTGACTTGGTTCTTGCGGCCCTCTGGACTGCTTTTAGGACTTTGTGTAATATTTTTAATTTCAGTCAGTGTATGCTTGATTTCTAGTTGGTCCTTTTTCATATCCTTGAGGGTCTCATTCATATCCTCATAGGTCTTGGTCATTTCCTTGTAGGTCTTGTTCATTTCCTCGTAGTTCTCATTAAGTTCATCGGCATTTTCTAGGAGACTCTTGGAAAGCCTTATAACCGTGGTTTTGAACTCTATGTCTAGTCGTCTTTTTTCCTCCATTTCTTTCATACCTGATTTCTATCCATGTTTCTGCATGGTGGCTTTTATGTGGTAGCTGTCCTCTAAGGGTCAATGGCACAGCCTCCCCAGTTATTTGAGATGGGTACTCTTACTGCAATCCTTTATGTGTTGTACAGTTTTTGAATTTAAGCCCAGCTTGTTGTTGTTAGCCCTAGGAGGGTTTGAAATCCAGGCCAATTGGCTGTGCAGGGAAACTGTGTTCAGGTTGGATGGGCGGAGTCTCTGAGCTGAGCAGGCAGTGTCAGCATCAGCTATGCCCTATGCGGTGCATGGGTCTCTGTGTTGGGCGGTAATGGCTGCAGGCATCTCCAAGAGAAAGCTGCCACTGGTCTCCACCTGTTGCCAGACAGCTCTGCCTCTCCCCAAATGAGTCTGCACCCCCAAAGTCTCGCCCAGGGTTGTAAAACAAACCAGTCTGGTGGTCTCTTGAACCAGGGAGCAAGTTGCCGGGGAGCAAGTCGTGCGTCTGTGCTGTAGTGCACTTTACGCACAAAACTGCTGCTCCAAGCTACGCACACTGTCCTCAGACTTGGAGATTTCTGCCGAGCCCGGCTTTTAGCGCGCACTCTCCTCAAACTCAGAGACTTCTGTTGCGCTGGCTTTTAGGGTGTGTACTCTCCTCAACTCAGAGACCTCTGCCGTGCCTGGCTTTTAGGGTGAAGACTCTCCTCAAACTCGGAGACCTCTGTCGCTCCCAGCTTTTAGGGTGCGCACTCTCCTCAAACTCGGAGACCTTTGCCATGCCTGGCTTTTAGAGTGCGTATCCCAGACCTCGGACCTCACCTGGCACTGGGGAATCTGTGCAGTGGGACGTCTCCGCCCTCCCCATTGGAGAGATCCAGTCAGGGTTGCTGCTGCCAGCTTTACAGCCCATGCGCGCCCCATGGCTCCGAACCTCAGGCTCCCCATGTATCTTCAAGGCTGCGCTCCGCCGATCTTCTGAGTCTCAGTGTCCCACCTTTACTTTTATTTGTGGAATTTTCACTCAGCCAGCTTTCCGATGATTCTGGATAATGTCTGTTTTGTTGTTATGTTGTAGTTTTGGAATTGTTGTGCGGGGCAGCACAATAGATGTTTACCTATGCCGCCATCTTGGTTCTCTCCTCATATCGTTCTTATTTTTCTCATTTTGCCTTGGGTTTGTTATTTAGGAATAACATATATTAGGAATAACATATATTAGGAATTTAATCTTGGGCAATGCTTATCAGCACATGGGTGTTCTGAAACCACAGGGCTAGGTAATGCATAAAGTTCCTTGAGTTGTAAGATTCCATAATTCAAGGAGTTATCCTAACATCATATCACCCTCCTTCTAGTACTCATGAATATCTTGTGTAGGAGAGTCACGAAATACAGAGCGAAAACACACAGAAGTAAAAAGTGAAAACCATGTAAATAAATTACATTGCTTCTCTAGTGCATCTTGTTCTTGGTCTAAGTTTTTATTTTTGCCAGGACTCAAGTTCCTTCATTCAACAAAGCATATAATCGACCATTTTCAAGGTCCATTGGATGTGCAATTTCATAGAAGTTTCTTCAAGTTAAAAGCTCTGCTCAAATCTGTAATGTGGCAAGTTTTAGCTGGAGGAATTACAAAAGAAATTTGCAACCAAGTGTTTTTATTGCTGATTACATAGATATAAATTTTCTCTACTTTAAGGTATTTAAAACCACACTATATCTGTTCTAGTTTGCCTTCAAACTCTTTCTTGATGATTTTTCTTTACCCTTTTCACACTAATAGGTTGCTACCTTTTCCCAGTTTCCTAATCTGAAATTCCCATGTTGAATGCAAGAATTTCCCTATCATCATTAACTCCATTAATCAGGTAGTAATGCTGTACAGAATTTGGTCAGGCATCTCCTGTTGTATTATCAGTCACAGTTACTTTCTTAATTATTCTTCACCATGAAATACCAGGAATCATTTTGTGGTTTTCCCTGGAAGGACTTTTGCAACCCTCCTGCTCTGTTTGTGTCCTTGGCCATAACATTCTTCAGCTTATTGTCATAGTGATTTAGTGAGGTTTGTGGTAACAGACATTTCCTATGCACGGAATGTGTGATAATGACCAGCTGGGTCGGAAGTGTAAGAGCTCAAAGTCTCATCTGAACCAAATGGTGACATGATGACCCGTTAGATGGGAAATTTCACCACGGAAGCTTCATAACCTCTCACATTCTTTGTGGTCAGATTTTCCTGAGAAGTTCAGTTCTTTGGAGATTGTATGGATGCTTGGAGTTAGGAAGGTGAAGGGAGGTGACAGTGCCAATTTCTCTAGACAAGAGTGCATTGGCAGTTAATGTCGTAATACGATGAAAGCATGATGTAGAAAATGAGGGCCCAACAACTAATGACAAATTGGTTTAGGATCACAGAAATATAACAAAATTGAATTCAGTTTTTCTGATCGATACAGTCATAGGGCCATTAACTTGAAAGAGATTCTCAAAGACCTCTACAGAAGAGTTTTACCACAACTTCTTACAAATGCACCAACACTTTTGAGCAACTGCGGGACAGAGTCAAGGAACTTTGTTGCTTTGGAGCTTTGTCATTCATCTTTCCAGCTTTTGGCGTCTGGTATAAGAAGCCCTCCCTCTCCCTATCCCCATCCTGGCCAATGGGATAGACTCCGGGGCACTCTCTGACTGTGGGAGGCGGTGGCTGCAGGACCAGCCCTCAGGAAGCCTGCTGATGCTGCAGCCCTCAGCCCACCCCCCTTACACTGGACACAGCACCTGCATATCTGTGGGCGATCATGGGGGCACCCCTCGATCCCTGTGCATCTCATGCCCTCTGCACAGCCCCTACCCCTGTGTGGCCAACCCTTCAAAGTGGCCAGCCAGGTCCTTGCTCTGAATGACAACTGCCTACGGTACCATATTAACCCACTACAATTGAGTGGTCACTTTTTATTTTATTTTATTTTTATTTTTATTTTTCTTGAACGGGGGTGGCTGGAGAGCTAGTGATGGCTTCCAGCCTGAGATAGTAATGTCTTAATTTTTTAAAATTCATTTTTATTGATTTCAGAGAGGAAGGGAGAGATAGAAATATGATTGATGAGAAAGCACGCCCCCAACTGGGGATTGATCCTGCAACCTGAGCATGTGCCTTTGACCGGAATTGAACCTGGGGCCTTCCAGTCGCAGTCCAACGCTCTATCCACTGAGCCAAATCAGCTAGGGCATGTGGTCAGTTTTTAGAAAATAAACCCCAACACTCCCTAAATTTAGGGTTCTGGTGTTTGAGAGCTCAAGTCAAGTTTCTATGAAAGATGGGAAGGGAACTTGTTGTCATATTGTTACCCTGTTTCCCTGAAAATAAGACAGTGTCTTATATTAATTTTTGCTCCTAAAGATGCACTAGGTCTTATTTTCAGGGGATGCCTTATTTTTCCATGAAGAAGAATATGATACACATTTATTGTTGAACAACAAAAAAGGAAATTTATTACCTGTATACGGTATGGTAGTAGTTGTCGTCACAAACCAGCATAACCAGACAAATTGCGAATCCTACAGTATCAAGAATTTCTTGTTACTGCCATTATTTCCATGTACAACAATCTATGGTACATTTACTGATACTGATATTTACCGGTATGAACACAAAGTAAGATTTATTCAATGACAGTCATGTCATCATCTTCTGGAACATCATCATAACAATCCAAACCCTGAATTTCCTGGTGAATTTTTTGTGACTCCATTTCTTTCAGAATCAGTGGACCAAATCTCTCATGTTTAGCAATAGCACTGTCCTTAAATGTGTACTTCTTGTCAAGGTAGCCTGCTCATAGTGCATTTGCAATGCAACTGTCAGTGATTTTTCTCCCATGAATTCTTCACCCAAGTCACAATCTCTTGCAATTTAGGTTTCACAAAGTTTCCACGCTGATTTCTCTCCATTCTATTTTCAATGTAATCATTAATTTCCATGCGCAAATTGTCCTTGAGTGGCTTGTTTATTGCAATATCAAGAATCTGGAGATATGCTGTCATTCCTGCGGAAATCATTATTTGATCTATTTTTCTTTCGTGAAGATATTTGTTCATGTCTTTAGTGCGGTGAGTGCTGGCTGCATCCCAGACTAGCAGACCTCTTTGGCTCCCTCGCATAACAAGCAGCAGCATTAAATCTACCACTTCCTTATAACTGCTTGTGTGGCCCAGGCTTTTTCAGTTTCAAGAATAAAAATATTTTTGGGGAGGTTTCATTTTTGGGGGGAATGCCTTATATTACAGTGAGAGGCAAAACTGGAAGTAGGTCTTATTTTTTAAGGAAGTAGGTCTTATTTTGGGGGGATGTCTTACTTTCAGGGAAACAGGGTATTATCAAGTTTTCTGTGAATAAAGACCATAGTGGGCCATAAAGCAAACTGTCCCAAATCCAGGAAAATGGATGTGGAGCTGATAAAGGGGAGTTGGGGGGGGGGGGAGGATCTTTCTTTACAGCTGTGAGGAAATATTTATAGCTTTGGTGACCTGGTCTAAGAAGATTGACTTCCAGTGGGATATTTGGGGATAGATTGATCTCATGATCAATATATTTATTCTAAGAAGAAAATGTCTACCAGAGTTTCAGACTTCAGCTATTCTATAAGGCATGGCCCTAAGGGGTGTGGCACAAATGGAACGAACACAACCAGAACAATCTATGTAACCTCATAGAGGAGGACAGGCAAGAATCCAAAGGAACTGGTGGTGGTGTGGTTTGGCTGCCTTTCTTAATGACTAGTCCCACCTTATCAGCTTCTTGGGCTAAGCCAATTAAGAGAGAAATAAACTCCTTGGTGACAAAGAAGGTCTGGGAGAAATAGAAATATCTACCCAAAGATGAAGGACTACACTAAGTGGCCAGATTATTATGATCTGTGAATACATAATAATTTGCCCACTCAGTGTGTGTGTGTGTATTGTATTAGAGGCCCGGTGCATGAATACTTGCATAGGTGGGGTCCAGTCAGTCTGGACAGGGAGAGGGGACATGGGCAGTTGGCCGACCTGCCTGCTGGTCGAGCCTCTGATCAAGGGGACAATTTGCATATTAGCCTTTTATTATATAGGATATACACTGAGTGGCCAGATTATTATGTGTTCAGAGATCATAATAATCTGGCCACTCAGTATATATGTAGTCAACGAAATTATGCCTAGTTTTGATCATACAGGCCCTTGACTTGATTTCTTCCCCTCCTACCTGTCCTTGAGGCAGGAAAAACCAAGAGTGAAATACAACACTGAAAGTGTGTCCTATGGAGTATACTTGAAGTCTAGGTACTTGTGTAGCTCTTAAGTGTTTATAGTATCCTCTTAAGAAAATACAAAGGGGAAACAGTACAAATTAGATTTATGTAACAGTAAAAAACAATATAGTATTTTAAAAAATGTTTAAACCAGAGTACAATTTCAGAAGTCTTTACCTAGCCAAAATAGGGTAATCCACTAGATGAAATCCATCGTTAATAATTAAGCAAAATGGCCGAGACTGGTTTGGCTCAGTGGACAGAGCGTCGGACTGTGGACTGAAGGATCCTGGGTTCGATTCCAGTCAAGGGCATGTACCTTGGCTGCGGGCACATCCCCAGTAGGGGGCATGCAAGAGGCAGCTGATCGATGTCTCTCTCATCGATGTTTCTGACTTTCTATCCCTCTGCCTTCTGCTCTGTAAAAAATCAATAAAATATATAATAAAAAAAAATAAAAATAAAAATACTAAAGTTATTTTTAAGACAAAAATAAATAAATCCAGAAGGAAGCTCAGAGATGCAAGTATGTAGAAAAATGGAAACAGTAAATATCAACAAATTCACATATAAATAACTATATATATATATATATATATATATATATATATATATATATATGGGCTAATATGCAAAGTGTCCCCTTGGGAGTCTGATCAGGAGACCGGGAGTTCGATCACTCGCTATGCCCATGCACTGACCACATCTCTATCCCTGTAAGAACCATGGGCTTGAGCAGGAAGGGGAAGGGCGTGGTCTTTGAGATGTGAGTCCATCTTCTCCTCGGTGGCAGCCCCTGAATAAAAACCTCTTTCCGCTTGGCCTGGTAGCTGAATTTGGGCATGTGTCAGGGTTGGGGGTTGGATTTCCTGTTGGGGCATATGCAGGAGGCAATCAATGGGTGTACAACTGGGTGGAGAGATAGGTCTTCTCTCTCTCTCTTTCATCAATAACAACAACAACAAAATTCTAAAAACCTCTTTCCTTTTGCAATAGCACCTATCTTAAAGAGTGTGACTTTCCTTGCAGCAGATAGTGGAATCTGCATTTTGTTTATAAAAATAAGTCCCAAAATTAAATGATCAGGTTCAGTCAAATTTCTTATCCATTGGAATGCTTTCTCATAACCTTTCAACCTTTCCTTCTCACAACACAGGAGTCTTGTTGATGAAAACAACATGGGGGTGGGTAGGTGAGAGTTGGGAGCAAGACAGGAAATAAAGGACAATTATTCTATTACTAGTGTCCTGGTACACTAAATTCGTGCACGGGGGGGGGGTGGGGGGTGGGGTGGTAGTGTCCCTTAGCCTGGCCTGCATCCTCTCTAATCTGGGACCCCTATGGGATTGGGCCTAAATTGGCAGTCAGACAACTCCCTCGAAATCTGGGACTACTGGCCTCACCTAACTGCTCATCTGCCTGCCTGCTTGATCTCCCCTAACCACTCTGCCTGCTGGCCTGCTTGACCCCAACTGCACCCGCCTGCCAACATGATCACCCCCAACTGCCCTTCCCTCCTGGCCTGATCACCCATAACTGCCTCTGCCTCGGCTCCACCACCATGGCTTTGTCCGGAAGAATTTCTGGAATGTCTCATGGTCTAATTAGCATATTACCCTTTTATTAATACAAATTATTCCATTGGTGACTCAATGCTCTCTTTAGAAGACAGACTGCAGGGTCAAAGAGGAATGTGACTGAGGAAACTGTATAAAGGAAGGCAAAGAGAGTAGCCAAAGAACATATATGCATATATGCATAGCCCATGGATGCAGACAACAGTCGTGATGGCCAGGTGGCCAGGGGAGGAATGGTAGGGGGATGGGTGGAGGTAGGCAAAGGGGAGGAAATGGAGGACTTCTGTAATAGTCTCAAAAATACAATACTGGGTCCCCCATCCCCCTATTCTGCCCCCACCCCCTAAAAAAAGAGAGAGACAGAAAATGTTAATTTTACAGAAGGGAGTGGTAGGTTTGAGCCCATTGACATGCAAATTTTGGTCTTGCATTCGACTCTAATAATTTCACTGGGTCATTCTTTCTGGCACAAAATGACTTCAGTTATCACTAGAGAATTCTGTTCCTCTGTTGTTTTTCATTCGTGAGGTGGTTTTATCGGATCACTGCATTGTGGAGTCCATTTAAACCCTTGAAATCCAATCGTGGTTTATTTTAGATTTTTTTAAAAAATCTACAAACCTGGACTCTTTCAGTAGCTCCACAGCTGAGCCAGGTTTGCTGACCCTGTTCGTGGTTTCTGTTAAACAATTGTCTGAATTGTACAGTGCACATTTGAGTACAAGGGTAGACTTGAAAGCCATCAAGAAGATTCTGTTTCCCTGGTGTAGTGAAGCAGTCAGATCTGAAACTTCAGAGAGTGAAGCTCAGAAGAAACTGGAGACCACGCTTATTTATTGCTCATTTGATAAAAGTAACATTGCAAGCCCTGACCAGCCTGCCAAATGGAATTTTCTTCCTATACCTCAGTTGTCGGTTTGACTTAACCTAGGGTGTATTTGTAAGCCAACAATATTATTTTAGGGCTCCTTTGCTTTCTTTCCTTCGTTCTTCCATCTAATTTTGGATACTTTTTTTAATTAGAATGTGGGCAGTGAGCACACAATGCAATGTACAGATCATGTATCATGGAAATGTATGCTTGAAACATACATAATCTTATTAATCAGCTAGAGGCCTTGATTCACAAACTTCATGCAAGAGTAAGCCTTCCTTCCCTTGGCTGCCAGCACCGACTTCTCTCTGGCACATGAGACCCAGGCTTCCCTCAAGAAGGTCATCTGGTCTAATTAGCATATTGTGCTTTTATTATTATAGATGTTACTCCAATAAATTTAATTTAAAAAACCAAATTGCCTGATTATGACTTAATGTATTTCTGGCTCACCACCATATCAATCTTGATTAAAATACTAAAGCCCTATGATCAAATTCTGATGGTCAGTGACATCCACTCATTCAGTGTGACCAATGTTGTCATTCTGCATGAGATGTTCTACCAGAGTTACACCTTGGTGCTGGAATGTACAAGAGACTATACAAGGGGCTTGACAGTGGACCTCAAGCTGTGCTCCCTCCCCGCCCCAGCGCTGGGGGAGACCTGAGACTGTGACCCCGCCTAGAGGGGCTTGATGGGGGTGTGGCCGGCCAGGTGTGGGTCTCACCCAATGGGGGTGGGGCTGGTCAGGCTTGGTTCTCCTGCGATTTGCACTGCATGCTTGTGGTAGACGGAGACTTAACCCTAGGTCCCATAGCATGCCTTAGACTCTGACAGGAGGGAGATTTTCATATACATTTTACCAATTTTCTTTCATCTCTGACACTTCTATTATAGAGAAAGGGCACATAGCAATATTAAAATATTTCTTCTAATTAATCCCCTTTTAATGTGCACAGATTTTATGCACTGGGCCACTAGTTTTATATATAGGCCGTTTGTGTCATAAAGGCTGGAGGTGTGGAGTGACCATTACCCTTAGACCATCCCTGAGCTCTACTATTCACCAATCTTTACTTGGCCCACTTATTTTATTTATATTGCTTGCTAGTCTCCTTTAGGTTTCTGAATTTGCAATTACTGGTCTAAAAGTCATCTCTACTATACAACATCCCTGGCTCTAACCAGATGAAACTGGTATCTTCTGCATCTATAATTCTACCTCCTCCCCTTCAACATGGACCTCTTTTATGGCACTTACACCTTTCTGCCTTTAAGGACATGTCTCAGCCCTTCTTATTCATAACTATCTTCCCATTTTCATTGTTGCACGTGCACAGATTCAGGAAAATCATAGACAAAGTAGGGAATCAAGATCTGGGGGTAAAGGTGGAGATGTTAAAACAGAGACCTTGCAGACCACCAGATCTAATATATTTATCAAATGTAAATTCAAATGTTCCTGGAGGTCAAAGCCAGACAAATAATTGCCTGATTTCTACAAATGCCTGTAAATAAAAAGCAAATAAAAAGCACGAGAATGCTTTAGGGAAAGCAAACATAGTCTCTAATCGTTGTAAGTCTCTTGATTGTAAGGACAAGCCTTTTTTTTTCTATTTTGTATTGCCTCATAGCTTCTCTCAGAGAACCATGTTCTAGGTAAGGATTCAATAAATATTAGTTGAATATTTTCCCGAGTCTTCATTATCCTGGGAAATGGCCAGTTTGTACCTGACCTTTGTAAACTTATAAGAACAACTTGTTCAATGTACTACCAGTTGTTCAACTTGGAAGTTTCTGACTAATAATAACCAACAACTGACTCATTGGTGGCATTATACCCTAAATACCCACTACTTCTCATACCTCCTTAATAATTTCACTTTATCTCATTATACTTGTTGTCTTGAACTTAAACTCAAATTTCTCTCCCAACCATTTGTAGTTTATTTATTTTTTCTGCTCATAACTCCTGCAAATATTTTGAAAAGTTTTGTCTCAGAGGTGCATATTCATTGACACGAGGTGGTGTTGTAGTGGATCCAGCAGTTCTTCAAATTTATCGGACCACATTCTTGGCTGTGGATGTTCATATGCCAGTCCATTTAGCCAGAGGCATGAAGAGGCCATGAAGAACTAATTATAGTGAAGACAAAGGCGGAGTGACACAGACAGCCACACACAATCCTGTTTGTTCAGGCTTCTCCTTTCCCTGGACTGTTTTCAGGGTTGTTTCTGTGAAACACAAGTCGAGTTTGGCTCAGAAGGGGCAGCTGGGAGGATGCCCGCCGTGCTGTGTCTGCTGTCTCCCTGCCATTCTTCAACAGGTGGAAGTGATACACCTGGCTCCTGGCCTTCACATATTTGTTCTCGGCTCCCAGGAATCTACCTTTGTATACCTCGCTTCCCCTTTCTTCTCCACTCTACCTGTGGTCCTCCCTCAGCCTGAGAGCTTATCCTGGCTGTCAATAGGTAACACCATTGCCAGCTTGGTTCTTCTCACCCAGGTGGCTAGAGGCCAAAGTTTCATCTGGAAACTTTTCTCAGAGATTCAGAGTACCTCAGCACCTTCAAAGCTTTTGTAGTCTGAGTTGGGGGGAATCGGGGAGAGGGTCCAGGTATACAGCAGGTGCTACAATGAAAAGCTGCCTTGGTCTCCACTCATTAGCTAGATGAATTATGTCCTTTTAAGAGAATATGAGTGGAATTCTATAACTTTCCCATTTCCCTCAGTATGGCAGCTATCTCTTCATGTCTATACTCAACTGTTGAATAACTCTTTCAGATAGTTAGTCATAGCTCTGTTTGGGAACTGGTACCCTATTCCCCCTCTGTGAGATGTAAACAGCTCACTGTTTAAACTCCTTGGCTTGGCTATAACAAGAATACTTGAAAGAACTTCACAATCAGTGAGTCTGTTTGCCTGAAAAAAACAGATGGAAACCCAGAGCTGCGAAGTGACAGGTTCAAGGTCACAGAGCTATAAAACTTTTAGGGGAACAGCGGGAAGAGGTCAACCTCCCAGCCTGTGTGTGTGTGTGTGTGTGTGTGTGTGTGTGTGTGTGTGTGTGTGTACAATGCTATACAATTGTCATTGAGGCTTCGATGCTTGTGCTTTTACTGACAATATAGCCAAGTGGTTAAATCTATAGACTTTGGGGTCAGAGAGGCTGTCATTGACTCACATGTCTATAGCTGTCTATACATTTGGACAAGTTGCTAAATCTCTCTGATCCTCAAAGTGCTCATCCATGTGATGGAGTTATGTTGGAATCCTATTCATGTCCCGCATGTTCACGGTTCTAGTTCAGGATTCAGGTTCAGGAGAAGGCCACACGCAAACAAATAAAGAGACTCAGAAACACATTAATTTGGAAAAATAGGGGGCCAGGTGGCAGCCCATCTCTAGTGGAAGGACTACTCTTTGCTTTGACCTCTCCATTCCTTTTATTTAGGTTTTGGGAATACACCCATTGCCCTTAGGCAGGAAATAAGCAGATTATCTTGTCAGGAAGGATTTACACGATTATCTGGTGGGGAAGTTGCCCTTGCCACCCTTATCTCAATTAGATAGGGAGTGGTTAGCTCTGAAAGGTCAGAGCTTCAATGTTGACTAAGCCTTTTGGGTTCCTTGTCCACACCTTTCTGTTGGTGAGGTAATGGCTGGTTCCTGGCAGAGTTATAGCTTTCTTGGAAAAAGAATTGTGGTGACATTGCTAAGAACAAGAAACTGCTGAGGATAATAATGATCATTTAAACTATTCTCAATGTTTACATAACACTGCTCTCATCCAGGATGATGTGTTATCTCCCCTGCACCTATCCTTTCTCTCCCAACTTCTTGCAACCTTTCTCCTCTTTGCCTTTGATTACACCACACTCTTTTTGTTTTTCTGCACATTAAGCTCCTCATCTTCTCACTATCTCTGCCACTTTCCCATGGGTCTCCATGGCCTTGCTTACTTCCTGCATCATTCAGTAAAACCCTGTTAAGCCAAAACCTTGGACTAAGCATCATAGGAAGTCAATGGAGAAGATGCCTATTGGCAGGTAGTTTGTCACTGGTGACAATTTCATATTTAACCCAATTAGATGTGCATTCCACTTCTTATTCCTGGTCTCTGGTGTGAGAAACCTATTGCTGAGCCTCTGGGGCTGTTGCCCTCTTCTCCATGAAGGGGGGATGTCTGTGGCACATGGATTATGGAGCCATTCGAAATGGCTAATGGGCCTTACAGTTGTACCAGGCTTTTGGTGCTCTTCCCAAAATAGTGGAGAGCCTTCAGCTAGCTTATCTTTTCTCGTCTCCTCCTCTCTGTAGCTATTATCTTACTTTTCCTGTTAGCTCAAGCAGCAGAATTCTTTCTTCTTGGTATCCTGGATCTATTCCTACTCACCATGTCAGTAGGTGAAGTCCACGTACACAAAATGTCTGAGTGGAGATGGCCACCCCAGCTTGGTCAGACCACATGTGGCTCATTGTCTTACACACAAAAGTCCCCTCGTGGCCAGCCAGGGGAACTGCAGAAACTGCAGCTTTACTGCATCTTGCAGGTTGGAAAAGGAAGGATAGAACCATCCTATATAATAAAACCCTAATATGCAAATCGACTGAATGGTGGAATGACCAGTGGCTATGATGTGCACTCACCCCCAGGGAGCAGATGCTCAATGCAGGAACTGCCCCCTGATGGCCAGTACACTCCCCCAGGGGGAGCTCAACTCAGCTAGAAGCTGAGCTCATGGCTGCAAAGCACAGCAGTGGTGGTGGAAGCCTCTTCCACTACCAAGGCAGTTCTAAGGAGCAGTGAGTCCGGCTTCTGGCTGAGTGGCATGGGGAGCAGGCCTAAGCTGGCAGGTGGACATCCCCCAAGGAGTCCCAGACTGCTAGAGGGCGCAGGCTGGGCTGAGGGGTCCTCCCACCCTGTGCACAAATGTTGTGCATTGGGCCTCTAGTCTTTTATAACCTTCTCTGAACTTACCTGGTATTTCAAAGAAGCCTTACTTTGGCTTCTCTATCACTGAAGCCACTCTGTCCGGGTTTGCTTGGCAAGTATTTTCCATTTGAACCCAATCCTAGATTCTTACTATCAAAAAACATTTATATTTAAAGAAGTCAGTGATCTTTTATTAATCGTGTAGATAGGCCGTTGCCTCCCTAATCCCTCTTAAACTCCTTATTTCATCTTTGGGGAGCACTCTTCCAGAGAGTGTTCTGCTGTTTGATGTCTGACACATCGCTGCTAACAGAGGCATCAGGAAAATGTGAGAGCTTTTCTTGAGCTGCCTCTCCCCGTTTGGGTTCTTAATCTTCCAGCTACTCTCTTCTCTATCTTAGGCACTAAATTTAGTTTTCACATCTTTCCATTTTTCCTTTTGGTTTACTGTTATCTTTTTTTTCCCCAGTGTAAAACCATTTTTATTATCTACAAACCTCCACAACTTAAAACAAAATTCAACGTTCTTATCAGGCAACCAGATATTGTGTGTGTCTGTCGTGACACAATGCATCCATCCTCTATGATGTCTCCAAGTCAGAAATGCTTAACTTGGGTCCTTTAAGCCTTTAGCTGCTGGTAAATATTGCTAAGTTAGTGTCGGAAAACACAGTGGGTGGGGTCAGGTGCTGGATGAGAGGAGACGGAAGGGACAGAGCAACCAGATGCAACGTGTTATCCTGGATTGGAACTGGTCTGAGCCACTCACCTCTTAAGGACATTTTAGCACAACTGGGCAAACTTAAAACTAGATTAGGAATTAGATAAAGTAAACGTTTGCTGTCATGGAAAGAGAGATTGGTAAATTAAAAAGTAGACTACAATATAGCATGTGTAATGTTATCTGATGTTGAATGAAAAACATACAAGTATTTTAATACACACTTATATGTGCACACATATATATGCACATACAGATGATATTCATAAAAAATATCTGTAAGCATATACATGCCTTGTGTTTTATTTTTATTATGGATCTGTTTTCTAACTTTCTATAAGACATTCTTTTGCAATAATTATATTGCAATCAGTTCATTAATTATGAAAGTAAGAAATTTTATTAGAAACGATGTGATAACATGCACTGCTTTTGGTAAGACATCAAAGACTTGTGAGGACTTTAATAAACATGATAATTCAGTTATCTTCATTATTGTGATTTTTAAGCATCCAGGGATGATAATTTTTCTGGAACTTGGTCTTCATTATTGCTACCGTTGGCTCCTTAATCAATTTTTTTGAATATTCATGCCAGTGATTAAAGAGGAGTAAAAAATATATAACAGTTGGTAAAAAAAAAAAATAACTTGAATCCTGATGTCTGAAACTTTATTGTCATGCACACAGCTCTCCTTTTGTTAAAACAAACTACTGCAGCTTTTTCATCCACACATCTATTGGTGGACACCTGGCTGCTTCCAAATCTTGGCTATTGTAAATAATGCTACAGTGAACATAGGGGTGCATGCGTTCTTTTGAATTAGTGTTTTCAGTTTCTTTGGCTATATTTCCAGAAGTGGAATCACTGGATCATATGGCAGTTCCATTTTTAATTCTTTAAGGCACCTCCATAGCATTTTCCACAGTGGCTGCACCAATCTGCATTCTGACCAACAGTGCAGGAGGTTCTTTCCTCCACATCTGCACCAGCACTTGCTGATTTGTTGATTTATCCATGGTAGCCATTCTGACAGGTGTGAGGTGATAGCTTATTGTGGTTTTAATGTGCATGTCTCTGGTGACTAGTGATGTTGAGCATCTTTTCATATATCTATTGGCCTTCTGTATGTATTTTTTGGAGAAATGTCTATTCAGGTCATTTGCCCATTTTTAATTGGGTTGTTTATTTTATTTTATTTTTGCTGTTGAGTTTTGTAAGTTCTTATAAATTTTGGAAACTTGGTTGTGAAAAAGAAGGAAATATTGCGTTTTGCAACAGTATGGACTGACCTGGAGAGTATTATGCTAAGTGAAATAAGCCAATCACAGGAAGACAAATACCCTATGATTTCACGTATATGAGGAATCCAATGAACAGAATAAACTAATGAAATAGAAACAGACTCATAGATACAGAGAACAAATTGACAGCTTTAGAGGGGAGAGGGCTTGGGGATGGGTGGAAAAGGTGAAGGGATTAAGCAAAAAACCAAAAAAACAAAAACCACCAAAACAACTCATAGACAAAGACAGCAATATAGTGATTATCAAAGGGAAAGAGGGGTGGGGGAGGTAAAAGATAGTAGAGGGGGAATAAATGGGTGGTGAATACACAAAACAATATACAGATGATGTAATACAGTAGTATAGACTTGAAGCCTATGTAATTTTGTTAACCAATATCACCTCAATATATTCAATAAAAATTATATATATATATATATATATATATATATATATATATATATATATATGAGAGAGAGAGAGAGAGAGAGAGAGAGAGAGAGAGAGAGAGAGAGAGAGAGAGGGCAAAAAGCCCTAAGGAAGCTATCTGGTTACCTGGGGGGGGGGGGGGAGGACACAGAAAGTGATGACTTTTAAATGACAGAAGGCTGAACTCTTTTTAAAAAAATATTTTTGTTGATTTTAGAGAGGAAGGGGAAGGGAGAGAGAGACAGAAACATCAATGATGAGAGAAAATCATTGATTGGCTGCCTCCAGCACACCCTCCATCCTCACTGGGAATCGAACCCACAACTTGGACACATGTCCCGACCAGGAGTCAAACTATGACCTCCTGGTTGATGCTCAACCACTGAGCCATGCTAGTCTGGCAGAAGGTTGAACTTTATACATATATATATATATATATATATATATTATTGATTTCAGAGAGGAAAGGAGAGGGAGAAAGAGATAGAAACACCAATGATGAGAGAAAATCATTGGTCGCTGCCTCCTGCATGCCCCACGGTGGGGATGGAGCCTGCAACCCAGGCCTGTGCTCTAACCGGGAATCGAACCATAACCTGGTTCATAGGCTGATGCTCAACCACTGAACCAGGCCAGCTGGGCTGAGCTCTTGATTTTCAGACTTAGGCCATACATTCTTCAGGTTTAAAGGAATAAAGAACTAGGCAGATATCATAGTCTCAGCTCTAACTGATGAGTTACAATCAATAATTACCTCATCTGTCTCAGTCAGTGGACTTTTTTTTTTTTACATACAGAATCAGACCCACTTCTCCATTACACTGTGCCACATTGATCTCGTCATGTTAAACGAAGGGGTTATCATTGTGATCTAAAAGCCATGAAGGCCATGGCCAGCTTCACATTTGTTCCAAATTCTCGAAACGGCCAGGAGTGAAGGCACATGGCAATCAATGGCTATGTTTTAAAATAGTTACTAATTGTACTAGGCTTTTATTCAGAGAAGAAGAATATAAAGACAGCCACTCCCTAAGTGAAAATTATTGCCTTAGTTTCCATGAAGTATTTTTGCTCACAGTTGGGTTATGGGCTTCCTGAGCCTTGGTAGGTTCCACTTCTTGGAGTCACTTTGCTGTTTCTAATATCTTTTACTGATCACGGTCACAGAAACGACAGGTCCAAACTGGACAGCTGTTTCTTGAAAATAAAATGTCTGATGGCAAAACTATTGCCCTTGCCAATGAAAAAGCAAAGGCATCTGTATTTCTCAACTCAAAGGGGCTGTTTCTTGGTTTTTTGGATCCTTTGTAGTTTCTAGGCCACATTTAGATGAATCTGTTTTGCTAAAATGCTGAATTTTCCAGTGAAATTGGCTATGTATTAGCCTTTTGTCAGGGATACATAACAGAATCACGATATGTCTCAGGTTCCAAGATGCTTAGGGTAACAATAATGCAGTCTGTTTCATTTTCCTTAAATCCGAGGGAAACAAGATACTACAGTCTGATTGTTTGGAACAGCTTCGAAGCCAAGAAAGAACCTTCACTACTACTCGTTTGTTTCCATAGTGAAGGTTGACATGTTTCAGGAGATGTGGTAGGGCAAAGAAATGCAAGTGGTGTGACCAAATACCACTGTAGAGTACATACACAGGAGCAATCAAGGACCACATATGTAAAGAGAAATGTGATTTCAGTTTTATAAAAGAGAAAAGGTAGACCATTCTATCTTTAAATTAAGGGTAAGAAACATATGAATCTAAAACTACTATAAATCATTATCATCGTCATCATCATCATCACAATGGACTAGTTTTCCATTCCAAGACCATCATCATCATCATCATCATCATCATCATTATCATCATCACCACCACCACCACCACCACAATGGACTAGTTTTTCCATTCCAAGACCAAAAAAAAAAAAAAAAGGAAGAGGGAGACAAAAAGAAAACATAGTAGAAAAAAATGGAAGATAAAAGAAAAACGTACCATCATGCAGGTCCCAAGAAACACTTTCATGGCATAATTGCCCCAAGATGTGGCTTTTTAGCATTTTTGTTACTAAAGACTTGTAAAACTCCATGTGTTTTTTGTTACTGTTGTTTTGATGGCATCGATGCTATTATCTTTTTTTATGTTTAGTTCTTGTCAATGTAGTTCTTGGATGGCCTGATGAGAGCCATCAGATTTCCTCATCCGGGTCTGTCTTTAGCACATTCTGCCTCATAAAATGCTTTCACACAATGTGAAATCATACGCGGGAGTTAGTGTAAAGGTGGTCAGGCTGTACAGAAAAGTCTTTTTTTGTCCCTAAGTCTTCCAAACACATCAAGGAGGCTAAAAAATTAAACAAAACCAAATAAACAATAATAGTGGTTTAGATATGGACTTCAGTGTTATTCTAACACAATACTTTCATTTTACAAAAATACTCCCCAAAAGATTCCCCAAAATTGTAATTGCTTATTCAAGCATCATAAATGTAAGTGGTGGTGTGGAACCCCAGTCATGGTTCCTCTTTCCATTTTCTTGCCTTTACATAGATAATAAAGCTATGGCACTCAGATAGCTCATCGAATTTCCCACTACATTCCACATTTTACCCCAAAGTGTACCCTGAATAATGAGCCAGACGCCTAGTAGATGACAAAATTATGCTTGCTTTTTCTAAGACCTCTGCATTAAAGATATCAATGACATTCAGTTTCTTTGAAATATCTAATAATAACTGGAATTTCTCTGCATTCCAGTTATTACAAAATAAAAAAAAAACACCCTCAAGTTTTTATTTGTATGAAAGCCTTTCAAACTGTGAAGTATTTGATGAGGAAAATTGATGTGGCCCCTCCTTCTTCTCCACGCCTGGAACAGTCACTTACAAATGGGCCACCATGAGGACAAATGAGGAATGACTGTCAAATGGCTGACTCACAGGTCCACCCTGGCTTCGGGCATATCCCGCAGCAAACACACTCTGTTTTTCTCTTCAAAAAACAGAAGCTAGAATTTATTTATGGGAAGAGAAAGTATTTTCATTTTCAGAGCTATCAGAACATGGAAAACTAAAACCCTAAATTTCTCATTGCGTGCAGCCCCAAAAGTTTGAGGGGCACCAATTCTGTCTAGCTCTAAACAAAAAGCATCCAAGAGCTGGTAATGAAGGGACATTTCTACTGCACCGTTGTATTGTTTATTTAAATCTCCACTAGAGATTATCCCAATGACCAAAAGGGAATTTAGAGGTAGAAAGTATAAAGTTTAGCTCAATCAGCTTAGACCAACTAAACATTCAGTTGTGCAAGTGACAATCTGGTTTGATTTTGTAGATTTTGGACACACACGAACTAAAACTACCCTTCTTTTTTTGCGGGGCACATGATTTTGATAAATCCATCTAGGTAAGAATGTGGGCTCATTAAAATGTAATTAAGTTCAATGGATACAGACACTAGGGGGTGAGGGCATGTGTTTGGGGGTGGGAGTGGTTGGGGAGAGGTCAATGGGGGGAAAATATAATATTATTATGTACGGGCCAGGAGGTTATTTGAAATATCAGGAGGACCACTCTGTAAAATATATGATTGTCTAACTACTATGTTATACACCCGAAAGTAATATGAAATAATATTGAATGTGAACTACAATTGAAAAAAAGATATGTATATGTTTTTCATCACAATAAAAATAATTAAGCTCTTTTATAATAATTTTCTTTTTTACACTCTTTATGTTATAAGATATCCATAGCATGTGAAAAATCATTCTGGATTTGCTTATTGTGTGAGTATTTAAACATTTGGTGCACATATCCAAAATATAAGGTTTGATTAAATCCACTTTATATTGTATCAGCTTACATATTCTGCCAAAACATATTGGCATGGTAAAAGCCAAAGATAAGATTAGTTTATAGAGGAAAAACTAGAAACTTCATTTAAAGCTAATAATAACACTAAAATAAAAAGATAAGTCTTCATATTTAAATTCTGCATTTAATCTGGGATGAATAAAAACCCATCAAGTCTAATATTATAGAGGGTCCAGAAGAAATTCTATCAATTTATGCTGAACTTGATATTTTTCTCCATTCATTCGTCTCTGGCATATATCCCACCAAGTATTTTAAAGATTTATACTTGCCATGCTGAAACTACACAAGTTCATCTCTGATGGGGAGATATTAATTCTTAGAGGCAATACACCTAAACAAATAGTAAGAAAAATAATGTCCTAACTGCCTTACAGTTTACAAGTCTGTCTGCAATGGAAACGATGCTTCATTTATTATGAAAAAATGCTACTCCATTTCCTTCATGCCCTAATTTTAAATTTTATTCTTACTCCTTCCTACTTTCCAACTGTACTTCTTGGGCCTGACCGTTAAAAATAGAGAGCCCTTGTTGGGTCAGTTAACTATCACTGGATAATCCCTTAGTTACACAAAGATCAGGAAAGCTTTGAAATAACTGATTTTAGGGATTCCGTTGAGCTTTAGCTAAGAGCTGGCACTCCTCATTTGGAGCTTAGATGGGATTAAAGGCATTCAAATGGCAAGCAAAACAACAGTTTTACTCTCCCACTTTCCAGGAGTTCGTTTAACGAACTCTTAATGATCTCCTCGGACGTGTTCAACACCATGTAAAGACCCAGATGGTCGCCTCCACCAGCTCCTCCGTCAGCCAAGCCCTGAAATGTGGCTGATTTCTTGCAGAGTTTCTGTTCTGTGCCTCTTTTTCTCACCAGCCGTGGATGTCTCAGCCTGTGTACTAAATTTAATAATACCGTTCTTCTCTCCCAGTATATGTAATCAACCGATGGGCCTGCAATTTAAAAAGGTCAGATCAATAGTTAACATAAAGAGGTTACTAATTGGAACAATGTTATGTGTGTTTCTCCATCTATATCCATTGCATGTATCTGTCTGTCTGGGATATGTAATTTCGGGTCCCAGCTTTGAACTTGCTGCAGCAGCAGCTCTTCTCATCCCCGCAGCGCACACTTGGGCCGTCATCTCAGGCAAGGGGGAGTGGGACTATTTCCTCAAGCCAAGGTTGTAATGGAGTTTAATTTTCTTCTGGAGACAGAGTAGCATAGAACTTTTTCTCTTAGACAGAAAAAGTCTCAGCAGCTTAACTGTAGCTCGACTACTGTAGCTCGACTACTGTCCAGAAACATTACTAACCTGTTTATTTCAGGAAGTAACGGCCAGGGCTCCCCTTTGTAACAATATCTTCCCATTGTATAACCCTTTCTCCTGTGCTGTTAGGTGACAACAACAGGAGAGAGAGAGAGAGAGAGAGAGAGAGAGAGAGAGAGAGAGAGAGAGAGAGAGAGAGGAACTAATATTTCTAGATAAGATTAGAGCCCAGCCTCAGTCTTTATAAGAAAATGCCTCCTTAGGTCAGAGAGGAGGAAGCTGGGCTAATTGTTAAGGTTCCCGCCTACAGGGAAGGACACGCTGCCCTGCTGGGCTCCAGTCAGGGCCAGTGGTCCCCTCCAGGCCCCTTCCAGTCCGGGAGTCCGAGGCTGCAGGTGGAAGCCTGAGGCTGACAGTGAGACTCCGTGGTGGCCCAGATTCCAGGAGTCCATTCTCTCTGGCAGGTGGTCGGGGTATTGAGAGGGCTGGGCCTTGACAGCAGGAGAGCCTGGGCCAAACCCTGAAGGAGCCTCAGCATGGAAAAGCTGACACTTGGCCTGGAAACCAAATTCCGGGCACATGTGGCAATGCGCTTGCTGTTTTATAAGAATGCTCAGGAAAAAGGCTCCGAGGCTGCCAGGCCCGGGTCAGAGGCCCCCTGACTCGGCTGAGCCCCAGGTCACAGGCAGGAGAGCGCTGAGTTTTCAGCCCTGCGTGCTCCATGTCCTCCTCTGGCAGAAGCCCTGCCCTAGGCCCTCCGCTGTCCACCCCTCAGTCTCTTTCCTGCAGGCATTCACTTGGTGTCCTGGGTCCCCTTTGTGTCGCTGCTGAAGTCCAGGGACTCCTTCTCCAAATAATGTTTTTATTAATTTTTTATTTTTTTAATATATATTTTATTGGTTTTTTACAGAGAGGAAGGGAGAGGGATAGAAAGTTAGAAACATCGATGAGAGAGAAACATCGATCAGCTGCCTCTTGCACACCCCTTACTGTAGATGTGCCCACAACCAAGGTACATGCCCTTGACCAGAATTGAACCTGGGACCTTTCAGTCTGCAGGCTGATGCTCTATCCACTGAGCCAAACCGGTTTCGGCCCAAATAATGTTTTTAAATACAACAAATTAAAAAACAATGGCTATGAAGAAAACCAATTGTATGAAAATTGAGTTACTAAAAGATTTTTAAATTTATGAGATAGAAACATTTGGAATACTTACGGGATAGAAACATGTGCACACTTTTTAATTAATTTACTAAAAACTAGCTTTAATTAAACTCCTAAAATTACCGATATAATTTGAAAGTAGTGATAAGTGGGGAAAAAAACAGGTCAAGATTTGTGGTAATTAAAACAGAAGAGGAAAGAGACCCTCCAAGAGGGGGCTGCAGAGTCGCCAAACTGGATTTACAGCTAAATTATAGACCAATCAACCTGAAGAACCAATGGAAGGCTAGCTGAATTGAAATGCTAGAACCACGGGTTGCCCGGAAAAGCCACACAGAGACTTATAAAAAGGTGGACACATGGGAAGGGCAGGCCCCCACACTCAGATGCAGGGGCAGGAAAGCCAAAGAGTGCACAAGTCCCTCCCCCCTGGAGCATGGGGTCTCAACCCCTTGCAGGAATCCCCAATTCAAAGCAACAGAGATGGGAAGAGGAGCCCTTAGTGCAGTGGTCAGCAAACTCACTAGTCAACAAAGCCAAATATCAACAGTACAACGATGGAAATTTCTTTTGAGAGCCAAATTTTTTTAATTTAAACTTTTTCTAATGCTACTTCTTCAAAATAGACTCGCCCAGACTGTGGCATTTTGTGGAAGAGCCACACTCAAGGGGCCCAAGAGCCGCATGTGGCTCGAGAGCCGCAGTTTGTAGTCCACAGCCGTAGAGCATCAAGTGGTGAAAACCAGTGGGATTCAGTGTTCCTGGTAGAGAAGGGAGTCTGCTAGGGACACAGACACCCTTCCCAGGGTTGAGCATACCTATTATTGGAGCACCAGCCTGGGGAGTACAATGCCTGCTCCTCCATTTCTGACTCTGCAGAGGGGTCCCTGGCTACACCCGGTAGAGACCTTTGGAGGGCTCTTCTTTGAAGAAGCTCTTGGCAGAGACTCACATAGCCACTGAGCTGTGTAGCTTCGGAAAGCGTTGAGGCAGCATTGAGGGACCTAGAGAGCATTATGCTAAGCAAAAGAAGCCAGTCGGAGAAAGACAAGTATCACATGATCTCACTCATATGTGGATTCTAATAAACTAATGAGCAAAATAGATCCAGAGACATGAAAGCATAGAACAGGCTGACATATCTCATAGGGAAGGTGGGGGTGGGTGGGGAGAGATTAACCAGAGAATTTATATGCATATACCCATATGCATAGCCCATGGATACAGACAATAGGGTGGTGAAGGCTTGGGAAGAGGGAGGGTAGGAGGTAAAGGTGGTTAAGTGGAAAGAAAGGGGGCATTTGTAATGCATTCAACAATAAAGATACAATTTAAAAAAATAAGTAAAATTAAAAAAATAAAACAGATGGCCTAAATAGAAATAACAACGACAAAAATCCATAGCAAGATTGTAGACACAAGCTCTAGTATAACAATAATTACATTAAATATAAGTACAGTAAGCAAAATAATAAGCTTGTCAGACTAATTAAAAACAAAACTTTACCACATGCTGTTAACAAAAACATGCACTTTAAATGTGAAGACAGAACATTTAAGAGTAAAAAGTTGGGTATAGATATATTATGCAAGAATTAACCAAATGAAGTTGTGAGTAGCTTATACTTGTATCAGAAAATAAGGAGGTAGAAGAAAGGGGCAATTATTGAAGATAAAATAGAGACATTTTATAAAATAGAGACATCTTATAACGATAAGAGAATCAATAATAAGTGAAATAGTCACACATTTAAATCTGTGCTATACCCAATTACATGGATTGGAAATATGTAAAGCAATAAGTGACAGAAATGAAACGATCCATGGACAAGTCCACAATCATGAGGGACTGTGATGAATGCGGGTATATATTGTGAGCTCTCAAGCAGGGAGGGGCACAATTTTTCATTAGTCTCCAGATAGAAATACCTTTGTTTTTGTAGGCCATACGGTTTCTGTCATAAGGATTCAATCCTGCTGTTATAGTGTAAACACAGCCATTGAGCTCTTTCCTATCTAACGCCAGTGGGTCTTGATCTGGCATCTAGGAGGGTTCTGAAATCTGGAGAAGGGGCTGTATGTAAATTAATAAAGAGTCCAGAGATGAAACAATTTTGAAAGGCATATCGGCAGGGGGAGAGGGGGCAGAGGAACTTGGCTGAAGAAACCAAGTTCTCCTCATCTCAGGACCCCTTGTTTTTTATTAACACAAATTGTCCTAAGGCAAGGTAGAGATATATACATCAAAGGGTAGGGTTTTGTATACATAATCCATTGTCAGATTGGAAGAGTTACCTCAGGTGTTTGGCCAGGAGGAGGCAATAACATGTAGATTAAGATGCCCTGAGCTGTCTGGCAGCAAGCAATCATCCTTTTCAGGTTTGGGGAAATGCCTTTAGTCATGCCCAACAGGTGATAACATGTGACTCAGCCCTTGTTGAGTCCCCAAGTTCCATCAACCTTTCAATAAAACTCTTGCAATTATGACATGCTGGAACTGGCTTTCAGCACCTACTTTGCAAGATGGTGGGTGAAAACACGAAGAAGCTGGATCCTAAGGAGGACAAACCTGAAGCCAAGATGGCTGATGCTAGGGGCAAAGTTATGAAGGGTGATCTCAAGGGCAAGATGCCTAAGAAGGGGAAGCTCCAATGCAGCTGAAACCCCAAACTATGCAGAGGAACTGGCAGATATTCCTTGTCGCTATGTATTCCCAAAAGCCACGTACAAGAGGAAGTACTCAGGAGCTAACTCCACAATTGAAAAGAAAAAAGGGAAAGTTCTTGCTCCTGTTACAAAACCAGCTGGTGGCAACAAGAATGGTGGCAGCCAAGTGGTTAACCTTTGCCAAATGCCTAGATGTTATTCCCCTGAACACGTGCCTGGAAAGCTGTTGGGCCAGGGCAAGAAACCCTTCAGTGAGCGTGTGAGAAAACTGTGCCAGCTTCACTCCCGGTACCATTCTGATCATCCCCACCAGGGACACAGCGGCAAGAGGGCAGTGCTCCTGAAGCAGCTGAGCAGTGGCTTGCTACTTGTGACTGGACCTCTGTCCCTTTATAGAGTTCCTTTGTGTAGAACTCACCAGAAATGTGTCATCACCATTTCCACCAAAATGGATATTAGTGCTTTGGAAATCACGGATCCCCAAACATCTCATTGGTGCTTATTTCAAGAAGAAGCAGCTGCCTAGGTCCAGGAGGGCAAGATCTTTGAGAAAGAAAATCGAGATGATAGAGCAGCTCAAGGTTGATCAGAAAACTGTGGACTCTCAAGTTCTGCCCCAAATCAAAGCGGTTCCTCAACTCCAGGGCTACCTCAGCTCTGTGTTTGCTCTAACAAATGGGCTTTATCCTCTCAAAGTGGTGGTTTAAATTTCTTACAGAGACTCTAACTAAATAATGGATCTGTTTCAAAGGAAGGAAGGAATGAAGAAAGGAAGGAAGAAAGAAAGGAAGGAAGGAAGAGAGGAAGGAAGGGAAGGAGGAAGGAAGGGACAGAGGGAGGGAGGGAGAAAGGAAGAAATGCAGCCACTGACATAAATAAATAAGTGGGTGTGGCTTATGGCAAAAAAACTTTATTTATAAAAACAGGCAGTGGCATTGATTTGGGCTCTGTCCTTTGTCCAAAAGCAACCACTTAAATCTACTAAAAAAATACACACAAAAATAAATAAGCCAGTAGGAGAAATACAATGGAATCATGAAGAACCCTCATTTGATTCAAAAGAAGCCATACGAAGAAGAATGAAACACATGTGACCCAAAGCAAAATGAAATAAAACACAAATAGCTTCTCAGTAATGAAAGTGATATTTTGACCTCTCTTTTCATGTCTCTTATGTCTATCTCTCAATTATTTCTGACATTTAGTGTAGGGAAAAGGGAAGCATTATTTGTTGACTTCCTAAAGCACCTGGACTTTTCAACCTCTAATTTGAGCTATATTTTCATATATATACACACACACATACCACACACGCAACCCACATAAACACATCCTACTCACTGAAGCCTCTGCATGTACACAAAGTTTACAAAGCATTTGGGGAAATGAAGAGAACTCAAAAACTCCAAATTGCTCATTTGTAAAAGTTCACTTGCATGATTCTTCTTCCAGCTAGAATGGACTAGGTCTTGTACACTACATACCTCCTTGATGAGACAAATATTAAATAAATTATAATACTTTTATATTTGAGGGACGAGCAAACTATAATCTGCAGGCCAAATCTGGCCATGCCTATATTTTTGGTAGTGTTAGTGTTTTAATAGCATAATTAAATAGCTGTGACAAAGATGATAGGCCAACAGTATTTATTATCTGGTCTTGACAGCACAGTTTGCTGACTCCTGATATTTTTAAAGGTGCCAGAGTACTTCAGAAGCACTGAAGATGAAAGGAAGTAAAATTGAGGAGGAAAAGGAAATATTCTGAGAAAAGCTGAGAAAGCACATCTGTATTTGGGGGCATTGTTGATTCTTGGTGAAGACTAAAGTCTGAGAACCTAGGTTTGGCTTACACAGAAGGCTATGGTTGGGGGACAAAGAAAGCTGAAAGAAAGGAAGAAAGAGAGAAAGGAAGGAAGAGGCAGCTAGCCAGTGATTCTCTCTCATCATTGATGTTATCTCTCTCCCTTCTTCTCTGAAATTAACACAAAATAATCAAAATATAAATTTTAAAAATAAATTATTTTTAAAATGACACATACAAATAGTATGGTAATTGCCAGAGTGAAAGAGGTTGGGGTGAAGGGTAGAAGAGAGTTGTGAGAAGATAAATGGCTATGGAAGGAGACTTGACTTGGGGTTGTGAACACACAATACGATATACACATAATATATTATAGAATTGTATGCTTGAAATCTATGTAATTTTATTAACCAATGTCACCTCAATAAATTCAATTAAAATTTTTTTAAAGGGAGGAAAAAAAAGAAATCCAACAGGGATTTTGGTGGTCATGTGGGTCAGAGGCAACACAATTGGAGAGCTGAGGGGACTTTTCCATGAATTCCAGGGCTGCAAAGCTAATGACTGAGTTAAACCTTGGCGAAGCAGTTTCCCTCAGCATGGGAGACAAGGGCCAACTGAGAGAGAGACCCTGCTAACAGCTGGTGACATTCTGAAGCCCTAGATTAATTAACGCTTTATTGGACTGGATGGTCCTGAGCCACAGCTCTTTTGCTCTGTGCTAGGGACACTCACTCCCCAGGGACACCAAGAGTGGAGAATCCTGGAGAGACCAAGAGTTGAGGGTTATTGCTAGGGGTCAGATTGTGGGCACCCCTTTTCATGTCCTGGACGATTCAGGGTCCTCAGTTCAGGGTTTGGGTTTCTGGAGAAGGCTGCACACAAATGAATAAAGAGACTCAGAAAAATATTAATTTGGAAAATGGGGGCCAGACGGTCGTTCAACTCTAGTGGAAGAACTCCTACTTGCTCTGGCTTCACCACTCCTTTTATTAAAATTAAAATCATAAGAAATAGCTGTATCCCCGAGGCCAGAAACATCAGTAAAAGCCAATCAGTAGTTCTTCTTAGGACTAACAGGTTGGGGCTGCTTCAACCACCAACATCCCAGTAACCAGCTCCAACCCCTCAGAGCAATCAAGGTTGACCAGCCCTCCAAATTCTCTGTCCACAGCTTTTCATTATTAAAACCATGATTGGCTTCCGGCATCAGATAAACAAGGTCTCCAACTATCAGTACTTCCCTTGATGAAGTAAATGACCAGGAGGGGACAAAATGGAAGTAGGTGTTGATAGTGTTTCTATTTCATGGTCCGGGCGTGTTCATTTTCGAAAACTTCATTGCCTTGAACACTTTGGACTCATGCACTTTAGTATATGTATACTATATTTCAAAGAACATTTTCAAAAATTAAGTCCTTTAGTTAATAATCTCCAACTCTTCCTTGAACCATAAATTCTATTCATTTCCAAGGCAAAACAGTTTATTCTTTTGCTTCCTTGACTCCCAATGACCCATACCTTCAAGCTCTCACTTTGTACCTCACGCTACTTGCAATTTTAATTTCCTAAATAAAGTTTCTTCCTTAAAGTTAATTCTAACTTTAATTATGATGTGGTTTATTTTCACCTCTCTTCAGAAGTAATGGCCACATTGCATTCTGTATGGGTCAGATTAGCAGAGTATCACATTTAAAGGAGGATACAGACAGATTGGAACGTGTCCAGAGAGGGCAAGTGGAATAATAAATATATGGGAATTAGGTTGAAGGGACTGGGGATTTTCAAACTGAAAAATAACAGACTGGAGTCAGAAGAATAGGGCAATCCCTGCTTTCAAATCTATAACATGTTTTGTGGCAGAAGGATCTGTTTTATTTGAGGATTTTGAAGGCAGAACAGGGACAAAGGGTGAACCCTATGGAAAGTGAGTTTCCTTTGAATGTTCAACTATCTATTGCATGGGGTGTTCTTCACTCCACAAACATTTATTGAATGACAAATATGTTACAGGCTCTGCAGCCAAGGAATGCTTCGTCTACTTCTGAAGACAGGTGTTTACAAGTATAAAACTAGGTAGAAATCCAAATCAGGGCATCACAAGGTGACGTTGGACGAGGAGCAGGAAGTAGGAGATGAATTGCAAAGCAGGACTCAGTCTTCTGATGCAGGGCTCTCCATCTCATCGCTGTCTTGGAAATGAGAAACACCACCATCCACTCAGTTATTCAAGCTCATGGCCTGAGAGCACACAACAACCTCGCCCTCGCCCTCGTCTGCAAACCCAAACCCAGCCAGCCTCTCAATTCTATCAGTCTTGGCACAAAACATTACTCAAAGAGATCTCTTCATTCTTGTTACTGCAACTGAGTTTCAACTCTCAGATCGCTTGCCTGCATAATTTGGTAACATCTAACTGCTCTCCTGCCACCAGGCCTGGCCCTCTCACATCTGACATCACATGGGCCTTAAGGTTACTTTCCTGAAATAAAAATTAGGTCATGCAAATGTCCTTAGCAAAGTCCTTCATGGGCTCATGGCACGTAGAAAAGACTCCCTCCCTGTGGCATGGGGTTTGAGGTCCTTTCCTCTTTGGCTCCTGCCCACCCACCCAGCCCCTCTCAGACCAGCTTCCCATTTGTACATGCCCTACATCCCAGCGGTCACTGACTAATTTTAGTGACCCTGTCACTCCACATTGCGCCACACCTCCACATTTGCATTCACCATGATCCTTTTTTTCTTTTTCTTTTTTAAAAATATATATTTTACAGAGAGGAAGGTAGAGAGATAGAGAGTTAGAAACATCGATGAGAGAGAAACATTGATCAGCTGCCTTCTGCACACCCCCTACTGGGGATGTGTCCAAAACCAAGGTACATGCCTTTGACCGGAATAAAACCTGGGACCCTTGAGTATGCAGGCCAATACTCTATCGACTGAGCCAAATTGGTCAGGGCACCATGCTCCTTTTGTTTGAACATCTCTCCCTCAGCTCACTCCCCTGGAAATGCTACTCATCCTCCATGCATCATTTT
The DNA here is from genome assembly GCA_027563665.1 of Antrozous pallidus. Lineage (NCBI taxonomy): Eukaryota > Metazoa > Chordata > Mammalia > Chiroptera > Vespertilionidae > Antrozous > Antrozous pallidus. The sequence continues at coordinate 9,820,864 of CM050510.1, forward strand.
TAATATCAGTTCTATGAAGTCTTCCCTGTCTCTGACACTAGCTATGAGAGCTTCCTTAGAAATATAGAAAGAAGCACTCTGTACCTCATTTGTGCATTACTTTCTTTCTGCAGATCTCTAAGATTATCTGGTTCTCTCTCTCTTCTTGACAGGCTGTGAGCCCCTGAAGAGTATGAACAAGGCTAGACAACATAGTGGACTCTAAAGTCAGGCTGCCTGGATTTAAATTCCGGCTCCATTTCCAATGAGCTGCCTATCTTTGGTGTCTTTGCCTGTTTGAGCTTCAGTTTCTTCATTAGCAAAGTGGAGATGATGGTACCTGCCTCAGAGGGTTGTTGTAAGAATCAAATGAGTTATTTCCTGGAGAGTGCTTAGAGCAGAGCCTAGGACATAGCAATTCCTTAGCCAATGAGATCTGTTATTCCTATTGTTACTATTATAATTTTTGCATGGAAGATGCATAGCTCCTTAGATGTTACATAGTAGATCTTCCATAAATATTGAATGTATTTTTCCAACCGTTCACATTGCAAAAAAAAGCTTAACATTGAACACACACACACACACACACACACACACACACAAAGAGAGAGAGAGAGAGAGAGAGAGATCTGAGAACTAGAATCTGAGAAATCTACTATTACAACTAATGGTCTATTTCAAGTCCTCAAAAGGGACATTTTTCCTCACAGTCTAGTCTCCTTGTTCTGCAATCTTTTTCTTGTCCCGCACAGGGCATTCTTTGGAGAAATCTAGTGCTTTAAACTAAAGAGCTATGGAGCTCCCTCAGGGATATTTATCTATAAAATAACAGCTGTAGGAGGAAACTTGGAGATGACAGCTGCAGACAGCCATTTGACTGTTCTGTTTAAGAGTGAGTCTTCCTATAATTTAGGCTAAATCATCTCTATGCTCTGATATGAAGCATAAAAACTGTCATTCAAGCAAAACCACGAGCTTCTGCAACATCAGAATTTGATATGGACGGTCACATAACGCAGTCCTCATAATGGCACTCTTCCCTGCTGGCTGTTGTCACCTTGCCACCCAAAGGCCTTCTAAGACGACTTGACCAGTAAACCGTGTTTTCTTGTTTCAAATCCTGCATTCTGAAAATTTTTTATTTGAGGTACAGAGTGCTTCTTTCTTTACATTTCTAAGGAAGCTTTCGTAGCACGATGGCCAAATTATTTGAAAGATGTTTTCCTGTGGTGATGTCATTTTGAAGGGAAAACATACTTGGGCTGTGAAGTATTCCCATCAGAAACCTCTGAGATCTTACATCTGTACTCTTAAGCCCAAGAGGTTATCAAATGATAGTAGATGATTGTAAAAGGGATGGCTTCTAACGGGGTGTTGGCAGGCAGGCTGCCCAGCAGTCACAGGTCACTGCACAAATATTTATGGAGGAAGCGAAGGCTTCATTTTTGCTTTCGCTGTCAGACAGCTTTCCCAAATGAACAAAGAAAGACGAATACTCAGGATTAGGGTACCCTGTGCATGAAAAACATACAGAAACCAATAGCCCTGTTGGAAGATTCTTACGTGGTGTCCAATGCCAGTCTATAATGATACAGTGGGCTGCCCGAAGGATTTCCTCAGTGAAAGGGAACATAGCCCAGATCAGTGGTGGGCAAACTGCGGCTCTCGAGCCACGGTTGCTGCTCTGTTGACTAATGAGTTTGCTGACCACTGGCTTAGACTCTTGATTCCAATAATTACAGGCTGTTGTTGTTCCTTGTGATTAAGCCCCTATGAATAAGGAAAGTCAGACCAATGAGTTCAAAGAAAAATATATATATATCACCTTCCCAAATAGAATGTGAAGGCACTTTTTAGAAAGTGTAGACATTAATTACAGTCTGTGTGAAAACATGTATCAATTGATGATTCTAAGATGGTTAACAATATAGAGAAACATTTGTATTCCCTGCAGGCCAAAGGCATATTGTGGCAAGTCTTCTGTGTATTCACGGAGCAAGATGTTCATGATTGTAAGTACAATGACCTGACAAGAATGAAAAAGAAAAAATGGATATTTGTGTATAGGTGGCCCTTTATTTAGCTCATTGGGGAAGCAACATGGAGTTATGGCTAGGGTGGACTTTAAAACAAGAAAGACTCAACTCAGAAGCCTTTTCTGCTCCTTGTTAATTTGCCTGAATTCCTTAACTTCTCTAAGCCCCATTTTCCTCTTCTGTAAATTGGGGCCAGTCCACAGTATCATTTTATGGTTTTACAACTTACCATTTTGAGTTTATTTTTGTGTATGGTATAAGTTGGTGGTCTAGTTCCTCCCTCCCTCCCTCCCTCTCTCCCTTCCTCCCTTCCTTCCTTCCTTCCTTCCTTCCTTCCTTCCTTCCTTCCTTCCTTCCTTCCTTCCTTCCTTCCTTCCTATCTTTTTGAATGTACCTGTCCAATTTTCCCAACACTATTTAATGAAAAGACTGTCTTTATTCTATTGCATGCTCTTATCTTTAGTGGTGAAATATTAATTGACCATAAAGGCATGATTTAATAAGCATCCCATGCTTACTTAAGAAGTATATGTCTTCTGTTATTGAGTAGTTTACAGAAACCAATAGCTCTGTTGGAAGATTCTTACATGGTGTAACTTTCTAATAGGTAAAGTTGTTTGATAGTATTTATGCAAATTTTGCATATTAGCACTAAATATTTTCTACTTTTTCTATCAATTGAGAAAAGAGTGTTAAAATTTGCAATGATGATCATGGATATTTTAGTTGTATATTTAGTCCTGTCAGTTTTTGCATTGTGTATATTGAAGCTTTGATATTAGTATTAGGTATATACCTACTTTGGATTGTTATGCTGTGGAGTACATGCTTTTGTCATTATTATATGCTCCTATTTGTTAATAATTAATATGATAGGGTTTATTTCCATCTTCATGGTATTATATTCTATTTAATTCACTTGTTTTTATTTTTTGCGTCTTTTTATCTTTTTTTGGATTAATTAAATACACTTTAGTATTTTTTAACCTTCTTAGCTTTTCAGGGATAGCTCTGTGACTTTTTTCTTCCTCTCTCTCCCCCTCTCTCTCTAGTAATTATTCTAGCTATTAAAATATGAATCCTTAGCTTGCCATTGTCTACTTTAAGTTATTATAATGTAAGAACCTTAAAACAATGTAATTTATTTAACATTTCTCTCCTCCTTTGTGCCATAGTTGTCCTATTACTCCCAAATGCACTGTTCTTATTTTTTGCTTTAAATAATTGTCTTTCAAAAATACTAATAAAAAAAGAAAAAGTCTTTCATTCTTATACTAGGGGCCCGGTGCACAGAATTCATGCCCTGGGGGTGGGTGATCCCTCAGCCCAACCTGCCCCCTCACACAGACTGGGAGCCCTCTGGCCGAGGCTTTAGGCCTTGGGCACCCAGCCATCACCCTGCAGTGGGGCAGATGGCTGGCCCCATCCCAGCCCCGCCTCCCCCACCTCCAGCCAGGGCCTTAGCCCCAGCCAGCTCGCCCCCAGCTAGAACAGGCCTTGGCTCCACCCACCCAGGCCTGGGCCGCCTCGGATACACACCCCCATACCCCTCCAGGCCCCTCCAGGCCCCTCCAGGCCCGGGCCGCCTCGGCCATGCCCCAGGGTCCCCGCAGACCTGGCCACCTTGGACACACCCCTCCAGGGCCTCCCAAGCCCCCCCAGATCCAGGCCCCCTCAACCACGCCCCCCATGGCCTGGGCTGCCTTGGCCATGCCCCCCGCGACCCGGGCCACCTCGGCTATGCCTCCTCAGGCCCCCCCAGGCCCAGGCCACCTCTGCCGCACCCCCCTAAGCCTGGGCCACCTCAGCCACGCCCCCACACTCCTGATTGGCTGGTGGGCATGGCTTGTGGGTGTAGCGAAGGTATGGTCAAATTTGAATATTATTCTTTTATTAGATAGGATATTTCTATTCTAGTGCTTTTTATTTCTTTATGTAAATTTAAATTTTCTTCTGGTATCATTTCCTTCCAACTACAGCACTGGCAATTAATTTTCTTAACTTCCTTTTGTCTGAAACTATTATTATTGCAGTTTTTGAAAGAAGTTTTTACTATTATAGCTTTCTAGATTGATAGTTTTTTTTTCCTTTCTATATTTAAGGATTTTATTTTCTGGCATCTATGATTACTGATGAGAAGTCAAACATTATTCATATATATATATATAATTTTTTTCTTTATTGATTAAGATATTACATATGTGTCCTTAACCACCCCATTGCTCTCCATCCCCTCCCACTAATGCCCTCACTCTCCTGGTGTCTGTGTCCATTGGTTCGGCTTATATGCATGCATACAAGTCCTTTGGTTGATCTCTCTCCCTTACCCCCACCCTCCCCTATCCTTCCCTCTGAGGTTTGATGGTCTGATCAATGCTTCTCTCTCTGTTATTTGTTTATCAGTTTATGTTGTTCATTATATTCCACAAATGAGTGAGATCATGTGATGTTTATCTTTCTCTGACTGGCTTATTTCACTTAGCATAATGCTCTCCAGTTCCATTCATGCTGTTGCAAATGGTAAGAATTCCTTCTTTTTTAGTGCAGCATAGTATTCCATTGTGTAAATGTCCCACAGTTTTTTAATCCACTCATCTGCTAATGGGCCCTTAGGCTGTTTCCAAATCTTAGCTATGGTAAATTGTGCTTCTGTGAACAAAGGGGTGCACATATCCTTTCTGATTGGTATTTTTAGTTTCTTGGGATATATTTCTAGAAATGGGATCACTGGGTCAAATGGGAGTTCCATTTTTAGTTTTTTGAGGAAACTCCATACTGTTCTTCACAGTGGCTGCACCAGTCTGCATTTCCACTAGCAGTGCACGAGGGTTCCTTTTTCTCCTCATCCACCAGCACTTATTGTTTGTTGATTTGTTGATGATAGCCATTCTGACAGGTGTGAGATGGTATTGCATTGTCGTTTTGATTTGTATCTCTCAGATGATTAGTGACTATGAGCATGTTTTCATATGTCTCTTGGCCTTCCTTATGTCTTCTTTCAAAAAGTACCTATTTAGGTCCCTTGCCCATTTTTTGATTGGGTTGTTTATTTTCCTTTTATTAAGTTGTATGAGTTCCCTGTAAATATTGGAGGTTAAATCTTTATCAGTGATAACATTGGCAAATCTGTTCTCGCATGTAGAGGGTTTTCTTGTTGTTTTGTTGATGGCTTCTTTTGCTGTACAAAAAGAAGAAATAAAAAGCATCCAAATTGGAAAAGAAGATATAAAAATGCCATTATTTGCATATGACATGATACTATACATAGAAAAAACTAAAGACTCCATCAAAAAAATCATTAGACTTAATAAATGAATTTGGCACTGTAACAGAATACAAAATTAATGCCAAGAAATCTATGGCATTTCTATACACCAGTAGTGAACTTACAGAAAGAGAGACTAAAAAAACAATCCCATTTACCATCGCACTAAAAAAATTAAGATACCTACGAATAAACTTAACCAACAATGTAAAAGACCTGTACTTAGAAAACTACAGAACACTGAAAAAAGAGATAGAGGAAGACATAAACAAATGGAAGAACATACTATGTTCATGGATTGGTAGAATCAACATCATCAAAATGTCCGTACTACCCAAAGCAATCTATGGATTCAATGCACTCCCCTTTAAAATACCAATGGCATATTTCACAGACCTAGAACAAACTCTCTAAAAATTCATCTGGAAAAAAAAAGACCCTGGATAGCTACAGCAATCCTGAGAAAGAAGAACAAAGTAGGTGGGATCTCAATACCAGATATCAAGCTGTATTACAAAGCCACTGTTCTCAGAACAGCCTGGTACTGGCACCAGAACAGACATATAAACCAATGGAATAAAATAGAGAACCCAGATATTGACCCAAAACTATACTCAATTAATATTTGACAAAGGAGGCAAGAACATACATTGAAGTCAAGACAGTCTCTTCAATAAATGGTGTTGGGAAAATTGGACAGATACATATAAAAAATGAAACTAGACCACACCTTACATCATACACAAAAATAAACTCAAAATGGATTAAGGACTTAAACAAGGCGGGAAACCATAAAAAATATTAGAGGAATCCACAGGCAGCAAAATCTCAGACATAGGCTAAAGCAGTTTCTTCACTGATACAGCTCCGAGGGCAGTGGAAACTGAAGAGAAAATAAATGCGACTACCTCAAAACAAAAAGCTTTTGTCAGACATTGTTCTTACCATTGTTCCTTTATATCATTATCTCTTTGAGCTTCTTTTAAGTTTTTTCTCTATGTCTTGGATTTTTGGCCATTTTATCATGATATATCTAGTTTTGTTTTTCTATGTGTTTATTCTGCTTGGAGTTTAATATTCTGTATCAGTGAATTTTTAAATTAAATTTGGGGAAATATCAGATACATTTTTGCTCCATTTTTTTTCTCTGTCCTTCCTGACATTCCAATTACATAAAAGTTTGTTTGATTTTTTTTATCAGAAGTCATTGAGGCTCTTTTCCTTTATTTTTTAATATTTTTTTCTCTCTGTCTTTGGTTTGCATATCTATTTATCTGACTTCTAGTTCTTTGCTACTTTATAATGAAGCTTTTACTAATCTCATTAATACAATTTTGTTTTCAAATATGTTATCTTTCAGTTCTAAGATTTATAATTGTCATATTCAGAGTTTTTATGTCTCTCCTAAAGTTTCCTATCTCTTAATTCTTCTATCTTTTCCTGTAAATTTCCTAGCATGTTTATCATAATTACTTTAATGTTCTTATCAATTAATTTCAACATCTGTATCATCCATTGGTCCCCTTCTGTAGACTATATTTTCTCTTAAGTTATAGGTCACATTTTCCAGCTTCCTTGCTTGTCTAATAATTTCTTATTTCAAATTTGATAGTATGTTTTATTGTTGAGAATGTACCATAGAGTTTCTGGATACTGTTATTCTTTTTTAAAGAATGTTAAACTTTGTTTTAGCATATACTAATTTATTGATAGATTATCACATTTCTACAGAGGCCTCATTGAGGGCTTTATTAGAGAGTGCTTATTTTGGCTCTGCTTTAATCATAAAAATATATAGCCCTTAGTTCTAGGGCAGTGGTCGGCAAACTTATTAGTTGACTTATTAGTCAAATATCAACAGCACAACGATTGAAATTTCTTTTGAGAATCAAAAACTGACTTCTGCACACGAGCCACGAAGTTTCAATGGCACTGTATGTGCATGCCTGCACATGGTATTTTGTGGAAGAGTAACACTCAAGGGGCCAAAGAGCCGCATGTAGCTCATAAGCTGCAGTTTGCCGACCACTGTTCTAGAGTATGACCCTTACTCCTAAGGCCTGGCCCTTTTGAGGTTTTAAGCCCGTGGTGTTTACCAAGTCCTTCTAACTTGGTAGAATTTGAACTCCTAACTGTCTTTTTAGCACTTCATCTGTTGACATCTCCACTCAAACTCTTTTACCTCTCTTTGTTTGTTCTACTGATCTCTGCTTGGGATCTTGCCCAGCCATTTATAATTTTAGAGACATGCAAGAATTTGAGAGAAAATATGATGTAGATATGTCCTCCTTTCTCCATGACAACTCCACTTCAGGGTATCCCATTAATTCCCAGCTATGCTGGCAGCCCAAAATCCATCCTCTAAGTTCTCAGTCCAAAAAGACTCATTCTTTCTTTTTGAGCTCTATCCCTTATTCTCATGCAAATTAGAGAGTTCTGGCAGGAGAAAAGTTGGATAAATAAGAATCTAATCTGATTTGCACCCCGTCTCTCAAAGACCATATCTACTCTTGTGTCTGCCTGCTTTGGGCTTATGTCTATTGCCTTCCAAGAGACTCCCCTCCCCCCCCTAAAATTTATAGTTATCATCAGCAAGAGGATTAGTCTAGTACAAGGTAGTCTGCATTACCAGAACAGAAACTCCTCTAATTACCTGGTTAGTTAAGATACACTTTGTAAATAAATAAATGAGAAGGCTTATTCAGGAGTTACCTCTAATACTACAATTGTGGTTCTTGGTTTATTTTTTAACACATGTCTCCATAAACATTACATAACTTCCTCTGAGTCATTTCAAATCATTAAAAATCTCACAATGAAATGTAAACACAAATTCGTTTTGAAGAAGTGCAGAACCTCGTTCAATATGCCAGCCTTAACTTCCTTGAGTTCAGTTTATGTATCAGGGGAAACAAGAGCAATTTTCCCATTGACTGAGAAAGTTCCACCACCATGTTCCTTCAGCATGTCAATTATACAAACCTCTTAGGCACATGCACCTGCCCATAATTTATTCTACACTTACCTCACCTATTTAAGTTTACACAAAGCACTGGCCAGTCATGTTATCTGTTTTTCCCCAGAAAGTTCCGTTTTTGCATAGCTTGTCATTTTAAGCCAAAACATTAATTCACCTGTTAATGTTTAGTCATCCCATAGCTTGAATCCTTGCCATGCCAACAAGGGCAAGCAGAGAAGAAGAAGAAGAAGAAGAAGAAGAAGAAGAAGAAGAAGAAGAAGAAGAAGAAGAAGAAGAAGAAGAAGAAGAAACATAGCTTGGGAGTGAGATTGTTGAACTTTTGCCTCAGCTGGATTCTGCTTCTTATATTGGCCATTTTGGATTTTAAAATTTCACTAGTGCAGTGAGTTTAAAATTTGTATATCTCCATGCTAGGAACTGTTATAAGTATTTACTCCTGCTAATGAATTTCATTCTTACTATCGGCACAGTTTACAATTGAGAAAGTGGGCACAGAGATTCATTTACTTACCCATGATCACCCCCCCAAAATGATTATACCCAATGTGTTATTTCAATAGAAATCAGAGGGCCAACTTGTGATTTGAATCAGTGTTCTGTTCTTCTTTTCTATTGAACTTCGCTGCTTCTCCTGTCCTGTTAATGCCTTTACTTTATTTGTAATCTTTTTTTAAAAATCTGACCCAAGGATATGTTTTTTAAATTGATTTTAGAGAGAGAGGGGGAAAAAGAGAGAGACATTGATGTGAGAGAAAAACATCAATTGATTACTCCTGTATGTGTCTCAAACCTGCAACCTGGGAATGTGCCCTGACATGACCTGGAATGGATCCTATGACCCTCTATGCACAGGACAATGCTCCACCCACTGAGCCATACTGCCAGAGCTCCATTTATAATCTTTAGAGTGGACAACCAACCAAGCCAAGGCCTACTGTTGTGGAGCAAATGTGAGTAAATGACCGCTGGAGTCCAGACCAAATTAAAATTTAGGGAGTCTTTATTAGCTGGCCTAGCGACTGCTCTGCCATTCTCCACACAGGGAGTCTAGTGAGCAGCCCCGACCCTTTGTGTAGGACTTTTAAGCACATTCACCACATCCTGTTTTTTCAGAACAAGCAACCCAACATAAAACAGTTTTTCCTAAGCAACATCAGAGTCATGCCATTGATGACCATGCCACCCACAGAGTCATCCTGTTCTTCAGAAAGCTGACCGTGTTCTATGAAAAAAGGCCTACATGCTGGGAAGGGGCCATGAGAACATATCACAAGGCCTGGCCTGGTGTCAAGCACTGACAACTCTATCTGGGGCATAGTCCACGGCCTCAGTAGTGCTCAAAAATTCCCACTCTCTAACACTACCACCTCTTTGATTGTTACACTTTCTTCCTCAGTGTTTGCATGGTCATTCTGCCAGACTTTAGTCATGCCTGTTGTTTTTCTCAGGATCATTTCCTTCCTCTTAAGTATCTCCTCTATGCCAGGCATGACCTAGGCATTGGGGATAGAATAAGATTGCTTCTGCCCTTGAGAATCTCAGGATCTGGTGGGAAAGAAAGTATATGCAAATATACATGATAAAACTCTATGGTTGACACCTGAGCAAAGAGCCTGAAAATGTCAAAAGAGGAGGCCACTAAATTTATTTCTAATCCTATTTGAGGAGTTTGGGGACATTGCATAACAAAAGTGTTTTATAAACTGAATGGGGCATGCATGGAAATAAGCTTTATAGATAAGGCTAGGTGGAGCATTTCTTTAAAAAACATTTTTATTGATTTCAGAGAGGAAATGAAAGGGGGAGAGAGATAGAAACATCAATGATGAGAAAGAATCATTGATTGGCTGCCTCCGGCATGCCCCCTACTGGGGATCGAGCCTGAAACCCAGGCATGTGCCCTTGACTAGAATAGAACCTGGGACCCTTCAGTCTGCAGGCCAAAGCTCTATCCACTGAGCCAAACCAGGTAGGGCTAGGTAGGGCATTGCACACTGAGGGAACAACTTGTTCAAAATTGGGAGGCAGGAATAAGCATGACTTCTGGAGGGCATTGAGAAGGTAAAGAAAATAGAAATCAGGTTGTGTTAGTAGGCAGGGGACAGATTATGAAGGGGTTTGAATTTTATCCTAAAAGAACCAGTAATATAATTACCCCTAATCTACAGCTTTGTTTCATTCCACTCCCTTGAGCAAACCCTACCTGCTGGTCCCGTCTCAAGCACACACAGGTAGAGTTTTTTCCATCCCCTCCTTCTGCCCGGAGTGTGAGAGAGCCTGTCTTCCCTCAGTCCTGTTGAATTTAAGAATCATGGTTATTTTGAAAATGCTTCATAGTTTTTTTGTGCCCCCCACCCCCAAAATGGATTGGCCAAGGATCTCAAGGAGTGATCTAAATGAGCAGAAAATTAAAAGCCTCAGAGAAATATAATTCAGTGTTTGCCTTTCCCCTTCTCTTTTACCTTCCTGCTCCCATTCTCAAAAAAATAAAAATAAAATAACCTGTTGCTCATGCTCATTCAATCTGGACATGATTTATCTTTGTATTTTACTTAACCTGTTGAGAAATAAGGTGTCAGTTTCAACTAGCTATTGTCTTTTTTCTTCATGCTATTTATAAAGCCATCTGCCCTTTGCCACAACTGAGAGGCTGAATTGGGCCTTTTGACTTCCTACCTTCCCAGATGTGTAGCTTCAGATTAGACTGAGGTCCAGAATAAATGTTGTTCTAGGCTCTCTCTTCAAGTCTCATCCTTTTTTTCCAGAAGCTAATAAATTCTGAGAGTGTTGCCATAGCTGCCTCTGAAGTCAGTTTCTGAAAAAAGACCCAGTGTGCCTGACTGCTCATTTGACCGCTGTGATCATAGGGAAGAGAAATAAAAAGAGGACAGAAAGGGCATTTCTGACTCATCCCATCTCTTTCTTCCTAATAGTTCCTTCCTTCCTTCTTTTCTCCTCACTTCCTTGCTAACTTCCTTCCAACTTCTATCTTGCCTTCCTTCTTCCCTCCCTACCTCCTCCTTCCCTACCTTCCCCTCTTTCCCTATTCATTATCTTTTGCTCCAATCTCTTCTATTCCTCCTTTTAAATTTCTTTCTTAGATTTCAAAAGATGAGTTATTTGTTTGAAAATAAGGTGAATGTTCACAATGTGCCAGTCTCTGTAATTAGCATGGAGGCTAAAAAAAAAAAAAAAAACAAAAAAAAGCAGCAAAAGGAGCAAAATAGAACCCCTGCATTCAGGGAGCTTCCAATCCAGGGCAGGGAGGTAACAAGATAATTACTAAGACTATCTGTACCAAAGAAGGTTGATGCTGTACATTTTCTGAGTTAGATTTGACACGGTTTTAGTTAACTTTGTAAGATTTTCCCATCTTCTTACTATAAATTACATGATTTCATTCTCTCTGCATTTCACTTTGAACTTTGCCTAGATAACATTAAATTAAAATTGTGATGAAGAGATAGATTATTTTTAAGTCCTAAGGTTTTTTTTCTAAATTACATTTTCTACATTTTGTTTTTTAAATTAATTTTTTTTTCTATTTTACCTTCTATATATGTTCTATCTATATACATAAAAGCCTAAGCGACCGGACAACCAGCCAATTGGCTGACCAGCTGGTAGGCATGATGTGTACTGACCACCAGGGGGCAGATGCTCAATGCAGGAGCTGCCAAGCCACAGCAACTTTGCAGAGTGCTCTTTTGACTCTGGGACCCCCTACCCCCTCACGGAATGTTGGACTGCCGGTTTTGGCCCAATCCCCATAGGCCAGACCAAGGAACTCCACCTGCAAGAGGGACCTCCCTCACTCTGCAGATGCCCTTCGAGCCCCAGTGCCACCCCAGTTGCAGCTGGCCAGGGAGGGACCATTGGGGCGTGCCTGGCCTGTCTTGCCTGTCTTGCCCAGTCCTCCCCACCCCCCACCAGCCACCTTCTAATTAATTCCCTTTCAATGTGCACAAGTCTGTGCACTAGGCCTCTAGTAATTTATAAAAACACATTGAAAACATTATTTTCAATTTTTCCATTTATAAATAATGAGATCATGGATATTTGTGTACAGATTATTATTTGAACTTACATGAACATTTTTATACCAAAATAACACAAATTGGAATTGTTGGTTCAAAAGAACGCATACACTTATTTTTTTTACATATTGTGAAATCATCCTTCTCAAAACAATCCATGAGAATTCAGACTATCAATTCACTCTTTTAAAAGGAACAATCCTTTAAAATTTCTAACTAAGTTTTAAGCAACATATGTTTATTTAGAATGTTATAATTAATATTCAATAATATATGAAAAATGCATAAAATCATTTAATAACTGTTAGTTATTACAATGTTATTGTTATTATATTTAGTATGGAATTCTTATGACAGCAAATCAAAAGCTGTTGTTCTCATTACATTCGTTACATTTCCAAAACTGGAGGGCTACACTCCAATTTAAATTTGGATTACAATTGTAAAGATCGATTCTAATGTCCCTTGTCAGTCTTCCTATTTGAAATGTATTAAAAGTTCAGATTTTAGACTTGTGAGGATCATTGCATAAATTATATAAATTTCTAACCACTATGCTGAATGACTAAAATTAATATACTGTTCAATGTCCACTGTAATTAAAAATATATATATTCATAAAAATAAATACACTGATGAACCGGTTTGGCTCAGTGGATAGAGCGTCGGCCTGCGGACTGAAAGGTCCCGGGTTTGATTCCAATCAAGGGCATGTACCTTGGCTGCGGGCACATCCCCAGTTGGAGATGTGCAAGAGGCAGCTGATCGATGTTTCTCTCCCATCAATGTTTCTGACTTTCTATCCCTCTCCTTTCCTCTCTGTGAAAAATCAATAAAATATATTAAAAAAATAAAATTTAGATTTTAAACCCGAGTGCTCATATTCTAAGGAGGATTGCTTGCTCCAATACAGACAGCAAAATGATTGAGGCACACATGGATTAATTTGTAATGGCTCATCTTGCCCTTCTCAAAGCTATGAAGCCTTCTCTCTCTCTCTCTCTCTCTCTCTCTCTCTCTCTCTCTGCGTTCTCTCTGACTACAGCTTTTGGATTCCCGCCCCCTCCCATTCCCCTCCCCCCATTCTTATTGCAACCTAAAGGGCATTTTGTAACTCTGACTTGAAAAGGAGCCATTGGATAGCTGACAGTGGTCTGCAAACTCATTAGTGAACAGAGGCAAATATCAACAGTACAATGATTGAAATTTCTTTCGAGAGCCAAATTTTTTAAACTTAAACTTCTTCTAATGCCACTTCTTCAAAATAGACTCGCCCAGGCCATGGTATTTTGTGGAAGAGCCACACTCAAGGGGCCAAAGAGCCGCATGTGGCTCGAGAGCCATGGTTTGCTGACCACTGGATAGCAGCAAAGGAGGCAATGAAACTTCCCATGTAAAACTAATAAGCACCCCATACATTTGCAAAGCTGAGGAATAACTACCTGCTTATTCATTCCATGAGCACCATCTCTACAAATTACTGGAAGGGGAAAAGGGGTCTGGATATTCTTTCACAACATATGCAAAATCAACTTTGTTTTTAGCACCCGAAAGAACTCTCAACCAGTGTTTGTTCCTTTGAAGCTTTTAAGTTGAAAAATGTGAGTTAAGTCTTTAATTTTTAAAATTAATATATATTTTAAATTTTAAATAAGTTATTTATTTACATTTCTAAAAATAATCTTTTGGTGAGGCTGTGGACTTGGTGCTAATTTTCGACCTTCATATTACTTTTTTATGAAAGAGGATAGTCTGATCAACAATGCCTCTGTAACCCAGAGACAGGAAGTATAGGAAGCTGATGGGCAATGAGAGCGAGAGGGTAGATTTGGACAGCATGGATCCATCTCGTGCAGAAATATTTGTTCTCCAGAAAAGGCTTGGTGCTCACAGCCAAGAGGAGAGAGTGTAGTGAAAAAGAACCAGGCAGATAGTGTTGGTTTGGGGGACCGGAGGGTAGAAGAACTGAACAAAAAGAAAGAGAGAGAGAGAACTCATGGGCAACAGTGTGGTGACTGAAGGGGAGAGGGGTGTAGGTGGAGTTTGACGAGGGTATAGAGGGGATAAATGGTGATGGAAAAAAATTAAATTGAATTAAAAATAAGTTTAATAAATCAATAAAATAAAGGGTTTAAAAAAGTCAAGGAACCTGTCTAAACAGTTGGGGTAGCTTTTGCTGTCATTCGTGACCCTCTCTGACCTTCCCTTCTCCCTCCTCTTATAGCTCCAAACTCAGTGACTTGACTGTTTTACTTCTCCACAAGTTATGTTGGTGTTACGTAGAGAGGGCCTTAATTAAAGTTTGCATGTGGTGAGTGAGAAAGAGAAGGGCATTAAACTCACTGAGTCAGGCCCTGTTACAAAAAAAAAAAAAAAAAAAGAGTGTCAGAATGACACAAGGAAAAGAAGGGAGGTGCAAAAAGCCATTTGCTTTGAGCTCCGTTAATTCAGGCCAGGGAAGAAGTAATGCTGAGGCCCAAGGGGGTGAGCTAAGGACAGGCTTTCTGCCTTCACTCTCGATGTGCTCAGTTTTATTAGTTTAGGCCAGGCGGCTGCTAACATTATTTTAGTATCTATTTTGTGAGTGATTATGTTGTATGCATGGGCAGGAGGTCAGGCAGGTCAAGTCTTTCTGCTCCAGACCATCTCTGCATGAGCCTTTTGCCTTCAGATCTTGCTGAAACTTGCCACCTGTAAAAGCAGACAACCTAATGGGAAAAAGAGCAGCACTTAAAATGCTGTTTTTTCTCCACCGCTCTCTAGTGTAAAGAACGTTGTAAAAATATTTCAAACTGGATTTTTTGTTTTGCTTGTGTTAACTCTTTGTTTGACCGTCGTCACCATTTTCCCACAAAATTTACTTTTGGTAACCAGAGATGTTTTGGAGAAACTGAATATTATGGCCGCAAACAGGGAAGCAGTTGGCGAAACCAAGAGGGAGGCTTAGAGGCTCCGATTGCTTAAACTCATCTGTTGTATCACACACAACGACCACAACTTTGGAAAGTTAGCAAATCAGTCTGTTTTTTAGGGGCTCTCTTTCATTTATGTTTGAACCAAACACCCATGAAACTTGGACCAACTCCAAGCACAATGTTTTTGATAGCCAACACCCCAAAGAAGAAGAGAAGTAGTCTAGATTTTAATCCCAGTTTCTTGTCCAACTGCCTGTATGACCTTGGGCTCATCATTATGCCTCAATGTCTTGGTTTAGTTTTTAAAGGAGCCTACTTGTCTCAGTGTCTGGGAGATTGAACTCATTCACTATTAATAATTGAGGTTATTTGACAGGAATCGTGGGTCACAATGGGATTGGGCTTTGGTATAAATGGGCCCACATGTTTCTACTCTCCAAACCTTAGTTTGGCCAAGCAAAGATTTCATTGTAACCAACAGGGCCCAGATCAGATATCTAGACCAGCCTCAGGTGTGAGCCACTGGCCTCACTCTTTCTAGGTCAGAACTGGGCCCCGATGCTCTGAAACTCTCCAATCTTCCATCTAACCACTTCAGAAAGCTCTCTGGATAGTTATTCCTCTACGTACCCAACAATTATTTGTGAAAAGCTACTCTGCTCCAGGCATTGTGCTAAGGTGTGTTAGTATCCAAAAGCCCACTCTCATAAGACTTCTATTCAATGAGGAGATAATGTATGGTCAGTAAGTAACTATGCGGTGTGTCAGATGATGATAAGTGCCCTATGAGAAAGCTCAGCAGAATAAGGGGATGGGGAAGTATGTCTCCTCTAATGAGGGAATAAAAGCCTATCTTAGGTTAAATGAAAGACTGGGCCAAGCAGATATCTGGGGAAGAGCATTCCAGGCAATGGGAAGAACAAGGACAAAGGCGCTGAGGTGGAAAGTCTTTGGAATGTCCACTGACAGCAAGGGGTCCTGTGTGGAACAGCAACGTGAGTGGGTGGGTGTGGAGGACAGAGATAGGGAATGTGGTTAGAGAAAAAAAAACAGGAACCAGTTGATGTGGGGTGTGTGGAACAAAGTAAGCTGTGGGAACCCCTTTTAACATCCCGCATGTTTCAGGGTTCAGGCCCACACAAATGAATAGAGACTTAGAAAAAAACATTAATTTGGAAATGGGGGCCAGGCGGTAGTCCAACTCTAGTGGGAGAACTACTCCTTGCTCTGGCTTTACCTTACCTTTTCTTAAGATTATGATCATAAGATATACCCTTATTCTCCAGGCAGGAAACACCAATAAAAGCCAATCAGTGAGTCTTCTTAGGACTAATAGGTGGGAGCTCTTCAACTACCAATATGCAGTAATTAGCTCCAACCCTTCAGAGCAATTAAGGTTGATCAGCCCTCCAAATTCTCTGCGCACAGCTCTCTATCGTTAAAACAATGATTGGCAGTAAGCACACTGGATTTTATTTTGAGTGTGATGGGGCAAACATATAGACTTTTTTGATCAGAGAAGTGTTATGATCTGACTTTGTCTAAAAAAAGATCACCTACTGAATTGTAGAGAGTAGATTATAGGGGCCAAGAGTGGAAACTGTGGGAATGGTTAGAAATCCATGCAAGTGGAACAGGTAAATGATAACAGTGACATGGGTTAGAGTAGTGTTCGGCAAACTCATTAGTCAACAGAGCCAAATATCAACAGTACAACGATTGAAATTTCTTTTGAGAGACAAATTTTTTAAACTTAAACTTCTTCTAACGCCACTTCTTCAAAATAGACTCGCCCAGGCCATCGTATTTTGTGGAAGAGCCACACTCAAGGGGCCAAAGAGCCGCATGCGGCTCGCAAGCCATAGTTTGCCGACCACAGGGTTAGGGTAAAAATACTAAACATAGTGACAAATGGGCTGATTTGACATACATGTCAAACATGGAGGTGAAAAGGATGATGATATTTTATTTTTTTAAATCTTTATTGTTGAGCATATTACAAATCTCTCCCCAATTTCCACTTTGTCCCCCACCACCTGGCTCCGGCACCACTTCAGGCCTTCACCACCCTGTTGTCTGTGTTCATGGGAAATGCATATATGCGTGTAAGTTGGAAGACTGGTGGTGTTTTAGATATGGGGTATAAGAAAGAGAAGTTAATAGTGATGGCTGACCAAGCAGGTGAATGATGGGGCCATTACAGAGAAGGAACATCATGGAGGAAAGAACATAGAAGGGCAGCTAGCCTGAAAGCTTCAGAGACAAATGGGAAAATCCAAGACTGTATTTCAGGTGTGATTTACAGGAATCTATTTGAAAAGTAGAGGCTTGGTGTTTAAGGCAAAGTTAATTCATAGTGGATAAAGGGTTAAGGATGACCTCATGCAGGCCAGGAAAGAAGCCATATCTAGGCTGTGACTCTTGGGTAGAACAATTTCATGATGAGGCAAATACTTCTCTTTGGCCAATGTAGCCAATATTGAGCCCCGGACCCGAAAGGCTATTGTGTCTGGATAGATGTGGGCCTCTGGTGAAGGTTTCAGATGCTGTATTAGCTGATACACTAACAAATTCTCATTAAATGAATCAGTCAGTGGGATTATTAAAGCATTTAAGCAGGTATATGAATCTCCAAAAATAAGTAAGTAAATAAATTTTTACACAAAGAAGAATGCGCCACAAATGCCAAATAAAGAGTTGAAAACCAAAACCACACAACTTACATAAACATTTTTGTTAGCTTTTTTTCATTTTTAACTTTCCCATCTGCAGTTTACCATAATCTAGATACTCCTTTGATTTGGATATTATCAAATAAACTATTAAGGTCAAAATTCCCTACTGTTCCTGAGAATTTAAAGTGACAAGACCAGGCTGCCATACATTGCATGCTTACTTAAAAACCAGTTTCTATCCTAAAAAGCTCTCCATACTTAGCTCATTTGTCTTTTACAGTAAACCAGTCAAATTAGTATTATCATCTCCATTTTAAGAGAAAAGCAAGAAGGCTTTGAGAAAATAAGTATGAGAGCCAGGATTCAAACTTCAGTTTGATTCTGAAGCCTGTGCAGGTCTAACCCAATAGAGGCCTACTGTCTTTCCAGTGGAGGGTCCCTCAGGCTCAGAAAGATGACCCCCAGTGGCAAGAGCCACAGGAAACCAGGTGACTATCTTTGAGGTCCGCAGTACTTCCTGAGGGCTCTCCTCATTGAAACCACTCTACCAACCACTCAACAAGTCAGCATGACCAGTTGGGCAAACTGTGGGAAAAACACACAGCATCGCCTTAATGTTTCGCTCATGGGGAAATAAGCACGCTTTATTAGCCACTTCGTCGGAGCTATTGCTACACCTTCCCTGTCTCTGGATTCCCCCACTAGGAGGACAAAGAAATGTCTCTACGGCTCTCATGAGCACAGGACTCCCCAGGCTGGGGAGCAACGTTCCCGTCGAGGCCATCCACAGAGCCACTCCTTTAGGAATCTGTATGTTCTGCCACGTTCATCTTTTCTCTGCTGGGGAAGAACTGAGTCAACGCTCAGCCTTGTTAGTATTTTCTCCTCAGCTTGCGCTGGACCTGTAGGGTTACACAGTTGCTGTACAGAGTATCTGTTTAACCCTGTGGCTTAGACATTAATACATGCTTTTATCTTCAGTATCAGACACAACCATCCTTTAACCAGAACATGGAGCTCAATAAAATACAATAACATATAGAGAGTGTTCTTTTCTGTTCATCAGATTTTTTTTATTGTTTAAAGTATTACAAATAGTAGTACATATGTTTCCTTTTTTCCCCCTTGACCTTCCCCCAGCTTTCCTAACCCCCCCATACGTCCTCACCTGCCCACCCCCCCACCCCCAGTGTCTGTGTCCTTTGATTATGCTTTTATGCATGCATGCAAGTCCTTCAGTTGATCTTATATAGCGAATTTTTTTTAATTGTGTTGCCTATAAGAAGAAAAGGAACCGGTAAATGCTTTTATATATAGTTTTCATAGCATTCAACTTTCCACGAGTCACCCCGCCACCACCTTGATTTCACAGTGGCTTTGGAAAGAATTTAAATCTGATACCAAATCACAGTATTAAATTTCCAAAGTCCTCAAATTCACCTTTAAATTCCTTTCATCCTTCTCCACTGGATTATGACTTTCATCCAATAGTCCCCCCCCACACACAGCTTTGTGGTCCTGAAATCAAGAAAATTCCTCTTTACATTGGACTGATCTCTTGAGCAGTAAAATAAAATTTTTCTGGTTATTCTTTTCTAATCATACTGTTATGATTAGTTTGAAATGGAAAGGACCACCCTTCATTTGGACTACAAGAGAAACATTCCCCCTTAAAAAAAATGAAAACAAACAAAATGTAAGGGAATAAGGGGGAATCCTGTCCCAGGCCTTTGTTTATATGACACAAAGACAAACACTGAAAATTGGGGCTGAGGGCTGGTTGGGAAACAAATAGTCCATCAGCTTTGTTTAAGTATTGCCAAAGGATTGGCTTGAATAATTTTTCATGTGGTTTGGCTTTGTATAGACACAGTGGTGGTGATGTTTTCTGAGCACATGAAGCATTTACTCAGAGCCAATTGAGTGTCCTGTCAGCAGTCTCCACCAATCGTTTATTCTACACTGTTTATTGAACTCCTGCTATGCATCAGGAGAATATTATGCTGAGTCCTGGGGGAATATCTTGATGAAGATAGACCCAGTCAATATTATCATGGGCACTAATTAACCTATTCTTATGTTCTGTAGAGAGAAAAGTCTTTTTCGTAAATGGGTATAGTTGTTTAATAAGTAATGGTTTTAAAAACACCTGGTTTATCGCAAGGAGGTGGCTAGTATCTTGGTGGACTCTGATGGTAAGAGAGCAGACTGCTGAATAAAAGTGAGGTTTTTGAAAAATATATTTTATTGCTTGTTTACAGAGAGGAAGGGAGAAGGACAGAGAGTTAGAAACATCGATCGATAGCCCCCTGCACAAGTCCTACCGGGGATGTGCCCCAAACTGAGGTACATACATGCCCTTGACTGGAATCCAACCTGGGACCTTTTAGTCCACAAGCTGATGCTCTATCCACTGAGCCCTAGGTTAGGGCAGTGGTCAGCAAACTCATTAGTCAACAGAGCAGCAAACTGCGGCTTGCCGAACACTGGGCTAGGGCTAAAAGTGAGTTTTCAATACTCAGCTCACATCCAACGTGCTATATGAAATATGGGCAACTCCCACTGATTTGAGTAAAACAGAAAGTAACTGAGATGTAGCTAAGAACATGTCAAATAACAATAACAGCAAAACCTCAAACCACATTTTCTGCTTTTGCATTTGCATTTCCGTATGGACATTTTTAAGTGTCTAGGAGTGCATCTCAAATGGAATTCTGTAGTCACTCTGTGAAGAGGTGACTCTGGAGGTACGGGCTGTTTCCCCGTTTTCTACTCCTGCCCCTGCCCGGGCAGCACCTCCAACCACATCCATCCCACGACTAGTCTGTCCCCGCCCTGATTAAGGCCAAGAGCCCATGTACAGATCTTGCCTAAAGTAGGAAGTCACTTAAAAGTCTCATCTTCAAAGGCTTGCTGAGCAAGCAAAATAAACAGAGAAGTTTATTGAGTTAGTAAGGTTGAAATTAAGCAAATTAGTCCCCAACTCTTAATAGTAGATACCCAAGATGTCAAAGCAAAGGTCAGTGTCAATAATATTAAAGCAAGGCTGGCTGTGCTCACCACACATGAATAATTCAGTGACACAGATTAAACTGCTTCTAAGATCCTGGATTCTAAAGTCTCCATGAAAGAAGATGTATTTTTCTCTTTTCTTTTCTTTCTTTCTCTTTTCTTTTTTCTTTTCTTTTCTTCCCTTTCCTTTTATTTTTTCTTTCCTTTCCTTTCCTTTCCTTTCCTTTCCTTTTCTTTTCTTCTTTTCTTTTCTCTCTCTCTTTTTGTTGTTGTTGTTGTCAATCCTCACCAGAGGATATTTTTCCCCATTGATTTTTAGAGAGAGTGAAGAGAGAGGGAAAGAGAGAGAAACATCGATGTGAGAAAAACACATCAACTGGTTGCCTCCTGCATGAGCCCTGACCAGAGTCCAGGCCGGAGAGAAGCCTGCAGTCAACGTCTGTGCCCTTGACCAGAATCCAACCCAGGACGCTTCGGTCCACAGGCCAACGCTCTGTCCACTGAGCCAAACTGACCAGGGCCAATGTATTTTTTTTTTTTAATCTTTCTCTCTCTGAGTATTCTAGATTGGGAACTGGAAAAAGTTTTGCTATGAAATCATATTAAAAAGAATATGGGTGATGATGCTAATGATTTCTCTCCCTGGTCCAGTGTCAAGTGGAGAAACACACTGTTGGCTTTGCTGACCTCACCAGCCCCGTGTGTTTCCTTCCACCCACATCTTTGCTGCAAGCTCGCAGGCATTCTCCAGGAGAAATGGCTTTCGCTCGCACAGTGTGTAATTCCATCCAGAAAGAAGCCCCGCGCCCTGCAGAAGTCTGGGCTCGCCCTGGTTGAGATGTACTGATGACGCCTCAGATTGTACCCTCTCTCCTGATTGAAAGCAGAAGGACCTCCCCTCCTGCCTGGCCTCCTTACTTAAGAACAGTGTCGGTCCATTTCCTGTTCCCCTCTGCTAATTCATAACAGGACAGACAGGAGATCAGAATGACGGGCCCTGCATTTCGGCACCTCCTTGGAGCAGTGTTGATGGGAATAAGTGTTTGCAGACTGCAGGTTCCTGTTCAGGCTACCAATGCTTCTTTAACCAGTTCCAGCCCAGAAAAGGGCCACTGTACACCAGCACCCTTCAATACTGTCCTTGTCTCATTTCTCCCCTTGGAGGAACGGCCACCAACCATTATCACTCCCAATTTAGGATGAAATATGGAGCGCCTCATCTGGGTTTCAAATGAGATGCAACGGTCCCTTTGTTCTGCTGAAATCCATCAGAATCCGGCCCAAATTGGGGGTGGGAGGTGGGGTCTCAGGTTACTATGAGGAATGTGTTTTCAGGAGTGTTCGTTCTGAAATTAAAAAAAAAAAGTAATAATCATTACATGGAGAGCCAATCATTATAAGCATTTCCTCTTGGAATCACAGAGAGAGAGAGAGAGAAAAAAAAAATACAGGAAACATAACCTCAGGGAAAAAAAAAAGTATCATTGAATTTCTGTTTGGTATATTAAAGCACCTGGTTGGGGCCTAGAGCCACACTTCCTTTGAGTGTTGCTGCGTTTTAACATCATTTTAACCCTGATTGAATCTGCCACACTGTTTTGCTAAAAGTAGTGCCGAGTTTGTTGACTTTTTTCTCTCTTAAAGTGGAACACTCTTGAACAGAAACACAGCTGAGATTGTTTGCCAAGAGTGCAACATTATATATTGTCAAGTACATTCTCACCTTTAAATGACCATTGGTTCTCGTTGTTCTGAGAAAAGCCAAGATGAGTGGGAGGAGGCTAACGAAAGGACTTTTATGCATAGATGAGTAACCCATGAACATACACAATAGTGCGGCAAAGGCCGGGGGAGGGGGCGGGAGCAGGGTAAAGGGGATCAGTGGGAACCAAGGGGGCATCTGTAATACTTTCACCAATAAAGATATATTCTTAAAAATGTAATGCAGAAACCAGGGGGGGGGTGGGGAAGATTCAATAGAAAAAGGAACTCCCTGTGGGCAATTACAGGCACCCTGCATGGATGATCAAGTGTATCGTAGAATCTGCACTTGAAAACACCACATGGCTAGTGCTTCACCGACAGATATTTTAAACTTCGCAGGTCATTTTCCACCGCACATTCTTGCCTTTTCCACCAGGTCCAAGCACAGGGCCCCAAAGGCCAGGCAGATGTAATCTGCTCAATTAAAAAAGCCTTAGCTTTGCTTCTGCTGCTTTATGCCTACAACATCCTACCTAATCAAAGCATAACATGCAGTTTGACCATCATTCCAACACACAAGATGGCTGCCCCCATTTGGACACAAAATGGGCAGCAGGGGAGGGCAGTTGAGACTAACCAGGCCTGCAAGGGAGGGCAACTGGGGGCAATCAAGCCTGCAAGGCAGGACAGTAAGGGGTGATCAGGCCAGCAGAGAAGAGAAGTTGGGGGTGGCCGGGCCTGCAGGGAAGGGCAGTTTGGGGGGACCCAGGCCTGTAGGGGAGAGCAATTGGGTGGAAACCAGGCTTGTAGGGGAGGGCAGTTAGGGGTGACCAGGCCTACAGGGGAGGGCAGTTAGAGGCAAACAGGTTAGCAGGGGAGCAATTAGATATCAATCAGGCTGGCAGGGGAGTGGTTAGGGGGTGATCAGCCTGGCACGCAGAAGTGGTTAGGGGCAAACATGAAGGCAGGCAGGCGAACAGTTGGGGGCCAGCAATCCTGGATTGTGAAAGGGGCTGGTAGTCAGACATCCCTTGAGGGGCTCTAGATTAGAGAGGGTGCAGGCTGGGCTGAGGAACCCCCCCCCCCCATACACTAATTTCATGCACCAGGCCTCTAGTATATTTATATGCCCCCAATCATAGTTCTTGCTGGTTGTCATTATGTCTAACAACATTAGTTTAGCCATCTGCTGATTCTCTGATTGCGCCTTCTAATTTGATATAAGAAATAATGTCAATGACAAGTGTAAGTTATAGGCCTTTACAACACTTCAATTTTGATAGATCTGAGTTTACTACACACATACATAGAACAGATAAATTAGAAGTAAAATGTAACTGCTCATATGCATAGAATGAATTCACATACAAATGCTTTTCATCGAGCTATATGTTTTTTCTTTCTAACTATAAGAATAAAGTAAGGCAAACTTCTGCTGTAGGATGCTAATTCAGTGGATTATATTTGCTTATCAGCACAAATGCATTCCTCAGTACACCCCTTAAGTGTAATTAATGAGATGTTGGGCTTCTAGAAATGGGGTGTTTTCTGGTTCATAGGCAGAGTTGCATAAGGCACAGCTGTTGGCGATTAATCACAAGTTCTAATGGATAGTGGGTTGTTCTGCACTCAGAAGAGCAAAGCTGCAATGATTTTTGTGTGTGTGATCTGATAAACACATTTTGAACACATGTAATGCTGATTTATCAGTTTCTAACTTACTAGGAGGGAGCTCTTGCTTTCCCACTGACTGAAATCAGTGAAACAGCCTAGGCTAGTAAAGAGGGAATATGCAAATTGACTGTCACGCCATCACAAAGATGGCGGCGCCAATAGCCACAAAATGGCAGTGCCCAGTCCTCTGAACCCTGTTGGAGTTCCCCAGTCCTTTCAGCCTCGCCAGTGGCGAGGAGAGGGGGGAGGGCAGGTGCGCAGTGTGGCTGGACATGCCCGCTCCTTGCGCCTGCTGCTGGAGTCCCACAGTCCTTTCAGCCCAACTGGGGGGGTGGGAGGCACAGCAGGTGCACGGTCCAGCCACATTGTGGCTGGATCCACCCTCAGCCCCGCAGCCACCCAGGCACAGGCAAGCCTCAGATGGCAGCTGCCTAGCCGCCCAGGGCCACCGGAGGCTCAGATAACCAGGGCCAGCTGATGCTTGCATTGCAGGCAGTAGCAGCAGCAGAGGTGTGATGGGATGTGGCCTTCCCCTGATCCCCTGGTTGCCTCCTGCCCCTGAAGGCTCCTGGACTATGAGAGGGGGTAAGTCATGCTGAGGCGATTCTCCACCCCCCCACCCCCCCTCCCCCGCAACACGCACACACCAGGCCTCTAGTAAATATATGAAAGACCAAGCGAGATCCCTAAGTAGAGGCTATTTGCCTGCCAATCTGGGGTGCTCGAAAATGCTGCTCTCTCTACCTTCAGGGCTCACTCTCTGAATCTCTGTCAGCCTTCAACAGGACTAATCAGGCAAAATGGACTAGGCTGAGAGCCGGAGTTGCCCTGGCTGAGAGAGAAGCAGAACATGAAGGCTGCTTTAGAGCAATTTCTTTCCACACCTCTGTCCTGGCTGTTTCATCAAAAGCTCAAACATCTGAATCAAACCTTTAAAACTCTCCAGAATTCTGCTCTGGAAGAGATCCAGGACATTGCTTTTGGATTCTCTTCTCTACCTTCTTTGCCCCCACTCTGGGCTAAGCACAGAGGTGGGTCCTGCTAGGACTGTGGTGGGCAAACTGCGGCTCAAGAGCCACATGCGGCTCTTTGGCCCCTTGAGTGCAGCTCTTCTACAAAATACCACGGCCTGGGCGAGTCTATTTTGAAGAAGTGGCGTTAGAAGAAGTTTAAGTTTAAAAAATTTGGCTCTCCAAAGGAATTTCAACAGTTGGTACTGTTGCTATTTGGCTCTGTTGACTAATGAGTTTGCCGTCCACTGTGCTAGGACTCCAGATCGGGGAAAATCAAGCTCAGGAAGCATGATGGAAGGAAGAAAAGATTACTAACATTTACTGAACATTTCTAGGTGTGCTTGGCCCTTCGTGGGCTATTGCATGGATAGCCTCAGAAAAACTCATAAGAAAGTGTTTCTATTCTTACTTTGAAAGAATAAAAACCAAGATGAGAGAAGGAAAACAACTTTCCCCAGGCCAACTATTAGTGGCAACACACAAATTCACGTTGATCTTGACCCCACTTCAGGCAGTCACTCAAGTCCTGGCACCCAGAGAAGTCCGCTGAGGAAGAGGCCTACATAATATCGAGTGGAGCCCCTGCTTTGGGGGCGGAGGAATTGGAGGCTCGAGTGATTCACCGAAGTCTACATACCCAAGACCAGATCTGGCTGGCCTTGCCGTGGGCCCTAAGCAGAGAGCACCACGTAAGGACAAAGGTGCTTTTTAAGAAATGTGTCCTGCTAACCCCACACCACACCGCTTTCCTGAATGTTGCTGCTAACATTTCCACACCGGGCTTACTTTTCTTTGTAAATGACCTTGACAGCTTATGGCCAATGAGAATTTCGATAACCCTCCATAGTGAGGACCTGAGATTTTGAAAGGGAACAATATACCTATAGTAACTTTTAAATCCTTCAACGTATGATGGTGGTGGTGATGATGATGATGATGATGATGATGATGTATGGGACATTTATGCAGAAATCCACTTGGCTTTATGGAGAGTTTACCAAGCTTGATGTCTCCTAAAACTCTTTGACACCCACTATCTTATTTTATTCCCAATAGAAATTACGAGAAAAAAAAAACTGCAGCAAGAAAAACTTTGGTATTCATACCATTTTTGTGGGTTCTAAATTTCTCCTTTAATTTGATAATATACAGTGGAATCTGCTAAAAGTAAGAGAGCAGGTGGAAATGTGCTTAGGGCAGAAGAAAAAGAGGACAGACCGAGATGGACAGCAGATGTAAGGGGATCTTTGAATGAAAATTTGAATACAGGAGAACTAGACCCCAAATTAATTCCTTATAAATATCAGAATTCAGTGAATTCATGGAAGGAGAATGCAGGGCCAGACGCAGGAGATTAAACATGGCTCAGTAAGATAGAGACAGGGAGGTGGGACAGATAGAACCTTTAGAGAATCGGCATAAACACTTCCGTTCCGGAAAAAGGACATGCATGGTAGCTCACACCAGGGTCTCCGGGGACCCTTCACGTGCACACATGCCAAGAGTGCCCTCTATTGTCTGCCAGGAATACTAGGGAGCTTCGGGAAGCCCTGGCCTGCTAGAGTTTTTACTTTTTTGCCCACAGGGTACTTGCCCCCACCTGGCAAAGGGTCTGTAATATGGCTTATGCCTCAGAATGGGGGATTAATGAGTCCATTGCCAAATATTAGAGTTTGAAGAATCCTTAATAATTCTCGTGAGATTCTCCATATCCAGACAGGCTGACAACGGGAAACAATCTCACTTAAGAGCATGTTGCGTTGGTGATGGACCCAGGACTCCAAGTATAGGGCCACCTGTCACACAGCCTCCTAACCCTGACTTTTTCCTCCTTAATCCTTTTCAAAAATTGATAATATGCCCTGGCAGGTGTGGCTCAGTTGGTTGGGCATCATCTTGTGCGTCAAAAGGTTGCTGGTTCGATTCCCAGTCAGGGCACATGCTGGGTTGCAGGCTCAATTTCTTGTGTGTATGGGGGCTTGGGGGGGGGTGATGGTAGGGGCATGCAAGAGGCAGTCTATCAGTGTTTTACTCTCACATTGATGTTTCTCTTTCTCCCTCTCCCTTTCTTCCTCTCTAAAAAAATCAATAAAAAATATTTTTAAAAATGGGTGATAACCTTGTGAAACAGAATAACAGGCTCATGAAATGCCTGACTGGAAGGAACCTCAGAGCTAATATCTCAAACATCCATCCTTTATTAAGATGAAACTGGACTCCAGATTATTTCCTGACAAATATCAGAATTCATGGAAGGAAAGAATCCAGGGCCAAGTGGAGGCTTGGCCACTTACCAAGGCCACTTAAGGAAGAGGATGGACCCAGGACTCTAGGTTCAATCACTTAAGCGAGGAAATGGTTGCAAACTGCAAAGCACGCACAGTAGGGATTCAAGTATTTGTTTCTCCCCCTTTGAGTTCTCTGGGAGGCTGAGCCGGTACCTCAGTTAACTGACCAAGATCATTCTTTACCCTGGGTCATCAAGATGACCCAAATCTATTTTCTCCCTGTTTCATTTTCCTCACAAACGACTCTAGACACGTCTGTAACGGACAGGGTTTAGATAGCACAAGTCCAAGTCCCTTCTGTCCCCGAGGCACTTTGCAAACGGTTCCGACCGAGGCAGATTTCAGACCGTGGGTTTTTCATGTGATCTTCAGAATACCCGCATTACAAAGAAAATCCACTTGAGAAATTGGAGCTGCCCAAACCTGTGGCTGGGTCCCCCGCTCCTTCCCATCCCTGTGCCATCGACTAAAAGCCATACAGGTGGGTGGAAACCGGGCGAGGCCTGCCTCCCAGAAGTAACCGAAGATGCCCGCCCGCCTCGGGGGATCACTCGGCCTATTCTTCCCGGGGATGCCGAACGCAGTCAGGTGTGAGGCCTGGGCTTGTAGGGATACCCAAATATTTTCTTGGAAAGTAATCTCAGTTTATGAGAGGTCCTTGTTTCAATTCAGAGTATAGATTTTTGAATGCGTTTGCTGACAGATTGACCTGGACTGTGTTCTCCTCTCATTCAGGGAGCGATCGATCCTTATCAGAAGGGTTTGTTGACGGACGGGCTTTCACGGTTCTAATGTGTTGTTTGATACTTTTAGGAGACATATGCCCCTTTGTATAATGAAATTATCTGATAAAGGAGGGAATGAGGCTCAGGTTTTCAGAAGCATCTCAGCTCTTGGCTGCCTGGGTGACTGGCAGGGAATTTTGTTTTTATTTGCCTGTGATGGAAACCTTACAACCGCTGGTGAGAATGTTTTCGAATATTCAAGTTTCTAGACCATAGACTGTTTCCAGGCCTAGGGGCCTGAACTAAACCGAGATTGTGTTTCCCCCAGGTAAGTACTTCCAGACACTCTATCCCCCGTCTCTGCAACCCTCTTCTCCTCATTACTGTACTATGTAACACTAGCCGTGCATTATATTCCACATAAAAAGCCATTTCTGTAGCATCTTGTCATCGTTTCATCGACGCCACTTTGAAGCCGTGTTGAGTTCTGAACTCAGAGCCTAACAGCAATGGCTCAAGTGCACCTCGCCGTATTATTTACCCAGATGGGGTTAATTGGTGGATAAAAGAATGGCCCCTTTCAGTTTACCTTTGCGCAATCTCTCCCGTACTGGTTATGGAAGACAGGGAAGTCTATGATAAATATCAAACTTTCTAATCAGAAACGAGGCCAGTTGTATTTGAAATCTTGAACTTAATCCAGAATCAGGAAATGTAGCCACTTGTGTTACTGTTGCTGAAAGAAGAAAATGACCTTTTGATTGTAGCTGACATTCACTATTGTGCTTGGGAGCTGAGGGGAGAGGAGCAAGTAAACGTCAAGGCTTAAGGAGGTTTTCCCTTCTAACAGGAAGGGGACACGGGAGGTGCTGCCTTTATATTTTCAGGATTTTTTTTTTTTTTTTTTTTTTTGTAGAGTGAAGCCTGCACTGGCCTGAAAATATATCTTTACTTCAAACACGATGTCAAATCCCTTTAGGCTTCTGATTTCACTATGGCTAAATGGGTACTCTACCAGCTTTATTGATTGATTGAGGCATAGCTTGCAAAGAGTAAATTTCAAAAATCTTAATTGTATAAGTTGACAAGCTATAATATGTGTGTGTGTGTATGTGTGTGTGTGTGTGTGTGTGTGTATGTGTAGAAATGTTCTTGAAGCAGCAAGAGAAAAACAGTTACCTATAAGGGAGCACCCATAAGATTGTCAGCGGATTTCTCAACAGAAACGATGCAGGCCAGATGGGAGTGGCAAGAAATATTCAAAATAATGAATAGCAAGAATCTACAACCAAGATTACTCTATCCAGCAAAGCTATCATGCAGAATTGAAGGTCAGATAAAGTGCTTCGCAGATAAGAAAAAGCTAAAGGAGTTCATCACCACCAAACCAATATTATATGAAATGCTGAAAGATATTCTTTATGAAGAGGAAGAAGAAAAAGATAAAAGTGTAAATTATGAACAACAAATATACATCTATCAACAAATGAATCTAAAAATCAAGTGAATTAATAAGCTGATGAACAGGATAAACTGGTGAATGTAACAGAATCACGTTCATAGAGAGGGAATGGACTGACAACTCTTGGGGAGAAAAGGGGTGTGGGAAGTGCAGCAAGAGACTGGACAAAAAACATGCAACTATGGGAGAGGACAGTGGAGGGGGGGCTGAGGGCGGAGGGTGGGATGGGTACCAGGTAAAGGGGAACTATGGGGGGGGGGAAGGGAACAATGTAATTAATAAACTGAACAATAAAGATAAAATCTTATTAAAAAAAAGAAATGTTCTTGATCAGTATACACACACACACACACACACACACACACACAACCATTGTCTAGATCAAGAGCATTTCTACTACCCAGTAGGAATTCAGGTCTCTGCCAGTCAACGCCCTCAAAGGTAACCACTCTTTTAATTTCTATCACTGCTCATCAGATTTGCTCCTTTAAAACGTTTATGTCAATGCAATCATATAGGCTGTACTTGCTTGCTTCTGACTGACTTTCTTTTTCTTAGAATAATGTGTTGTCAGTGAAATCATTTTTTTCTGGCTGGATTTATTTTCATACTCAGAATGTTTTACCATGTTCCGTGTGTCATACCACTGGCTTTACAGGCGTTATTTTGGGGGGTAATTGTTGAAAAGCAATAGATTTTCTGAAGAGGGGTTTTTAAGGCATCACATTAAGAATGAGAACTTTACTTCTTGTAATTCAGTCTATTGGAGTTGTTGGTCTTACTGTGGTGATATCATAAAGAGGTTCAGGGAGGGTTTTATGTGTGTGTGCATGTAGATATCTAAAATCTAAGTTCTCTCTGTGTCTATAAAATCCGAGAGAGACTTTCCCCATGGAGCTTGTATTCTAGTTGGGGGACAGAGACAATAACAATGTAAATGAGTAAGTAAATTGGTGGATAAAACTCATTTCAGATAGTGGGCAGTGCTAAGACGAAAAGAGCGATGGTAGAGTTGGGACTATGTTAGGCGGAGGTCAAAGGAGCCACTCTGAGGAGGGACATCTGAGCAGAGAAGAGGAGGAAGGCGGTTGTGCAAAGATCTGGGGGCAAAAGTGTTCTAGGCCTGAGGCAGAGAGCAAGTGCTTGAGCCTGAGGCAGAACAGGCTAATCTGGTTCAGGGAACAGAGAGGAAGTGAAGTCATTGTCAGAGCCACTCAACACACTGTGTTGCTCCTGCTGTGCCTCCTCTGCCACTCTAAGAACTCAGTCTCAGAAGAACTCTTTTCATGATGAGTGCTGAGCCCCTGCAGTAAGTGGAGGTCCTGGGCCGGTCAGATGGTTCCTGAGAAAGGAGCATCGAGCGGCCCAAGGCTGGAGTCAGCAGAGGAAACCTGTTTGCCTGCCACACCACTCTCTGGCCCCAGAGGACGCCTTGAGCCCTGAGCCGGTATAAGGATTTGCACAATAGCAGACGAGCCCATTTTGCTCTGTTATCGTCCTGCTCCCCAGGGCAAGCCAGAGCCACAGACTCAGACTGCTATTTAGGATTGAGTCAACTTCCAAGATGATTCAGAGAATGATAAAAACCTGGTGGGATTCTCCAGCATAAAATGCTCCAGCCCAGACAGATGCCAGTGGCAGATGGGGAAGCCAAGCACAACTCCATCAGGACAGAAAGAACACTGTGAAAGCAGGAGACAGGTTCCCGCAAAGGCAAGAGACCCTTAAAGAGCCACACGCACATACTCCGTGGAAACCAACAGCCCGGGGCATCTGGAAACCCCAGAAGTGAATCCAGATCAAGGAAATGCCAGAGATGGGGATCACATACCTAGCAGCAAAGATAAGGCTTATTGGAAAGAGTCTGCTGTAAAGCCGCAGCAGCTATTCTGGAATTCTCAAGAAGCCTTCTTCTGTCCAGGAGCCTCACACCATCTCATACGGGTGTCTTGACCTTAAATAAGTCACTGACTATGGAGAACAGAGCTGCAGTTAAGAGCAAGCAAGGATCCTGGAACTGGATTCCGGGCCTGGATCTAATGCACAAGCTCTACTGTTGTATTTAGCAAGTCACATAAGCACTAGAATGGTCCATTTTCTCATTCATAGTGTAAGTATCACAGTGTCTGTACCTACCTATAGCATTGCTCTGGACCTGTGGTCAGTCAACAGAGCCAAATATCAACAGTACAACTATTGAAATTTCTTTTGAGAGCCAATTTTTTAAAACTTCTTTTAGTGCCACTCCTTCAAAATAGACTCACCCAGGCCATGGTATTTTGTGGAAGAGCCCATACTCAAGGGGGCAAAGAGCCGCATGTGGCTCATGAGCCACAGTTTGCCGACCACAGCTCTAGGACAACCTTGCTCAATAGGACTTGGGCAGTGATGGTGATGTCCTACACCTCCGTAGTTCAAGACAGTAGCCACTAGCCACATGTAGCTATTGAGCAAGCACTCAAAATGTGGTTACTGTGATGGGGAAACTGAATTTTAAATTTTATTTTATTTGAATTTGTTCTAATGTAAGTGGCCACACATAACTAGTTATTACTCATTGGATAGTGCAGTTTGTCTAGAGATTATTTCTTTTATCACTGTGTCTGGCATCAGGGCATGATAGCTACTATAGGTGT
Organism: Antrozous pallidus; assembly: GCA_027563665.1. Taxonomy (NCBI): domain Eukaryota; kingdom Metazoa; phylum Chordata; class Mammalia; order Chiroptera; family Vespertilionidae; genus Antrozous; species Antrozous pallidus. The sequence goes on from CM050510.1 coordinate 9,853,268, forward strand.
TTTTCTCTCTTTTCCACCTCCAGCGTGGAGAGAGACTGGGTCCATTTTCTGAGTAGGGGAGCTGGGAATTAAGAAATAAAGGAAATAGAAGAGAAGACGCAGAAATATAGAAATAAAAAGCTGGGGCCGGGTGGGACATCTGTTCTCTCTGATGGAAAGACAGCGACTCCAAACCCAAACAGCAGCTGTTTATTTATATTCCACAATACAAAGGGGTTTCTCCAACATTAGGATCAAAGGAGTTTCGGTGGGCCCAGGCCCTCTTCATTCCCCCATTCCTGGGGCAAGATGGATTTACATTTTAAGGCCCTCTCCCTGACACCTGAGGCAAAGTTAAGGCCAGGCTGATAAACACGTCAGCCTTCTTGGTGAATGTGTTTTTCCAAGACACGGTTTTGCCAGGCACCTTGGAGGAAACCGCCAGGCACCTTAGATTCAGCCGACACAAAGATTTAAAGAATGCTCAAAGTGTCTTGCCTGGGGGTGTCCCCCCACAAGCTACTAGCTAATACTGTTATTAAGATTCTTATAACCTCAGTTTCCTCATCCATGAAATGGGGTGAAAGATAGTCCCCACCTCCGAAGATTGTTGGGAGGATTCAATAAAATATTATGGCTGAGGAAAGGGGCACAGTGTAGATGTGATTCCCTTTCTGGTTCTGTTTAACACTCTTCGGCCCCTCTGACATAACTAAAAGTATGTACATTGAGAACCTACAGTGAGATTGTTGGCAAGGAGTTTGAAGATGGTCCGTGCCGGCTCTGGCTGGAAAGAAAAAGGCTGCTTGAGCAAGAAAGAAGAAGAAGGCAGTGATCTGTGTCTCCGAGGGTTTCACAAATATGCATTTGGCAAAAGTCTGACTGTCTGGACAGATCACACACCACTAAGCAACGCACCTGCTAGCCAACAGGGACTGTTATTGCTGTTATAAAGATACGATTTATGAGTAACCCACACCCCAGGCAAAGATTCCCTTATAGCAGACCTGTTGTCCAGACTAGTCACCGGCCCTCCGACGGGAGGGATGACGGCACTGATTGAAGAGACAGCAGGGTCGGCTATGGAATTAGACACCGCCCTTGACTCTGTGGTCACCGGAAGGCTGAGATGCGGGACACGAAAAGATGCTGGGGTGTAGTTACTTATCCAGATGTTGCAAAATGGCTAATGCGACCGAAGAAAACGGAACGAATTGCAGGAGTGGTGGTCTGTAAAGGAGTGGCAGCTTTGGCCTTCAAACAGCCAGATGAGGGAAGCTCAAGCAATGTCTTATCTGTAAGAGGTCAGAGAAAGAGAAGAGATATAATCAGAGGAGCAGCTGAGAGAAGCAGTTTTGCCCTGCCCCCAGATTGTTCCCAGTATCTGCTCACGGATTCTTGGAATTTCAGCTAAAGACTGGTTTCTTTCCGTTGAAGGTGCCCTCTTGATATTAGATTTGATTGCAATTAAAATTTTTAACCTTTGGGCTGTGGTATCTTCAAATCTTGTAAGTCATTGACTAAGTTTTCAGATTCTTCCTGAAAAATAAGGGGAAGTTGGGCAATAGCCTACCTGCCTGGAGTCATTGAAGGGATTTATGTCATGGAGCGGTGATGTTTGCTATGAGGATGATAGAAATGTGTTGAAAGTGGGTGGTTTCCTGAGGATTCTAAGGCTCAAATAAACAGAAAGTCCTTAAAAAAAAGAAAGGGTTTTTCTGCTATGGCTGTACATGTTTATTTCATGACAGTGGCCAAAGTGCTGTAATAATCACACCAGAGTTTTTTGAGGAAAGAATTTGAATCCCCTTCTCCTTCTCTTCCATCGTTATCATCATCATCATCATCATCATCATCATCATCCACTGTGCAGCAGACAGAGTCTACTAGGTGATTTACAAACTTGTAATTTATAATCCTCATAGCAATTGTACAACGTAGCTCTTGTTAGTCCAGTTTCACAGATGAGGAAACTGAGGCTCAGAAGATATAACTGAATAAATCAAGGTCATACAATTCATAAGGGACAGGACTAGGATTAAAATCCTGGTACCTCCTATAAATGCCTGTAGTCTCTAATACCCAGCACTCTGCTTGCTGTAGGTACCTAATGTGACTAATATGAGTGAGAAACTGAATTTATTTGTTATCAATCTATCTACTTATTTATTTATTTTGTATTGATTTCATAGAGGAAGGGAGAGGGAGAAAGACAGAATCATCAATGAGAGAGAATCATTGACCAGCTAGCTGCCTCCTGCTTGCCCCCTATTGGGGATTGAATCCACAACCTCCTGACTGGGAATGGAACCATGTCCTCTTGGTTCACAGGTCAACCTCAACCACTGAGCCACACTGGTCAGGCTGAAATTTTGTATTTCATGCTAACTAATTAAAATTTAACTTTAAATAGCCACATGTGAACAGTGGCTACCTTATTCAATTCAGCACAGCTCTTGGGACTTGATGAGATGGCTTTATCACCTAGCTAGTGCTTGACTAGACTGAAAGCTGCTAGATCTTCATTATGTTCTGATTTCTAGAATTTATTAAATATAATTATGGAAAATTTCACCCCAAACAACCATTACTTCCATAATTCAATTAAAGCCAGGTACAATCTACACTAATAAAAGAGTAAGATGCAAATTGAGCATACATTCGCGACACCCATCAGCCAATCAGGTATGAGTATGCAAATTAACCCAACAAAGATGGCAGGTTAATTTGCATACACAAGCGCCCACCGGCTGGGGGTGGGGCAGGACACTTGCTTTGTTGCCATGGCAATGACACAGGCATTCCATCATGCCCCAGGCACTTGGGGCTTCTGGGCAGCATGGGAAGGTGGAAAGGTGGCTCTGGTCAGAGTGAAGGTGGTGCCAGCAGTCAGGGGAAGGAAGGCTCATTCTTGCATGAATCTTCATGCATCAGGCCTCTAGTAAATAATAAGCTGCTCCAGCTCTGTGGCTTTTCATTCTCTTACACTGGCTTACCTCTCCTCTTTCCTGGTTCAAAATTAGTAACTTATTTGCAGCAACTGTAAACTCTGTGGTGTTCAAACCAAAAAATTTCCCTAGAATTAAAAAAAAAAAAAACGGTTTTAGGTAAGATATGAAAATAATGTGATGACACACTAAGCAAAACACAAATTGCAGATATTTATGTATAACTGTATTGGCATAGTAATTTATGACTTTGATACTTTCAAATACTTTAAACTATTCGGGTCTTTACATTGCATTTTCTACCTACCCCCATATCCACCAACCTTTTTTTAACCTTTATTTCACTGGTGTCTTCCTGCTATAGACTGAATATTTGTAAACACTCCCCCCTCCAACCTCCCAATTTATGTGTTAAATGCTAACACCTAATCTGATAGTAGCTGAAGGGGGCCTTCCAGAGGTGATCAGGTCATGGGGGTGAAGCCTTCATGAAAGGCATTAATTAGTACCCTTATGAAAGCAAATCCAGAGAGTTCCCTTGCCTCCTCCCAACTCCTTGCCTGTGCAAACACAGATGGCCACCCATGAACTAAGTGGGCTCTCACCAAAAATGGAAACTGCTCCTGCCTTCATTGTGGACTTCCCGGCCTCCTGTGAGAAGTGAATTTCTGTTGCTCACAAGCCAACCAGTTTACGATATTTTGTTCTAGTAGCCTGAGCTCACTGAGACACACCCTTTTTTAAAATATATTTTATTGATTTTTTGCAGAGAGGAAGGAAGAGGGACAGAAAGCTAGAAACATCACTGAGAGAGAAACATCCATCAGCTGCCTCCTGCACACCCTCTACTGGGGATGTGCTCACAACCAAGGTACATGCCCTTGACCAGAATCGAACCTGTTCCACAGGCCACCATTTATCCACTGAGCCAAACCAGTTTTGGCGAGACACATCCTTTATGGAACTTTTCCTTAGGCCACTTCATATACTGAAGGATCAAGTCAAACTTTAACCATACCACACCAAAATGGGAGCCATCTGTCACTCTCAACCATAAAAAATGAATTTAAAAGTTAAGTGAAAAATAAAATTACTAACAGCCTCATTAAAGAGAAACATTAAGATGGAATGTTATATTGAATTGCTCTTGACCTTATCTTTGTAGACAGCACTAAAATAATATTTGTAATAGAGAACAAACTATACAGAGAGTCTGTGTGTCCCAACAGACAAGCAGACACAGAGAGCCAATTCTGAGTCTGCCAGACCCAAGACAGATTGCTTCTACTGATTCAGCTGCCCAAGCACCTGGATGGGTCAGCGCTGACTTTCGTGGAAACTTGTCAACCGGGAGGATGAAACTGTGACACCCCCCCACACACACACACACAGATCGCCTGGTTCTTTGTTGTTAACTACCAGGCTCCCCTATGCATTCACTGCACCATAAATTTCTCACTGCTGTTGCTTTTTAATCTACAAAGGGGTAGAGATGCTCTTCTTAACTACTGCTCAGATGTTGAGGTTTGTTCTTTTTCTTACACTTCAGGCCACTCATTCCAAATTATTTATTCTATATAGTATCATGATATTATGAGTGGTAAGTGCTCTTGCATGTATTATCTCATTTGGTCTCTCAAAAACATGCCTGCTGGAGTGGTTCAATGGTTGAGCATTGACCTATGAACCAGGAAATCATAGTTCGATTCCGGGTCAGGGCACAGGCCCTGGTTGCAGGCTCAGTCCCCAGAAGGGGGCATTCAAGGGGCTATCCTTCTCCCTTCCTCTCTCTCTAAGAATCAATAAAAACATACTTAAAAACAACTTGTCAAGGATGTATAATAATTATACATAATTCAGATGAGGAGGCAAAATAACTTGCATTCATTTATTTAACTAAACACACGTCCTGTTAACTCACTGCTTGCCCCATAATACCTGCTTTAATTTCAGAACCATCTGAAGGTGGATTTTATACCCTTTATTTAAAAGAACTGATGCTGAGAGAATTTCTATAGCATTCCTTCTATCAACTATAGTGAGCTAGAATGCTAGAATTCATGGAATCCATGTCTGTCTAACTTCAAAGGCCATGGTCTATTTATATTGCCAGATATGAAGTGGAAGAAATATAGTAGTATTTTTTAACCATTCCTTTACTTAAATAAATATTATACCTAAAAATTCCTGTAGGGGTTCCTCTCACAGTATCTAACAATGTTCTAATCTTATTCTATGATAATTCTAATTTAACCCATTATTTCTTTATAATTACTTTAATTCAGTTCAATATTTCAACAAACTTTGCAAGATTGGACTTAGGGTTTATTATTTGAGACTGTATAGCTTAAATCACACTAAATTAAGATTAAGGCCAAACTGCATCATCCAGATGTTAAGAAGGCCCTCAACTGAGTGATAAAGACCAGAAGTTTCTACAAACCTCCAAGAGCAACTGGACAGATAACAAATTTGGCCGCCAGCCTGTCCTTCAAAGTAGCTGGCAGCGTTGTCCTTTCCCTGCCCTTCCCTCTGCCAGATCAGGCCCTTACCCCTCCCCCTTGGGCCACTGCAGAAGCCCTGGAGGTTACCCTGTCCCTGGTCTTGGCAACCCAGGAGTGTTGATTTTGCCGGTGTTTGGTGAAATGCTCTTCTTAACCTGTATACTTCAGATCAAGAACTCATGAAGCAAAAACTCTGAGTTACACAGCTGGAGGGGGGAGGGCAAGGAGAGGGGTTTGAAGTGGGTGGGCACCACCACCATATAGGGAAAGAGAAGGGAGGTTCATGGCTTGGACCCTTGCTCAGCCTATATAATAAAAGCCTAATATGCTAAGTGTCCAACATTCATTTGAGTATTCAAGCAGTTGCTATGACACGCATTGACCACCAGGGGGCAGATGCTCTGACCAATAGGTTAGCTTGCTGCTGGGGTCCAGCCAATAGGAACTGGGAGAGATGGGCTGGGCAAGCCCTGGAGCCTTTCTGCAGTCCCTCCTCAGCCCTGATCATGCACCTGTGGGGTCCTTCGGCCTGGCCTGTGCAGGGGATGTTGCAGGCCAGGCCCAGAGACCCCACTCCGGGCCTCTAGTACTAAAATAACTATCTTTTCATCTGCTTTGTGGATTGAGGTTCCCGTCACATTTATTTTGCAAAAAGGAAGGTTTGATGGCCCCCAGCCTTCTGAATCATGTGTAGACATCTTCATTTGGCCCTTAAGGCCCTCCCTTATCAGTACCTTTTCCCATCGTCATCAGTTAGCCACATGGTGACATGCTGATAATTCCTTTCTAACTCATGAGAATTATTTTCTGTTTTTGGGCTATATCTGACCAGTTATCTCCTACTATCCTTCGCTCAGGGGCTATCTCCCTGGCAACCGAGCAGGTTCTTACTGGTCCGTAAGCTACTGTGGCCAGTTAGGCTCATGTCAGAGTTTTGCTTACACAATCCCCAACTGGTGTGTTTGCCAAAGTGATTTCCTAACCCCCGTCTTTCTCTTGAGCACCTACTTCTACTGGGTTTCTTAGTTCCAATTCCCTGTAAGAGTTAAGTGGTGGTATGTATCCACTGAATTGGTAAAGTGTCTTTTTTTTATTTATTATTCTTAGATAATTTTTTATTTTTATAAGTCTCCATGCTATGCTTTACCATGACAATGTTAGGATTTTCGTTTTCTTGTCTTTTCTTTTTTATTGTTTAAAGTATTATAAATAGTAGTACATATATTTCTCCTTTTTTTCCCCCTGCATCTCTCCCTGGCCTTCCCAACCCCCCAGCACATGCCTTCTCCTGCCCCACCCGCAAGTGTCTTGCGTCCCATGGTTTGCCCCTATGCATGCGCACAAGTCCTTCAGTTGATCTCTTGCAGCACCCCCAGCCACTCCAATCTCCCCTGCCTTCCCGCTGTAGTCTGACAATCTATTCCATGCTTCCTTGCCTCTTTGGGTAGGATATAAGTCTTATACTCACTCTGCTCTAGTCATCTTTGGCCAGCAGGTAGTCATGTGCTATAAAAATGGAACTTGGTCTTGTCCCTTTATAGGAGCAATAGGGAAGAGAAGTTCCTGGGATAGGGCAGTATTGGCAAGGTAGATATTCAGGATATGTCTACTATAAAACCCCATAAATCCCAGTTGCCTTTATGCTTGTTTGCCCACTCCACTTTTCTAAACTGTCTTTTGATTTAGGGTATGTATCCTGCTCGTGGTTGCATTCCTGGCACCTAGCCTGAGCCTGGTATATAAGTATTTAGTAAGTCTGTGTGGAACAAGTGAGCAGATGGAGTGATGGGTAGAGAGGTGGACACATTTGATGACTGGATGGATGGAGACAATAGACCATAGTGTTGAAGAGCATGTGCTCTACAGCCAGACAGGTTAGGCTTGACTCCTGGCTCCGCTGGCGACTGTGGCGAGTTACTTAAATTTTCTTGGCTCAGTTGTCACGTCTTAAAACAGGAATAATAATAATACCAACCTGTGATATTTAAAATGAGTTGAGTCATTAAAAAACACATAGAACAGCACCTGCACCTGGCATATGGTAACTGCTCCATCATTTTTGTTATCACTATATTATTACATTATTACTATTATTATTATGTTACTATTACTTAATATTACTATTATTATTGATGGCCGGGATCTTAAGGCAGGAGGCATATGTGAAGGCCAAGAAGAAAAAAATGATGAAATGGCTTACAAGAATCAGAAACAATCTCAAGTGAATGACAAAGGAAGAGACAACAGAAAATTGTCCACAGTATTACCAGGAAAATTGTGAATTTAAACATGCACCCCATTCCTCAGGAAGAAAGAAGATGTTGAGATAGCTCTCGTGGTAGTGGAGAAGGGTCATGGAGGAGAGTACCTGGAATGTGTTCGAAGAGCCAGTCATTACCTCACAGAACAGGACAGGACAGTGAAGCCAGGGCTGTTATCTGCCCATCAGTTCCCTGTGATGGTCATCAGTATCTCTGGGGCATTCTAGCATCCAGTGTCTGTTAAGTGCAGAGGATTAAGAATGCAGGTCTCAGCAAGGGGACTTGGTTAGAAGAAAGGGCATTCCCGCTATGGAGACTAGATAGAGCCTGTCTTGTGAGCTGTGCACAGAAGAGGCTTTGGGACAGTGGGTCCAGTGGAGGAACCGGGGCGTCCTGAAACCCAGCCCTTACTCCAACTGCTGAGCCCCAAGTTTTGGTACAGGCCTGAGTCAATCTGGAAGAAGGTGCACCTTCACTCATTGGTCTGCTGGGAGGAGGCATCTTTCTGCAGTTACACCCCCACTTATTCCTCCCACCATACCCCCCGCAGAGAGGATGTCTTTTTCCAATTAGCACCGAGGCCCTTCAGTGCTCACAGCAGCCTTCCTTGCAACCCTGGGAGGTTTTTAAGCCATTTGCAAAATAGGTTGGTTCTCAGGAAGAGCAGAGATTAATGGGGCCACAGAAAGATGGATGTGAGCTTGGCGCTGCCTCTGCCTCTCTCCACACACGCTGTGGCTAGCAGTGAGGCCAACGGGAATGACCTTGAGTAGAGTTACATATTTTTCACACCTCCTACTAAAACTCAGCAAATGCTTGACTTGCTGTTCCCAGCACAATTTTTCTTCCTATAAAACGTGTTGGGATTATCGCTTTTAGCCACATATGGGCTGGAAGTACTTTGTAGAAACCCCGCAGGCTGCAACTGTTCAAAGCCCCATCCTTGGGAGGGAGCTCAGGGATCCAGGGACCCCAAGTGCCTGTCCAAGAGCTCCCGCATAGAGGCCTGGTTTCTACTAATTGAGTCCAGTTTGCAAGACTCCATCAAAGCTGCCATCCATTTTGAAAGTCAGGAGGTAAAATACAAGTTTCAACCCCAACACCTTCCCCTTATCCATCTTCTTGAGCCATTTCAGGACATCGGGTAACATATGACTTTTTTTCCCCCCGTCGATCCTAGATGTTATCTGCTGAAATAGCTCTCGTGGTATGGGAGAAGGGTTTCAAAATATGGAACAGATGCACAGCTGCCACCTGAGATGATGCATTATGAATTCAGAACTGTCATCACCTCCCCCGCCACTCCCACCCTCACCCCTAAGCACATATTTGTTCATGTGGTTTACACCTGTGGGATTGTGGGATGCAAGACAGGAATCTGATTACTGTTCGGGAGACAACCCAGCCTCTAAAACAGATTCATGTATCTTTGTTTCCCTGGAGAAGCTTGAAATCTCTTGCCAACTCTTCATGTGGTTCAGCTGGGCTAAAGCTCCAGTCCAATTTTTTTTTCTGGAATTTGGTACCAGGGACTAACTCTGAGGCTTTCATACAATCAGTCTTATGTCTGTCCGTCCCTTCCGTACCCTGCTATGCGTGCAGAGTAAGATTTCAGTGCCTTCGGACATAGATGCTGCTGTGTATTCTGGTTAAAAGGGAAAAGAGAGCTCTCGGCCCAGATCATCTGAGAAGAGAAAAAAAAGACTTTGTTTCACTCTATTTAAGAGAAGAGGGGCTACTTGACATTGTTTGATAAGAAATCTCCTCTAAGTGCCAGGAGGGAAGAAATGAAAAGAAAGAAAGCAGAAAGATGCCTCCTCCCAGCAGACCAATTAGTGAAGGCACACCTTCTTCCAGATTGACTCAGGCCTGTACCAAAACATCGAGGGGAACTGATGGGCAGATAATAGCCCTGACTTCACTGTCCTGTCCTGTTCTGTGAGGTAATGACTGGCTCTTCGAACACATTCCAGGCACTCTCCTCCATGACCCTTCTCCACTACCACAAGAGCTATCTCAACATCTTCTTTCTTCCTGAGGAATGGGGTGCATGTTTTAATTCAAGAGGTTGGTGTGAGCAGAGAAGAGAGGTGTTAAGTGTCTGATCAGAGGAAGCCTTCTGCACAAATACAAACTGAAAGGATTTCTGCTCACTGAGAACTTCTCACCAGTTTTAATCGTATGCTGGTCTGTTGGATCCATCCACCACATTATCATTTCCATGAGGACAAACATTTGTTTTTCTCATGACTGTATTGCTCATGCCTAGAGTAATACCCGACGCATAGTAGGCGCTCCACAGTTACCTGCAGAATGCCAGAATGTTCCCTGAATACAAGCTGCATATCTAAATGACTGGTCTCTGGACTAAACCTCCCATTCTGGCTGTGGATGTGAATGTGGAGCGAACTTGGTGTATTTCATTCAGCCTGTGCTCTGATATACGCAGGCTGGTGAGAGGCACTGACCACCACCAAGCCTGCTTTTCCAGTGTGGGCGAGGCAGCCATGCCTCGTCCTCCTGGAGGAGATCAGATCCTGGCCCAGCTGGAGCTCTTCTTAAGCTGTTCTAGAATCTCCACCCCTGGAGGAGATGCAGAAACTCTTCTGATCCTTGCCCATGGAATAGAAAGCTGCTATTTCCATCCAGGTGTGCTCCTGGCTGGGTCAGTTGAGCTCAAGGTTCAGTGTTGAGCTCACTGAGTCCCAACGCACAATGTCATACTCCTGACCTCCCTGCAGCACCTTGATCATGCATGGGGCCCTGGTCCTTGTCAACAGGTCATGCCCTTAATCTGTTAGTTGATAAGCCTAGAATTTGGTCCCTATCTGTTTGATCATGGCCCCTATCCCAGGTCTCCCTTTCTGTTTCTCTATGTCAGAAGGGAGGTTGGTGGAAGGACCATGTCCGCGGAACTCACAAAATAAGTATGAGAGGATCGTGGGTTAGTTCTTTCTCCTTCTCCAACAAAGGAAATCAAACTAGGGGTTTAGCTTGGAACATCCACTAACAGAGGCATCAGAAGTTGGACAAAGGCTTTGAGATGCTCAATTATTAAAGCAATGAAAATGAATGTCTCATCATCACAAATGTACTGTCAAAGGGGGCTCCACCCAATCACAAGCTATTTCCCGGACAGAAATTCCAAGGAAGACAGGGAGAAATACATGTTTTCACGGTAAGCCCTGGACACAGAGATGAGCTTTTGATTGACGCTCTGTCTTTCAGTTTGTGTTGAGCTTTGGGTCTCTGTTCTGACTGCCTGATGATGAAGGACTTTTAGTTTGATCTGTTGAGGAAAGCATCTTTTTCTGATAGTAATTATCAGGTCCCCAGGTACCTTGGATCCCATTCCTCACATTGGGGGCCTTCTAGGTGACCAGCCCTCTACATTCCTTATCCTGTGCTCATACCTCAACACATCACACTGCAGATGACTCAAGCTCTCAACACATACTTACACAAATAATATGTGACCTCAAGGAAGATCCGAATTCTCCAGTCTTCTCCCAGTTCCTCTCACATACAATGGAAGGAATGGGAGATTAAGTGTTACTAGAAGAACTAGACTTGGATCACTGTCTTGATTTACAAGAAACTATTCTTTTCTGGACTTAATAACTGATATCATTATACATTGCCAGAGTCCTCTGTCACTGCCTATGTACTCTGAAAAGGCAGGTTTTTCCTAGATGTAATAAAACAAGAGGAAAATAATAGCAAATATTTTTGCTTCTCTGTCACAAGATTCCAAGAATATTTTTAAAAATTCAAATCACATCTATTTATTATAAGAACAAACAAACCTACTAGTGTTTTTTGTTTTAATTTAGTTAACAATGAAGCAGAATTAAGACAAGACCTGAAGAAACTAAAACAAATTTCCTACTCATTGGTCCTTATCTGGTATTAATTGCCCCGCTCCTTCCTAAACTTGAGTGTAACATTGCTCGTTGTACTTAGAGTCTTTAAAGTTAGAGTCACTGGTTACTGGACCACGTAGATAAACAGGGGAGCCTGGAGAGCAATTTGAAGTTAAGAACCTTTGCAGGAAGTTGCTCTCACATTTTCATTGCTTTTCTTCCATCGCTGGCATATGAATATCATTGGCATGACTGGTGGTGTAGGCAATTAAAGACTTCCCCCTTCCCCCTGGGTCCCCCACTCTTAGCTTTTTTCTTAGTTCCCCTTTTAGACTAGTTGCTCAGTGCCTTCTACCAGCAGCACTGAACAGCCTAGTTACCTTCTCTCTACTTGTGTGTACACGGCCCCTCCTCATCTTCGGTAGGAAACTTCCCTCTTGCTCTCCAACATCTGTGTAAGCGGGTGGTCTCCATTGCAGCAAGTTCTAGTGTGCACTTGAGATAAAAACAAAACAAAACAAAACAAAACTGCCTTCTTATTTTGAAGTGATCAAATCCCCTCTCTTAGTGCAATTTCAAATTTTATCAGAACATGATTTTAACCCATTAAATCTGAACAAGACAGGGTTGCTGTTTCACCAATCCAAGGATCTGGCAAAACTGAGCTAACATGTTATTTAGCCTTATACACACACACTCTACATAGCAATGCATGTGTACTAGTATGCTGGGATATACATGTGTGCAGAATGTTTAATAAGACCCTGACATTTTAATAAAAATGTTTAGCCGGTAGCCATATGTCTCACTAGGTTATCACTGTTGTTGAATAATGCTAATTAGGCAAGGACTAGATTTCAGTTCCCTCATTAATAAAACAGGGGGTTTGAACTAGAGCAGTGGTTTTCAAACAATGTTTCTAGAATGACAGGATTTCGGAAGCATATCCTCAGTGGCCATGGAATGGATTAGGTGGATTTGGGGGGGCGGTGAGTGGGCAATTGTTCCTACCTCATCCAGAGGAAATCTACTTTTTATCTGTTTTATACATAGGACTTCTGGGGAAGATTTAATTAAACCATGTGCTTCAGAGCTTACTCGGTTCTTTGACAAACGCTGACCTAAATTACCTTTAAATTTGTCCTCTTGCTCTAATCTTTCAGAAGACTGATTAAAATGACAGTCCTCATTATGCATCGCTGGTGTAGGCACTGCAAGGTCAGGATGCATTAGGGTGCTGGAATGGGGGGTGGAGCAGCATTAAAGAGATGGGTTTTAAGCAGAAAGGCTTTAAAACCCTAAAATATATTTGGTCCACCATGTAGTGATACTTAAGAAATATTTTTAGTTGTGAGAAAAAAACATATTGCTGCTGCTCAAGTAGTCTCCCAAAACCTCCGGAGTGAATATTTTTATTGTTGTTAACTCTGGAAACCAAATGTTTCAGGAACTTCTAAGTAGGAATGCTTAAATTTGTTCTGGAGCTGGAAGCATTCTTCTGCCAAATAATAATCTATAATACTAAAAGCATTATATGCTAATTAGGCCAGCCAGCCAGACGACCTTCCGGAAGTAGCCAGGGCTGTGAAGGCTGAGGCAGGGCACCGCAGCTGCGAGGGCCGAGCCCCTTGCATGAATTTTGTGCATCAGGCCTCTAGTAATCATAATAATAGTAATAAAGATCAATGTCAGTTATAGATGAGACAAAATTCCCCTACCATTTGAAAGTAAATAAATAATAGATGTGATGATTGAGGCCAATTTTCCATGCGGTAATGCAACAGCCTGTTTGCCTGGGTAGCTCAGCCTTTCCATGCCTCGTCTCAGCCTGAGCACACAACTCTGGCATCCCCAGAGTCCTGTGCCCACTCCCTACCCCTACCCCTGACCTTCTGAGTGTTATTTGGCCCTTCACACTTGTTCAGCCTTCTGTAGTGCTAACTGAACCCTGACCTCTAGTGGCGGGAAAGAATTTGCAAGAAGAACAATGGGGTAAGCCTTGGTGAAACCCTTGCCAAGGGAGGTTCCTATAGGTAAACTAGACTTTAACAACAACAAAAAAGAGAATAATCATGAAAATGTGCCTAGCTATTAGCTTCCTAAGTATTAATGAAAGGATTTAATTACTAAATAATTAATATTTCAGTTACATTTTATCACCAAAAATAAAGAGATTGGGTTAGAGGAGGAATAAGAAGAAGAGAAAGAGAAGGAAAAGCGGGGTGGGGGTGGGGAGGAGGACAGTCTTTTGAAACATGGGAGAAAGTTGTGGAGAGAGGATATTGAAGAGGACAAACATGGAAGGAGAAAGGAGAAAGTTGGAGCAGATCGGAGAGGAAGAGCCGTGTGAGTGTGGAGAGCTTCTCTCACACTTTTGCTTTTCTCTGTGGTTGCCCCTGAAATATTACTCTCCTTTTTTTAGAAATAGCCCTTAAAGCCACAGGAAATAGTGATTCGTCTATATGCTTAACTTCCTTACCTTTCTCTCTTACTCTAAGTCCCCACGTTCCAGGAAAGGACTCCTTGGCCTGAATTGGGTCAGGTGCAACTTTCATTGTGTTCCAGTAAACCCATAAGGGAATGGAAAGCAATTCCCCAGAAGTGAGGGTGGGGTTGCTAAGATGCTCAAACACGATTTCTGCCACCCGAAGTGTATGTGACCTATAGGTTTTTCAGACCTCGGTTACTATTAGAAATGTCCCCCTGCTAGAAGGCTGACCTCTCCCTTCTAATATCTACCCTGGCCTTTTTCTCCACTCCTGAAATTCACTAAGCAACTCTATTTCTCCTATCACGTGATAGTATTTGAAAGCAACTCTCAACCCCCTTCTCTCCCCCCGCCCCCACTTAATCTTCTCTCCCCCAGGCTAAACAGCCCTGGTTCCTTCAACATTCCCTGGCCTGACATGATTTTGAGCCCTTTCTTTATCCTGGTCACTCTCCTTTGGATGGGCTCCAGTTTGTCACTTAAAAATTGGCACCCAGAACTGAAGCAATAAATGTTCCAGATGTGGAAGGGCCTGCAGAGCCAAGAGCAGGACTAAGCGAGCCCCAGACACACACACACACATGTACACTGTGGACATGACACTGTCAGCATAGCCCCAGTTTGCACTCCTTTTCTGAACCTCAAAATACTAAGTTCATGTTGGATTTGCAGTCAGCTAAATCCCAGCTCTCTTCATGGGAATGACTGTTCTGTTGAATCTCATAGGGAAGACTGGGGCAGGAGGGTGGGTGGGAACAGATTAACCAAAGAACTTGTACGTATATATGCATAATCCATGGACACAGACAATAGGGTGGTGAAGGCCTGGGGGAGTAGGGTGGGCTAGAAGGGATCAATGGGAGAAAAAAGGAGACATATACAATACTTTCAACAATAAATATTTTTAAATTTTTTTTCTATGAGGGTATTTCTACATGTGAAAATCAGAGTAGTAACACACTAAAAGATAGATACACTATTAGTGCTAGCTAGCACCTTTTACATTTTAACATAACACTTTCTCTGATGCTTTCAGGCCTTGAGGTCCTGGCTTCATAAATTGTGAAATAAGCCAATAGTCAACAACTTCACTGAACACCATTTTTATATTATAAAAAATATTGGTAGAATTAAAACTAGGCAAGGTGAATTTCAAGATGGCGGTGGAGTAGGTAGAGGCCACACTCACTTCCTCCCAGGACCAAACTGGGATTACAGCTACATTAAAGAACAATTATCCTAAGTCACTAACCGCAGATAGCTGAAGAGGAGTCTCATAAGTAAGGATTTACAGAAGAAGCCACATGGAGACTGGTAGGTATTATAGAGACACAAAAAGGGATGGCTCTGCTCCCACAGTGGAAGCCGAGGTTCTGGAGAGAGAACTCAGCTGTGGAAGTTCCCCCTGAGAAGTGTGTGGCCTACACTCCAAGCTGGGCTCTCCAGCCCAGAACACCAGGGAGGACACATCCACATAACTTCAGGCTGTGAAAGGCAGTGGGATTTCTGTCCTTCAGGGAGTGATGGAGTCCACTGAAGACACAGGCACCCTCTTAAAAGGCCAAGAAATAACATTTCATTCTCAGCCACTAACCCTGAGCTCAGAAGGAGGGAAGGTGGAGCTGACTAGCGTCACCTGAGGAGAGTCAGGAGTTTGTGGCTCTGGGGAAGGAGCTGGGAGGACAGCTGCCAAGATCCCTGTGCTGAGTCACTCTTCCATACCACAGATTCCATCTTTCTTGGGTAGAGCACACCCCTCATGTGGCATCTGCCCATCCTCTGAACTCTCTCTTGCCCCACCCTAAGGAACTTAGGCCGTGGCCAGAGTGTAGAGGTCTGGGAAGATGCAGGGTGTCAGTGACTGAGTTTGGAGGGATGGGAAGAGAAGGGGACATTCCCCACACTATCTTGTGAACCTGCCTGGTGTGTCTCTCTGTTGGGAGATCCAAGAGAACTCCTCTCCTAACTTCTGACAGACCCAACCTCTAAACTCTGGAGGCCACACCCACCCAATTCCTAGTGGTTCAACCCTGTCAGGTCAAAGCAAACATTGGGACAGACTTAAATCATGTGGCTCTGGGTTAGGGACTACACCTACCCTGAAGACTGCCTGGCATGTCCCCCTCACAAGAGATCCACTAACCCCATCCTTTCGAGTCCACCCGAGACTTTTTCAGCAATTGAGCGGAACAGGCAGCTGGCAGGCAGAGACAAGAGGAAGTGGATCTCAGGATGCCCTGGGACTTTCACTTGCCTGCCCCTGGACCCAGTGCCAGAAATAGCCAGCCTTGGTGAACAACTTTGTCCTTCCTGTGTGCATCAAAGGCCAGCAGCAGCAGCCTCAAACTGTGGATTGCTTGGAGCTCTACGTAGGTTATGGAGGAAAAGTCACAGGCAGTGTCTGACACTGGCCTGCACCAAAGTCCCTCCTAAGAGGTCCAAAATGAACACACTCATTTGTGTGGCCAGCTTCCATCAGAGCAGGATCCAATAAGCTTCACAAACAGTACTGTATCTGAAGGGGGTGGGGGGTTCTAGGCAGGCATCTCCTGTAACAATACTTTTGGCAATACTAGTATATCTTCTTGGGCAAGGGAAACAAAGGAAAGGTAAACAAACGGGACTACATCACACTTAAAAGTTTTTGCACAGCAAGAGAATCCATTAACAAAATGAAAAAAGAGCCCACTGAATGAATGGGAAAAGATCATATTTGCCAACAATACATCTGGTAAGAGGTTAATTTCCAAAGTGTTTAAAGAACTTATGCACCTCTTCATGGGAAACACAACCCAATTAAAATAATGGGTAAACACCTGAATAGACTGTTTCCAAACAGAACATAAAGATGGCCAAAGGAACCTGAAACATTAATTCTAAAGAATATGTACACGCCTATGTTCATTGAAATGTTATTCACAGGAGCCAAGATCTAGAAACAGACCAAGTGCCCATCAATAGCTGAGTGGATAAAATAGCTGTGGTACCTTTACACAATGGACTACTACTTGGCCGTAAAAAAAAGGGAGGAAATCTTGCCCTTTGCAATAGCATAAATGGATCTGGAGATTATTATACTACGTCAAATAAGCCAATCAAAGAAAGACAAATTCCATAGGTGAAATCTAGTTAATAAAGTAAACCGATGAACAAAATAAAAACAGAGGCATGGATAGATGGAACAGATTGACAGCTGTCAGAGAGAAGGGGAGTTTGTGGGACTGGATGAAAGAGGGTGAAGGAATTAACCACAAACAACAACATATATACATAACACATAGACACATAACTTTATTAAGAGATAACCATGATTATGAGTTAGTTCAACAAATTTTACTTTTTTTTTTACTCAAGTAAAGTGATTTTAGTCTTGCCTACAACCTTTCAGATGGACAGAGACAACAGTGTGATGCTAGCCAGAGAGAAATGAGGCTGGGAGCTCGGTGGATGTGAGCAAAGGTGGAAAATGGGGATGGAAAGAAGGCTGCTTGGGGCGATGGATGCACTATGCTGTATGCAGATTATGTTTTATTGAGTTGTACACTTGAAACCTGTATTGTTTTGCAAACCAATCTCACCCCAATAAACTCAATTTAAAAATTAAGAGGTAAAAATGAAAGAATAAGTGAAGCCAACGTAAATGCAGGTTGCTGTGTCTCCTCTGCGAAGAGTAATTGGATATTGACCAATTTCGTACATCTGGGAGGCATGGGGAACAGGAGCTGAGGAAAGCTACACTCGGAGGAATGTGGGCCTCCATTTTCAAAGGGAGATGATTTACATAGCTCTTGGCTCTAAACATTCTCATTTCAATGTATTTGAATATGGGCTATTCCCAAGTTTCTTGTGCTGATGAAGTAAGTGCACTAGAAGGCTGTTGTATATTCATTGCTTGTCATGAGTGATTGCATTTCCGGATCGCCGAGATACCTGTGTAGTAAAAGAATGACTTAGAGGATTTCACTTGATTAGTCCCAAGCTCTGTAATAATATTCTTGGCAAAAAGTCCCCTTGGGCATAGCTGAGTACTTAAAATTACTTTTTCTATTCTATTGACTATAATCTGGAGACTATAGGAATTTTGCCTTTACAACATAAAGAGAAAAGTTTGTTACAGCTTATACAAGGCTAAAATAAGAACAAAAACTCAAGCGCCGTTTAATGTCATAAATGATAATATTGCCAACATTTTCCTATACTGTTGCTCCCAACGGGGGGAAAAAAGCAATTAAATAAACTGCTGCGTTCTTACTAGAGTGTCTCTGACACTGAAAGACAGGGCAATTTGTTGTAGATCTAGTTCTCCACGGAACTAGAAGGCTGTTGTATATTCATTGCTTGTCATGAGTGATTGCATTTGAACTTTATTAAGAGATAAGCATGATTATGAGGTAGTTCAACAAATTTTACCTTTTATTTTAACTCAAGTAAAGTGATTTTAGTCTTGCCTATGACCTCTCATGTGGACAGAGAACAAAAAACGCGATTTTCTTTCTTAATGTAAACACGCAGGCTCCAGTTTTATTGCCAAGATGCCAGTAAGGAAAATGAAAAGTCTTCCTTGGAACTGCAGGCTCGTTCTGCACCGTGACCATGGGCAGCCATCTTGACTCTTCTACATGCCCCATCAGCAGGCAGAACTGCTAGACATTGATTAGCCAATAATAATTTAGTAGCTAACATAGGCAGTCTTATTAGGGATTGTCAGAAACTAGAATAATGACCACACACAAATCAAAACCATCTTGCCTATAATAAATTATAGCTCTCTATAGGTTACATCTTGCTCTTATAGTAATAAATTATTCTATCACATTCCCAATAAAGACCTGAAGAGGAAGGTAGGGTGACCCTGACGTCTCTGATTTAATTTGAGACTCAGGCTCTGTAGCTTCATATCCTATCATCGTGTCCAAAGCAGAAAGGCATTCTTTTTTTTTCTCTACTGGCCTGACAAGCAGGAATGCTACCAGCTGAATTATAGGAACAGTGGAAGCATTAGTCAAGCTCTGTTCATATGGGCAGGTGGCAGGGAAAAGAGAAGGGGTGTATATAATCTAAGAGAGTGGTTCCCAAGCCTGATTGATTATCAGAATCACAAGAAGAATTTTTAAAAAATATATTTTTATTGATTTCAGAGAAGAAGGGAGAGGGAGAGAGATATAATCATCAATGACGAGAGAGAACCATTGATTGGCTGCCTCCTGCACGCCCTCTACTAGGGACTGAGCCTGCAACCAGGCATGTGCCCTTGACCAGAATCAAACCTGGGACCCTTCAGTCTGCAGGCTGACACTCTATCGCTGAGCCAAACCTGATAGGGCAAGAAGAGTTTTTTTGTTTTTGTTTCAAAAAATTGGCACACAACAGAGTTCTGAGCCTCAGAAAGTAAGACTTCAGTGGGCTTGGTGTGTGTCCTGGTGTACTGGTCAGTTTTTAGTATGGTCACAAACCACTTGGACATCACAGTAGCTCACACAGACATGGTGCTCATGTTTCACGAGGGCTATGAGTCCACTGCAGCTCTGTTGGGCATGTCTGGGCTTGACCTAGAAGCATGTGTATTCTCATTCCAGAACCCAGGCTGCAGGAGTGTCCTCTAACTAAGGCATGCCATTCTAATAACTGAGGACAGAAGCTCATGGGGATGCCAACACAAACCATGCCAACATATCTAAGACTTCTACATTGGTGGGGCATGCATCATGCCCACTTATAGTTCATTGAGAAAGGCAAATTTATGGCCATGTTCTGCATTCATGGAGTGAGGACTAAATACCACCTACAGGAAACCATGGCATATATATGACAGGCTGAGGGTGAAGAGGGCAATATGTTGTGAACTGGCAATACTTCTTACCACACCCAAGACTATATAATTTAAAAAGCTCCTCAGCCAATACTAATGAGACTCTCCATCCCTTGTATTTCTTGGGAAAGGCATCTCCTTTTCTGCACCTGCTCTGACAACTGAGCATCCATTAGTAGCCTCTTCAGCAGAGTGGCTGAACTGAGTAACAGGTTAATGCAACCCAATCACTCATTCCGTCAACAGACACCCAACACTTAATGAAACCTGATGCTTCTGTAAGTCTTAGCAGTTCTCACAAAGTACAGTTGTATCCTTTATCTCATATGATCTTTCTCTCTTCATAAATGGGAATTGTTATTCCCATTTTTCAAGTCTCAAAACCAAACTGGAGGAGGTTAAATGCATGATGGCAACACATCTAGAGAAGAGTGGACCTGGATTGATGTACAAAAAGTCCAGGTCTCCTTCTACAATGGGTGTCCTGAATCCCAAGCCTTGTTATTGCCATCATTTCCTCTCTTAAGAGATGTTTGCACAGCTGTGGATGTACATTTTCATGAAGTCATTTACTTGACAAATATTTATTAATTTGTAGGCACTATTCTAGACCCTGGGCAAACAGCATCAACAAAACTGACAAAGATCCCTGCCAGGGGAGATGGACGTTAAACAGTTAAACATGTAAACTCGTGTCCAATAGAAACAACTGGAAATTATGACGAAGGTTGGGAGGAAAAGTAGACATGGTCAGAGTCAACCATGGCTAGATATTGCAGGAAGTAAGTCCTTTTTAAGAAATGAGGAAAGATTGTTAAACAGTTTTGATTCTCACACTTCACCAGAAGGCAAACTATTTCTAGCACCTCCCCCTATCACTCCTATGCTTCAAATACAAACAGTAAAGCCACATTCAATTTTGTGGCCTAGACCATGTTTCTTTTGACAGGTCAATTACTGAAATTCAATTCTTATTAAAAATGATTCATGTGGGCATTCTAAAACCTTTAGTGAGCAGGAATAGTAAGAGTAAATAAGAACGAGCACATTTTTCTTCTTATCTGCTGGAAGGGACATTGAATTTATCACACTTCATCTAGAACTCAGAATAAAGAACACCTATTTCAGTGTCTCCTTGTTTTAATAAAGTAAATAACCGTAGTCTGCATAGTCACAAGGTGCTTGCTTCTATTAGGACCTCTCTTTCTTTGAGGAAAACTAAGGAAAGACATCCCTGACGGAATCTCTTTTTATTCATCCTGTAACAAATATAAACTGAGCACTTATTCCGTATATGCCTGGCTCACATGGATGAACTGGACACACAGCAATACATGAAACAGAGCAAACGCTTTGCCCTTTCGGAGCTTATATGCCGGCCAGATGCAGACAGACAATGAACAAAATGGCTTGCTTGTTTGATGGAGGTGTGTAGTGCCTTTGGAGGAAAAGTCCAGACATGCAATCGCTGGAAAGCCCTGCGGTCGTTCACGGGCAGGAAGTAGCTGACTGTTTCAGCATTTAGGCCTTGTTACCACTGACACCGTTGCTAGGTGTAAGCCCCAGGCACGCCCCACCCTTGCACGTGGGTTGGGAGATGTTGTGCTCTAAGACTTCTGGCCCCAACACGGATCATCTGTCAGGCAGTATTTCTGTCTAACTCTCAAATGCGGTTATGGGCCATCTAAACGGAGTGGGGCATGATCAGTCGGTGCAGAATAATTTGTTTGAAGAGGCATCATGGGGCCACAGCTGGAAACGAGCACATTAAGAGTGACAGGATCTTGGCAGTCACAGAGGCTGAGACTTGGAGTCTTGCTTTTCAACCAAACCAAGAGGGATGGCTGGGCATTCATTAAGAAGAAACAGCCTTCCTCACACTGTTGGCTCTTACATTGCGTCACCCTCCCTGTACCCCCCAAGGACTGAAGAGGCAGCTCCATGGTTCCAGTTCATCAATATATCAAAAGTAAGGTTGGTCTGCTTTCACTGTAGAAGTAGAATTTATTTTGAGAGTCTTAAAATTATCATAATAACATTAATAATACTTTATTATGAGTAGCTTCAATCATTCAATAGAGAACACATAAACAGAAGGGAATTCCTATAGTTACTTTGTGTTAAAAATCAACAAAGTTTAACCAAGAGCTTATTCTGTAAACTGTATGCCTGAAA
Organism: Antrozous pallidus; assembly: GCA_027563665.1. Classification (NCBI taxonomy): domain Eukaryota; kingdom Metazoa; phylum Chordata; class Mammalia; order Chiroptera; family Vespertilionidae; genus Antrozous; species Antrozous pallidus. The sequence goes on from CM050510.1 coordinate 9,875,295, forward strand.
TCTAGCCATTAACTCAGTGCGGGGGGGAAATAGATGTTGGGAAATGGTCTCAGCTGCTGGTAAGCTTGCATTGCAGGCAGAAGGATTCTGAACACGAGGAACATCTGAGATACTTAATTGGATGCAATTGTTCTATGCCTGCTTTGTGCCATGCACCCACCTGGCTGAGAGCTTTACACATGTAACATTTAAGCCTCTCCAACTTTAAGAATAGGGCTATTATCACCTATTGACACCGAGGAAACAGATTCAGAGAATTGAAGGAACTAGCCTAAGGTGAAAGGTGAGATTCAAGCCCAGGGTCTGCGTGACTCAAACAGTTGTGTTCTTTTCACTGTTTCAGGCGGACCAAAGCCCTGTTTCTATCTTGCAGTGGCAGAGCCCGAGGACCTATCGCGCTTCTAGCTCCGTGGTTGGCAAACTGCGACTCTCGAGCCACATGCGGCTCTTTGAGTGTGGCTCTTCCACAAAATGCCACGGCCTGGGCGAGTCTATTTTGAAGAAGTGGCGTTAGAAAAAGTTTAAGTTTAAAAAATTGGGCTCTCAAAAGAAATTTCAATCATTGTCCTGTTGATATTTGCCTCTGTTGACTAATGAGTTTGCCGACCACTGTTCTAGCTCTTTCTTAAAGACCAAGGACTAATGGCAATCCCTTGAGTGTGGCACTTCAGGGCAATTCTCCTGTCTTAATCATATGCTATACAACATTTTCTTTTTAAATAAGGGGCATGTAGTACTTTTTAAATAAGAACATAATTGGTATATCAGGGTTATGCAACACGGCTCATGGTCCTGAAATTCACCCATTTGTCCTTTGTCCCCTTTCTCGAGCAGTCTGGTCTGGGCCCAGGAAAACCTCTGTGGTGGTGTTCAGAGGAGCCAGGGACCTCAGGAGGGCTTAGCCCGCATATGGGACTTTCTGTTCCATCTTCAGAGGATTCCTGCTAAAAGGGGGCCACCCTGCAGAGTCCTGCGCTCTTCTTCCAGGAGGCTTTAGACAAAAGGAGAAGCCGTCTATCCTGGTAACTCAGAAGTTCATGCAAGGGCTCGACTAAAGGGTTGCTTATCTGCAAAATGAAGACAACATCCCCACCCTAGGATTTCACTGAGGATCACATGAAATGAGGTATTTAGATGAATCAGTACAGGGCCTGGGATATATATAGTAGGAGCTCAACTAATATCACTCCTGTCCTATCATTGACGGATGAATTCTGTCGTACATGAACAGATCTGTTTGATGAAAATCTTTTTATCCTCACATCCTTGCATGGCTCAGAATTGCATCACACTGAATTTTATTTTAAACTTAACCTTGGTGCGTTACAAGTTCACACAAATGAAAAGAGGCCAGAGAGCCCAGAGCAAGGACATCGTGTTATCTCCTTTCTGTCCTGCAGATGGGCCCTGAAATTGCTTGGTCTTAATCCCCCTTCCTCTTTTGCAATTCTCTGTCACTTACTAAACACTCAGAAGTCCCGCTAGAGAAGGATTATTTTATGTGTGAAAACCTTCAAGGCAAAGACCGTTCATATTTCTGTACAGAGACCGCACTGTTAGTCAAAACAACACTCTGGATCATTCCAATGAGTTATTTACTTAAAAGTTTCACATCTTCTTTCTATGACTATAGATAGTCTATGGGGAGCATGACTTGTTTTTTCCCTATGGCCGTTATTATATTCGGTTACTCAAGTTAACATACTGCATCAGGAATGTTCCACTTGCTAACTAACCTTCTTGAGGGTTTATTCACCATCCTGTTCCTCAGTTAATGTCAAGTCCACCGAGGAGCTTTCGTTGTTTTCTCACTTTGATATTTCTCCCCGACCCTAAGGTGAAATGTCAATTATAAGGGTCGCTGGGGACATCTATAAGTCTGTCAGAGAAGTGCTCTGGGGGCCTGTGTAGCTCTGCTCGACTTCTCCTTCTAAGTGTCCAAAAAGCTGAGAAAGGCATCATTTTGATTCGGCTTGCCCATCAGTGTGTGTTTTCTCTTCGGAGAAGAAAAGAAAAGGTCAAGAGAAGAAAGACAAGAAGATGGGGAAGGAGTTCAGAGTGAACAGAGAAAGCATATCAGTGAGAACAGAAGAGATGGAGATGGGACAGACCAAGGGTCAGAGCATCCAAACCCCTGGAAAGCCTCTTGTGATGTTCAATGGAATCGCTTCTTGTTTTACCTGCCAAACCGTTTCCTTGCTCAGCCCCATGACAGCTTCTAAGGATCAAAACTGTCTGTGAGTCTTGGAGCCCCAAAATGACTCACACAGCATTATTCAGCTATGGGAAGAAAATTAGATGGGAAGAAAATTAGCTACTTTTTTTTCTTTATACCTGATCTGATTTTCGTTGTGAGCCCTTTACCCTCTCGAGTAACAATAAAAACAAGACAACTGTATTTACTCTAGTTTAGCTTAATATTCGTTCTTTAGATTCACTAGTGTTCCTGCCCAGTTTTTCAAGCTCTCTTCTCTCTGGCTCGCTTCTCTCTCCAGGTCCCACGGCCCATAGGCTGGGGGAAGGGAGCCCCTGGATTTGCACTTGTGTTTGGGTATGAGGTGCCTGGTGTCTGCTGAGGAATAGTTGGCACCACCAAATGGCTGGCGGCCACAGCTGGCTCCCGAGGCCGACATCTGTGCCTGATGTACTTGCGCTCTATTTCTGCTTGGCTTGCTCAGAGCCTGGGGCCCCTCTCTGGAGACTTCCTTCTGCTATCCCCTCCACTCTTGCTGGGGAAGACCCCTCTCACTCTTTGCCATACCTGCAGCTCTGGCCCCAGCTATCAGCCCTGCAGGCTTCTCTGTCTCCATCCAGCAGGCTGTGGCTTCACTAATGAACATTCGGGCCAGGAAACAACAGGGACAGCTCAGGTCCACAAGCTGATCTTCTTCTCAATCTGACCATCCCACTCTAAGTTATGGATGGCTCCCATCTAGTTTCTCCATCAAAAACAAAAGGTGTGTTAAACATCCTTATGTTTTCACTATGCTCTCAAACTATCCACTGCTCCTCCTCACTGCACCGGGCTTTCTGAACCCAGACAGGAGATATTTTTTCGCATCATGGCTCCATCATCCTCTCTCCACAACCTCGTAGGCCTCGAAGGGGAAAACATTTCTTTGAGATCCCCTTCTACTCTATATTACATTGCACTATTTAATGTGTTCCACCAGGACTAGACTTGATATGTTAAGTGGGCACCAGAGTAATTTAGAACATTCTTATTCCATAATGCCTACTTATAAAACTATTTATTATGCTGTAAAATCCCATTCTGACTATCAGAAATCCAGTAATTTTTCTTTTTAAATTACTTTGCAATAATCTTACTTCACCCTGACTAGGAAGCCATTTCTCTTATTTCTGAATATCTAAAAATAAGAGAAAGACTATTAATATCATTCAAAATATTATGCTCATTATATCTGTAAGGGAAGAGACTGAACTACCGAGAGTGAAATAGCTTCAGGGAGTAGAGAGGTCTTTCTATGGCTCTTTCCTCAGAGCATTGTACCTGAGAGTGGCTAATGCCTCTGGTTAGTGTTGGAGTTATCAGGATAGCAGCTCTCATTCCATCTCCTAGAAATTGTGTCACTGCCTGTCACTGTCCATCCAGGCTCTAGACTATGGGGCCACCTTCCCATGGGATGCCACCAAGATCTTGCAGCAAAAAGAAGAAGAAGAAGAAGAAGAAGAAGAAGAAGAAGAAGAAGAAGAAGAAGAAGAAGAAGAAGGAGGAGGAGAAGAAGAAATATCTTGGGTCTTCCATCCATTCATTAAAAATTTCTTTAGCACCTACTAGGTGATATATACTGATCCAAATGTTGTAATGCACAGAAATAAATAAGAATGAAATAAATATACCTGAAAATATTGTAGCTAATAATCGGAGCTTATCTCCCAGTGCTATTTATCCAAAGTAACTCAAAGTAGTAAAATTAGTTTATTTAGTGTATTTTTTCTGCTTTTCTGAAGACCAGGAGGTAGTTAAACCTCCTTCATTCACTCATCCTTTCATCAAACACCTACAGGTTATCCATTATATGTCAGGCACTTTGCTAAGTTCTAGAGAAGGTGAAGTGATTAAGATATGCTATATTTTTTAAAGTGTTCTTGTTCATTAGAAATGGCGTTCAATGGCAAGAGTAATACAGCATTATAGGTGTTGCCATTATTCTCTGTCTGTGAACTCTATACAAGCTTCATTAAACCACCTGCAGGGAATGCCAGGAAAGGTATGGTCACATCGATGTTTGGTTGAGGGAAAAGGTGATCTGTAAGGAGACATGAAGAAGATAATAGCTTAATTGAGACTTCAAATATTCAGTTCGTCTGTCTGTCTGTTTTCTTATAAGCAAAGCAAGGTTTCTAGGCAGAGGGAGGTATAAGAGCAAAGGCCTGAAGGTGCTCAACAGCATGAAGTGTCCATGGAGCTACAAGTAGATGAAATGAGTATAGAAGGAGCCTTGGGAACAGAAAGAGACCGAATCTGGCGCCTTCTGCACATACCAACCAGTGGGCAGTGGGGCCGTTTCTGGGTGGAAGCTTTCCTGGGTACTTTTCACATCAGACCCGGTAAACAACCATTAGCTCATAAAGTCAGTTGCAACAAGTGCTTCAAAGGAAGACCATGTGCAAGAGCTGGCAGGGAAGGGAAAAGTGGTACTCCCATAGTGGACCCTCAGGGATCACTGAAAAAGTCTGATTGTGGCATCTGCTCCTTTTGTCATGCCACTTATTCTGTATCCCCAACACCCAGAACTTCAACAAAACCATCTGCCTGGAGTGAAAGGCAGAAGTTTTCAGAACTATGAAAAGTCCCCCAATGCAACAAATTGAGTCATTGTGACTTGAACATTATTTACCAAATTTTGCTTTTTACTTTCAGTTTTTTAATATTAGATCCTCATAAATTACTAGTACCTGCACACAGTAGGTTCTTTATAACTCCCTTCTTTCTTCACAAACATAAGAGAAATGCAGAAAACATAAATTTTCCTGTTTTTACATGTAGAACATGAGAAAGCAGAGGTGGACAAGTTAAGAAAGAATAATAGCTAATAATTATTTAGCACTTGTATGGCCAGACAATATTATCAGCAGTTGTGTGGATTAACTCTTCAAATCCTCATAACAGTTTTGTAAGATGAGGAAACTGAGTCACATTAAGTCTAAGCGACTCTCCCCAGTTCACACAGCCAGGTAGTGACAGTAAGCATTCGAATGTTAGCAGCCTGCTCCAGAGTCCAAATCTTTACTGACTGCTCCCTCTTAGGTGAGTGTAATAGCCATGAACAAAGATCGGAGTAGTGGCAGGGCAGAAAAATAGCCGAGATCTTGGGCAAAATAATTAATCAGAATCATCATAAGTATTGTGAACAAAGGGAGAACTGGAATGAACAGTTGTTAAGCACCTTCCATGAACTAACCCCGGTGACAGATGCTTTAAAGAATCTACCACATTGAATGGTCTCAACAGCCTGAGTGTGCATGAGGAGGTCAAATCACTGGCCAAGGCCATGTGCTAGAAGCGGTGGCTTAGGTGTCCACATCAGTATTCTCACTCCACACCTGTCCCACTCCCACCCTGCCTTCTACTGCATCCTGTGTGAGGTTAAGAGAGGCTCCAATGATTCCATAGAGTCCACGTCAGGTTTTAGGTAAACAGGGGAAAAGAATTAAAAAAAGAAGAAGATTCCCTCTGAAATAATTGTAGTTTATAATGGATGGAATCCAACCAGATGCCAAGCCCTAGCTCTGTATTTCTTTATTTTTATGGGGTTGAATAACCCACAGGCAACCTGCCAGATCCCTCCTCTTTGAGCTCAACTTGCTTCAGAGGAAATGCCACACATGGAAGAAAGGTTTGAGGAGTGCTGGGCAATGACAATTCGGTTACATATGTCTGGGGGACAATATAAAGTAAGCATTGAAAGATGTGGGGATCTGGGACTTGGGTAAGCCAACCCCTCACACCCTGCCTCACTCTCACTGTGACCATGCGAGTGAACTGAGAAAGGAAGACACACCGCCTTTGCAGCTAATGTTCACAAAGCCCAGGCATACTTACATATCTGTCTACTTCTGCCACTCGAACATGACCCATGTCTGCATAAAGCAAGAGGAAACAACTTGATTCCTACCCTCTTGGACCTCATTTTTCAAAGCAGGCACAAATAGTGGGGTATCACCAATAAATAGAATCCATACCCAATGGTCTCTGTGACCATGTGCCCAGCAATTTCCCCCTCTGTACATGGGAGGTAAATGAGACCAACCTTGGATGCTTTGAGAAATCGGTGATTCTAGATAAAAAAGAGAAGCAAATGAGTTAAAATCTAAGAGCACTAGAAAATCAGACTTATTTGAATATCAGCCTTTCACTTACAAATCACTTACAACCCCCAAGTCTCCAATTCCTTATCTCTAGCATGGACATGAGAAGGGTCAACTTCACAGTGGTGTTGTCAACTTCTAAAATTAGCCAGGGAATTAAAGAGCCTGAGCCCAACCCCATGCTAGAATTAAGGGATCAGTAACATTTTTTACTGTGCAAGTTATCTGTATGCTCTGTATCAGTGAAGAACTTTTAAGTAGGAAACATGAAGGAAAATATGCAAGTCAGATTGTTAGAATACATTAAACAGGACACTTGGCATTAATAAAATAAACACACATGCATAAGCTGAAAACAATGCAAAGCACTTTTATTGGTATTTTGAAATCATCATAATTTTTAAAGTCCTCAAATTGGGTAATCCCTCAAATGAAATCTGTAACTAAGGGTCCTGGACAAGGGAACAAAAAACATGTTTGTTTTTGTTTTTTTTTATTGTTTAAAGTATTACAAATAGTAGTACATATGTTTCCTTTTTTTCCTCCCATTGACCTTCCGCCCTGGCCTCCCCTACCTCCCAGCACATGTCCTCACTACCCTCCCCCCCCCCAGTGTCTTGTATCCATCGGTTATTTTATATGCATGCATACAAGTCCTTTGGTTGATCTCTTACAGCCCCCACCCCCCCAACCTCCCCTGCCTTCCCACTGTAGTTTGACAGTCTGTTCAATGCTTCTTTGCCTCTGTATCTATTTTTCTCCCATTTCTTTTCTTTAAAAAATCTTGCATCTGCATACTAGACATAAACATAGAAGAACAAAAAATGTTTGAGTCTCAATTTCAGTGTCCAACAGTTCTGAGTCCCAGTTTCAATGTCAGATAGTTCCTTATGTGTACATGTCAGCAATGATATCTGGATGGTGGACAAATGGTGGCAATGCAGGTCTCACACTCTCTGGTTTGGTCCTGGGCAACCTGTAGTGATGCACATCTGCTGACTGCTAGCATGGCAAGGTGTTGTCAGTGACTTCCATCTCTGGACTAGTCTGTGTGGTCGGAACAGACCTGTCAGTTCCTCTTTGTTGCAGGAATCTATATGGTCTTAGAGTTGTTTTCTGAAAATATACAAACATATTCTCGACCAAAAGTTAATAAAGGAATCTTTTCTGTAAATTTGACTTGGGATTCTTTTATTTTTCCCAAATGATTTTCCTTTGACTTATTTTGACACCATGTGTGTTTGTCTTGGGTGTCCTGCTGTTAGCATTAAAAATGGAAATTAATTTTCTGAAGTAAGAATTTTCTAGATGTAATTTACTTACAGGATATTTTTCCTTACATGATATTACCACACTATACCCCCCCCCTTTTTTTATTAATGGAGGCTTTTGGAAATTTTATAGTGCATTCTTGGTAACTTTAAATTTTAATTTTTGTACAAAAATATGACTGCTTTAGGTTCTTTGCATGTTAAGCAATTTTACAATGAGATGAACTACTAATAGAAATTTTAGTTGATATTTTGTCCAGTACAATTACATTTTCTTGAATATTCACTTAATTCAATTGGCCAATTTAAATTAATCTGAAAACTTGATTACTATTTTACTGTCAAATTTAATACTCAAACAATAATCTAAGTTTACCCTGTAAATATTAGTGGAAAGGATTATTTGCATTCTTGAGTAGGCCCTGAGCATTCCTGGTGCTATACTGAATTTAGATATATGGCAACTGTTGCTGGCCAAGTCTCAGTCTGTAACCTAAGTCCGGATCTGAGCTGTGCATGGGAGGCGAAGCAGCCATGGGGGCAGGAGACCTCTCTCAGAAGGGGTGAGAGATCAGGCCCCTGCAAAGTTAGGGGAGTGAGAGTCTATGCCCCACCTCTGTTGATCTTCCAAGTTCTCTCCTGATGGCCCCTCTGCGACTGTGCCTGTCTTAGGTTGTTCCTTCCCTGAGGAATCTTACTCGTCTCTGGCTAACCAGCCATCCTCTGGGGCCAAGGGTGATGTGAGGTTTAGTTCTGTCTCCTTAGTAGTCTATGCACTCGTGGCCTCCACACTCAGCACATGCCTTGGGATCCCCTCGCCTGCTGGCAGGGATCCGGTACTGATTACATATCTCAGGGGACTCAGGTTTCTTCTCCAGGGAGGGCCCTACTCACACCATTGGGCGAGAGACAGATTCATGGTGCCAGCCACCCAGAGGCTTCAACCTCACCATAACAGAAAGCTCAGGCAATAGCTGTGTGCAATTGGATTGTGAGAAGAGGGTCCCTCTTGGCAAAAAGGGCAAGAGAGGCCAATATAGAATGCTCAAGTGGCTTAATTACTTCTGGAAGGAATTAATTCCTTTCATGTCCTTTTTTAAATTGCTGCCAAACATTCAAAGAATTAGTTTGTAAGTTTCTTTGGGATAGCTGTACAATATGCTGTTGTAAAATATCAAAGATTATATTGACATTGTAGAATAATATCATGTAAGGATATTCTTTGCTCTAGGCCATGTCAATTCAATTTCAAACTGTCAAATTTTTTTATAACTTTATATAAACTTTGTCAGGGAAGTAAAAACACAAATTACTTACCCTAGTTCAAGAGGTCAAATATATTGACTTACAGATACAATCCTTTCTCTCAAGGTTATGGTGATCACTAGTGTGGATTAGATTTAATGTTTTCTTTTATTTCTTATATTTTTCTTTAATTTTTATTTTTTATATATGTGTCCTTATTCCCCTATTACCTCCTACCCCATACACATGCCCCACACCCCTGTTGTCTGTGACCATCGATTAGGCTCATATGCTTGCACACAAGTTCCTCTGTTGATCTCTCCCCCTTACGCCCGCCACCCCCACTTACCCTGAGGTTTGACATTTTGGTGGACATTTCTAAGTCTCTAGATCCATTCTTGTTCATCAGTCTATGCCATTCATTATATTCCACAAATGAGTGAGATCATATGATATTTATCTTTCTCTGCCTGGCTAATTTCACTTAGCATAATGCTTTCCAGCTCCATCCATGTTGTTGCAAATGGTAGGAGCTCCTTCTTTTTTACCACAGCGTAGTGTTCCATTGCGTAAATGTACCAGTTTTTTCATCCACTCATCTGCTGATGGGCACTTAGGCTGTTTCCAAATCTCAGCTATTATAAATTGTGTTGCTATAAACACAATTTCTTGGGATATATTCCTAGAAGTGAGATCACTGGGTCAAATGGGAGCTCCATTTTTAGTTTTTTGAGGAAATTTCATACTGTTCTCCACAGTGGCTGCACCAGTCTGCATTTCCACCAGCAGTTCACAAGGGTTCCTTTTTCTCTGAATCCTCGCCAGCACTTGTCCTTTGTTGATTTGTTGATCAAAGCCATTCTGACAGGTGTGAGATGGTACCGCATTGTCATTTTGATTTGCATCTCTGGGATAATTAGTGACTTTGAGCAGGTTTTCATATGTCTCTGGGCCTTCCTTTTGTCTTCTTTCAAAAAGATTCTATTTAGGTCTGTTGCCCATTTTTTTTATTGGATTGTTTGTCTTTCTTTTATTAAGTTGTATAAGTTACCTGTAGATGCTGGAGATGAAACCTTTATCACTGATAACATTTGCAAATAAGTTCTCCCATATGGTGGGTTTTCTTGTTGTTTTGTTGATGGTTTCTTTTGCTATGCAAAAACTTTTTATTTTGATGTAGTCCCATTTGTTTATTTTCTCTTTAGCTTCCATTGCCCTAGGAGCAGTATCAGTGAAAAACTTTTAAGTAGGAAACATGAAGGAAAATATGCAAGTCAGATTGTTAGAATACCTTAAACAGGACACTAGGCATTAATAAAGCAAACACACATGCATAAGCTGAAAACAATGCAAAACACTTTTATTGGTATTTTGAAATCGTCATGATGTTTTTAAAGTCCCCAAATTAGGTAATCCCTCAAATGAAATCTATAACTAAGAGTCCTGGACAAGGGAACAAAAAACATGTTTGTTTGTTTTTTATTGTTGACAGTATTACAGATGTCACCATCCCTCCCTCCCCCTTTAGGCCCCTTCACCCAGTCCCTGCCCTACCCCAGGCCTTCACCATGCCATGAGCTATGTATACTGTATATGCATACAAGTTATTTTGATTAGTCTTTTTCTGCTCCCCCTAACCCTCTCCCCTTTGAGATCTGTCAGTCTGTTCCATGCATCCATGCTCTGGACCTATTTTGTTCATTAGATTCCACATATAACTGAGATGACAGGATATTTGTCTTTCTTTGACTAGCTTATTTCTCTTATAATAATAATCTCCAGGTCTATCCATGCTGTCAAAAGGGTAAAATATCCTTCCATTTTCTAGTTGTGTGTAGTATTCCATTGTGTAAATGTTCCACAGATTTTTTTTTTTTGTCCACTCACCTACTGATGAGCAGTTGGACTGTTTCCAGATATCAGCTATTGTAAATAATGCTGCTATGAACATATGGGGTGCATAGATTCTTCCTTATTTGTGTTTCAGGATTCTCAGGATATTTTTCTCGAAGTGAGTTTACTGGGTCCATCACTGTTTTGATGTGTAGCAGAGGAATGCTGCACAGCAGTGGGAAGAGAAAAAAAGGACATGGAGAGCTGGGAGGATAGAAGCACACGGATGTTAAGGAAGGTACACAAGTGGGTTGGAAGCCTTTGATTTGGGTTTGATTGAGCAACCAGCCCTGAACTTTTACCACATCCCTTCTGCTTTCAAGTCAAAAAGCATTTACTGGAAATCTATCATGTGCCCCCTCACCTCCAAAATGTCCTCAAGTGTTTATATGACATTTTCACACAACTGACTCAAACATTAGGGATGCTGTGACAAATCCTTTACTAAAGGCATAGCCAGACTCCCTTGGAGCACAAGGTAGAGAGAGAGTGGGAGTGTATACTGACAAGGACAAAGAAAAAGGGACAACAGACAAGTCTCTGTCCACCAGGGGCTTAGAGTCCAGTTAAAGAGGAAAGACTAAAGGGTTAGAAAAAGCTTGACAAATTAAATGCAATGTATAACTGAAAAGATCCAAACTAAGAGTATATATATTTACTTCCCTTCTTAACTTTCTCTTTAATTTGTCAACATATTTGGGCATCCAATTTTGTGTTGATTAAAAAGCCTATTTTGTGCATAAGTCATTGGATCAGAAGAAAATATCATTTGCTTACCCAATGAACTATGGAAGGAAGGAAGGAAGGAAGGAAGGAAGGAAGGAAGGAAGGAAGGAAGGAAGGAAGGAAGGAAAGAAGGGAGGGAGGGAGGGAGGGAGGAGGGAGGGAGGGAGGGAGGGAGGGAGGAGGGAGGGAGGGAGGGAGGAAGAGAGACACAAAGAGGGAGGGTTAGGGAGAAATGGAGGGGTAAAGAAGGAAAAAGAAAGCCAGAAAGGTGGGTAAAGGTGCTTTGGTCCTGGCAGTGTGACATTTGTCTGAGTCTGCACACCCTCTTCCCTCTCCCTCTTCTGTCCCTCCTGCACTATAAAGTGGAGGGAAGTTTGAGCAATGAGAATATTTTACTTACCCCAAATCACCACTGGAGAAATCCATTGCATTACTGAGCACTGGTAATGGATTGGACCTATTTCAGAATATAGTGTTTTGCTGCACTTGCCAAGCAGGCTTATCCACGTGGAGCTAGATGGTGCCTTTGCCCACACCTGTCTGGCTCGGGGAGCTTGCTGGGCTGTCAAGGGGAGAGCTGGACATTGAGAAGGGCTGATGGGCTTTGACGAAAAAGAGAGCTGGGCACACAGGTCTCATTTATAATCCATTCCAGCTGCTCCTCTGCTGGCATTCTGTGTTTTTGGCCCCTTTTCCATCAGGACAGCTGTGAAACCCTACTCAGTGAAGTAATCGCAATAACAACCACCACTTTGCATGTTGATGCCTTTCTTCCAAGGAACTCAAAGTTCTTTGGAGACATAACCTCATTAATGCATCCTGCATGAAGTGGTGGCTGATGGGGAGGGGTAGGAATTCTTACTCATGTTTCTAAGACTGGGGGACTTAGGCGGGGAAAGTGGGGGGAAAAAAAAGCAAGAGAAAGAGGTTGCAGAACTAGGAGAGATAGGGGATGGTAACTTTTTCCCTCTGAACCTCACTCTGGCACAAAGATAAACACTTCACAGGGTAATAACCAGTTAAATGTGTGAGTAGAGACACACACTGTATGCTCACCATCCCCCAAAAGTAAGAGAATTCTAGATTAGGGGTTAGGAAGTCTGATTTCGAGCCCTGATATTGACACTAAATAGCTGTGTGACCGTGAGTCAGCTCCACCCTTGGAGTAGGAGTTTCATATTCGAGCACGTGACCTTGTGATAATGTTGAAAGAGCACAGAACTAGTGAGCAGATTGATGCGTGCCTCTGCGGCAGCCTGGTTTCAGGTGTATTGCTTCAGCTCCTGAGTCTGTTTTTTTTCTTTTTTTTTTTTCTATCTGTGAAATAAGAAAAAACAGACTGGATGACTGCTATAGTTCATTTCAATTCCAATAAAAGTAACGGCTCTAGGATTGAAGTGTTGGGAAGCAACAGCTCTGATTTGCCTTTGAATGTAAGGAAACCAATAACTATCTGTATTAGTTTTCTATCACCATCACCTCAACACTCAGTAGCTCCTATAAAACAATCCTATCTAATAAAAGAGTAATACGCAGACTGACCGTCACTCCAACACACAAGAGGGCTGCCCCCATGTGGTCAAAGATGGCCACCACAAGAGGGCCAGCAGGGGAGGGCCGTTGGGAGGTTCCAAGCCTGCAAGGGAGAGCAGTTAGGGGTAACCAGGCTAGCAGAGGAGGGAAGTTGGGGGCAAACAGGCTGGCAGGGGAGTAGTTAGACATCAATTAGGCTGGCAGGGGAGTGGTTGTCAGGCTGTCAGGCAGAAGCGGTTAGGGGCAATCAGGGAAGCAGGCAGGTGAGCAGTTTGGAGCCAGCAGTCCTGGATTGTGAGAAGGATGTCTGACTGCAGTTGGATATCCCTCGAGGGGTCCCAGATTGGAGAGGGTGCAGGCGGGGCTGAGGGACATCCCCCGCCCCCTGTACACGAATTTCATGCACTGGGCCTCTAGTAAATGATAATTTTTCACCATTTTGAGACTTGACTGGGCAAGTGTGACTCTACCTGGTTCCGCTCATGTGACTGATTCAGCTTGAGGTTTGGCCAGGCTCATGTGGGACCTTTGCAGTATCTAGGCTTATGGTCCTTTCATCCTCAAAGAGGCCTCAGGGGACCCCCTCACAGAGTGGTGGCCATGCCCCGAGAGGGCTAGCTCAGTGCTCAAATGATCTTCACACCTCTTCTAGGTCATTTATCTCTGTCTTGTGGGCCAAAGCAAGTCACACAGCCACTATACAAGGACACTGTCTTGGATGAATTGTGTCCACACAGCAGATAAGTTGAGTCCTACCAATCAGTATAACAGAATGTGGCCTTGTTGGTAAACAGAGTCTTTGCTGACATAATCAAGATAAGGTCATACTGAAGAAGAGTATGCCCCTAAACCAATAGGACAGGTGTCCTAGTAAGAATAGAAGTCACATGGGTAGAGAGTGAAGACAGCCATGTGAAGGCAGAGACATAGATTGGAGCAGGGCTGCCATAAGCCAAGAAGAACCTGGGGCTGCCAGAAGCTCAAAGAGGCAAGGAAGGATCCCTCCTAGAGCCTTCAGAGGGAACGTGTACCTGATAAAACACTTGGTTTCAGCACTGTTCTCTACACCAAAAGGTGGCAGGTGCTATTCCTGGTCAGGGCACATGCCTAGAAATGTGGTGTATTTTCCTTTTGTTTCACTTGGTTATAGTGATGTGACTTGCTTTAGCCCATAGAAAAAGAAAGAAATGCCATGCTGCCTGTGCCTTAAGAGGCCTTTATATTTCTGCAACCCCATTGCCTATTGTTACAGCTCTTTGAGGCCAGACTGCCCAGGATGCTGTCTCCTGGACTTCCAGACCTGTCCCTCTTTAGTTATAAACACAGCTCCGCTGACTCCCTCCCTATAGGGATCAAACCTCTACAAGGGCTAGCTGAGCCTTCTCTCCTGCTTTCTCCTTTCTCCCCTCTAGGTACAAGTGCCCCCAACTCTTTTCTCTGGGGCCCTCCCTTCCCTTCCTGAGCATGCATAGCAATGGAATGGGTCTCCAGTTTTTCACGTTGATTACATAAGTACAAATGTCTTTATTACTGAAATGTAATCACACTACTCCATTATTCTGCAACCCGCCACTTTTTGTGTAATATATCATCAATGTTCTTCCATCATTGTAAATACAGATTTGTCTTCACATCTGTAGGTCAACATGCTCAGAGAGATTAAAAATCCAGGATGGAAATGCCAAATAAGAGAAGATCTGAGGAAAAGTAAAAATAATGTATCAGGGAAGAAAATGATCTCAATAACAAGATATTAAATAGGAGGGAAATGCAGTACTCAAAAAACCATACTGAGGGTAGCCAAGTTAGATACGGGCTTGCAGAGTGAAGAGAGACAAGATCAGCTGTGATTAATGACTACCGCATGGGGTGGTTTCTGCCATATTGGTCCAAAATGGGGCCGAGTGCTGAAAACTGTGGACAGGTCCATTTAGTTTAACACCTCCATGTTATCTAAGAAAGGGAAGAGATTACTGTAATTACTCTACCCAGGATGTCAGCATGAATTAAAAGAATAACTTTTTATCTGTCACTTTTATTCAGTGCTTTTAGGAATAAGTTAGTTCAATCTCTCTAGAGGTAGCAAATATACGTATGGTTTATATCATGGGTCTTCAACATGTATATGCTATGTGACCCACAATCTCACCTCTAGAAATTCATTCTAATGAAATAAATTTGGCATTTATCCAAAGATTTAGTTACAAGAATGTTTTTAAAACACCGTTTATAAATAAGTTATGGTAAAATCCCTATATTGAAACCATTTAAAATGATGATGTTATAGAACTATATTTACTGACATGGTTGGATGATCAAAATCTACTAAATGTTAAAGAGTAGATTATGGAGTAATCAATCTTGTGTGTGTGTGTGTGTGCGCACACATGTATGTGTGAACAGTACCAGATGGAGGTTCCAGTAAGAACAGCTACTCCCAATGCCTAAGTTTTACTAGCTTCTTAATTGTCTTTTAATGCTCAGTGAAAGAAATCCTATTGCATGGTTGTCCGGGATCCTGAATTTTAAGCTCTAACTTTTGCTTTGTCAATGTCTTCTTCTCCGGAGTGCACTAATCTGGGCCATTGGGAATAGAATGGGAGGGAAATGAAATTATAGCTACACCTTGAAACCAGAATCATTACTTTCTCCTTCAGTCCCTGTTTCTTAGTTTGGCCCAACAAGCTTGACATTTAGAATGAGTTGTTTCTCATGGAACCCATAGGTTTCCTTTGATATTTTGTTCTTAACTGGAGGAACAGCACTCCAAACACACACCCACAGTTTGTTAGACATAACTACATATGTCTGGACCCAAAATTTGCACGTACCTTTAATTTCATTTTCATAAAGCTCCTCAGTTTCCATGTGGATCATGTAGAAGCAAATAGATATTTGTAATAAGCAAGAACTGGGTAGGGGTGACACCTAATAGCATACACCAAACATATATGAATCTTAGCTCTGGCTTGCAAAGGATATAACTATGAAATATATTAATAAGAAGTCCTAAAGACTATAATAAAAAAATCAATAGCTCAGTGATGGGGCTTATAAGTGATTTTTATTGTCATATTTTATCTTAACGTATTTATTCCAATTTTTCTACAATGTGTTTCTTGTGAATTGTGAAACAATCGAAGTAATTTTTTTAATGTACTCTTTAAAAAGTACCATTTAGAACAACCACTCAGAAGTAACTATTAATTCAACTCTAGTGATTCTATGGTGATCGCTATCACGTTGCTGTTTGATTCCAGGGCCATCAACTCAAATACTTTTGCATTAAATCATAATTTTAGACTTTTTTCCTGATAGGAATCACAGTAATCCAACAGAGGCCTTTTTTCAGGGGGTCTTAAAATTTTGATGAGTCATATAAAGAATAGGTTTGAAAACACAAGAAAAAGCTTTCCATGGAAGCTTAATGAAGCATTTGTGAAAGCAATGGGATATCAAAGATGGGTCAAAAGGGGGGCTTTATGAGCTAGAAGTGTGGCCAGATTTATGGTCAAGACATTGGCTTTAAGTCTTAGTTGGAATGTAATGCAGTTGCACGCTGAGAACAAATATAGACTCCAGTAAAGATGGGAAGGTGGGGTCAAAAAGATAAGAACCGACTTCAAATTTACTGTAGAAAAAGAGGAGGAGAAACTTGGCAGAAACCGTGGGTTGACTCCTTCATTTTCTGTTCAATTTTCCTCCAACAGTACAGCCTCTCCCACTTTATGTGGTGCCCAGTGGGCTGCCCCACCCTTCACACCACCCAGCCTTGATCTCAGGAGCAAGCTCCATAGTCAAGAAGTTGTT
The DNA here is from genome assembly GCA_027563665.1 of Antrozous pallidus. Lineage (NCBI taxonomy): Eukaryota > Metazoa > Chordata > Mammalia > Chiroptera > Vespertilionidae > Antrozous > Antrozous pallidus. Next base: position 9,892,109 of record CM050510.1, read on the forward strand.
CTGACATTCATTGGTCCAAGTTCTTTTGTAAGCATATTGTGACAGTTTGAGTCACACTCTTGTTTAGAGGATATTTTATGCATTTTCAGACATATAACTAACGGGGCAAGAGGTTGAAAAATATCATTTGAAATAACAGTGTTTAGCAAGAGAGTTGTTCTTTGCTTTACATGTTGTTTAAAGTGGGGGAGGGTGGAACTGGGAGAGGGAATAGGAATGGCCTGAAATATGGAACCCCATAAGGAGACAGACAGACAAATCAAAATCCCTGAATGGCATTTAATTCCATGTGGCTGTTTCTTCTGGTCTGGGTTCAGAAATCCTATGACAGTTGGACTATTTGCTATTTAATCACTCTACTGTACTCATTTTGCTCACAATCAACAGGCATTGCCTAATCTCACACTCCAATTAATAAAAAAAAAGACCAATGTAAACTACAGTGTCAAATATTTAATTTTGTAAACATTTATTTGATGGAATTTTTTAAACATTTCCAAATAACACATAAGTTGTAAGAGCAGCAAATATGCAGGGTTGGAAGACATTTAAGTATGTTCATATTTTAGCCAAAACAGCTTTCAATAACTAGATTAAAAAAAAACACCCTAATTGGAGGCTTTCACATTAGCTTCTAAAACACATTTTTTTGGGGGCCCCTTGTGCCTTGTTTCCAAGATGGTAGCACCTGGAAAAACATGCAGCTTGATTTTCGTAATAGATATGAGCTCAGATAGTGAGGACTGCATTACACCAGCTCCTTTGAAATGGGTGTCAGTTCTTGCTGGAGTCCAAGGGGCTGAATTGCATGCTTGGAAATCGGAGGATATTCATCTGTTTGTGAAAATCACCAGGCAGACCCCGTTTCCACCCAACACAGCATAGAAACGCAAGCCTCCTGTTCCCAGCAAGCACTGAAGCCAAGCTCAGCAAGGGCAATGCCAGAAGATGGCTGCTGTTTTCCTATGTCTTTATTTTGAATGCTGGACCTGGCGTCCCTTACTGTACATACGTTCTTTCCTAAGTGACAGCCTCCTGCCAGACTGATGCTAGTGTCCTCCAGGGCAGAGGCAGCTTCCACCAAATCCCTGACCAAAAGGTGTCCCGTGTGTTTTCACTTTTCATCACTGCTTGATTAATTATCCCCGGAAACTTGATTTCATTCTGCTTGCTAAAATGAGAGTAATTAGAGCCGCCTTTGACCCTTTCTTCTCTGCCCCTCTTACTTTTCAGCCAGCTGTGAAATGTGATCAGTTAATTCTCACATATAGACTTTTATGCCACGAACAAGTATCTCCCACTTGACATGCAGCTCCCCCACAGGAGCTTGGGGTTGCTTATTTAAGAATTTGACACATAGCATGTTTTTTGTTGTTGTTTTTTGGGTTTGTTTTTTTTTTTTTTTTTGGTCAGGTGACATTGAGAAGAAATGTCCTCCAAGTGACACAATGGAACTTGTCCCTTATCTTAATATCTAGAGGATAACTGGACCGTATGGTTCCCTGTGAAAGGTACAGTTTTCATTCCGAGTTTGATTAAAAAGTACAACATGATCAGCTCCATTATAACAATATATAAAAGCACCCAAAGGATGTTGGTAGGAAGTCAAGTACAACATTTTTCAGGTGCACTCAAAAATAACCTTTGATACATTTTAAGGTGTGTTGTGGTCTAAATGGAAGCCATCTTGAATTATTCCAAAAGTATGAGTTTTCAGACTTTTACTTACATGTTTTAATTCCAGATCACAGGGGCAGTTTGTGTGTACTGTAGAAAATATGGGAAATAAAGAAATGTACAAAGATAAAAATCAAAAGTATTTATTCCTGTCTACAGAGATAACTACTTCTAAAATTCCACTGTGTTTGTTTGCAGTCTACTTTTGTACAATCATATAAATATATATTTCACACAAAAACTAAATCCTATTTTTAAATTCTTTTTCACTTGAGTTATCATGAGCATGTGTCAGAAACAAAAGTTTTCATAGTGGGAAAGGTTTGACAACACAAGAATGCAGACATCAGTGTTACCTGCATTCTTGCTGAAATGAAACCAAACAGCATCATGTAGTTCACAGGACGCCTCCGTTGCAAGAGATACATACACAAATACCATCTCAATTCACTGGCTTCCAAGAACTGAGCTCCCTTTAAGCACTCAAGTCTTCTCTCTCTTCCTCTCTTTCTTTCTCTCCTTCTTACCCTTTCCCTCTTTCCCTCCTGGCCTCTCTATCCATCTCTCCCCCCCCCCTTTTCTCTATCTCTCTCTCTTCTCCCTTACTCTTTCTTTCAATTCACCCTCTCTCCCCCTTTCTCCCTGACTTCCATTTCTTTGTTCTCTCCATTCTCTCCTCTTTTCAACTCTACTTGGCTTCTATCTAAGCAGGTAAACAAACTCTGTGTAGAAGCAAGATACCACTAACATCTCCAAGTTCATGCCTGTTCATAGATTGAAATCAGAGAGAAAAATAAAGAAATGCTATTTAATGGTTCCACATGACCCATGGAGGTCTCTAATTATCCTCAAAGGAGTCACATGCTCATCCCTGAACCAAATTGCAGTCTGCAGGATGGAGCACTCTGATCAGCTCACTCTAGACCATATCAGGATCACATACAAATGGTCAGCCCCATGATATGGGGCCTTCAGGGTGGTGGAGGAGGATTAGAAGAAGCGCCCACATCCTGTCTCCACTGCTTTTCTCTCCTCTGCACAAAATGTATTCTTACTAAGCATGAGCATCAGTTCGGCAGTGTGATTCAAGTCTTGCACCTCATATGCTACCTTCAGATAAATATACTGAGTGTATTTTTGAGCACTGCATTAAAAGTCAGCAGAATTGTTTCCCCTGATAACTCAGAATAAAAATTAATTACTGGGTCATTTCATGAGAAAACCTTTTATCTTTTCATTTTCAAACCTTGTAACTGGCATTAGGATTATCAATCAATCTAGTAGGTACCAAATTGGTTCTAGGATGTTGCATGGAAGGTAATGATGAGGAAGCTTTGAAGGAGAGCCAACATTTGGAATTACAGGGGCACTTCATATAGTGCTGTCTCCATCACTTGCTGATTCACTTCAGTGCTATTCTTTTCCGAAGGAGAAGTTAATACACAGTTTTTCTATGGCTTTTCAGCCAGAATGAGGGAGAGTACATATCTAGTTCTCAGCTATTAAAAGTGTGCATGACACAGGGCTTCCTGCAGTCTCAATGGTGTTTAGCAATCTTTTCCTTATTTCTCTGGGGGTAGCTTTTATGTGTGTGTTGTGCCTTTTATAACAGTAGTATTTAGTCCATTTTTCTATTACAGTTTATATTCAATATTACTTTGTATTAGTTTCGACCAAAAGTGGCTGACAATTGCATACAAGAAATGATTTCAGAGATGCTTGGTGATATCTTACTATAAGTTAAAATGCAAATTCTAGAGCAGGTTGAAGTACCTTCATGGAAATGGTCACGGACACAGGGACTCAAGCTCAGCAAGGTATGAGGAAAATTCTTTGACCTTGTGAAGGACATCTGCATAATGCAGTTTGGGAAGATCGGCAAATAACTGTAAGAATAGCAGCTGTGCTATTGGTGGCATGTCATGGCTTCAGGGACTTCAGAGAAAACAACAGGAATTACCAATGTATCATGCCAGGACCACTTCTTCACAGAGACTGGTCCTGCTATAGTAACTCTCAATAGCCCCAATCCATTAAGCACTTCTAATGCCAGGAGTGTCCTCTGAACCTCCAGCTTGCCTGCCACCTGTCTGTCTGCTTGTGCTCTCCAAGGTCATACCCTTGTGAGAAATGCTTGCTTTATTAATCATCTTGGAAGACTGCTCCAGACACAATTTCAGAAGGGATGCAGTAAGTTTTGTCTGCACAGTGCACCCTGGGAAAAGAATTTCCCTTCTGAAAAGCAATATTGCCTTCAGCCAAGTCTTGTCTTTTCTGGTTTTTCTTTTTTTTTTTTTTAAGCAATGGAATTATCGCATGTTCTGTAGGTGTTGGGAGGCACAGCCACCCCTCTGGCATAGGCATGTTTGTGTACTCAGGAGTTCTGTGCCCAATTAGTGGGTTTCACATGACTGCCGGTGTTGGCAAATGATCTACACCCAGCTGGTGCTTAGTCTTTTGGGGAACAGTGGAAGGTTTAACCATTATGTGACATGCACTCATTCAACAGAGACAGAGTGCTATATGCCTCAAGCTAAAGATTAGACTGATTCACAGTCAGGGTGGTAACTTTTATACTCATTATTAGACCATGGAAATAAACAGAATGGGATTGATTCCCTCCACTGTGTTGCATATAAGGGAGAGGATGTAGGTTGATGCTCTCTCCTCATAGGGACTTGAGATCTTCAAACACAGGCCATTCAGTAGGGAATCATTTCAAGTGTGCAATGGTGAAGCAAGCAGAGTTGATACAAATTCCAGAGCTTGTTCTGACTCACATAGAACTTTCATCTTTTGCCTTTTACACTTGAGTCTTTCTAATCTTCATATGATCTAATATTTTATTCCTCATGGCAGTAATGAGGAGGAAGTCTTAATACATGTGTCATTTGTTTATTACAATTTCTAGATTGTAAAGGTAAGATTTTTTGTGTGAAATAATGATGCTATCTGTAATATATCCTATCTAATAAAAGAGTAATATGCAAATTGACCATCACTCCAAGACAAGAGGGCTGCCCCCAGTGGTCAAAGATCCTGCCCCTAAGTGGACACAAGATGGCCGCCACAAGGTGGTCTGCAGGGAAGGGCAGTTGTGGGCAGTTAGGGGTGACCAGGCCAGCAGAAGAAAGAAGTTGGAAGTGACCAGACTGGCAGAGGAGGGCAGTTGGGGGAGACCAGGCCTGCAGGGTAGGGCAATTGGGGGGACCAGGCCTGCAGGGAGGACAGTTAGGGGTGACTGGGCCAGCAGAGGAGAGCAGTTGGGAGAGATCAGGTCTGCAGGGAGGAAAGTTAGGGGTGACCAGGCTGGCAGGGAGGCCAATTAGGGGCAATTGGGCCAGCCAGGGAGCAGTTAGGCATTGACCAGGCTGTCAGGGGAATAGTTAGGGGATGATCAGGCTGGCAGACAGAAGTGGTTAGGGGCAATTAAGCAAAGGCAGGTGAGCAGTTGGGAGCCAGCAGTTCAGATTATGAGGGGGATGCCCAAAAGCCCATTTAGGCCCTATTCTGGTGTTACAGGGCCTAAATGGGCAGTTGGACATCCCTCAAGGGGTTCCAGATAGGAGACGGTGCAGGCTGGGCTGAGGAACACCCCCCAGCCCCTGTGTACAAATTTTGTGCACCGGGCCTCGTGTGTGTGTGTGTGTGTGTGTGTGTGTGTGTGTGTGTGTATATATATATATATATATATATATATATATATATATATATGGCTAAGTGACTGACCAGCAAGTATGTATGATGCACACTGACCACCAGGGAGCAGACACTCAACACAGGAGCCATGGAGCTGCTGTGACTTGGCAGCAGTGGTTCTTGGGTGACACACTCTGGAACCAGAAAGGAAGGAGCTCTCACACTCTGGGACCTCTTGAGGGAAGTTGAAGAGCCAAAACTGGCCCAATCCTGCAGGCCAGCTGAGGGATCCCCATCTTCTAGAGGGACCCTACTCACTCCACAGACTCCCTTCAAACTAAGGCACCACCCCAGATGCAGCCAGTCAGGGAGGGACCATGGGAGGATGGCTTCAGGGTGTGTCTGGCCCATCTCGCCCTGCTGTCCACCTTCTAACTAATTTCCTTTCATTGCACTGGGTCACTAGTATTTTACATATTATCTTAACATATTATCCTTAACAAAAGCAGACCTTATTTCTATAGTAATTGTCACTTTAAATCTCACTTGGGATAAGAAAGAAGTGATAAACAACATCCCACTTGGAGAGAGCTCTCCAAAACACCATGTTGAGGACTGCTATTTTGAGTGAAAATATTTAATGCCCCAGACTAATTCCCAATGGGATCAGATTAGGCATGAAGAACAGAGCCGGCTTAGGCTGCTTAGAAAATTCTGTAGCATCTTGCAGTTCTGAATATTTTTACTAAACTTACATTTTGTAAGTGAAGTCTGATTGGAAAATGAAACATTCACATGAGTAAAGAAAATGCCATTCTTCTTTGCCTTCCCATTAACATATAGTGTTTAGGATACCCCATGAGAACAGAATTTCTGTGGCCCACAATGTTGGGCTTTCAGGGAAACTCAAAGCTAGTATGTTCAAGGAAAGCATGTTATTGTTTTTACTCAGTAAGGTGGGGAGATGGGAACATTTTGGGGGGTTTTCTTGGAATAAGAAGAAGGACCAAGAAATGCTTTCACATCCCTCTTATCCATGTCACTTCCCTGTATAAGCCAACTGTTTAGTACTGAAATGATGACATGAGGGGAAGGTAAAAACAGGGCAATGTACACAGTTGACTCTTGAACAACACAGATTTCAATTTAGCTAGTCCACTTATACACAGATTTTTCAATAAATATACAGTTGGCCCTCCATATCCCTGGGTCTCACACCTGCAGTTTCAACCAACCCTGATCAAAAATAGTATATTTTAAAAAGATTTTTAATTGCTTTTTAGAGACAGAGGAAGGGAGAGGGAGAGAGAGAGAGAGAGAGAGAGAGAGAGAGAGAGAGAGAAACATCTCTATGAGAGCAGAACATCCATCGGCTGCCTCTGGCATGCCCCCCACTGGGGATTAAGCCTGCAAAGTGGGCACATGCCCTGACCAGGAATGGAACCGGCAATCCATTGGTACATAGGAGGACACTCAACCAACTGAGCCACAACAGCAAAAACAGTATTTTTGATCAGAGGTTGGGAATGTGCAGATGCCAAAAGCCAATTACACATGTTGTTCTATGACATCTATGTATATAAAAGCCTAAGCAACCAAATGACTGGACAACTGGCCAAACAGTCACTATATCATGCACTGACCACCAGGGGGCATACACTCAATGCAGGAGCTTCCCCCTGGTGGTCATTGCACTCCCACAGCCAACCTCCTGAGATCCCTCCCCCTGGCTGGCTGGTCCCAATCATCAGCCAGGCTGAGGGGTCCCACCTGTGTACAAATTCATGCACCAGGCTTCTAATTTTATGTAAGAAACTTGAGTACCTTCAGCAGAGGAAGAGGCATCCTGGAACCAATCTTTGAAGGATAGAGAGGGACTGTAGTCAAGGGTTTAGGGAGTCAAAAGTTATACGTGGACTTTTTATTACAAGGGTGGGGAGTGTTTTCACCCCTAACACCCCGGAATATTTCAAGAGTCAGCTGTAGTTCCTTTACTTCACTCCTTCCTTATTCTATAGTAAGTAGAAAGTAGAGTGTCATTAGAATACATCAAGAAGTGAAATAAAAACATTGAATTAGTTTTGTGTAGCAAATTCTACTCTTCTGGTAAGAATGAAATTATACACATGCACATATAAAAGTGAAGAAATGTGAGCTAATTTGGGTGACTTTGCATATGAATTAAATGCTCTTATATTTGCATTTAAAACTGGCATTGTGTGATATAAAGATAAAAGGTAAAAATCCATGCTAATAATTTATAATTTTAGCTTTTCTTTACTGAGAGTATCATTAAATAGGAAAAAAAAGGGTGAGTTGAGAGAGAGCTCACTCAAGAAAGAAAAATGTTTTATAACTTAGTACCTTTAGCAACACTCATTTCCTGATGTTTTTTTCTTTAACAAAAACACTGTACATATTCATTTTGTGCTGAGCTCTACAAATTGTGTAGCCAGCCTGTTCTGGAGATGGTTGGGTGGGTGGGTGGGTGAAGAAAACAGAAAGGGTGCCAGTTATAATGGAACCCATTTCCCACTGGGGAGAACAACAGAAAACCATAAGTACATAAACAAGGAAACGTCACAATCTTATAACTGCTTTGAGGAAAAATCAGGAGGGCATGATGATCAAGGGGAGGTGATCTACCATAGCTCAGGTGGCATAGAAAGTCTTTCCAAGGAAGTGTTCCTTCAACTGAGACCCGAAGCAGGAGTAGAACAGGCTTTGTTAGTGAAACCTTCCACTCTGTACTTAGACTGTCCCACACTCCAAAGTCAGCTGGAAGAAACCCGGTTCCTTCATAGCTTGGCAGATGACGGCAGAGTCTTCCCCAGCTTCTCCCCACTGTGCCTCTATCCCCGGGTGGCCCTCTTCTGTCCAACAGACTTTCCTCATCAAAGTCATCAGTAGACCAGGTCAGGTTGAAGGGAAGATCACAGGTGCTTCTTTTTCTGCCCAAGAGCCTTGAGGAGCTTAAAAACACATTCCCCTAGGACTATTGTTTTGTTTTTCCTCTGGGAAAAGCCACCTGACCAAACCTCCTTCCTTTGTTAGTCATGCAAGGAGAGTCACATCAGGGAGGAAGGGTGATTTGAATAAGCCCAGATGTTTGACTTAAAACCACAACCAGGCATAGTATTTGAGCAAGGTTTTGTGGTGTGTGTTTTTGTTTTCAGCCATTTCTTTTTATGTCATGCAAATGTTCAAAAGTGGTCTAGGGAGGCAGCATGTCTTAAAAGATGACAATTGCAAATGGCAGCAAATAGCAAACACGATAACAATTTGCCATGTTTAACACAAAGTTACAGCTAAGGCAAGCTTCTTAGCAGTAAACAGATGTGGACCAAAGGTAGATTGCAAAGAGCTAAACGCAGGCAGGTCACAAAACATTTTGTCCTAGGATTATAAAAATACTACCTGTGGTAGAGCATAAACAGTAAACATAATATTTCAAGAAGGATTTAGAAATAGGCCAGGTTTACTCTGAGAGGTCTTTTTTAAAAAGCAACTGACATCTCAATCAAAGGAGTTAAGAGTTTTGCCAAGTGAAGCAGAATATGATCATATAGAGGAATTCAAAGTAGGATTTATTTTTTTTCCAAAAAGAATGCTGCACTTGGCAGCAATCTCAATTCCATTGCACTGAAGTTCGTAAACTGATGAAATAGCGGAGTATCCTTCTAGAAAGGCTAACTGCTCCATCAATTTATGTCAAGACCATTTGAAAATAACCCCCCTGACCTATTTGTACTGTCACTGGAAAGAGATTTAGGTTAACAATGAAAAGCCAAACAAGTAAAAGCTAATTTGGGGGATTTCAGCATAGAATGCTTTCATTAGGTAGTTGTTAAATAAATAAAAGGATAAAGTCTAGAAGTGTAGGTTGTAGGACAGTCTTCTGGACTGGGCCATGGGAACTCTGCTTACAGCAGCACAGGCATAGATTCTTACGCAAGTATGTACCACATACATGTGTAATTATCTGACATAATGAGCCATGAAGTTAGGACTACATGCCCACAGTGAGTTTGAGAAGTGTGGCCTACACATGGAAAAGATGAGTTCACTCGCCAATAGGGCACCTTCAGGGAAACCAAGGGGGGAAGAGGCAGCCTGACACTTCATCGCAGCCAGTAGCTTCTGCTGGTGTGCCAGACCATCATCATCTCGCCCTGCAAAGGCTGGAACCATGACCTTGGTGGGCAAGTCCACTGTGTGATGTGATGCAGCAACGGATTCCAACTCTGTTCCCCATGCCAGCCCCCACAGGCCTGGGCGGCCAGTTTCTGAGATACTTGGAAGCAGCTGAAGCAGGATGGGCAGGTGATGTTTGTTTTCATGCCTTCAGAGGTGGGAACGATGACGAGATTTACTGAGCTGCTTCCTCAGATCAAGGACTTTCAGGAAATGAAGAGCGGAGGGACCCAAATTGTTGGAGTCCTTGCTGATTACATGATGTTACTTCCTTATAGTTGCGATAAAATACGAAAGTACATTGAACTTCAGTTGTCAAGAGAAAAAAAATCAAGGAGCATCACTACACTTCAGAAGTGCGGTAATTTGTGGTAAAGCTGGACAGATGAAGAAGTAATCATCTTATAAATAAAAGATAAAGCAACACAAAATGTGAAGGGTCACAGAACTATTGATAAAAACAGCTGTAATTTCAGAAGAAGCTTTGTTGAATGAGAATCACAATTTTAAGAAATGACGGGGATTTAGTCTGAAAAGGTAGCACAAGTTAGGAGCCTCTTGAAGACCTAAAAGCAAAGCAGGTTCCACTGACTGTCTTCTTAATAAGTATATGAATTTCTACTGTGTATCAGAATCTGGCACATGTTGGAGTCCCTGGGTGTGCTAAATGCTTCCTCGTGCTTTCTGGAAACCCCAGCAGAAAGTTGCCATCAGTACCACAACCCTGGAGTGTGATTTAAGATGTGTGTCCTTACTATGTACTGGAGGTGATTCCTTACGTCAAAGATAGCATCCTCATAGACATGGTCAGAATGTACCAAAGGTAGAATTGGGCATATGCTGGGTCTGCATTACAGGTAAAGAATGGATTAAACTGTTGTGGCTTGGAGGGACTTTAAAAATTATTATTATCTTTTAAATCGCCCATGATTTTGAATAGCTAGTAATCTTGACTATTGTTTTTACCCTTCACCTATTGAGATTTCTAATCATGTGGCTGACTTAAAAAAGGGGGGAGGGGAGGAGGATTTGTCTAGCACTTAACCATAACATTTGCTGAATGTGAACCTTGCCTTAGAATTCCCTCCTTCCCCTCTGAGGCTACTTTGTGCTCCCTCTGGGCAGGAAGTAGGTTCCATCTGTTTATCTCTGCTCGCTCTCACTGGCAGACCGGCTCACACGCTGGCGAGGAGATGTCTGTCACCTTGCATTTCATGGAGGACATCACCCCAGGCTCCTGAGTCCATGACCTGCGTGACTCAGGCCTTTACGGTCTATTCTCTTCCTCACGCTCTGGCTCCAGGTTACTGGGGAGTGACATAAATGGCTGGTCATTGGCTGGTGCTGAGAAAACTTCCAAGAATAACTGCCACAAAATGTTTTTAACAAAACCATGAGTTTTAAAGATCTACAGTGTTGTCCGTCAACCAAGGTTCAGAATGGAGACTACACACTAGTGGCCAAATCATCCCACAGGCATGTTTTGCTTGGCCAGACTAGTGTTGGCCTGCTGAGTGTTTAAGAAATATTTAATTAGTTCCCAACGTTTAAAAATCAGAAGAGTTCACGTAAAAATCCAGATTTCTGGCATCGCTTGGTTTGGTAGCACAGAGTCTGCATTCCCACCTGGCAATAATTGGCTGCAGCTCCATAGCAGTCACCCCACCTCGATGGAGCAAGGCCACTCCAGTTCACTAGAGTCCCTACCACTCTGCCCCAGACTGCTTCACGCATCTTATATCATGCCTCGATCGCAGAGACTTTTGAGATTGGCATCTTTAGTTTATAACTATAATGTTCCTAGCACTATGCTAAGAACTGAGAGGGGAAACCGGTGAGGGTTTAGCACTTATAAGTCTTCTTGGGTTATCACCTGGTTAGAGAAAACAAAAATCATGGCAATAATAATAAAGCTAATTAATGGATCAATTAAGGTCTTCATTGTGATGTATCAAGCACAGAAGTAGGTCAGCTTGTTCATAGACATGATGGCCTAGAAGAGTCAGCCCTGTGAGACCAGTTGAAGAGTCCAGCAATTTGTCCAGTTAGGCCCTTAATAAGCCTCTGGCATTGAATTTAGAGATTCTTCCATGCATTTATTTTTTCACTGATGTCTATACACTGGTGGGGAGGTCACAGAGGTTTACCACTCAGATCTCTCTCCAGTGAATCTTCGTGGATCCACTGTGGATCCAACTTCCCCAGAATCATGCTCAGCCACTGTCTGAGCACAGTGGGGGTCCTGAAGCCAGGCCATTCCTGCCCAACATGGGACTTCTTCTCTAAAGCACAACCTTTGTATGGGCCCCCCTTTCAGCCTAGCCAAGACTTTCTCAGAACTACTCTGTAGTCTGAAGCTTTTCCTACCCAATCTTCTTTCTCTTAGCTTTCTTAGGTATCGGACTCTGTTTTACAGTCTGAAAACCCTCCCAGCCTACTCATGCTTCCTCCCCTTTACGCTGCATAGGCGTTTCCCATAGTATGTTCCTTGCATGTCTAATCCTATCTTGGCTTATGGTCTTCAGAGGACTCAGATCAGCGCTACTGCATATTGTGTGTCAGGCATTGTTCTAGATGCTTTGGATAAAACAGACAAGTTCCCTCCATTCGTGAAGTTTGCATGAAAGTGGGGTACATAGATACACCATAAGCAAGAGAGTAAATAAATAAAATTTTAAGTCTAAAGAATGACTTATAGATTGACTATACAGTCAAGGGGAGGTCTGTGTAAGGAGATGGTGCTTAAGCTGACACCTGAATAATGAGAAGAATCTGGTCAAGTGAAGGTCTTATGGGGAAATATTCCAGTCAGCGGGAAGAGCAGATACAAAGGGTTGCAGAAATGTCTTTGGCGTATTTGAGAAAAGAAAAAGGCCAGTATACATAAAGAATAATCAAAGAAAAAAAAGAATGGAATGAGCAAGGATGTCAGAGAACTAGTAAGGAACCTGACTGCTGTGGGTTTGTAGGCCACACTAAGGCATTTAGAGGAGGTCAGGGAAAAGAGCATCTTCTATCTACAAGAACAGATTGAGTTTTAGGTCCAGATAGAACTCTAAAAACTTACATCTGCTGCCAAATGTTGCTTTAAAAAGACAAGGATTTTCATTGATTTCCTGATTTTCTTCATATTTTTTTTTTCCATTTAGAGGTATCCGTTATCCTCCCTCTAAGTAGTGCTTCAGCTGCTTGCCACAAGTTTTGACATGTCATATTTTTGTCATCATGCAGTTAAAAGTATTTTTATTTTCAACTTGATTTCTTCTTTAATACATGGAATATTTATAAGTCTACTTTTTAAAGTTCCAAGTTGTTAAATTTTTTTCTAATCATCTTTTTGTTATTGACGGGCGAGCAAGTTATTAAATATTTACCTGCGGGCACCAGAGTTGGGACCATAGAGAATCTATCAGGGACCATGACAATAGACAAAGAGACTTATGCACTCTGAAATGTCCTGCTTCCAGATGTGGGCCATGACCCTCCTAAGTGACCACCAAGGCCTAGGGGAGTTGCTTGGGTCCGAGTCCCTGTCTCTAAACACTGAAGCCAAACGTCTACCCTGCAGGCAGGCCAGGCGAGTACTATGATATCCAACAATGGGTGGACCTAAGCCTTAATGTCAGAAGTAGCTGCTTTATCAACTGAAATAATGGAAATGTTCATTATATGAAGATGCTCTTTGGTGGAGGCCATTAGGAAAAAATTAAGCAAATCAATCTCATTTTTATTCCAAAATAGTTGAGACGTCCTATAAATTGAAGAGAAACATTGCAATTCAGAACTTTACTCAGAATTCAGGATCATCTAACTTAATTAAAATCTTAAAATACTACATCAATGATCTGCTAAGAATTTTGAGAGATGAATATTTACCAAGAGGAAGTTAGATGTCAGTAAACTGAACTCATTTCCCCAAAGGCCACTCTCTTCCATGCTAGACCTATTTGACCTGTATCATTCTATCATAAATTGCTTCATGTGCTTGTTAGTATTTTTCCTGGATTTTTAGTGAATACATGAAAATAGAAAGCCACACTGATTTAATTTTCAAATACCTGTAACTGAGAATCCATGTTGTGAATTCTCGTTATATCCTTTGTCTTTATGTCTATACATATCTGTGAGCCAATGTCAGTTCCAAAGAGGAAATTTGGTAAGACAAGAGAAAGGAAAATTAAAATTTTGATTTGGAGTATAGCAACTGTATAATTCTGATAAATGTGTGTGGTGGGAGAAAGAATTCAAAAGCTGTGGTTAATTGAGTTTGAAGAAGTTATCTACTGATTGTATTTTATTATTCAAGATTTTTAAAAATTGATTTTTAGAAAGAGATGAAGAGAGAGAAACATCGATATGAGAGGAAAACATCAATCAGCTGCCTCCTGCATGGTCCCCTACCAGGGATCAAGCCTACAGCTTGGGCATGTGCTCTGACTCGGAACCAAACCAGCAACCTTTCCTTGCCCAGGACGACACCCAACAAACTGAGGCCCGCCCCCAGCCAGGGCTCCACTGATTTTATTTACCTGTGCTGTGTTCTGCCTCATCATAAATCACGCACAGAAACAGAACATTAGTGGAGACGTAAGTACAAATAATGAATATGTATTTTGTCACCTCGAGAGGCTGACTGTCATTTTATCAAATCCTAACAGCACTCTGTTGAGGTACGTGTCATTACCCCCATATTACGCTGGAGGAAATGAGACTCAGAGAGGTAATGTGACTTGAACAAGGTCAGAGAGTAAATGGCAACACCTGGTTCAAACCCCAGGTGTCTGGTTTCAAGGCCGGTGGTTTTTCCACAGCACCGGTGCTGTCTTGATACCCTGCCTTGGGTTCATATTAATTGTACTGTTGGCCATAGTGAGAATATTAGTGAATACAATTACCAACGATTTAGTCAGGGAACAATTTTAAAGGCTGAAGTTTATTAGAAATGGCCAATTTAGTTTTATAAGGGATAGGTCATACTGAAATAAGTGACTGGGTTTTTCTAGGATATAGTTTCCGTAGTGACCATGGAAATACTGACATTATATACTTGGAATTCCAAAAAGGTTTTGGTAACATCTCAGAGATCATTAGCTCAGACCTTGGACTGAGGGTAAAGTTCCTTATTAGATAGAAACCAAGGCTCTAAACAGCAGCTGAGAGGAGAGATATTTCCAGCTGGAAAAAAAGGCGGACGTAGAGCACCCCGGGGTCAGATTAGGTGTTCTTATTTGTGACTTATAAGAATATTTAGAATTATAAATGTGACATTTCCAGTGTATTGACAATATGTAAATTAGAGGGGGGAGGAGAAGCATCTGCCCAAATCTAAGAGCGTGCCCGTGTTAGCACTCTCCAAATAATTATTACAATTAACCCAAATCCAATGGACACAGGTGAAGAGCTATAGTCAAAATCTTCAAACTCTAAATTCCCAAACCACATCCAACTCCCCAACCAGACTTGTAAAAGTATATTGAGCAACATTCCAGGAAAATTCACACTGGATGGGAACGTCATTTCCCTATCTGTCTCTGGTTTCCTACCCTCCTGCTCCGGCCTTGCCCTAGATCAGAGGCAGAGCACAGAGGGCAGCTCCAAGTTTCCTGTTCTGAGGCTCCACACTGGCTTCGCCTCAACTCACAGGCTGTGAGCGTCTCCCTGCTCTAGCATCAGCGAACCACAACTTCGTCGTGAAATGAGGCAAGAGGAGCACACAGAGGAAAGAAAGATGAAAGAGATACTGCGCTCATTCATTTTATTTATTTTTTAAAATATATTTCATTGATTTTTTTTTTTACAGAGAGGAAGGGAGACGGATAGAGAGTTAGAAACATTGATGAAAGAGAAACATCCATCAGCTGCCTCCTGCACACCCCTTACTGGGGATGTGCCTGCAACCACGGTACATGCCCTTGACCGGAATCGAATCCGGGACCCTTCAGTCACAGGCCAATGCTCTATCCACTGAACCAAACCGGTTTCGGCTGTGCTCATTCATTTTAATATGCTAGCATATAATCCTTCTTTCCCCCCTCAAAATTCTACACCTGGCTAATATATACAAGCTACTGAGAACTGCATTTGCCCTTGAACTTCTTCCTTTTTCTCTCTCTATGCATATGCCAGGCACTGTGCTAGGCACAGGGGCATGATGATCCACAAGGCAGCAGAGTGTGATACCACACGAAGCTCCACAGCTGCCCCAAGGTCTAGGAAAGCAGTCAGGGAAAAGGGCTGCCCAGCTCCCACCTTTATCCATCTTGTCCTTAATAGCTTCAAACGTGTCATGATCGTGGTTTCAGCTCAAAGAATAGTTGGGTAAGCTTTAACATTTAAATCAACCCTCGTAGAATGAACTAGGTACAAAGCACATTCAAATAGTTCTCTTTACCTGACACATTTTTTATTAATCCCCCCCATGCCTCCAATCACTGTCATGTACACAGATGTTTTACACGAGCAAGTTTAACAAAGGTCTGCCCTTTGTCAAAGAGCCCGCGCTCTGGGGAGAGGAGGTAGATGATACGAAAGTGCACAGGTTGATAAATCTGGTCCATTCAGAGTGGTGTGAGCTCAGAAGTGACTAGGATGGAGCAAGCAGGAAGGTCTGCACTCGCCGTAGTGGTGGGTGGGAGGTGTATGGACTGAAAACCCCACTTGAGCAAAGATCTGGGGTAACAATATTCTGCACAGAGGGAGCAGCATGCATAAAGTCTGGAGCCAGGAAAAAGCTGGCATGTTCTAGAACCAGAAGTGTTTCTATAGAGTGACCAGTGCTTGATAAATAGATGATGGGCTATGGGTGCAAGATGAGGAGGAGGGGGCGGATTTGCAGGGGCTGGATTGTGTAAAACCTGGTAGGCCAAGACCTGGACTCTGGATATGACCCAAAGTGAGACGGGAACATCTTAGAAGATTTTAAGTGTGTGTGGTCTGTTTTATACATTGAAAACACCCTGCTGGCTGCTGTACTGCTTTGTGGACAATGTTCATGAGGAAGGCAGGAACAGAAGCAAGAAGATGGGCAGATATAACACAGTGTACGATGCCTCTAAAGTTTGATACCGTGACCTGGTTCAGAGAGTGAAAAATAACTGCTGAGTTTGCCCTCTCTGCCTACACAGGATTCTTATAGAATCCTCCTCTCTGCAAACCCCCTGCATCTAGAGGTAGCAGCTGGCTTTCAAATAAGACAGGCTATGTTTACCAAGACCGGTTTGGCTCAGTGGATAGAGCGTCGGCCTGTGGACTGAAAGGTTCTGGGTTCGATTCCGGTCAAGGGCATGTACTTTGGTTGCAGGCACATCCCCAGTTGAGGGTGTGCAGGAGGCGGCTGCTCGATGTTTCTCTCTTATTGACGTTTCTGACTTTCTACCCCTCTCCCTTCCTCTCTGAAAACTCAATAAAATATTTAAAAAAAAAAAAGACAGGCTATGTTCAATTCCCAGCTTATCACTTCAGCTCTCTAGCCAGCTTTTCCTTTCTTTCTATGAAGTAGAATGAATGAGCCTTCCTCTCAGGAGGTCTGTGGGGTTAGATGAGACAGCATGGGCAGAGGCACTTGGGAAATGTTAGCTTCCCTTTTCCCTAGAGGTGGCACATTCCATGGAGATGGTGCAAGGAACAACTAGCTTGTCCTCTGCAGCCCAGACTCAAGGAGCCGTATTGAGAAATGACTCTTCCATAAGAAGCATGAAGTAATGTGACTCAAGGGCTGGGAAGGTCATTTCAGCTTACTTTATTCAAGCAACAAGAAACTAGAATGCAGAGAGGGAGGGGGGAAAAACAAGGTCGAGGAAAGCAGTCAGGGAAAAGGGCTGCCCAGCTCCATGCCAAACCAAACTTCGGAGTCACACCTCGGAGACAAAGCCCGAGGACAAACATTTGCATAGTTGCAAACTGTTTCAAGGAGCATTCCTTTTCGAAGCCCGCTCTGGGAATGCGATTTGGATGGCGAGGCCGATTTGGAGAGTTTGGATCCGCACGGAAAGAAAGAGCCAAATGGAAGGTTGGAGTAATAACTTTCACCTGACAGCCAGTGGAGGGGTTTACTTGGGTAAATGGTTTTCTAATGGACAGTTTAAGGTCCTGGCAAGGGCAGTAGAAATGGAGTCCAAATCCTTCTGAGGGCCTGTAACTCTGAAAGCTGTGTTAATGCGATAGATTAAATGTACCAAAGCTGAGGCGGCCTCGCGTGGACCCCTGTGTTGGGGATTGCCTTTTCCTGATTTCACAACTGTTCATTGTGATGGCTTTTCGGGTTGCAAAGCCCCATTGCCTTCCTTTCAACTTTCCGGCCCACCTCTACCCATAGCGCCGGTTGGTTCACTTGCGCTTCTTTCCAGCTTTTGCTTCCGCACAAAGCCTCTGCTAAATGTGGTCAGAGATTCCGGGTGGTCAACTTTGGTTGCCTTCAACAGCCCTGTTGTCTAATATCCTCCTTTTCCAGGCGTTTTCATAACATGCTCACACATCTGTAGTAGTCAATTTACCTCGAAAATCTCAGGATGTCATGGGGTCAGTAGGTGGACTACGTTTTGGTTAACTGAGTGGCTGTGCTGTGGAGTATGGGTTTGCTGGGTTGGCTCCAGGCTCTGGGGTGGGGGTGGGTATGCCCCACATGTCCTTATTCATACTGAAATGAGCAGCTACCTGCGGCCGGCCCTCAGGGCAGATGGAAGAAGCTCAAGAGGGCAAACGAAGTACACATTTTAAGTCTCTGCTCGCATCACTTCCTTCACATCCGGTGGGCCCAGACCAGTCAAGGAGCAGGGAAATACACTCTTCTTTCAGGTGGAGAAAGGGTCGTCACATGGCAAAGGGCATAGACATATAATCCTAATACAGGGATGAGTGAAAGTTAGATACCAGTGAGCCAATCTACTACAACCTTCTTCTCAATGCCCTGGTCTTGTTCCCTGGTCTTGGTTGGCAGTGGGAAGAGGAGATATAGAGGATATGGAACCCTTATAAAGTATTATTGTTCATTCCCTCACCTTCTGTCCCATTTACCTTAATATTTGGAGTTTTTCTTGGTCTTACTAGCCTATGTGTACTAATTAAGTCACTTCAATAACAACTCTAACTTCACTGGTTATGCTCCCATTGGTGTAATATAAGATCCTCTTTAAAAACTTCCTCCAATTAAATCTGGGACTCCCCAGGGATGCCTGACATGATGTCACAAAGACTCATTTTGAGTCCTACCCTGGCACCGCCTTGCTGATGTTGATACTGATGCAGATTCCTGCCAATCATCCAAGAGAGGGTGCTTCATCAGCAGCAGTATTAGCAGAACCCCTGTGAAAACTTCCCAGAGTTCTCAAATTCTAGACCTCAGCATCTTAAAGAGGTAATACGTTTCCCTGGTTTCCACTCTGAGGCCAGAGAAACAAAGCTACATGTTCTCCTGCCATACCCTGTCACACTTTGTCATATTCTGAAGAAGAGCTGCTCACCATCCTCATGCCAAACTAAGCAAAGCAGGTGCCATCAGTGTCCCCTACCATTCCCCTCAAACCTTTTACTCCGCTCCAGCTAACTTTCAGTACTGGTATCTGCATCTCCATGACTAAGGGCCTCTTTTCAGAACTGGAAAAGCCAATTCTGCCCTCCTGTATGGTAGGCCAGAGGTGCCGTGAAATTAACAACCACTCTCAACCAATGACTCTCAAGGTTTATTTCTCTGTTCCCTGTTTGTAGAATAATCCTGTGGCTTGTGTTTTGCATAGTACCCTGAGTATTTACGCAGAATTAAGCCCAAATCATCTACTGTGCTAGTCAGAGTAATAGCCTTCTCTTTATTGGCTATCCTTCCCACCTTGTCACTTCCCTGCTCTTTAATTTGTCTTAATTTCACTCCTTAAATAATCTACCTGCTCCCAAATCTCTGGGTCAGTTTCTGGGAAACCAAACCAAGCCACCAAGTCACTTATAAAGCAATTCTTTCAACTCTTGCTTCTACCCTCTCTCTCTTTTCATAGGGCTAATTTGGAAAACTTTCAATATGCTGTTTCCAGGTACCTTATCTTCCTACCATTCTTGCCAGGATAAAGACACCTTCCTATAGACCCCTTTACCCACATAAAATGCAAAGAGGCTGATTGTTACAAACCAGCCAGCCAAACTTGTCCAAGATAATGCTTGGATCCAGCCATGTGCATAATTCTGGCTAAAACAGACAAATCCACAATATTGCCAATCCACAGTCATATCATTCTATAGTGTTTTTTTAGTTACTTATTTCTGCAAAGAATTGTGATAGGTGCTAGGAACACCAGGTTATAGAAGAAATAGTCCACGACTGTGAGAAAAGTGTGGCCTGATGGAAGGATTCTTCTCACTGAAGCAAATTAACCACTCTCTACACTTTCTCCTTACCATCCCTATGATATGTTGAGAAGAGACTATATTGACTTTTGTAACTAAAACTAAACTCTAGACTGTTAAATTTTGGTTAACATAGTTGTTTAACTATTTGCTTGTGACCAGAGCTGGGCCTTGCACAAGATAGCTCACAATGATCATTCATTCCATGGGTGAAGTGCTGGCCCTGTACCCTTTGCATACCAGGACTCGCCTGGGAAAATCACCCCACTTTTGAGTGCTCTGTGATGCCACTGCAAAATTATGGCACTGAACACAATGGACTCTCTAAGGGTCAAACAGTCTGTGGGTCTGAATATTCAGACTAAGCATTCTTAAAAGGAGGTTTTATGACATCATTTCTACAACATTTTCTTGGGCCAAAGAGAGTAACTCTTATAGTGCTAAGAGTTGGAAAGTCACCTGGGAGCAGTGTGGAGGTTTCCTGTTAGATTTTACTTATTAAATTTGTCTCAAACTCTGATTGTTGGTCAGAGCCATGAAAAGGAAGAAGAAAGCCCATGCACAACTCACAACATATTTATTCGATGTCTACTATTAGCCTCAGGATGTTCCAGGCACTGAGGCTACTACACTAAACAAATAAACAAATTCTCTGATCTCTCTTCTCACAGTTTGCATGACCCAGGTTCCCTTGGCCACACATCAATCCCAAGTTAGTCTTCCCCAAGTTGGACAGGATATATTTATTGCATGCATACATGTCTGTAATTTATCATTTTACCCTATGACCTGTTTATGTTTCAAAGCTAAATTTTTAATATTGCCCAAGCATCACCTGAGAACAAGAGAGGGAGAGCCACACCCACAAATTGAGGGTTCAGGGCCTCTTGCTCTGGTGGGAACAGCACCCGGGCAAAGCAGATCAGGGAAGTGCAGAACTGCAATGCCCATCTACCTGGTTGGTGATTTCCTGTCACAATGTAAAGAAACATTTATTCAGAAAATGGAGCTAGAGTCCTCACAGATGCTTTGAGGAATTCTGAAGACAAGGTAAATCAGCAAGGAAGGGAATATGGAGGAGATAGAAGCATGATTAAAATATCAAACGAGAAAACAGTAAATTTGAAACCCCAGACCTGGAAACAATTTGAGGTCAGCTGGCAACTGTCAAGAATCAAGTAGAGTGAGCCCAGCTGGCGTGGCTCAGTGGTTCAGCGTTGACCTATGAACCAGGAGATCACAGTTTCATTCCTATGAATCAAGAGGTCACAGTTGGGTTGCCGGTCAAGGCACATGCACTTGTTGTGGGCTTGATCCCCAGCATGGGGTGGGCAGGAGCCAGCGAATCAATTATTCTTTCTCATCATTGATGTTCCTGTCTCTTCCTCCCTCTCTCTTCCTCTCTGAAATCAATGAAAATATATATATTTAAAAATCAACAGAGTGAACAAAGATGGCTGCAGAGTAGGTCGAATCTTTGGCCACTTGCTCCCAGCACCTGACAATCTGGCAGCTGAACTACAGGGCCACTGGCTTGAAAAACCAGTTGATGGGAAGTTGATCTGAAATACTGTGAACAGAGAATGCAGAGGAAAGACAGAGGAGAGGCGAAGAGGGTGAGCCAATTTGTGCCGCCGGGAAGCCAAAGAGATATTATGACAGTGGAACTCCCGCCTCCCCCACTAGGAGTGGGAGGGTCTCAGCCCCTTGAGGGTGCCCAGTTAAGAAAAACAGAGAATGGAAGGGAAACCTGTATAACATCTGGCATTGGAAGTAGTAGAAAACATGACCCATATAAATGCTATCTACAAGACACCCACTTCAGAACAAAAGACTCACAGATTAAAAATGAAAGGTTGGAAAAGATATTCCATGCAAATGGAAACAACAACAACAAAAAGCTGGAGTGGCATTACTTATATCTGACAACATAGACTTCAAAACAAAGGCCATAAAAAGATAATAAGGTTATCACATAATACTAAAGGGACCAATCCAACAAAAGGATATAACCCTGGTAAACATATATGCACCCAACATTGTAGCATCTAAATATATTTTAAAACTCATGGAGGGCTTTAAAGGAGAGAGAAACAATCATAGTAGGGGGTTTTAACACCCACTAATATCAGTGAATAAATCTTCCAGACAAAAAATCAACATAGAAACAGCAACTCTAAATGACACACTATATCAGATGAATTTAATCGATATTTACAGAACATTTCATCACAAAGCTGCAGAATATACATTCTTACAAAGTGCATCTGGAACATTCTCAAAAATAAACTATATCTTAGGACACAAAATAAGTCTTAACAGAAGTTAATGGGGGAAGGGGAGAACCTGTGTAATACTTTCAACAATAAAGATAAAAATAATAAATAAACACAAAGCTTAAAAAATAAGTCTTAACAAATTCAAAAAGATAAAAATATCAAGAATCTTCTTGGATCACAATGGCATAAAACTAGAAATAAATTATAATAAGAAAACTCAAAAACATTCTAACACATGGAAGCTAAATAGTATGTTATCAAACAGTGAATGTGTTACCATTGAGATCAAGGAAGAAATAAAAAAACTTCCTGGAAACAAATGAAAATGAACACACAACAACCCAAAATCTATGGGACATAGCAAAAGTAGTCCTGAGAGAGAAGTTCATACATTACAGGCCTACCTCAAAAAACAAGAAAAATCTCAACTAAACTATCAAAACATACAACTAAAAGAATTAGAAAGAGAACAACAAGAAAAGCTCAGAGTATGTATAAGGAAGGAAATAATAAAGATAAGGGAAATTAAATGACATAGATACTAAAAAAAAAATACAAAAGATCAATGATACCAAGAGCTGATTCTTATAAAAGATAAACAAGATTGATGAACCTTTAGCCAGACTCACCAAGAAACAAAAATGGAGGACCCAAATAAGTAAAATCAGAAACAAAAGAAGGTGAAGTAACAATTGACATCAGATAAATAGAAATGATGAAGAACTATGTGTCAACAAATTGGACAATCTAGGTGAAATGGACAAATTCCTCAAAACATTAATCTTCCAACACTCAATCGGGAGCAGTCAGAAAAGCTGAGTAGGCCAATAACAACTAATGAAATTGAAACAGTAATGAAAACAAAACCAAAAACAAAAACCTTCCAGCAAACAAAAGTCCTAGATCATATGGCTTCAAGGTCAATTTTACCAACCTTCAAAGATGAACTAATACCTATCCTCCTCAAACTATTCCAAATAATTCAAGAGAAAGAAAGCCTTCCACAGTTCTTTTTAAGGCCAGCATTATCCTAATTCCAAATCCAACAAAGACACCGACACAAAAGAAAATTATAGGCAATAACCCTGAAGAATATAGGTGCCAAAATTCTCAACAAAATATTAGCAACAATAAAAAAGAATCAATATAAGAAAGATGTAATTTTTAGTAACTCAGAAGCAAAGTATGATATGAGCATGCTAGTCATAGAAGTAGGGGTGAAAAGAAATGAAGGGAGATGTGGTGTGTTAGAAGACCACCATGTCCCAGCCTTACTGTGGCACTTCTACCACAGAGCTAGTTCAAAACTTAAGAGTACCCAGGAATCCTCCACGTGTTATCAATTCAAGCAGGG
This sequence comes from Antrozous pallidus, assembly GCA_027563665.1. Taxonomy (NCBI): domain Eukaryota; kingdom Metazoa; phylum Chordata; class Mammalia; order Chiroptera; family Vespertilionidae; genus Antrozous; species Antrozous pallidus. The sequence continues at coordinate 9,915,581 of CM050510.1, forward strand.
AAGTTTCTGCCACCCTCTTCTTCCCCAAAGAAGTTGGGCCATTAAATACTTTGGAAAAGCTATAGGTTGTTAAGTAAATACATATTTACCTATATATTTACTTTTGTGCTAAATTGATAGCTTTAAATACAGGGTGTGTGAAAAGTGGGCTTACAGCTGTGAGTACATGAAACAATCTAGTCGTGTGTTATTATTTTTAATTATTATATTATTTTCCATATGGACAACTGTAATCTGTAAACCTATGTTTGCCCCACCCTGTATTAAAACCTCCCAGGAGCACCTCAGACACAGCTTGAGCAAGGATTTTCCCATTTGGCAAGTTTTATAAACCTCACTCAGGTAGCAGTGTGCAGCCAAATGGGAAAACATCTTTTCAGAGAACTTAAGTAGGCATTGCAGCGGAAACACTAAACCAGACAAGCAAGCAAACAAAATGGGTTCCAATATCCAGTAAATTATAATTTGGATTAAGTTTTTAACTCAGCGGATGTCAGTACCTTAAGTTCATTGATCATTACAGAAACAAGGATTATAGAGAACATCTCTGGCACCATTTTGAAATTTTCCTTCTAATAAGGCTTCTGGGATCACACACAACTCTCAGGTTGCTTGCTTCTGAATCCCTCTGATCTTCAAAACTGGATCAGTTTCATCCTGGCCCCGTTAGTTTTGACTGACTTCAGGATCCTGGCTGAGCACCATCAGGCCAGTCTTAATGCCTGTCTCATTTGACCTTGGAGTACATGTAATTGTTCCCTGCTTTGTTTCCCTGTAGCTGAAGGTTATTAGAGGTGAAAGGGAACTTAGAGATCGCCTCTCCCAGCTACGTGAATTTACAGCTGAGGAAACTGAGGCCCAGAGATGGGAAAGAACATCCCTGAATCCACAGAACCTCTTTTTCCAGCAGACAAGCCTAGCAAAGCCCACCCAGAGGACTTAGCTGTGCAGAGGGAACCTCCCATTTTCCCTCAACTTCACATCCCACTTGTCTCTTTGTGAGTCTAAAGCAATTCGAATAAGCCTCCCCGTGCCCTGTCACAGACTGGAGCACATTAAGGGCAGGAAATTAGGCAGGGCATGTTTGTAGATCCGGTGCCGATTACTTTTCCACTCAGATGTTACATCAACCAATACGGAATGGATTTATCTCTAATTTATTAAAGGTCAGTCAGCATGGATTGATAAAGGGAAGGCCATGTCTGATAAATTCACCTAAATTAAATTCTTGGGCCACATTACCAAATCAGCAGACATAATTTATCTGGCTTCCAGGAAAGCGTTTAGTGCTGTATACCATATAACAGATGCATTTACTAAGGCCAAGCATTGCGTGGCGGTTAAGTGTCAGGTGGCAGTTCTGGAAACAGGTTTAAAATGGCCCAGAACCCAACACTGGGTGCGCCGACAGGAGACACTTAAAAGTACAGACAGAGGGGTCAGTCTGGGGGTCATGATTTCAAAGTCCTTGACCCTAATTATAATTTAATTTCCACAATGGTCATATCTCTTGAGAGCACCATTGGGATGAAGGAGACAGTTTTAAAAGGAACAGACTGAAAACAAGTTCTGAATTTCTTTTTTCAATCAGACTGGCTCGGCAAGGGATGAATGAGTTATTCTTCTACCAAATGAACACAAATAAACAAAAGGACAAAGGAAGCCACAGACTTCTGTCCAACACAGAAATACCGTGAATAACTCTCAACAGGGCAGCCATGGGAGACAGAGGGTTCTGCTAAGACCCCAAACTCAGAGTGCCTGAGTTGATACCATGAGAGCCAAAGAAATGGAACTTGGGGTTCTTGAGATATAAATAGACTCAAATAATTATGTAACTATGAGTTACTAATACCCTTGTTACTGCCTCAAAAGGCAGGAGCTCCTAACTCTGGTTTGAATTTACTTCTTCTTAAAGTCAAGATTTATGCATCAGTCTAAAATCTTTATCCAGACAATGTGGAATGGATTTCTCTCTAATTCATTAAAGGTCAGTCAGCATGGATTGATAAAGGGAAACCCATGTCTGATACATTTGCTTAAATTGAATATTTCCTCTGGGCTACTGCAAAGGTGACCTGAGGTGATCGTCATCAAGAATTCACCCAGGCAGTCTTACACTAAGAACTCTGCCTAACTTACTCACCGAGAGGAGAGCAGCAGCTGAGTGCAGGCTCATTCTCTACCTGAGAAACAAGCTCTGCTATTTGGGCTTGGCCTCAATAATTAGTTCCCGGGTCTGCCCAGGTTGAAGGTGAGGGTGTCTACAGATGCAGAGTACCTCACAGCTGCACTGAGCATGTACAAACTTGCATACATTTGTTCAGTCTCCATGCCTTCCTCTTCCTCTTCACTCTGGATACCTATCAAAGCCAGCTGGGCACCAGAACTGTCTCTGGCTGACACTTCTCTCTTTGGGCTCTCTTCTTGCTTGACACCACATAGGGTGTGATGGTTATTTGTATGTGTCAACTTGGAAGGTGTTTTTGGATAAGATTAACATTCAAATTGGTGACATTTAGGTGAGTAGATTGTCCTCCACTATGTAGGTGGATCTTATCCCATCAGGTGAAGGCCTGAGTAGAGAAAGTTCAGCTTCCCTTGGAAAAAGGGAATTCTCCAATGACTCCTTTTGCTCCTTTGGCTCCTCTGGGTCTCCAGTTGCTGACCCACACTGCATAAGTGGACTTTCCAGTCTTTAATCACCTGAGATGGTTGTACTGTTGATATTTGGCTCTGTTGACTAATGAGTTTGCCGACCACTGGTTTAGACTATCATTCCTCATTCCTTCTCCTATTTTAATGGCCTGCCTTCCTCTTTGACACCCACTATGACTGACTGTGATGATGTCTAATTATAGCATTTCCTTTCAAATGCACTTGGGGCACAAAGAAAGTTTCTTCAATTTTCTAATAGAGATGTTACAAAAAGCAAGCTTGCCAGAATGTCTCTTGACAAAATACAGGACATAAAGACTGGAAACCATCCTGTGCTCTGTTCATTCCCTCATCATAATTACATAAATTATCTCCTGGGGCTAGAAACACCAATCCTTATTTCAAAAGAACAGTTTTCAAAATCTGTGTGTGAACATATGCTGTCAGTGGGGAACCAGCCAGGAGAATCATCAACGCACATCTGCAAGGCTGCCCTGGGCCCACGGCCCTGGTGGATATGCACAGCAACTCTCCCTGGCAGCTGCACTATAGACACACGTCCCAATTCAGTGGACCACTGAGTGTCATTGTGCCCACTGGACTGACAGTGAAACTGCCATACAAACTATTTAGAAATGGATCTCAGGGAACCCTGCCCTGGGCTAGCCAAGTGGACCTTGCCTTCCTCCGGAAAAATGTTGCCATTGAGAAATCTTCAATGTGATTTAGAATAAACTACACCGGTCTACTACCCTGTACCTCATGCAGCTATTTTACTTAAAAAAACAAAACAAAACATGAAGAAAAAAAAGAATTTGATGTCTTCTTGTCTCCTGGTCCTCTTGATTCAGTCACAGTCTTCAAGCTTTGTATGCGATGCTTGTTTTGACCTAATACATGAATGACTTCTTAAGCTACTAATACAAGTATTATTGTTTTATTGTTATTTTAATTTCACTTGGGAAGCAAGGTAGAGATGGTATTTATTGCAATGATCAAGTGAGATGTTTGGGTAAGGCCACGGTTGTAATACCATGAACTAACTTCCCAGGGCCCTTTGAAACACTGCCAACTCACTTATCACTGACATTTTCCTTAAGAACAGAGCTTCTCTTTTCTCCTTCTCCTATCAGCTTGCCAAAAAGCACTTTGTTGCCACAGCCAGCTGCAAGATGGGATGGGATATAAGTGCGCATTAATGGCGTTCCGAAGCCTATCATAAATTCACTGCAGTGAATCTGAAAGGGGAGATTAAACAACATTTAAGAACATTTTTCCAAAAAATAATGGTTTGTGTAGGATAGAAATAAGTTGACATCAAATGGCTCTGATTTATGTACATTTCATCTTAGGTCACCACTCCTCAAGAGAAGGAGTGGAATTTCATTCTTTACAACTGATCATAGAAACTGCTCAGTGTGTATCCACTCAATAATACCATTGCTTGGTGGACCATGTCATGAACTGGACTATTTGAGGGCACTATTTTGAGTGACCATGTAACTTATTGCTCAAACTGAGATCCTCCTGAGAGAATTAAGGCCACTTCCCAGAATTACTGTTCCATATTAAAGTCCAGTCTAGTCCAGCATCTGCTAGCTTAGCTTGTGTTCCCACCTACAGTCCATTGTGTATGGGGTCATGGCCATGGGCCATGCAGCTGCTGAAGGCCACATTACTATGGGAAGAGAACAGGTGAATGCACACGCGAGTGTGGGTCACGAGCAAGAGAGAATAAGGGGGGATAAGAGAGAGGGAACTCTTTGTCCTGGGATTTTAACCAGAAGCTTCTTCAAACTAACCAATTTAATTTCCAAGATAGTCTGCACTTCTGATGGGGTCCAGCTTATAGCCAATCCACTGTTCCCCAGGTTAGACTGGCAGGCAAGTACCTCCCCTTTGCCACCCCAACTTCTGTGCATGTTCCTATCTCCCCATTAGTTCTTTGTTCAATTCTGGTGGTTTCCTGAGGAACAGGAAGCTCTGGCTTCTTGGTGAACCTGCTCAGCTGACCATACTTAAAATGCCTGGCCTCCCTTTGCTCTTTTTCTACTCAATAACTAGCTAAACTACATTAACAGAGCGGGGAGGTGGGAGAGGCACGATTCAGCCTATAACAGGTACCAATTCCTGAACAAAGCCCAAAATATATAAAAGCAGTTGGTGCATCCAAGAATGGCTGGGTTCCTTAAAAGGTCAAGAATTCCAAGATCTGAGATTCTTAGACTCACCAACTTTCTGTGGTCACATGCCAGCATAGTTTTACAATTAAGAGCAAAAGTGATGTTTAGATATTTAATATGTTACAGGCACTGACCAATCAGTCTGAAAACCAGCCACCACCAGGCTGGGGCAAGCAGCTGTGTCCCAAAGGCTGCCTGCTGTGGCCAGGGCTAACCTTTAGCTGAAGGATTGTGAGGAAGGCTTGCTGGCAGGGTTAGTCCCAGGGCCAAGGCTGGAGGAATGAGGGCAGCAGGGGTACTGCTGTACCTGTGAGCGTCTGGATATCAACCGCTGTTAAAGAGAAAGGAAATCGGAGTCTTATCACTTATAAGCCATATAATCTCGTTTAATGCTATCACCGCTCTAGGCTTAATTTACTAATCTGTGTGAAAACTGCAGTTCTACTAGGCTCAGGTATCAGAAGGAGGCATTTTCACTGTCATTGTCACTGTTTTCCTTTCAGTTTACTGGCACAAAAGCCACACCTTCCAAGGGGCAGGATGGTATCAATTTTCTTCCATTTTTTCTCCTTTTTCCTCACCTTCCCGTTGTTCAGCAATCGTCGGGGAGAGTGACAGAGGTCTCTCCCACATCGTCCTAATCACTGCTTTTAGCTTGACACTGTGATTTTAGCTTTTGAAAGTGACCTGTTGACCCCTTGAAAATTTATTTGAAAATAAAAACCCAGAAAGGTTTTCATGGACCAAGGAAGACTTGGTGAATCTTATTCAAGACTCACCTACATGGATATAAAATTTCTTAAGCAACAAATTGTGCACTAACAATTTTGTGTATGCCTAGCTTGAATGGTATTCAGCTGTGTTTCTTCCTCTTATGGTTTTTGGTGAAGAAATAAATGATAGGCAGAGTAAGAGGCACCATATCAAGGACTCGTCTCACCAGATGGACTATGTTTGAAATCCAGTAACAACCCAGTCTGGAAGCAGCTCACCTAGAAAAGGTTTTCATCACTCCAAGTTATGGCTCCCAGAAAATTTATTTACCATCTCTATCTACCATAGTTCAAAATACTATAAGGAAGTGTTCCTGAAGAGCCAGGGTTCCTGAGTAAAATAGCAGAATTTTGTGTTTTTACAATGTTTAGAGTCTCCTCCCTGGAAGCAAGAGAGTGAACAGAGAGCTTTAAATGTGTGTCCTATAGCTTTTGATGAGGAGGATACAAATGTATGAAGACAGCAAAAGCCAAGAAGGCTATGTGAGCAAACATGGGTATCCATCCTTAAACAAACAAAAAACCTCTGATTTTCTTTCCTAGATTTATTGTAAAACTGTTTGCAGGGAATTTGGGAAAAAACCCAAGAACAAGAGACAATTTTGTGTAATAAATAAGTCCAATCATGGGCCAGACCTGTGTCTTACCCTGGTCTGGAAGAGGGGTTGAGAAACCCACCCAGCAGAGAGGATTATGTTGTACTAGAGCTAACTCTCAGAAGAAAACACTGCTGGAGGGTCTTCCTATGTTGTCTCTATGATGGAGGATAGGAAGAGAGAAGAATCGTGACTACCAACAGTGGACAGGAAATTTAATGCAATATGGCAGCTCCAACAAGATAGATGTGGTGAGGGATCCCCAAGCTCTCAGACGCACTTTGGAGTTTACAGGTGATGACTCCCTTTGATTCATGGCTGCCGTTCTTAAGGACAGGAGAACTTAGCTAGAGATGGGATGCAAACAAAAAGAAAGGCTTCACCAGCTGGGAAAACAAAAGATGTTTGGGATGATGTTGATGAAAGCCTTTTTAAAGCGAGAGGTACAGAGAGAGTGAGGGGAAGGCAGCTGGAGCCTTCACAGGTCGGCTAATGATGCATGGTGCTGCTGACACAGCAGTTCGGCCAGCCGGTGTAGGAGCGAGCTGCCCTGGGGACCTGGCCTTTTTCTGAGGGTTGGACCCTTCAAGTCCAGGCCAGGGGAGGCTTCCCCACTTGGTCTATAAGATTTTCTTGTGCTCTAATTTGAATGCTTACCACTGGGACATACTTAACTAAAACTTAGCTTAAAATTTTCTCCTTTTCAGACTCCATCCCCCTTAGCAGGTATTTGGTTTCCAAGATCAGAAATCAACAGGGGAGAGGATGTTAGTCCGGGTTATAAAATGAAATGAAACGCCTCCACTTTTTCATCCACTTTCACGAAAATGACTGGTGCTGTGCTCACGAGGCTGCAAAAAGCCTAATCTGGATCACACAGGCACAGCCACACAACTTGGTGATTGTTTACCTATCCCAGGGATCCAAGAAATGGGGGGATCTTGGTAATGGTGTCTACCAAGTTGTTCGGCTGTGCCTGTGTGACCTAAAATGTAAAATACTGTGTATGATGATACTGCATTTGAATCTCTCATGTTTTCATGTTGTGTCTCCAAGAGAGGCAAGATGACATGTACCACAAAATTAGCATCTTTGATGGTCTTAGAATTTATAAATTCAAATTGCTGACCCCATATCAGCCTCTCTCTACTATTGCTAAGTGACCTCTTAGCCCTCCTGACATCCTTCCAGTGTTGGAAACTCACTGCCTCTGGAGGTAGTTATTCCATCATCAGACATTAGTATAAGATGGACTCTATAAACTTGATAAAGTTCTTTTCAGGTGACAACAATAAAGCTGATATGTTGATATTGAAAGGCCATCTTCATCTAACCCCACCCTGCAAAACTGGCCTAGGCGTGGTCTGTGTAAGCTCTTCCCACGCCATTGAGTCATATGGAGAAACAAGTCAGATGAGTTGCGTCTCCTGTTGTAAAACCTTACCTGTAGCACAGTGGATTGAGTTTAGACATAGGGATTAATTCCCTCATTCGAAGGTTTACACACATTGGAAGAGTACTATTGGGAGGAGTGCCGTGTGGAAAGCATTGTCTCCTAAATATTTCCAATTCTGATGCTTCTGTGAGAGTGCTGTGTGTGGTCGCATCTGAGACAAAGAAATGCGCAGGTGCTTCCTCCTCAATCCAAATGTCATAAAAGTCAATGGACAGATAGTTTCAGAGATCTATCCAAACTCCAGCTCACAGACCAAATCTGTTCCATGGTGTCTTTCTGTAAGGCCCTCTGAGCTAAGAATACTTTTTACATTTGTTACTGGTTGAAAAAAAAACAAAAGAATATTTTTGTGAAATGTGAACACTCTAGAAAATTCCAATTTCAATGTCCATAAAACACTTTTCAGAGAAAACAGCCAGGCTCATAGTTTATATGTGGTATATGGCTAATTTTATATTACAAGTAGAGCTGAATAGTTCTGACAGAAGCTGTATGGCCTATAAATATTTTTTTTCAGCTCTTAGTGAAAATATTTGAATATCCCTGATGTATGCTCTCCTTGTTTAATTATGTTTATATCCTTCAACTTTTTGCTTCTATTTATTTTTATATTTTTAAAATAATTTTATAGAATGTATTAGGGCAGGGGTCAGCAAACAGTGGCTTGAGAGCCACATGTGCCTCTTTGGCCCCTTGAATGTGGCTCTTCCACAAAATACCACGTGTGGGCGCGCATGTACAGTGTGATTGAAACTTTGTGGCCCATGCGCAGAAGTCGGTTTTCGGCTCTCAATAGAAATTTCAATCGTTGTACTGTTGGTAATTGGCTCTGTTGACTAATGAGTTTGCCAACCACTGTATGAGGGTAATTAAGCTTTCTACATAGTGCCTGAAACATATTAGATTCTCCATGAAGGCTTACTAAGTGAATATAACCAATTGTATTATAAAACAAATGGAATGGGATCACAGAAGCTCCAAAGGTGAAAAGCCAGTGGTAGTTTTTGTTTGAAAGAGCACAGCACAAATAAGTTTTTCCTGATGAATATTTATGGATTGCACTAAAATATCTGCCACCCTCTCCGTACCAGATGTAGCGGTCCTAGATTCCCTGACTTGTAATTACAGAGCAAAATATTCTAATGCTAATAATAAGACTAATCTCTGTACCTTTTAAGCACAATCTTCTTGATTATAAGCAACCACTGACTAAAGACATCAATTAGAGGAATATTTCTTAAACCCTGGGGCAAGAGTTTAGTTTAAAACCACTTGGAAAGTGTCTTAACTCCTTGGCAATCACCGAACTCCAGCAAGCACTAAAAGCAAAGCCATTATTTTACACTAGAGGCTGGGTGCACGAAATTCATACGGGGCGGGGGGAGGACCGGGGGATGTCGCTTTGCCCAGCCTGCATCCTCTCCAATCTGGGACCCCTCAAGGGATGTCCCACTGCCCGTCTAGGCCTGATCCTAGTAGGATCAGGCCTAGACGGGCAGTGGGACATCCTTCTCACAATCCAGAACTGCTGGGTCCAAACTGCTCACCTGCCTGCCTCCCTGATTGCCCCTAACTGGTTCTGCCTGCCAGCCTGATCACCCACTAACCACTACCCTGCCAGCCTAATTGATATCTAGCTGCTCCCCTGCCAGCCTATTTGCCCCCAACTTCTCTCCTCTGCCAGCCTGGTCACCCCCAACTGCCCTCCCTTGCAGGCCTGGTCCTTCCAACTGCCCTCCCCTGCTGGCCTGATCACCCACAACTGCTCTCCCTTGCAGGGCCTGGAACCTCCAATGGCCCTCCCCTGCTGGCCATCTTGAGTCCACATGGGGGCAGGATCTTTGACCACATGGAGGCAGCCCTCTTGTGAGTTGGAATGATGGTCAATCTGCATATTACTCATTTATTAGATAGGATACAGGCCTGGTGCATGGGTAGGGGCCAGCTGGTTTGCCCTGAAGAGTATCCCAGATCAGGGTGGGGGTTCCCTTGGTGTGAGGGGCGGCCTGGGTAAGAGGCCTGTGGTGGTTTGCAGGCCAGCCATGCCCCCCAGCGACCCAAGCGGAGGTCCTGGGATCTGAGATTAATTTATTAATTCTACAATTGAAACTTTGTAGCCTGGAGCGGAGCCAAGCCTTCTGCTCACTCCGGGCGGCAGCCATTTCTGTTTGAAACTTTGTAGCCTAGAGTGGAGGCCTAGGCTGGCAACCGCAGGCTGAAAGGTTGGCTTCCTCCATTGCCGGGGAAACCCAAGCCTCTGTTCTCTCCAGCTCAGTGGCTGCTGCCATTTCTGTGTCTTTTATAATTGAAGCTTTGTAACATTGACTGGAGGCCTAGGCAGGCGGAAAGCTTGGCTTCCTCTGTTGCAGGGGAAACGCAAGCCTTTCTCCTGTTCTCAGTGGTGGCAGCCATCTTGGTTGGGGTTTATTTGCATAATTTGCCCTGATTGGCTGGTGGGCATGGCTTGTGGGTGTGGTGAAGGTATGATCAAATTTGCATATTACTCTTTTATTAGATAAGATGGTGTTGAAGAAAAGAATCACTCTGTTTCTTGTTAGGTGGATCCTGTTTCCTAGACAACATCACCTTTAAAACAAAGGCAGCAAATGTGAGCAGGGAAGATGAAGTTGCGTTTGCTTGTTTCTGTCCCTTTAGCCCAGTGGTCGGCAAACGGCAGCTTGCGAGCCACATGTGGCTCTTTGGCCCCTTGAGCGTGGCTCTTCCACAAAATACCACAGCCTGGGTGAGTCTATTTTGAAGAAATGGCGTTAGAAGAAGTTTAAGTTAAAAAATTTGGCTCTCGAGAAATTTCGATCATCGTACTGTTGATATTTGGCTCTGTTGGCTAATGAGTTTGCCGACCACTCCCTTAGCCCATTTCAAAATACCTGATCTTGGTTTTAGAGCATTTGGGGCTTCAAACCCCTCAGGAAGACTGCAGACATAAATTGAAACTATGCTTGCCCAACAGACTCCAAGGAGCTGTTATCATACACTATCTCTCAGGAAGAGCCAAGCATTCCTGGGAAAAAAAAAAACTAGCCAGAAGGAGCACGGAGAAAATAGTGAAATTCTAGAAAGAGAACCAATACATTTCTCATCACCCAAATAGAAATATGCATCTTCTAGTTTGTTTTTCGAGCATTCCAAATGAGAAAATTTGTGCAAATATAAAGTAGAGCAATGCAACACCCATATACTCATTCATTCAATCACTCATTTTTTCCTTTCACCTTCTTTTTTGAAGCCTTCTTTAGTTTATTGGGTTGAACTAAGTCACTGCTTCTTCATTACTCTCAATTTTTTTCACATTTGGCTTCCTTTCAACCCCCATGCATTATATAGTATTTTAATAACTTGCTCTAGTTGGCACAGTTCAGCCTCTAGAGGGAGTTCAAGTGCCCAAATCCTGAAGAGGATGAGTTCTCTTGTGATGAGTGGGTGGGTCAAGCACATGAACTGGACCAAGGTGTCTGTCTGGGGTGGAGCATTTGGGGGAGGAGCAAAGAGATTCAAAGCTCTTGCTCCTGCTTAGAGTGCCCCGTCTAGGCAAAAGGATCCTCCCAGCTTAAATGCTCTCTAACCTAGCTATTGAGGAAAGGGGACCAGGCAGGCATTTCATAAAAGACTCTAATTAGTAGTAAGTGATAAAGTAAATACTGAGATAACAGCATTCACAGACTCAAGCCCTAACCTCACCAGCAGAGAAAATTCATTATTTGTCAATGCAGTTTCCAAAGTTTCCTCTCCATTCTTTTTAAATTTTTATTGAATTGACTGGGGTGACACTGGTTAACAACATTATTCATGTGTTAGGTGCACAGTTCTGCAAAACATCAGCTGTACACTGTACGGTGTGTTCACCACCCCCAAGTCAAGTTTCCATTCATCACCATTTATTCCCCCTATACGCTCCTCCACCTCCCTTTAGCCTTGCTTCCAAGAAGAAAGAAGCTTTCTTCTTCTTCTTTAAGAATTGATAGAACCGTGTGAGGAGGCTTCTTTCTTTTGGGGAGCAAGGAGAAGTTGATCGACAACAAGGTATGGTGAAGGGAGGTGCAAGAATGGAGGCAAGGAGAAGAGAAAAACTATGTGGGCTGGAGGGGAGGCTCAGGAGAAGCTGCATGAATAAGGGAAATGGATGGGAGAAGAGAGGGTGTTCAAAGGAGTATTTCCACGATCCCCATTAATTTCTCTTAGAACCGTGGGCGGCAAACTGCGGCTGGCGAGCCACATGCAGCTCTTTGACCCCTTGAGTGTGGCTCTTCCACAAAAGACCACGGCCTGGGCGAGTCTATTTTAGAGGAGTGGCGTTAGAAGAAGGTTAAAAATTTTGGTGCTCAAAAGAAATTTCAGTCGTTGTACTGTTGTTATTTAGCTCTGTTGACTAATGAGTTTGCCGACCACTGTCTTAGAGTATAAAGACTAGAACTCTGGGTATTTACTCTTGGCTTTGAATCTGTTTCTGAGGCACGGCAATGCTCTGAGACTGAGCCACAGGGCCTCCTGGTTAACTTGAATGGCACAGAAAATTCTCACTTTGTCCGGTCTCTTCTGCACATTGCCTTTGAAACCCATGGAAGATGGCTGACCGAGACACATCATAATGAGTATTTGGCACAGTCCAGCAGATTTCTCACTGTTTTCTTCGTGATGCCGTTTTCATAATGAAATCATTAGTCTGGAGTTTATTTTGTGTTATAATTTAGGAATCTAAAGAATTTACCTAAATTTGGTACCCATTTACTCCAATGGTGTATATTGAGTAATTTCAAATCTCCACGTATTCCCAGGGAAAACTGGTAGAATGAGTGGCAAAATGTTGTAGTTCGACACCCAGCTTCTGACATCAATGGGCTGCACGGGACTTGGGCCAAGTCACTCTGCTTTAACAGCCATCACTTTACGCATCTCTAAAATGAGTGGATTCGAATAGGTTCTCTTCCAGAATTAGCATTTGATGATTCTCTGAAAAAGTTATGACCCTTACTCAGGACAAAATAGGTGCTTCCTGGGCACTCCTCTGTAACATGGAGTTCCACCACGGTGGTTGCTGCTGTTTGCATTTCTTAGATAACTTACAAACAAACACCTTTGGTGACGCAGCCATGCTAAAGGCCCAGAATCCAGCATATTTACTTCATTTAGAAAGGCTGCACAGGATATGCCTGGCTGACATGAATGGTGCCTAATGGGCTATAAATAACTTTTGGCCACTTGACCTTGGTCATGTTGATATGACCCCCATCCGAACTCTTCAACTGTGGAATCCGATGGATGCCCAAGAACCGCTTCATAAATGAAAAGGATATTTCCCCTAATTGGGGAGAGGAAGCGTGGTAATGTTGGAGCAGTGATAAGTCACACATTTTGTGAATTTGTTACTTGATTGTTTGCCGTCGTTAATAACCTGAGGCCCAGCTCTGTCACTTTCTCCTGAGCTAAAAGACCAAAGAGCCACAGCTTTGGATTACTTGCCTAAGCATCCGTTTTCCCAAGTCTCTACCCCCCACACTCATCCTCTCACAGCAGCACTTTCTACCATGTTCCCATGTTCCTCTGTTATATCGCATACCTGCTTTCCAGTCAAAGCCATTTTGTCCTATTCCCCTCCATACCTCGATATATATTTTTTAATAATTTAATCATTAGTGTTCAGTTTATTAATTACATTGTTCCTCTTTATTTCCCCCTATAGCTCCCCTACACCCAGTACCCATCTCACCCTCTGCCCTCACCTTCCCCACCACTATCCTCTCCCATAAGTGCATGATTTTTGTCCAGTCTCTTGCTGCACCTCCCACACCCCTTTTCTCCCCAAGAATTGTCAGTCCATTCCCTCTCTATGCCCATGATTTTGTTACATTCACCAGTTTATCCTGTTCATCAGATTATTAATTCACTTGATTTTTAGATTCATTTGTTGATAGATGTGTATTTGTTGTTCACAATTTATATTTTTACCTTTTTCTTCTTCCTCTTCTTAAAGAATATCTTTCAGCATTTCATATAATATTGGTTTGGTGGTGATGAACTCCTTTAGCTTTTTCTTATCTGCGAAGCACTTTATCTGACCTTCAATTCTGCATGATAGCTTTGCTGGATAGAGTAATCTTGGTTGTAGATTCTTGCTATTCATCACTTTGAATATTTCTTGCCACTCCCATCTGGCCTGCATAGTTTCTGTTGAGAAATCCGCTGACAATCGTATGGGTGCTCCCTTATAGGTAACTAACTGTTTTTCTCTTGCTGCTTTTAATATTCTCTCTTTGTCTTTTGCTCTTGGCATTTTAATTATGATGTGTTTTGGTGTGGTCCTCTTTGGATTGCTATAGTTTGGGGTTTGGTTTGCTTCTTGGACTTTTAAGTCAATTTCTTTCTCCAGGTGTGGGAATTTTTTGGTCACTATTTCTTCAAATAGGTTTTCGTTATCTTGCTCTCTCACTTTTTCTGGCACCCTTATAATTCGGATGTTGGTATGCTTGAGGTTGTCCCAGAGGCCTCTTACACTATCTTCAATTTTTTGGATTCTTTTGGCTTCTTGCTTTTCTGGCTGAGTGGATTTTGCCTCTTCGTATTTCAAATATTTGACTTGGTTCTTGCAGTCCTCTAGATTGTTTTTAGGTCTTTGTATAATATTTTTTATTTCAGTCACTGTATGCTTAATTTCTAGTAGGTCCTTTTTCATATCCTCATAGGTCTCCTTCATTTCCACATAGGACTTGTTCATTTCCTTGTAGGTCTCATTAAGTTCAACGGCCTTTTCTAGGAGCCTCTTGAAAACCCTTATAATTGTGGTTTTGAACTCTATGTCCAGTCATTTTTTCCCCTCCATTTCTTTCACATCTGATTTCTTTCCATGTCTCTGCATGGTGGCTGCTTTCCTGAGTTGGTCAGTTAGCTTTGTGTGATAGATGTCCTCTAAGGGACAGTGGCTCAGCCTCCCCAGTTACCTCAGGTGGATACTCTTGCTGCAGCCCTTTATGGGTTGCACAGTCTTGTTGAAGTTAAGCCTAGATTATTGTTGTTAGCACTAGGAGGGTTTGACCTCCAGGCCAATTGGCTGTGAGGGTCAGCTGTGCTCAGGTTGGATGGACAGAGTCTCTGAGCTGAGCAGGCAGCATCAGCTCCACCCAGTGCAGCACCTGGGTCTCTGTGCCTGGTAGTAATGGCTGCAAGCATCTCTGAGAGAAAGCTGCCACCAAGCTCTACCTGCTGCCGGACAATTCAGCCTCTCCCCAAATGAGTCTGCATACCCAAAGTTTCACCCAGGGTTGTAAAACAATGCAGTCTGGTGGTTTCCCCGAATGAGAGAGCAAGTCACAAGTCCTCTCTGTGTACTCATGCAACTCTGCTGTTCCCAAGTATATGTGCACTCTACACAAGCTCGCACTCTCCACAAGCTCGCAGACTTTTGCAGCGCCCGAGTTTCAGCGTGCTTCCCTACTGTCCAGTTTCACCCCATATGAGTGTGGGTTCCCAGACCTCGGCCTGAACTGGGGAATCAGTGCAGTGGGACCCCTTTGTCTTTGCAGCCGCCTGCCCTCTCTGCTCACTCACATGCGTGCAGGGCTCCAAACCTCTGACTCCACGCGTATCTTCAACGCTGCCCTCTGCTGCTCCTCTGAGTCACAGTGTCCTATCTTTACTTTTATTTGTGGAATTTTCACTCAGCCAGCTTTCTGGTGATTCTGGATGGTGTTTGTTCTGTCATTTAGTTGTAGTTTTGAAATTGCTGTGTGGGGCAGCAAGACAGGTATTTACCTATGCCATCTTCTTGGTTCCTACCCATACCTCAATATTTTTTATTTCCATGGAGTGTTTGCTCAGAATCTAGATTCCCTGAGAAGTTTTTCCTGTGTGATGACAACAATTGCTATTACTACCACTACTACTACTGTCCACGGCAATACCATTACCATGAATTGAGCTCCTTCCACGTGATCGACACTATTCATCTTACAGGGAGGCTGCATCTTACCTCTGCCACTTGCTATCTGTGTGATTTGTTTAAGTCACTACCCTCTCAGTGCCTCAGTTATCTCATCTGGAAGTTGGGAATATCAATAGTACATATTTCATTGGGTTTTTGTGGGGTTTAAATGTGAAGAAGTCCTTAGAACCATACCTGGCACATAGTAAGCTTCTCATAAATGTCAAGTAAAAATAATACAGTCACACCTCATAGATGTTGAGGGTTTAGTTCCAGGCTACTGCCAGAAAACAGATCCTATATAATAAAAGCCTAATATGCTAAGTGTCTGGTCATCCATTCAACCAATCAAAGCATAATATGCTAATGATATGCTAAGGCCACTCAACCACTTGATATCATGTGCACTGATCACCAAGGGGCAGACACTCCGACTGGTAGGTTAGCTTGCTGCTGGGGTCTGGCAGATTGAGACTGAGTGAGATGGGCTGGACATGCCCTGGAGCCCTCCCTCGACCCTTCCCCCTAGCCAGCCCCACTCCCAAAGGGCCCCCATTGGGGTGGGCTGGCCAGACCCCATCCATGCATGAGTTCATGCACCAGGCCTCTAGTGTTACAATAAAGCAAGTCACATATTTTTTGGTTTCCTAGAACATGTAAAAGTTATATTTATATTATACTTCAATATATTAAGTGTGGGATAGTATTATGTCTAAAAAAACAATGTACATATCTTAAACTACCGTATTTTCTGGCTTATAAGATGACTGGAACTGATGATAGGAGGAAGATAACAAACAATAGAGAGAGAGCAAGTGCCGGGCAAGTCCCTGGCGAGTCAGCAATGCCCATCATAACTGCAAGCTATGGTATTTTTACACCCAGCGTATAGACGACCCCCGACTTTTGAAAAGATTTCCCTGGGTTAAAAAGTCATCTTATATGCCGAAAACTATGGTAAAAAGTACTTTATTGGTCAAAAATGCTAACCATCATCTGGGTCTTCGGTGAGCTATAATCTTTTAGTGGGTGGAGGGTCTTGCCTCAGTGTTGTTGCTGCTGACTAATCAGAGTGGTGGTGCTGAGGGTTGAGGTGACTACGGCAGTTTCTATAACAGAAGACGACAATAAAGTTTCCTGCATGAAGTGACTCACAAACGGTTTTTCTGTAGCATGTGAAGCCGTTTGGTAGCATCGTGCCCAGGGTAGAACTTCTTTCAGAATGAGAGTCACTCCTCCCAAATACTGCCTCTGAGTTACAAACAGAGCTTATGTAATAATTAAGTCCTTGGTTATCATTTCAACAAACTTCACACCTTCACCGGGAGTAGGTTTCACAAGAAAGCCCTTTCTTTGCTCATCCATAAACAGCATCTCCTCATCCGTTTAAGTTTGGTCCTACAATTGCAGCAGTTCAGTCACATCTGTAGGCTCCACTTCTAATTCCAGCTCATGTGCTATTTACACCACACCTGTAGGTACTTTCTCCACTGAAGTCTCGAGCCCCTCAAGTCACCCATGAGCACTGAAACTAACTTCTTTCAAACTCCTGCTAATGTTAATGTCTGACCTCTTCCTATGAATTAGAAGTGTTCTTAATGGCATCTAGAAGGGTGAATCTTCTCCAGAAAGTTTCCATTTAATTTGTCCAGATCCGTCAGAAGAATCACTATCTATGGCAGCTATAGCCTTAGAAAATGTATTTCTTAAATCATAAGACTTGAAATTAGTCCTTAATCCATGGGCTGCAAAATGGATGTTGTGTTAGCAGGCATGAAAACTACATTGGTCTCACTGTACATGTCCATCAGAGCTCTTGGGTGACTGGGCGCTTTGTAATGAACAGTAACATTTCAAAAGGAATCTCTTTGTGTGAACAGTAGGTCTCAACAGCAGGCTTAAAATATTCAGTAAACCATGTTAAAGCAGACGTGCTGCCATGCAGGCTTTGCGGTTCTACTTACAGAGCACAGAGTGGATTAATATAATTCCTAAGGGCCCTAGGTTTTTAGAATCTGAAATGAGCACTGGCTTCAACTTAAAGCCACCAGCTGCATTAGCCCCAAACAGAAGACATAGCCTGTTCTTCGAAGCTTTGAAGTCAAGCATTGACCTCTTTCTGGTTATAAAAGTCCTAGATGGCATCTTCTTCCAAAATAAGGCTGTTCTGTCTACACTTAAAATCTGTTGTTTAGTGTCGCTACCTCCATTAACTATCTTAGCTAGATCTGGGTACCCTGCTATAGCTTTTACATAGGAACTTAATGCTTTACCTTGTACTTCTATATTATAGAGATGGCTTCTTTCTTTAACCTTATGAATCATCTTCTGCTCACTTCAAACTTTTCTTCTGCAGCTTCGTCACCTCTCTCAACCATCACAGAATTAAAGAGAATTATAACCTTGCTCTGGATGAGGCATAAGGAAATGTTGTAGCTGGTTTGATCTTCTGTCCAGACCACTAAAACTTTTTCCATATCAGCAATGAGGCTGTTTGCTTTCTTATCATTTGTATGCTCACTGGAGTAGCATTTTTCATCTCCTTCAAGTACTTTTACTTTGCATTCACAACTTGGGTAACTGGCACAAGAGGCCTCGCTTTCTGCCTATCTTGGCTTTTGACCTGTCTTTCTCACTGAAGTTAATTATTTCTAGCTTTTGAGTTAAAGTGAGAGATATGTGACTTCCTTTCACTTGAACACTTAGAGGCCATTGTAGGGTTATTAATTGGTTTCAAGATTGTTGTGTCTAATGGAATATGGAGGCCAGAGGAGAGGGAGAGAGATGGGGGTACAGATGGCCAGTGAAGCAGTCAGAGCACACACTTTTATGGATTGAGTTTGCAGTCTTACACAGGGTGGGACAAAAATAGGTTTCCAGTTGTATGTGAAACAGATAGTTTATTTTTATATTATTACTAGAGGCCTGGTACATGAAATTCATGCATGGGGGAGGGGAGTGGGTGTCTCCCCCACTGCCCTCCCCTGCAGGCCTGAGTCCCTCCTAACTACCCTTCTCTGCAGGCCCAGTCACCCCCAACTGCCCTCCCCTGTAGGCCTGCCCCCCCCCCAACTGCTCTCCCCTGTAGGCCTGGGTCCCTCCCTTCTTGTGGTGGCCATCTTGTGTCCACATGGGGGCAGCCATCTTTGACCACATGGGGGTAGCCATCTTGTGTGTTGGAGTGATGGTCAATTTTCTTATTACTCTTTTATTAGATAGGATTGTATTATTTCCCATACAAGCAACTGGAAACCTACTTTTGCCTATCCCTGTATAGTTTCAGTTCATGGAGCCCAAAACAATTACAATAATAACATCAGAGATCACTGATCACCATAATAAATAAAATAATAATGAAAAAGTTTGAAACATTGTTAGATTTACCAAGTGGACACAGAAACATAAAATGAGAAAATGCTGCTGAAAAAAAACAACAACAATGGTGCAAATAAACTTGACACAGGGTTGCCACAGAGAATTTATAAAACATGCAACATCTGTGAAGTGCAATAAGGTGAAGCACAATGAAACATAAGACTGAATTTATGATGACTGTGGTATCTCCAATGTCCTCATGAGGAAACTGAGCTTCAGAGAAATTAAATTATTTGCCTAAGTGTTCAGGTTATTTACTGCTGCATAATTACACACTCAAAATTTGAGTTGCTTTAAATAACAGTTTTATCTAGATCATGATTTTGTGTCCAGGAGTTAGGGCCAGGCTTTGTTAAATGTCTTTTTCTGTTCCACTTCGCACTGACTGGTGGCTGGGCTTGGCAGAAGGGTCCAGAGTGGTTTCCTTCAGATGTCTGGAAGCTGGGGTCAACTGGGCTCATACTCATCTCACAGAGCTTCAGGTCCTTTGCACATGGTCCCCACACCGGGCTAGTCAGACCTTTTATAGGGCAGCTCGGGTTCCAAGAGACCAAGCTGGAAGCTGCCAATCCTTTTAAAGGCTAGGCCTGAACTGGGATAGATTGACTTCTGCATTCTGTTGGTCAAAAGAAAGTCCAGCCCATATTGAAGAGGAGGGGATATACACTTTATCTTGTGTTGGTAGGGGCATCAAAAAACATGTGGCCATCTTTAATCTCATATACCAAAATCCCACAGTAGTAAATACAGTTTAAGCCAGGTATTATTTTAAAAGTATAAAGCATAATGCCTAGCACCTATTGTACATTCTAAAACTGATGGCTATTAGTAACTGGAGATCTTTATCGATCTGACTCCAAAGGCAATGCTCTCAGCCTATCTTCTTCCCCTGTCACAGAAAGAACATCCTTGAGTAATGCACAGCCTGGATTTCAGCAGGCTTTCCCCAAAGACTGCCCATGAACATGTTTTATTTTCTTACCCAAATTGAAGTTTCCCAGAAACAGGGATCTCACTTTGCTTTTTAGAATTCCTCACTGTGCCTAAAATAATGTAGGGCACTCAATACTGTATCCCCAAAAGGAAGAATATGCAGGACTGAGAACCAAGATGTGGGTCTAAGGGGTTACCCAACTTACCGTCACTTCCAGTGACCTACTTGGGGAATGTGTGCTTTCCATCTCCAAAACTTTAGGTCATGTGAATATAGAAGTCCTGGGATCTGGAAGAGAGATGCTTCTATTAGAGGATACAATAAGGATTCCACTAAATCTATAGCTAAGGCTGCCACCTGATCCCTCTGTGGCAATTGAGCAACAGGTACAGAAAGGAATCACCCATGAGCAGGAGTAATCAATTCTGGTCATGAAAAGGTATAACTGATGTTACTAAATGGAGACAGGGAGAAATATGTTAAGCACCCATGGTCTACTGGATCAGCCCCAATACTCCCAGGAAGGTTTTCACTCTAAATGGTTAAGTAGAGCCCTAACCAGTTTGGCTCAGCGGATAGAGCGTCAGCTTGCGGACTGAAAGGTCCCAGGTTCGATTCCGGTCAAGGGCATGTACCTTGGTTGTGGGCACATCCCCAGTAGGAGCTGTGTAGGAGGCAGCAGATCGATGGCTGTCTTTCACTGATGTTTCTAACTCTCTATCCCTCTCCCTTCCTCTCTGTAAAAAATCAATAAAATATATAAAAAAATAAATAAATGGTTAAGTAGAGCAGCCAAGGCATAAGGGGACAGTAGACAGAGGCTCAAACCCACCCAACCCATTCCCATCAAACAATTTAGACTTGCAGAATTTCTAGTCTTAGGACAAACTGTAACAGCCACCAATTGCTAATCTTCCTCATAGAAGCTTTATCATAAAATACAACAGCCAGCATCTGGAGGAAATTGTGCCTGGATGGAGTATGATATGAAAAGCCAGCATCTATGAGTATAATCAGGGTGGAATGAGATCAATGCTATTGGAGCCCCACAAGATCCTCTTCTCCAAGCTGATGTCCCCAGCCCCCAGCTGTTGTGTGTTGATGGTTAGATGCTTACAGATGCCTCCTTTTCTGGAGAAATGCCTGATGGGGCAGTTATGCCCACTTCCTTGACTGGCTTCCTGTCCCTGCCCTAGCTTACCTTGATCTTCGTCTCTTGGGTGACTTTCTCCAAAACTCATCTGCTCATGATTCCTCATTTCAGATTCTACTTCCAGGAAACGTGATTAAGGATGCTGATTATTTTAGGCTAAACCTTGTCTTCCCAAAGGACATATTCAAGTCTCAACTCGCTGTGCCAATGAACATAACCTTATTTGGAAACAGGTTGTTTGCAGATGTAATCACATTAAGATGAAGACATACTGGACTAGAATGGGCCCTAATCCAATGACTTGTGTCTCATAAGAGGAGAGACAGATAGACACACAAGAAGAGACTACCATGTCATGATGGCTGCAGAAATTCAACTTATGCTACCATAACTATCAAGGATTGTCTGCAACCACTAGAAACTGTTAGAGGTAAAGAAAGATTCTCTCCTGGAGCCTTAAGAGAGAGCATGGAACAGTCATAAGCCTCCCAGCTGTGGTATTTTGTTCTAAAAGCTACAGGAAACACACACACTGTCACAGAAGGCCCAACTTAAATTTGAACTCCTCTATGAAGCTTTCTCTGGTCAGTTCTACTGATACCTCCATCTCCTCCAATCATCCATAGCACACATGTCCCCCTTCATTCATTGTTGCTTGCCATGCACAGCCTAGCGTACATTTTCACTTTTTCTGGGTGCTAGATTGTAAGTTCCTCGAGTGCAGTGACCAGGGATGATATGCTAAACTTAAGGAGTCTCTTTGTTAACATTATCTTTTCAATAGAAAACTTGGAAGCATGTTTTATTGTGGATTCTTATTTTAGCTAACACTCCCTGTGCATAAATAATAGGAGGGGGTAGTTAAAAAAAATCACTAAAATCAAACAGCTTTTTTTCTGATTTGTTTGTATTATGAAATGTTTTGTTTATTAGTTGGACCACTTTGGTACTTGGAGGAAAATATAAAGCAATTACATAGCCAGAGGAATAAACTGGAAAAAAAATATCATGGGCTAGTAAATTGATAGGTGAATAGAATATTTTTTTAAAAGTTAGCATTTGCTAATCTCCTTGCTTAAAGAGACCCTGAGACTATTTGATTCTGAGTTCATCTCATTTTCAAGACTAATGCTCTTAAATTCCTTTGGAACCTGAAACATATCTAAAACAAATACAGGTGAATGGAAAGAGGTTATTTATGGATTCAACATGAAAATAGAAACATGCTGGTCTCAATTTTAAGCTCTTTGATTCCAGGATCCAGGAACATTCATTAATTAAGAAGACATTCACATGGTGACCTACCCATTGCTTCTTAGTGTTTTCATTCACATCTGGAAAGTTTCCTTTGAGAACAACTGTCCTGCAGAATGCCAGCGATCTTTCAAGACCATATTTCTGGGACTCTCTTTTCTGATTAGGATGTTCTAGAAGGGAGATGACAAGGAGAGTACTGCTGGTCCATAGAGCAAGAGATTAATAACACACATAAAAAGAGCTCATTCTTGGGAGACACGTTGCAAACTGTTGCCTTAGCATGTACAACCTTCAAAAACAATTTGCAGGATTGCTCTTTACTAGTTGACATGGATGTCTACAACTCTTTTACATTTAACACTTTAGCTTAGTCAGCTAAAAAAATTTTCTATAAAACCAAATATAATATTTATTTTTTTCTAAATCCACAAAGAAAAGATAGAGATGATTCCATTGTAAACCACTTGAATAATTTTAGCGTAAGATAAAGCATTGTCAGAGTTAACCCTTGATCTAAAATAATACAAGTGAAAGCAGGATGAAGGCAAAATCACTTAATGACATATCCAATCTTACATACATATAAGAATTAAAAATAAGAAATCTCTTACTGAGTATTCTGGACACTTTTTTTTCCCATGAAGGCTTTCTTGTTCCTTCCTTTTTCCTAAAATCTGTCAAAATATTAGCAGAATGAAGACACTGTTCTTCTGCCCTAAATATCTTATATTCAAATAATTCAAATGTAAAATAGGATTAAAAAAAAAGAACACCAGTTTTGAAAGGCAAAGAATACAAGAACATTTAAAGTATCCGGTGTCATTCTACAAATACCTTTTCTTCCCTCAAGAGGCCTTTGATACTTTGCCATGGAAAACCAATACACAGCATTGTACAATTTGATAATGTGCGGGCACTGCTCTGTGAGAAGTTGGCAGAAAAAGTAAAGGGAAGAAATAGTACTCGTAGTTTTAAAGGTAAGTAATAAGGTCACTGCAAGCAGAATTTTTCTTTTGTCAAGTCTCAGTACCCATTTCTGAAAATGGATTTCATTTGCATTCCCATACTGGATGAGAAAATTTCATCATGCTAGTTCTATCGGCTCACCTGCCTGTGATAATCTAACACTCTTAATAGCCAGACCACCAAACAGGAAATAATTGTGCAGATTAAGTCTGGGAAGCTGTCAGTCCATATACCTTACTTGCCAGGAATATTTTCCAGAGTCTGTCCAACATTTATCATTATGACATATAAAGTTAAGACACAAGTTATTTTGTATGTGTCTGGTTATATAGAGCAGATAATAAGATACAGCCTAGGGAAATTAATCCATTTGCATTTATCTACTCACTTATTTATTTGCATTTGTTTATTCATTAATTATCATTCATTGCTTTAACCCAAATCAGGAACTCTGCTAAGCAGTGAAAATATAAAGATGCATAAGATATTGTATTTTCCTTTAAAGAGCGCTTAGGGAGGTAAGTGGGCAACCACTAAGATTCAGTGTGATTTACAGAGATGCATCTGTTTCCAAATAGGCCAACAGTGCTCCACCCAAGTGGAAAGAAACATTTAGGGCTCCTCAGAGCTATGGGGACAGTTAGCTCTGATCGCAGATAAAGTGAGAAAACAAATCCCCGCTCAGCTGGGAATTTGTTCTTCTGTGTCACTTTCTAAATCCTTGAAAGCCAAGTTCTTCATTTTCTTCTGTATTCTCAATTCAAGAGCAGGTAACTTTGAGTTCACTTTGTCCAAATGCCCTCTTCTAAGAGTGTTAGTATTTCAATTGGTATTAAGTAGCTCTCTGTGGTCTTTGTTTTTTGTTTTTGTTGTATTGTGTGTGTGTGTGTGTGTGTGTGTGTGTGTGTGTGTGTGTGTGTGTATGTGTGTGTGTGTGTGTGTGTTTCAATACTGAAGAGAGGCAGGGGGAAGGCAGGGCTGCATTTCTTTTAAAAAATTTTACCTGCTAGTGAGTAGAACCACTCACTTCTTACTCAGCTTTCCAGTAACGTGCAGCTTCCCATCCTTTAAAGGACAAGAGCCCTTCAGGAGACAGGAAAAATAAAAGGCCATCACCAGTCTCATCCCACCCAGCTCTCCCTCTTCCATTCTCCCCACACTCACTGGCCTTGGGTTCCTAGCCTCTGAGTTCTTTTGACCACAAAAGTCAGTTACTCTGCTTATCTCTACCACCTCTTTCTGACTGTGGATGACTGTATACTACACTCTGCATTATTCTGACATTCATAACACCATGACCTTTATATTTTAATGCCACTTTCCTTGTATTAAATACCTTACTTGGTCTCAGGAAAGATGAATAATATACTGGAAAGAATAAAGCTTTGAAGACGTCAGAACTGGGATTACCCCTGGGCCGTGGCATTTATTTGTTGTGTTATTTTGAGCAAGAGCAAACCTCTCTAACCCTGTTTCAGATGTTATTGCCTTACAAGGTTTTTGTGAGGCATTAACTTGTGTGACAATTGTATACACCTAGCATATAACACAACCAACAAATAGGAGCCATTTTTATCATTATTTGTATGCATTCCTGGCATATAGCCAGGGTTGGTCTTACTGTGAAGTGTACCCATCCATTTGCAGTGTGTCAAGAAAAAGGCAAAATTCTGAGGCTACAATGTGAAGTATACCAGGCAGCTGTCCTAAAGGGGTTCACAGATGTTGCAGAAAGGAAAGTATATATAAAAATTATTATGATACTAAGTAATCATACCATAGTAGAAAAGAAGACACAGTCCTTAGGAATACAGGGGATTAAGGAGACTCTATAACATGCAGTACACCAGAGAGGAATAAATTCTGTGAAGACAGAATTCCAAAAATGGAATTGTATGTATTGTTTTGCTGACTCTGAGCACAAGAATCTTGGTAGGAGAAGTCAAATCAGCATACTTACAAACAACGAACTCTAAAAGGTACACAGTAGTCTCCACACCTTTCAGGGTGGATTTGGTCAGGCTTTAGTAAAAATAAACAAACAAACAAACAAACAAACAAACCAGAAATCACTCTAGGTAGTTCACGCAGAAAGATGCTAATGCAGGAAACTGCGTACTTACAAAACCACTGGAAGAGTGGCAAAAAGAAGTCAGAGAAGGCCACTGCTGAGTTTCAGGAGTGCCGATAACTTTCAGGGACTTGAGAAATTACAGGAACTCCAAGAAGCTGCAGACAATGATCATGGCACCAAGATGGAGCTGAACAAGGAGTGTCTCTGGCTTATCACAAAATCTCAGCTCTGCCCAGCCGAGGCCTCTGCCTACTGCTACCTGGAGGAGCAATGTGTGACTTCCGCTCCGTTCAGTCCTCCAAATCTCACACCACTCCTGAAGTTCCACATCTCACACCACTCCTGTAGTCTCTAATCTCACATCACTCCTGTAGTCTCTAATCTCACACCACTCATGTAGTTCCTAACCTCACTCCACTCCTGTAGTTCCTAATCTCACTCCACTCGTGTAGTCTCTAATCTCACACCACTCCTGTAGTCGCTAATCTCACACCACTCCTGTAGTCTCTAATCTCACACCACTCCTGTAGTCCCTAATCTCACTCCACTCCTGTAGTTCCTAATATCACACCACTCCTGTAGTCCCTAATCTCACTCCACTCCTGTAGTTCCTAATATCACACCACTCGTGTAGTCCCTAATCTCACTCCACTCCTGTAGTCGCTAATCTCACTCCACTCGTGTAGTCTCTAATCTCACACCACTCCTGTAGTCGCTAATCTCACACCACTCCTGTAGTCTCTAATCTCACATCACTCCTGTAGTCCCTAATCTCACACCACTCCTGTAGTCCCTAATCTCACACCACTCCTGTAGTCTCTAATCTCACACCACTCCTCTAGTTCCTAATCTCACACCACTCCTGTAGTTCCTAATCTCACACCACTCCTGTAGTTCCTAATCTCACACCACTCCTGTAGTTCCTAATCTCACACCACTCCTGTAGTCTCTAATCTCACACCACTCCTCTAGTTCCTAATCTCACACCACTCCTGTAGTCTCTAATCTCACATCACTCCTCTAGTTCTTAATCTCACACCACTCCTGTAGTCTCTAATCTCACACCACTCCTGTAGTTCCTAATCTCACACCACTCCTGTAGTTGCTAATCTCATACCACTCCCGTAGTCTCTAATCTCACACCACTCCTGTAGTCCCTAATCTCACATCACTCCTGTAGTTCCTAATCTCACACCACTCCTGTAGTCTCTAATCTCACACCACTCCTGTAGTCTCTAATCTCACTCCACTCCTGTAGTCGCTAATCTCACACCACTCCTGTAGTCGCTAATCTCACACCACTCCTGTAGTCCCTAATCTCACACCACTCCTGTAGTTCCTAATCTCACACCACTCCTGTAGTCCCTAATCTCACACCACTCCCGTAGTCCCTAATCTCACACCACTCCTGTAGTCTCTAATCTCACACCACTCCTCTAGTTCCTAATCTCACACCACTCCTGTAGTCCCTAATCTCACACCACTCCTGTAGTCTCTAATCTCACACCACTACTCTAGTTCCTAATCTCACACCACTCCTGTAGTCCCTAATCTCACACCACTCCTGTAGTCTCTAATCTCACACCACTCCTGTAGTCCCTAATCTCACACCACTCCTGTAGTTCCTAATCTCACATCACTCTTGTAGTTCCTAATCTCACATCAGTCCTGTATTTCCTGATGCTTTGACATTTTGGGGATTTGCTGACTCAGGAAGGACTGCCCCTCTCAGGATTAGGTAAATCCTGGAGATAGCAAAGAAAACCCAATGGCTGCCCCTTTAATATGGAAACTAACCAGTCTGGAATCCATCCCCCCAATCACCTCTCACACTATCATCTGCCCTAATTGTCCCAGGGCCAGGCAACTAGGAGTAGCCCCTGTGTCCCCGGGGTCCCCTGAGATTACTTAAACTAGCCAATCGAACCTGCGTGCCATACCTCCCCTATTCCTTCCTATGAAGGCACAGTAAAGGCTCTTGCTTACTAGTACATTTCTCCCCACTCCAGTCTGCCTTCTAACTGACCTACTGCTTCCCTGCAGTCCCCTGTGGCACATCACAGCATGCACCTTTCTTCTGAGGTCTGTAAGTATGACAAACGACTTTTTCTTTTGTTTTAAATTGATTTTAGAGAGAGAGGAAAAGAGAGAGAGAGAAAGAAACATCGATGAGAGAGAGAAACATCCATCGCTGCCTTCTCACAAGGGATGATATTTAGTTGGACGGTGCAGATGTGAGTAGGGGTGTGAAGGGTACAGGAACACCGCATGTAAAGGTGCGGAAGCCTAACAGAACAATGAAAAAATAACTTTCTGCAATTAGAGCATGAAGTGCATGCTTGGACAAAAATGGGAGAGGAGGCCGGAATGGTATTTAGGGCCAGATCATATCGATATTTAAAATACAGCTCAAATTAGAGAGTTCCATAATATTTCCACTTTACAAAGGTAATTTATTGGCCTTGTAAAAAAAAAAAAAAGAATTCCCCTGAAAAAGGGGGGCTCCAGTCGTGAATATGGATTAAGAAAATAATGCAATTATGCAAATGGAACATGATGAGTACAAAATGAAGACACCAAGAGAGGAGCAGTAGGAAATAATTATTTGATACATGTACAAGAGAATAGAGGGACTTGGTAGTTATTTGAATGTGGGGGATAAAAGGCAAGAAGAAATCTAGAATATGAAGGTTTCTATCTTACCTTACTAGATGAAAGGTGAGGATATTGGCTATGGCTGATAAGGCTAGAAATACACCTGGAAGAGAAGGTTAGGGTAAGGGAGGGAAAAAAATTGAGTTTGGTTTTAGACAGTTGACCTCCAAGTGCTTTCAAGTCATCCATGGTAAGCGTGGATTCATAGAAGAGATCTGGGCTACCTATTCAGATGTAGGAGACACAAATATATAAGTGAGATGACCCCGCAGAGATTATAACATGAGAAATAGATCAAGAGGAACACCAACATCCAACAGGAAGAGGTGTCACTAAAGGGAGGAAGGAAGGATGGTCAGAGGGGAAAGAGAAGAACCAGAGTGGTGTCATGGAACTTAAGGAGAAGTTTTTAATGGTGGGAGTGGAGGCAAGGACTTCAATAGCGCCAGTCACTGAAGTTGGCCCATCAACACAGAGATGATGGCCTGAGAAGTGACCCAGCAAGAGTTGTGAAGAGTATTTACCTGGAGCATGCCCAGATCTGGATGAAAGTTTCCTGCTAACTCTTTATTCATCACTAGTTTCAAATAGGTGATAACAGCTGGAACTGTTAGCTTTCCTAGAAATAAAGGAGTTCTGAGGTCAGGCATTATTCAGCTAAAATAGATGGGCTTGCGGGGAGGGGAGAGGAGCCTCGAAGCTTTCCTAGAGCTCATAACATCGCGTCACCCCTCACTTTGTGGTGGCTATTCCAGTTTGAGATATAATGAGACAGTGAACATTTTTACTATGTTGGTGCTGCTCAGAATGATTGCTGTATGTTTATGGGGTTTTAGCCAAAAAGAACAATGTGTGGTCAGATTTTTTTTCCATGCTGGGCACATGTGCACGTTGATGTGTGCTTGGCAGAGGCATTCCTGATCTGCACAGCCTGTTGCAATTTGCCTCTATGTTCACAATAAGCCTGTGGGTTTTGTTCAAAAATAGCTATCTCATTCCTTGGAATTGCATTCCAAGACTGCTTCCCTGAGCTATATTTGTTCTCATCACCAAAGGTGATTCTTTTGTGCTTTATGGTTTTGAAAGCACTTTCACCTTCAATATATTTAATTCAAGCTTCAAAATAAACCTGTGAGATAGACGAGTCAGGTGTTAGTATTATTTATATTTTATGGATGAGAAAAACAATGCTCAAAGAAATCACATGACTTCCTAAGATTTGCACAGTTGATATTTGGAAACTTGATAATAGCTAATAGTTCTATTGTATGTCCCATATGCAGGCACTGTTTTATATTACAGTAGCCCTGCACACAAATCCAGACGCCAGTAGCTCGCTGTCACCCTCCAGTAGTTCTCCACCCACTGCCCTGCCCTCCTGTAGCTCCTCCTGTTCCCCTTCCCCCCACCCCACCCCCCATAGCTTGCTGCCCTGCCCCCTGCTGTAGCTCTCCACCACCAGCTTGTAGCTTGCTGCCCCACCCTCCTGCTGATCCGTGATCCCGTGGTTATACAGTCAGTTGTTATGGTCGTTGGTTGTTATACTTCAATGCATAACGACCATTTGCATATTACATCTTTATTATATAGGATTACAACTCAATCTTTACAACAATCCTGCAAAGGAGGGGGGAGGGTGCTATTACTACCCTTTATAGATTCAGAAACTTAGCAAAGAAAGGATAAATTATCTAAACTAATTAGTAGTAGAAGATGGATTCCAACTCTCCCTCTCCCTCTTTGATTTTTAGCACTTGCCCATTTCCATGGTGTAAATACTTATTCCAACCACAACTTATTTCAAGCTACCAATATGATGTCAACCAGCTTCCAAAATGTAATAATTGGTTCTACTTTTCTAAGTTTTTTTCTATAACACCCTTAAAACTCATAACAACAATCTTGTAAGGACTGTTATGTTTATTAGTCACAGTTTACACAATGAGAAAACTGACCAAGAGTCTAAGTTGCCCAAGATCAAACTGTTATCAAGCAACAGAGTCAGGATTTGGATGTGAGCACAGAGTTCCTGAGCCTCAGTTCTCATCTGCTACACTGTTCTGCCAGCTTCTCAAACATGGCCTCGCCTTCCAGCTTCATCCTCAATGTCTCCATAGAAAGAAAAAAAAAATCAATTGTTTTGGAAGTTCCCTGCCTGGTTGCTCAGCCTCCCATCTCTCCATGCTCTCTTACATACTACTGAGAAAATTTTCTCTGAAGGAAAGAGCTGATCATATCATTCCCCTGCTCAAATACCTCCAAACAGTTTGCTGCCACAGATAAGATAAAATACAAACTCCTCACCTCGGTACTCATGTCCCCTGTGCTCAATTCTAAATACCTTTTCTAGTTTTCATTACGGCTCTCCTGAAAGTTCTGCTGCTTCAGTGACACCACATTAATTGTGACTTCTCAAGCAGCCCATGTCCTTTCTAGCTCTGGGCACTGGCTAATCTCTCCATCTGTCCAAGTCCTACCATCTTTCATGGTTCTGTACAAATGCCACTTTCTCTCTGGGGCCTTCCCACGTGCCTCCAGTTGGAAAAAAAAATTCTTTTCTGATTCCCCATTGTCCCCATTACATTTGATTTGTAGTACCTCTGTTACAGCACTCAGGACAATCTGTTTTTTATTATAGTTACATTCTATAAAGTGGGAGACATGTCTGTCTCTCCTACTATAGAATGAGTCTTTTAAGGCAGGATCCAGGACAGTGTCTTGTTCATAGCAGAAGCTGAATGAATATTTGTGAACTTTATTGCTAGATTACACCAATCAAACTCTGAGCTTGGTGTAAACTGAGTATTTACTCTCCTTGTTTCCAGTTCCTGTTTATTCTCTGATGACAAGAGTCCAACCCCACCAGTCAACCAGAGAAACAACAGAACACCTTATACTATGGCCACAATGGTTGAACTTGTGAGAGAGCAATAGCTGACCAGAGGAAGTGCTGTACCAGATCCTGTCCTGGCCCTGCCCTCCACTCATCTGGGATGGAGATGATGTTTTCCACTGAAGTGCCCCCACCACTACCCTCCCTGGCCCCCCGCCCCCTGATGACAGACAAGGCCACCTCTAGGACTGCAAATCCATCCCAGAGGGTGTGGTCTTTCAATTCATGGATCTAGAGCACCAAACACCTCCTCTCCCCATCTTTTTTGCCTCTGCTGTTTTATTTCTAATGCCTTCAAAATGCAACAGAACCAACTGGCAACTCTTAAGGTGGCTGCTCAAATATCTCAGAGATATTGTGGGCTCAGTTTCAGATAACAGCAATAAAGCAAATAAGGCAACGTTTTTGGTTTCTTGGTGCATAGAAATGTTATGTTTACACTATACTGTAGTCTATTGGGTGCACAATAGTGTTTGGTTTAAAAAGAAAGTACATCTCTTAATTTAAAAATACTTTATTGCTAAAAACTGCTAATCATAATCTAAGTTGTCTTTTCGCTATGGAAGGTCTTGCCTCAATGTTGGTACTGCTGACTGATCAGGATGGTGGTTTCTGAAGGTTGGGTGACTATGGTAATTTCTTAAATGAAACCACAATGAAATTTGCCACCTCAATTGACTCTATTTCCCTGAATGACTTCCCTGTAGCATGTGCTGCTGTTTATAGCATCTTCCCCACCGCAGAACTTTTTTTAGAATTGCCGTCAATCCTCTCAAACACTGCATCTGCTTTACCAAGTTTATGTCATATTTTAAATCCTTTGTTGTCTTTCAACAATTTCCACAACATCTTCACCAGAAGTAGATTCCATCATAAGAAACCACATTCTTAGCTCATTCTTGAGAAGCAACTTCTCATTCATTCAATTCTGATTGAATCTGCAGCAATTCAGTCCTATCTTTAGGATCCACTTCTAGTTCTAGGTCTCTTGCTATTTCGCAAGACGTCTTGAACTCCTCAAGTCATTCATGAGGCTTGGGATCAACCTCTTCCAAACTCCTGTTAATGTTGACATTTTGATCTCTTTTCATGAAACACAAATGTTCTTCATGGCATTTAGAATTGTAACTCCTGTCCAGAAGGTTTAGATTTACTTTGCCCAGATCCATCAGAGAAGCCATTATCTGTGGCAGCTATGGCCTCAGAAAATCTATTTCTTAAATAACAAGACTTAAAAGTTTCTGCAGAATGGAAGTTGTTTTGGCAGGCATGAAAACATTAGTCTCACTGTACAGCTCCATCAGAGCTCTTGATGATCAGGTGCATTGTCAATGAGCAGTAATATTTTGAAGTGAGTATTTTTATGAAAAATAAGCCTAAACAGCAGGCTTAAAAAATTTGGTAAGCCATGTTAAAACAGATGTGCTGTCATCCAGGCTTTGTTGTTCTACTTATAGGACATAGGCTGAGTAGATTTAGCATAATTTTTAAGAGCCCTAGTATTTCAGAATGGTTAATGAGTACTGGCTTCCCTTAAAGTCATCAGCTGCATTTGCCCCTAACAAAAGAGATAACCTGTCCTTTGAAGTTTTCAAGTCAGGCCTTGACTTCTCTCTAGCTATAGAAGTCCTAGATGGCATCTTATTCCATTATAAGGCTGTTATGTCTATATTGAAAATCTACTGTTTTTAGGTAGCCACCTTTATTAACTATCTTAGCTAGACCTGGATAACTTGCTGTGTAGCTTTTAAATTAACACTTGCTACTTCACCTTGCACTTTTTATGTTATGAAGATGGGTTCTTTCTGTAAACCTCATGAACCAACTTTTTCTCACTTTAATTTTCCCCCCACAGCTTCCTCACCTCTCTCGGCCTTCCAAGAACTAAAGAGAGTCGGGGCTTTGTTCTCTGGACTAGGCTTTCACTTAAGGAAATGTGGCCGGTTTGATCCTCTATCCAAACCACTAAGACTTTCTCTGTATCAGCAATAAGGCTGTTTTGATTTCTTGTTACTTGTGTGGTCACTAAAGTAGCACTTCTTAATTTCCGTCAAGAACTTTTCCTTTGCATTCACAACTTGGCTGTTTGGCAAGAGGCCTACCTTTCAACCGATCTTGGCTTTTGATATGCCTTCCTGACTAAGCTTAATCATTTCTAGCTATTGATTTAAAGTAAGACATGAAATTCTTCCTTTCATTTGAGCACTTGGTGGCCATTGTAGAGTTATTACGTGGCCTACTTTTAATATAGTTGTGTCTTAGGAAATAGCGAGGCCAGAGGACCAGGTGAGAGATGGTAGAACAGCTGGTCAGTGGAGCGGCCAGAACACACACATTTATTAAGTTTGTCATACATCTGGGAGCACCCCCAAACAATTAGAATAATAGCATCAAAGTTCACTGATCACAGAGCACCACAACAAATATAATAATGATCTAAAAACTTGAAATACCGAATGAATTACCAGGTTGTGACAAAGAGACACAAAGAGAGGAAATGCTGTTGGAAAAATGGTAGTGATAGACTTGTTTGTCAACCAGTTGCCACAAACCTTTATTTTTTTGTGTGAAGCGCAATAAAGAGAAGAGTATTAAAACAAGGGATGCCCGTATCTGAAAAATCTATACCAGTGGTCGGCAAACTGTGGCTCATGAGCTGTGTTTTGCCGCTCTGTTGACTAATGAGTTTGCTGACCACTGGTCTATACTACCTATCCCCACTGCAAGATGAATAGAGTTGACTTAGTGCCTTCCAGGACTCTCCTATGTGCTCAAGGTGAGTTTCTAATACTCTCTAGAGCAGTGGTTCTCAACCTTTCTAATGCCGAGACTCTTTAATACAGTTCCTCATGTTGTGGTGATCCCCAACCATAAAATTATTTTCGTTGCTACTTCATAACTGTAATTTTGCTACTGTTATGAATCGTAATGTAAATATCTGTGTTTTCCGACGGTCTAGGCCAACCCTGCTAGTGGTTCTATACCTGTGGGTCGCTGGTTGAGAACCACTGCTCTAGATAGAGCAGAAAAATGAAAACAGCACCCCTACTCCCATGTACACCAACCCAAAAACCTGCATTAACACAAGGCAGGTCATCTCATTGGTGACTAGGTAAGTTTTTGTGGTAGGGGCTATCCTGTGCATTCTAGAATATTTACCAGCATTCTTGACCTCTATCCACTAGGCACCAGTAACAACCCCTCCCCGCTCAGTTGTGACATCCAAAAATGTCCCCTCATATTGCCAATGCCTGTGAGAGGCACAAACTCTCCCAGGTGAGAACCGCTGGTGTGGGGCTCCCCTGGCACAAACTGCCACCTAAGTGACCCTTGTTGGGCTACGACTCCGTTGGCCTCCACTCCAGCCCTCCAGTGAAGTGGCCCGTGACCAGCTGCGTGCTGTCTCCGGGGTTCGTGTTCACAGCCTTCGGCATGTGTTCCTGGGTGGCTGCCTCCAAGATGGGTGGCAGGGTGGGTATCATCTGCGACATTGGTGGTGACTCCCAGACAGAACAGAAGGTGAGAGGGGCCTCTTTCCAGGAGGTGTTTTGTGCTGTTCCTTTGAGAACTCTGCCTGTGAGTCTGGCACTATGAACCAGGACCCCGGGGGGGGGGGGGGGGCCGGGGGATGGGAAAATAGGTCAGCCTAAAGGCTCTTGTTCTAATTAGCTTGCATTTCTTTGTAGAGAATGGTTTTTGAAGGATCTCATTTTATGGGATCGTGCCTAAATTCAAGCTACATAAGATATCCTCCTCAGCTGCAAAACACCTCAAAGGGTCAATAATTTGGAGGGAGGGAGAAGATACATATATACCTATAGGATATATATATATATATATATATATAGTCAATTTTTCATCATCTTTCAACACACACCGTTTTCTACCCCGATTTTTCTTTCTCTTTCTGAGAGGCCTGGAGCATGGATTTCTAAATAAAGATAAAATATCTTGTTGATGAACATTTAGAAATTGTCCGCAGACCCTCCAACAACTTGCT
This sequence comes from Antrozous pallidus, assembly GCA_027563665.1. Taxonomy (NCBI): domain Eukaryota; kingdom Metazoa; phylum Chordata; class Mammalia; order Chiroptera; family Vespertilionidae; genus Antrozous; species Antrozous pallidus. The sequence continues at coordinate 9,950,487 of CM050510.1, forward strand.
TTTCCTGTAAAATGCAGCGGGACACATTGCTATTATATCCGCGTTCGGAATGTTTCTTTGTGAAGCTTTTTCCTTGGTGTTAAATGGCCTCAAGTACCATATGCTTCTTAATAAAAAGCCATGTAAAAACCTACATTAATAAACTGAACTCAAAGAAAAGCTGCCCAAGACGGCTCTAACCAGCTCTTTTTATGAGCTTGCCAACAATTTCAAGATTGTTTTAATAAAAGAAATTTATGTTTCTGCCTTTGCGAACCACAGCACGCCCGTTTCCTCCGTGTGCCCCCTCCCCGCCCCCGGGCCCGGCCAGCTCTCCAGGGCCCCGCGGACAGGCTCACTCGGACCCTGGCAAGCAGCTCCCCGGGAGAGCTCAGCTGGTGGGAGCCCCTGCCTGCACACGCACGTGGCCAAGCAGCCACCGCCACGTCCACGCCTTCCACCCCCAGGGGCCACGCGGCCCCCTCCAGAGCCACTCTGCTCCCTCCGGGGCGGTCACTGCTGCAGCGGGAGCGGGGGCGGGGGAGCCGCACGGACACTTCCTCGGAGCCCAGCCTGAGGAACCCGGAGCTGTTTCTAGCTGTGTCGGAGGGGAAGAAATGTGGCTCCCACACCAAGACCGGACCGCGTCGTCATGCAATATTGCGATCGCTTATTTATTCGCTGGCCTCAGCTAAGGGGTGGTAAATTCCTTGAAAGTGAGATGACATTTTGTTAGTCAAATGTAATGCCGAGCATGCGCCTGGTTTATCTGTGGGCCTTCAATCTGTACACAATGGAAGGTGACTGCATTTAAATTTCAGCTTGGCCACACGCTGGCTATCCCTCACATAATATTTGTTGACTAAATGAATGAAAAGAATATGTTTAGTGAGTGCTATGTGTGACTGTTAACATCATGCATTAAAGAAGTCACTCCATAAGTTATGTCCCCTTTATTTTTATTACATTTTAATTATATTTACTACTATCATCAATACTAGCTATGAACCTCAGCTTTCCCCTGCCCTTAAAGCAGGCATTTCATAACGCCTGCTTCCTTACTAGGTTATTGTGCGAATTGAGAGACCTTAAAAAGGCCAGGCCAGTGTTGCTCGGTGGTTAAGCATCGGCCCATGAACAAAGAGATCATGGTTCGATTCCCAGTCAGGGTTCATGCCAGAGTTGCAGCCTTGATCCCCAGTAGGGGGCATGCAGGAGACACCTAATTGGTGATTCATTCTCTCTCTCTCTCTCTCTCTCTCTCTCTCTCTCTCTCATCCTCTCTCTGAAATTAATAAAATTATATCTTAAGGGAAAAAAAGGTCATAGAAGTTGCTTTAAAATGGCTGATTCTTCTCCTTTCTCAGCACAAGTCATTACGACCGACGGGGACGGAAAACTCCCCCACAGATGACACAGCACTGCCTCTCCTGCAGAGGGAGGCTGTGCATTCCTTGCAGCCTCCCCTCCCCCTCCTCAGAGCACATAGAAGGTGGCGCCCTGGCTGGGAGGAAATGCCAGGCAAATCTGTGGCTGGTGTCCATTGATTCATATTTGTTTGTACTTTTCTATTTTTCCTCTCTCTCCATACACACACACACACACACACACACACACACACACACACACACACACACTAGGAGCCCAGTGCACGAAATTCATGCACTGAGGGTGGGTGATCCCTCAGCCCAACCTGCCCCCTCACACATACTGGGAGCCCTCAGGGGATGTCCTACTGACCACTCACACCCAGCTTGCCCAAGGCCTAAAGCCTTGGCCAGAGGCTTTAGGCCTTGGGCACCCAGCCATCCCTCTGCAATGGGACTGCTGGCTGGCTCTGTCCCAGCCATGCCCCCCCACACCATCCCCCTGCTTGGGCCTTCACCCCAGCCAGTTCGCATCTGGCTAGCATGGGCCTTGGCCCTGCCCCCCATGACCCAGGCTGCCCCGGCCCTGCCCCACCCTGGCCTGTGCTGCCTTGGCCCTGCCCCCACGGATCCACCCCCATGGCCCCGCCCTCCGTGGCCTGGGCAGCATGCTGGCTGGCTGGCTCCATCCCAGCTCCTGATTGGCTGGTGGGTGTGGCTGGTGGGCATGGCTGGTGGGTGTAGCAAAGGTACAATTTGCATATTACTCTTTTATTAGATAGGATAATTTTTTTTTATGAATGCCAGCTTGTCTCCACAGAACTAATGGGAATAAGAAAGCACTGTTAGATAACTGTGGCTCTGTAAAGACTGCAAAGCATTGCTCACGACAGTATTATAGTGGTATCCGTGAGGGGGAGCTTCCCTTGGGGTGGGGTGAAAATTTAAAATGGTTGGGCATGGCATCTTTCCCCATCCAGAGTTCTTTTCTTGGGGCTTTGTCTTTGTTTTATCTGAAGAATTTGTATTTTAGGTATTTTTCAATATTTTCATCTCATAGATTGTCATGAAGAGAACAAAAAGATGTCTTCTTGGGCACCACAGAGAGGGGCAGGACAATGGAGAGCAGCCACACAGATAAAATTCTGGGCCCTCACAAGAAAGAGCACTCCAGCAATTAGAATATAACAAAAGGGTGTATCTGGCTAGAACCATCCCTGGAAATGTCCACGCAGAGATTTGAATAACCTATCAGAGTTGCTATAAAATAAAGTCTTTCTTTGAATAGGGAATTCAACATGATCACATGTAACAAAATGAAGGTTCTTTACCCCCACTCCCTCCCCAAGATGAATTTAAACCCGTTCTTATCTCTGACCTCACACATCCACTCAAGCAGGATGGACCTACTTTCTTCTATGATGAGGCTTAATAAGCCCAATATTAAGTTGGTTCCTATCTTGGCTGATAACATCTGGTGAAAATGGAAGATGCCTTTCAATCAAGCGTCCTTTGTGGCTGAGGTCTTACAGTTGTTCTAGCCCCTCGTTTGTCTAGCTAAGTTTACTTTTTTTTTTCTTAAATCATCAGACTAGTTTCCCCCCTCTCTGGCTTTCATCCACATGAAAAGGTCGTGACCTTTGACTTCTCTTGGCTGTTGGTTGCTGCACATGCCCTCAATTTTGCTGGTCTGCTTGGTGTCTGTGTTTCTGCTTTGCCTTGATCTTTATATTTGCACCCTATTCCGAACTACCTGCAAATTTGCGATGATGCTTAAGGGATTGAATTATGGATCAGCATGGGTTCAAATTCTGATTCTTGCTAACTGGCACACCTTGGACAAGTTACTTTAGTCTTCTAAACTTTGTTTTCTGAGCTATTTAATGGAAATAATTATAGTACCTGTATGACAGGTGAGGGGTAGTTAGCACATACTCTGTACCCAATAAATGTTACTACAATTATTATTTCACAAAGACTGATTCACCCTATACTCTCAGGTTCCAACTTCCCAATCAATGTTCTAAAATCAACAACCACTATCCCATTACAAAACAAAATCTTAATTTAGGCTTTCCTTTCTTAATAGCAGAGACATGCCCCTCTTAAGTAGGCTAAAAACATATTTCCATAATATTTTATCTATTACATTTTATTATAAAATGGACACCCAATTTTCCCCCAAAATCACTCTGGACTCTGAATATAATGAAGTTGAACTTCAGGTCAAAAAATCTTTAAAATAAAAAATAACTTACCAGTGTGATATTATCCATATTCAAAACAGTGTCACACTCACACACTGTTTACAATTACAACAGGAACAAGACAAATATAAGAAACATGGAACTCCCAAATTCTATCCATCTGTGATGCGCAATCCTTTAAAAAATGTGGGACTAAATTTATGAATTTGTGAGTTTGTAAATCTATTCAGCAAAGTAGGATCATTTGCCAGTGTAACAAAATCACTACTCACTACTATATTTAGCATTATTATTCCATCTCAGGACAGCCAACTTAAAGAGAACCAGCTATCATACAGGTTCAGTAAAGAGGGCTGTGGAAATGGTTTGTTGTTGTTGTTTCATTTTTATCAAATTTATTGAGGTGACATTAGAAATATTTTTGATGGAAACAGGCATAGTGCATTCTTGGTAGCTATTGGCTGCCTCCTGAATATGTCCATCAAACTAAATTCTACCCCAAACAAAAATTCAAATAGAGCTGAACCCAAATGTTAATGCTTCCCTAAACCATGAAGTGAGCCAACTTTCCCTGGGGGAAAAGAAAAAAAACACTACTAAAGCAGTTTGATTTGAAGCCAAAACTATATGTTTTATGAAACTATTGACCTGGAACAAAATCAGATCAAAATATACCATGAAGTGAATTTAAACTAAACAAATAAATTTTTATTTCTTTCAAATTGAATTGCTGGCTACAAATAATGTTTACTTTAGTGCATATGATATTTATTTCAAAACATATATCTTTTATCTTGGGCTATTCCCTCCCCCCCCCCCGCCCCCCCCCCCCCGGTCATTTTCTCCTTTATACAAAGGGGATGATGATTGCAACCTACTTCACTAGAGTTAATGTGAGGATTAAATGAAATCATAAGCAAGCGCTTCCATCATCATCATCATCATCATCTTTTCATATTGTCTAGCACACAAGGGGTCAACTTTACATTTTTAAGTCCTCCAATATGGTCACTGGCCACCAGAGGGCAGCAAAAAGGTAGAAACCCCTGTTGGAACTAACAGTGGAACTAGCCTTACAAAATCAAGCACTGAGGGCTTACTATGTGCCAAATCTTGCATATATTAACAAATTTAATCCTTAAAACAATGCCACAGGTGTTTGTTTTTTATTAGTCCCAAGGATATGAGGAAACTGAGCAAAAAGAGGTGAAGAAATTTGTCCAAGGTCACCCAATAGCAGATGACAGAGCTATAATCTAAAGCCGGGCATCCTGGCTATAAAACCCCCATTATTCATGTATCACTAGATACTGGCATATAATATTCATTTTGGAGGATGCTAACCTTGGAGAGGTTCAGGTCCTGGCCTTGTTCGTAGGCACAGAAGGCTCTGCAACCCAGGATGACCTTATAAAGGACCCAGAGTCGAGAGAATCAAAACCTGAGCCAGAGAATACGATGTGGTCAACAGTAGTGCCAGAGACAAATTCAGGGCACATGCATCAACCAAGTGAACAGGAGAACAGTCATCAAGGGGGAACGGAAGATGGGATTCAGGCATACATGTAGGGAAACCATCGGGACAATTGCCTTTGACAAAAACATTCTTCTCATGGTGGCTGGGTCCAACTGGCTCATCCTTCTGAAGCTTTGGTGTATCTTAAAGCGCCAATTTTAACAAGACAATGGGAAGTTGACTGTTCCATTTTCATAGCGATTTCTATCTCAAGGGCTTTTTATTTAGTTTTAATTTTCAAAATAAAAACAAAACACAAACGATCATCCTGCTCATTACAGCCAAGCCTCTCAAAGCAACAGTCCATGCCAACTTCCCAAGTTCTTCGCCCACACTCCCCGCAACCCACTGCAGTCAGACTCCTGTGTGCATCACTTCACCGAGACCAACTTCACCAGGTCTCCAGCCAAACACCAAACCCAACAGCTACTTGTCATCTTCCCAGATGTGCCTGCCGCTTTCAGCATTGCTGGCCACTCTTTCCCATATGAAACTCTCCAGTTCTCGATTTGAAATACCGTGTTTGACCATCCTCTCTCCTGGATCTACCACTGCTTCTCTGAACACCACTTCGTAGTCTGCTCAGTGGTTACTCTTCCCCACCATCTCTTGTCGAAAACAATATAATATAATTCATGCCTTTCCCTGTCCGTCCTACCTCCTCCATTCTGGACACTCCAATTTCATCCTCAACATGGCTGCAGAGAGCGCTTCCCAAAACACTAAAATAGCACTCCGATCATGATTCTCCCTTGCTTCAAATCCTTCAGTGGCCCCTGGTTGCCCATCATGAGTTTAGCATGGCATTCAAGAGTCCTCTTCCTCCTATTCCATGTCGTTCCAACAATGCCTTTACACATGGCCTTTGACTACTCACAGCTCCTCAGAAGTCATTCAGATTCCCAAATTTATCAAGCCTCTTTTTCTTTGTATCCTTCAAAATGAAGCTCAACCATCCCCTGCCTCTTCACCAGGATTCCCTGGAATCCTGCCTCCTGGGCAGAGGGGCTGGCTTTCCTGGGAGCATCTCAGTGCCCATGGGCCACTGGGTGATTGTGGCTCATTCACAGACATGGATCTGCTGCACCAGACTCTGCTCTCCTTGTGGCATGTAGCTTGGCATCCCTAGCACCTACCACAAAGAGGCATTCGGTATGTATCTAAGTCACTAATGCATTCTCTTAAGAGAAAAATGGATGGAAATGGTGGGACTGAGATGCAATGACCGGTGTGCTTGTGCTCACACAAGGACAGGTGATTTGGAACCGAAATCTTGGTTTTTTACTATAGCTCATTAATTCTTAAAGAGCTGGAAGGAAAAGGCACAATGAAAGCTGCAAATGATGGACTGAAAGTCCTCGTATTGATTTTACGTCTTTAATGATGAGGAGGCGATGAGAATGTTAATGAGAATCAGCAATGTCATGCTGAACAGTGGGCCCAGTCCAAGCAGGGTTGCCCGCCTCGGTAGCAGCAGGGGGCGATTGGTTTTCGTCTCCATGTAACATACAGTGGGACAAACCCTGACAGTTCAACATGGAGCATAAAATGCACTCTCAGGGTAACAGGAGACTAAGCGTATTTGACTAGATCCATGTGGACCAGATTTTTTGTTTGCTTGTCTCTCCAAAAGGAATAGAATCTGTTCACCTTGTCTCACTCCTGCCCCCTAATTTAGAAGTAATTTAATAGTCTGAGAAAAATGTGTATGCACACCTTCCTCATTTGCCTCGTAAAACTTCAGAGGAACATCACCATTGCTTTAATCTGTGGCCCGACCAGAAGACGAGGCCACAGCCAGGAGAGGTCGAGACTGCGAAGAGGTGCCCTCGAGGTGGCCATTCACCCTAATGCTGTGTGTTGTCTTTAAGGGCTGTGAGAAGGTAAGGAGTATGAGCTCCCCGTTCTTCTCCAGCTGTTCCCTGACCAGGAGCGGGGAGGAGAACAGAGCAGGGAGAGCTTTTTCCTATATTCTATTTCTGTAAATCACCAGCGTGGGTTATTTCACTCCTTCCCACTGGACTCGCCTCCAGTTCCCAGTGTAGCATGGTGATTACACACATGGCCTTTGCATTCACCATTCTGGGTACAAGTCCTAGCTCTTCAAGTTATTAGCCGTGTGAATTTCAGACAAGTTACTTAATCCCCTGGGTTCTCAGCACTCTCCGTTGTAACATGGGGATAATAATAACTTCCTCAGAGAGTTGCTCTAATGAGAAAATGCCTATAAAATGCTTGGCATCAAGCCTGAATCAGCACTTTGCAAATGTGAGTTGTTATGACTTTGAGTTTAAATTCTTAGAAATTGGATTGGCTTTCATGAAGCTCCAGATTGATCCAAGCTCGGTATTCCTTCACAGCTGGCCTAAAAACACTTGGGAACCTTAGGACGACGGCCATGACAGTAACAGCAGAACACCATGTCAGCTGACAGGAATGAGCAGGTCAGCTCCCTATGGCTAAAGGTAACGCTCTTGCAATCACAAGCAGTTTTTGCTACTGTCAGCATCACTGAATCAACTGATCTGGAAGAGAAAGCTGGGTCACTCTGAGTTTGTTCATATACAAGCCAATCTCCCAATGAAATTCCAAATGCCACCTCTTCTGAGTGACGAGGTTACAAAGGAGTTGACAGGCCAGGTCACTGAGCCTGAAAACCTGCATCCAACTGTGTCTTGCATGATGAGTATCAGATCAAAGTAAAAAGAACTCATGAGAGAATTGAGCCAACTTTAAATATGCAAGGCTGAACATAATTTGATTTTCACATTTTAGAGTAAGTTCTCAGGACTGACCAGTGAAAAAATTTTGTTATTAATTTCCTTCTCCAAAGGGACATATGTAAATCATATATACATACATACATACACACACACACACACACACACACACACACACACACACACACACTAGAGGCCCAGTGCGCAAAATTCGTGCACAGGGTGGGGGTGGGGGTGGGGGGTATCCTTCAGCCCAGCCTGTACCCTCTCCAATCTGGGACCCCTCAAGGGATGTCTGACTACCCATTTAGGCCTGATCCTACCAGTCAGACATCCTTCTCACAATCCAGGACTGCTAGCTCCAAACTGCTTGCCTGCCTGCCTCCCTGATTGCCCCAAACCGCTTCTGCCTGCCAGCCTGATCACCCCCTAACCACTACCCTACCAGCCTAATTGATGTCTAATTGCTTCCCTGCCAGCCTGTTTGCCCCCAACTTCCCTTCTCTGCTGGCCTGGTCACACCAACTGCTCTCCCCTGCAGGCTTGATCGCCCCCAATTGCCCTCCCCTGCTGGCCTGATAGCCCACAACTGCCCTCCCTTGCAGACCTGGTCCCTCCCACTGTCCTTCCCTGCTGGCCATCTTGTAGTGGCCATTTTGTGTCCACATGGGGGCAGGATCTTTGACCACATGGGGGCAGCCCTCTTGTGTGTTGGAGTGATGGTCAATCTGCATATTACTCATTAGATAGGATAGAGGCCTGGTGCATGGGTGGGGACCAGCTGATTTTCCCTGAATGGTGTCCTGGATCAGGATGGGGGTTCCCTTGGGATGTGGGGCAGCCTGGGTGAGAGGCCTATGGTGGTTTGCAGGTTGGCCACACACCCCAGCAACCCAAGTGGAAGCCCTGGGATCTGAGATTAATTTATGTTCTACAACTGAAACTATGTAGCTTGGAGTGGAGCCAAGTCTTCTGCTCGCTCCATGGTGGCAGCCATTTATGTTTGAAACTTTGTAGTCTAGAGTGGAGGCCTAGGCTAGAGCTGCAGAAGTTTGGCTTCCTCCATCGCCCTGGCAACTCTAGCCTCTTCTCTCTCCAGTTTCGTGGCTGCTGCCATTCCTGTTAGGATTATGTATCTTCTATAATTGAAACTTTGTAGCATTGAGTGGAGGCCTAGGCCGGCAATGGCAGGGGGAAAGCTTGACTTCCTCCGCTGCCGGGGAAACCCAAGTTTCCCTCCTGCTCTCAGTTGTGGTAGCCATCTTGGTTGGGGTTTATTTGCATAATTTGCTCCTGATTGGCTGGTGGGTGTGGCTGTGGGCATGGCTTGATCGGAAGTACAGTCAATTTGCATATTACTCTTTTATTAGATAGGAGATCTATACTAATAAAAGAGTAATATGCTAATTATGCTGGGAGACCTTCTGGGAGAACTTCTAGAGATCCTTTCAGACACAACCATGGTGGCAGGGCTGAGGCAGAGGCAGTTAGGGGCAATCAGGCCAGAAGGGGAGGGCAGTTGGGGGGATCAGGCCAGCAGGAGGGGGAAGTTGGAGATGAGCAGGCCAGTGTGGGGGGCAGTTGTGGTTGATCAGGCCAACAGGGGAGGGCAGTTGGGGGTGAGCAGGTCAGCGGAGGGGCAGTTGGGGGAAATCAGGCTGTTGGGGGGCAGTTTGAGGGAAAGCAGGCCAGTGGGGGGTACTTGGGGGTTATCAGGCTGGAAGGGAGGTGCAGTCAGGGACTATCAGGCACGCAGGCAGGTGAACAGTTAGGAGCCAGTGGTCCCAGATTGCAAGAGGATGTCCCAGATTGGAGACGGTGCAGGCTGTGCACAGATTTTGTGCACTGGGCCACTAGCATGTATATAATTAACTGTGGTCAGTGCACTCCCGAGCCTCTCCTGCAGACACATCCCCTGCGTGCCCCTCCCCCACAGGACCAGGAGCAGGATCCAACCAGATCAGGACTGACTGGGCTCAAGCCTATGGCCACTTCTCAGCTAGTATCGCCCTAGGACGGGCCACAGTGGAGCAGCAGCAAGCCTCCCGAGCAGCAGGGACAGCTGGGCCAGGATGAGCGGGAGTCGCTTTACACACTGCTACATCCCTCTGGGGATGTTGGACTTCCGACTTCAGCCCGATCCCCACTGGCCACCCGAGGGACCCCATTAGTGCACCATGCACTGGGCCTCTAGGAGAATAAATAAAGTGGCTGTTTCTACAGGCATTCTCCCAAGCATAATCTCCTTCTGTAGATATTATGTAGACTGGTCAACAGAAGACACTAATAGAGAAGAGGATGGTAGAGAAGGTAATGAAAGAGCCTTGGGGAGCTTCCCAAATTTCACAACTGCAGCTCTTTTAAACTAATGACTCAGGGGAGGTTCTGGAAACCACTACAGGGACACTTTTACCAGCACACATCACCCCAAATGAAATGAGGAATGGATTTCAGCAGAAAAAAACAATAACAAACCTAAGCCAAGCCTCAATACCAGTGTGACATACACAAATGTCAGAGAAGCAGAGCCACAGGCTGTACATATATTCACATATACACATACATATACATGTGTACACACACAGGTACAGACTGTAGTTCTGCTTCGCTGAGTGGATTTTTCATGTGTGTGTTTGTGAAGGAAAGACGGAAGTATTGTGAGAGGAGAATCCATAAGCATGAGCTAGTGTCCAAAAGATAGACTGAAACCTGTGTCAGTTCTTATTGCCTCTGACTTTGGTAGTATGGATATCTGGGGCCCTCTATCATGGAACTGTACACATGTACCTGGCCCAGGAGTTGCAGAATCTAGGGAAAGATAACGCAGTTGCAGCTCTAGCCACTACCTCCCACCAATGAGGTGAGTCAGCAGCAACATGGTGACCTACAGAGTGGCTGCTACCCACCAAACCTCCCACATCCTCTTGTGGCCTGCCCTTACTGGAAACATCTAGGAAGACAAACTCTGGGAAATGTAATTCAGCCTAGCCAGGTTGATACCTAATGAAGCCACCACAGATAGATATTAGACCTCCACGTCCCTGATTTCTGTGTAACTCCTCATTGGAGAATGCCTGTTCTGGTCTAGAATGGCTTAAAAGCCCAAGGGACTCTTTACTTACCTCCTTATATAATTCATAAACTAAAAAGAATTATTGTACTTTCAAAAGTAATTTGGACAAAATATCACATGATCTCACTTATATGTGGAATCTAATGAATGAAATAGAACCAGGGGCATGGAAACATGGAACAGACTGACAAAGTTCAGAGGGAAGGGGGTGAAGGGGAGGGGTCAGAAGAGATTAACCAAAGAACTTATCTATATATATAAAAGACTAAGTGCCCATCCATCCGACTGGTAGCTATGACCCCATTGATCACCAGGGGGCAGACACTCAATGCAGGAGCTGCCATTGATGCTCACTAGTTATTTAAAAATAAACAGCACCATAGACCTGGCGTCAACAAACCAACACTCAGCTTCCTCCAAGTGGGACACAGGCCCCACCACCACCCCAGAGTGACAACGCACCAAATCACAGCCAACGCTGCCAAGATCCCATGGTGCAAAATGCGGCCTACAGTCCAGCCCAGAAACAGTGGCTGTGGGCACCCAGTAATGACATCACATAGCAACGCCTGGCCTCCTCTTCCTAGCGACTAGCATCCTTGGGAGTTTCTTCAGCCCAGGAACCCTACTTGCTTTATAGCCAGGTGCAAACATTTTACAGTTTAACCAAATGCTTGTGAAGGGTTTCCTGTTCCTCATCTCATTAGATCCTCACAGAAGTTGTGGGGTAGGTAGATAGGAGACATGGTAGAATCCTATTTTCTTTTCATTAGCAAGACATGAATAGCGATATTAAAATATTTCTTCTAATTTATTTCCTTTCAATGTGCACGAGCCCGTGCACTAGGACACTAGGATGCATTAGGCATTATCCATGGACACAGACAAGAGGGTGGTAAAGGCCTGGGGTGGGGCAAGAACAGGGTGGAGGCAGGCAATGGGGAAAAGGGGGAAGATATCTGTAATACTCTCACAAATAAAGATTTTTAGAGAAGTAATTTGAATATTTAGAAGTCTCTGTTAAATTCTAAGGCCTAAGACCGCCTGTTTTAAAGGTTGTAGAAGTTGATTATGTCAAGAAGACCCCCTTCTGTCCTATACATCTACACTACCATACACACACACACAAATCTCTAGTCCATAAACATCATTTCAAAAGTTCAAGTTCCATATATTTTTAATATTCAGTCAATGTCAGATTGGGGCAGGAATGTGCATTGAGAGTGCTTGTCCTTATTGTCCACTCTGAGCACCGCTGGCCTTGAGATGGAGAGATCGCTTTGCCTGACACCCAGTCATCTGGAAATCATCAAACCTGAGCTGCTCTTTAAAGTTCACATGTGTCTCTTACTTTTACAATAACCACAGCGTGCTGGGATGGTAGAGGTGAACATTACCATTTTAACTAACACTTTAAAATAGGGGGAAAAATGTAGGGAGCAATCACATGGCAATATTAAATATTTTTCATTATATTTTCTAATAACTCTCAAGCACTGGTAACCATAAAAGCCTTCATAATGTGTTTATTGAGACCAGTAATCAGTACAGGCTGGAATTTTCAATATCACATGGGCAGGTTTTCTATGGAAGTGGCACAGGGAACTCTGCCCCTTGCTGGAATATAGACGCGACTCCCTCTTTAGGGCACTGAGGTAGTAAAATACAAGAGAACTTCCTAATGGAAATGAGACTATTCTCATTAAATTAAATGAGACCATTTAATGTGGGTGAAAGTGATTCAAAATTCACACACCTCCTGCAAGTATGTTCTTGATTTGCTTTTTAAAGGGGTAAAATGGGTTTAGTAAATATTGCCAGGTATAATAAATCATAAAACATTTAACACCGATTTGTCAAATGTAGTTTACATGAACTAGCACTTAGAGTTATTTATGCCAGACCGAATGAAATGGTTGCTATGTTAGTAGGGTTTTCAGCCAGTTAGGAAACACGCAGTGAGCCAAACATTGTGCTGGGTGGTATGTTGGCTATAGAAAATTACATGATACTACACTATACCCAGAATGCTTACAGTGTAGCTGGGGCACTTCATCAATAATATGAGGCTGGCTATAAGAAGGGCCTGTCCAAAGCATTTCACTCTCAGTCAAATCAACCAATTAAAGCCACCCTTTCTTATTTGATTTCATCTATCACTCCCACCTGGCCACCATCAAAAAAAAAGTCCCAGTCTGCTACAACAGAATACCTGACCCTCACATTCCAAACTTACTTCATATTATCTTGCACTCTGCTCATAAAACTTTCAGGTGTTCAGTGCTTGAGCTCTTGGGTGGATTGCTTCACAATCTCTTCTAAGACTAGCTCTTGGTTCCACAACTCAAATATGACTGCTATTTTACTGCTTACTAGTACTGCTTAGATGTGTATATCTTAAGCCACACTGGGTAATATCCTGAAAATAATGATGGAAAACTTCCTTAACTTGGTGAAGAAAAAACATACCATAGTATTATAATAGACCATAATCTATACTAATAAAAAGGCAATGTGCTAATTAGACCAGATAGACCAGATGTCTTCTGGAGACAAAGCTGTGGCAGCTACAAGGGGCGAGATCAGGCAGCCACAAAGGCTGCGAGGGCTGAGGGGAGGCTGCCACGGCAGCCAGCAGTGGCAGCAGCAGGGGGTGATGGGGGCGGTGCCTTCCCCTGATTGGCCCAGTCACCTCCCAGGGTGTTGGGGGGGCAGGCCTAAGCCATCAGTAGGACATCCCCTGAGGGCTCCTGGACCGGGGAGGGGACAGGCCGGGCTGAGGAACCCCCACCCATTGCATGAATTTCCATGCACCAGGTCTCTAGTATTATTGGGATGGTGACTTCTTAAGTTATAGAAATGTCCACTCACTATGTTGTACACCTGAAACTAATATATAACTGACAATACATAAATATTTAAAATTAATAATAAAAATTTGCATAAGAACAGACTAAAATAGTGTTCAGAGAAAATGTATTCCACAATACATATATCAACAAGAGTTTTTTATAATTTATCCTATTTTTTATAGTACTAAGCAACAGCATTTTTAAAAATATATTTTATTGATTTTTTTACAAAGAGGAAGGGAGAGGGATAGAAAGTCAGAAACATCGATGAGAGAGAAACATCGATCAGCTGCCTCTTGCACACCCACAACTGGAGATGTGCCCACAGCCAAGATACATGCCCTTGACCGGAATTGAACCTGGGACCTTTCAGTCCACAGGCTGATGCTCTATCCACTGAGCCAAAATGGTTTCAGCTCAACTTTAAAAATTGGTTCAGTATCCAATTAAAAGCATGAAATTTTTTAAATTAAAGCATAAGTTAATTGAAAAACAAATTTTAAAACACACACAAATTCAAAGGCTGAATCTCTGAGAAAACTAATAAAATAAATGAATAGTTTAATAAACTAATCAAGGAAAGTAAAAGGAAAAATCATAAATATATAAGATGTGATAAAAGAGAAAAAACTACAAATTCAAAAGAAACACAAAACCATTATATGCAATTATTTTCTCAATGTTATGAATATGTTAGAAAACCTTGATAAAATGGTATTTTCTAGAGAAGTAGAATTTATCAATTTGACTAAAGAAAGGATAAACAATCTAGATAAATCAGTTGCTACAGAAAAAAATGGAAGAAGGTAATAAAGAACAGTTTTCCCTCAAATCTTTATACATAGTTGTATGAAGAGCTTCTATTTGCCTTAAACCATTTTTTAAAAAGATAATTTACAGTTGTCCAAAGCACAAAAAAGACATTTACCACATTTTATGCATCAAGGCTAACATTAATAACAAAAACTCAACAATGATTGCAAAAAAACAAAACTACTAACCAAACTTACTTAAGATCATTGATATAAATACCAAATAATATAAGTAAACAGATGCCAACATTTCATTATAAAAATACTACACAACCATCTAGTAATTTATTTCAGCAACATAAAGATGGTTCAATAGTGAGAAAAATTATTATTTAGAATCATCATATTAATAGATTTAAGAAAAGCAACTTTATAATTTTCTCCATTGGATTTGAAAGGGCATTTGGTAAAATTCAACATGTATTTTTGACCTTCAGAAATAAATGAAGAAACTATTAATTAAATGGGAGATATGAGAATATTCTTAACATGATAAAATATCTCTTGATGCATAAACCAGCTTGATAGTTAACACTAAGGCACTAGAAATATTACCCTTAACATCTGGAAAAAAACTCATGATTTTTACTATCACTAATATTAAATTTAAGTATTGTTTCTTGGTATTAGCCAGAGAAATGACAAATTGAAAGAAATTAAAGATATAAAAACTGAAAGCAAAGAAGTAAGATTATCACATTTTGCTGGTGACAGAGTGGAAAGTAATAGCATCACAAAGAAAAACACTAGAAAACCAGATGAAGTGTGAAAATTTTCTGTATGAATAAATATTTTACAAACTCCTAAGAAACATAAAGAAGAGTGTCAACCCAGGAACCAGAAGGCTGGTTCAATCACCAGTCACCACATATGCCCAGATTGTGGGCTTGATCTCTAGAGGCAGCCAATCAATGGTTCTCTCTCATCATTGATGTTTCTCTCTCTCTCTCTCCCTCTCCTTTCCCCTTTCTGTAAAACTCAATAAAAATAAAAAATAAAAAAAGACGACCTGAACAAATGGCAAGACATATCCTATTCTTGGATAGGAAGATTCAACACTATAAAAATGCCAATTCATTTCCATATGGAAATCAAATAAACAGACAAAATATAAAATAAATCCCAGAAAAATTAAATATTTAAACATAAGCATTCAAACAATAAAGATCCCATAAGATGGAAGATTCAGACTAGTAAGTTATATGTCTATGCATGTATATACATATATCAAAATGCAGACTTTTAATTGCAAATAACCCTGGTTGGTATGATTATAGGTGACTTTAAGTGTTTTATATTTTTGGTTTTCCACAATAACTTTATATTATAACTATGGAGCTATAAATGTCATATTTAAAAGACTAGAGAAATCCTGGTATACGGAAAAAGAGGTCAACATGAGAATCAAAGCACCTGGTCTGGGTCCAGATCCAACACTTACCAGCTGGAAGGCATTCAGCTTTCAACTTGTCCAAGTCTTAGTCTTCTCTTCTGTAACATGGGGATAATCCTGCTTGCCTAGGTTTTTCTGAATTTAGGGGCACATGAAATTAGAAAATCATTTGAAAGTGTTTGTAAATCACCATGCTACAGAAATGTGCAGTATTGTTACAATTTACAATGTAAGCAGAACTTCTGAAGTATCAGGTTTCTCTATTTCCTGCATAAGACAAGTTGGCTGGGGAGTTGGCTGGGGAGGGTATCAAACAGCTACAAAGCAATTGAGTTCTGTCCTCCACTGTTATTTCCCTTTGGAAAGCGGAAAGAAGAAGTTCAGAGAGGTCTATAGAAACATTTCAACGGAAAATGTCTCACCCAAGGAAACAGCATTGTCTTGTGCTCTCCCACAGCCAAATATTACCCCAGTAAGACACACTCAACTCTACCCACTCCGTTCTACCAGGACCAGTTCGTTTGTGCTGCACTAACTGGCTGCACTGTAAACATAGTGCTTTAGGTTCATCTCCTTTTGTTTATATTCTGAAAAGCCTGAATGGACTCAATGTCCAATCCAGCATCCATTGAGAGATTTCCTCCCCATTCCCACACCCAACACACACACACACACACACACACACACACACATGCATATGCACGTACACACATCTTTTCAGATACTTTTAAAATTATGCATAGGGTTAGCAGAGAAGATGCTAAAACCATGAAATAATAGTCATGGCGGCAGGAATGTGGGATTGGAGTTCAGCACTGCTTGTAAAACAATATATCATTTCAACAAAAATAAGACCAAAGATCAAAAACAGTACTGAATCAGTGTCCAAAAAGCTTCATTATTAAGAAATGGTTTCAAAAGATTTTTCCCTTAACATTTGAGGCAGCAAACCAGACATGAGGAAGAAGCTGGATTTCCTTCACCTTGGCCAGTTTACTGGCTCCCTCACTCTCTGGGGGAGAAGGGGGGCATATCAGGATCTTTCAAAATGTTTTAAGTGGAAAACCTCGCTAATGTAAATGCTCAGAAAATTTATTCACTTAAGATCACAGACCAGTACCCATCTATCTGCTTCACCACTAAGCCAGGTGCCTCTAAATGTCTTAAAGGGTGTTGCAAAATGCTGAAAATATATAGAAATAAAGCACAATTGGGTCAAGTTTTTCCCCTTTAATTTAATTATACCATAAACAATTCTTTAGGGAAAATCATGATGGGTTAAAGAAAATAAGCCACCACAAATATTATAAAAGGCTGAAGATTGTTGCTTCAGGCCCCTAAGAGATAATCAGGTGCTATTATAACTAGGGGCCCAGTGCACAAAATTTGTGCACTGGGGGTGGGTGGTCCCTCAACCCAACCTGCCCCCTCTCACATACTGGGAGCCCTCAGGGGATGTCCAACTGATGGCTCACCCCCAGCCTGCCAGAGGCTTTAGGCCTTGGGCACCCAGCCATTGCCCTGCTCAGCTCAGCCCCGGCTGCCTGCAACCACCCAGCCCCGGGGGGCTGGGCACTCTCCGCCACTTCCGCTCACAGCACCCCAGGGGCCAGGCGCTCCCTGCCACCGCCACCACCACTGCTGCTGCTGCCACAGCTTCCCTCCCAGTGCACAAGGGCTGGGCGCTTGCCACCACCACCACCACCACCACCGTTTCATCTCCACCCCCCGGTGCCCAACATTCATGTTACTTGGCCCCGCCCCTGCTCCTGATTGGCTGGTAGCATAGCCAATCAGGAGAGAAGGTACGGTCAAATTTGCATGTTTCTCTTTTATTATATAGGATGGTTAGAGTGTGGTCCAAAAGTTCTATAGAATGTGGGTCCAAATCCAGATTTCAATACTAGCCAAACAACTCTGAATACTTTTGTTGGTATCCTTTTTGCGCCTCTTTTTTTCTTCTCTCTTAGAAAAAATATTGTGAGGACCAAATAGAATTATCCCTGAAAAGCACTGAGAATAATACCTGGCATATAATAAGCATTCAATTAATATTAGCCATTATTTTAATTATTATTAGTGATGCCGTGACAAAAAAAAATTACTAAGTGGTTCTGGTTACCTTAAAATAGTTGGTGTTCTTCCTTAAGCACCTACCCTAAGCATTTACTACCATAGAGCTACTGGGGTGCCATATTGGAGAATATAAACTCACTAGCAGGAAGCACCATGTAGCTTCTTGTCTCCAATTCAGGGATTCTATCTTTCAGCATGGACTGTTAGCATGTGCTTTAAAAAAAGTACATGCAGCCGAGACCGGTTTGGCTCAGTGGATAGAGCGTTGGACTGCGAACTGAAGGATCCCGGGTTCGATTCCGGTCAAGGGCATGTACCTTGGCTGCGGGCACATCCCCAGTAGGGGGCGTGCAAGAGGCAGCTGATCGATGTTTCTCTCTCATCGATGTTTCTGACTTTCTATCCCTCTCCCTTCCGCTCTGTAAAAAAAAAAAAAAAAAAAGTACATGCAAACAGGCCAAAACCATGTCTTCTATCTTGCAGTGAAGCATGCTGATGGGCTGACATGCCACATTCGATTTTTATTAGACTGGCTCTTTTCTTTTTGCATTCCAGCTCATCTCGGAGCTACAACAGGGGTGGGCAATGCAGGAGGAGCATGGAACACACGGTTTTGTTTTGGTGTCTTAACACTTCAGGCAGATGAAAAGAATACTCTTTAAATGGGCCCCTTTCTGTAGACTGTGCCTTCAACAGAACATATTTCATTGTTTCCATTAGCATGATCAAATGACCTGTTGGTAAATGTTTTAGGGAACAGATCATAGAAAGAGGGAAACTAAAGGCATATTTGAGTTTATGGAGATACCTAATTTTCCGTCGCTGAGAGATGTTCCTCTTTATCTCCATGTATGTTATTCATCAAGGCATCATGACACTATTTACTGGAAAGTAATGGCATTGTTTACCAGAAAACCAGCTTAATCTGCTACTCATTGTTTTCATCAGTTAAATAAAACTGACCTTTCATCTTTAGCATTGTACTTCCAGCAGAATCCTGCCAAAATCACTAATGATCTGTGCTCCTCAGACAGCTGCAAGACATTCTCCATGAGCTCAGGAAATAGTAGGATCATCATCCCATCCAGGGATAGAAAGCCCAGCCTTACAGGCCCCGTTGACAAGCTAGTACTCAAGCCAAGCCATTAGGATCCAGGGGAAAGATTAAGAGAAGGTAAGAAACTTGGAAAACAGGATCCCCAAACCTACTATGGAACTCCTAAATTGAAACAGTTTAGTCATTGAGACTGAATCAACAAAGCTCATTGTCAAGGTTAGAGTTAACAATCAAATGATAAAAATCAAGTTTTGTAGAGTTTCACACCATAAAATTAGTATAGATATATATACTAGAGGTCGGGTGCACAAAATTCGTGCAAGGGGCTCAGCCACCATGGTGGCTGCCTCTACCTCGGCCCACATCTGCCGCGGTGGCCGGTGGCCTCTGCTTTGGCCCTCACAGCCCCAACTTAATCGGGAGGGTCATCCAGAAGAACGTCCAGAAGGATGTCTGGTCTAATTAGCATATTATGCTTTTAGTATATAGGATATATACTCCACAGTGGAGCCTGACCTACACTAATTAGTATTCAAGATGAGCTAAAGATCTGCCAACCCTCTCTGTCATGAAGAATGATATCAAGATGGTACATAAATTTATTTACTGCTCACACTGATAAAGGTGCTCATGTAAACTTAAGGTCAGTCTCAATTTACCTCTGAAGGACCAAAGTTTACCTATTCATGTATTACAGCGTGGTTATTTTCAACCTGACATTAACACCCAAGCACACCATCAGCATTCTCATACAATTCAATCAGATCATGTAGGCAAACAAGGATTTTATTTAAACAGTTAAGGTCTCAGCTCTTTGGTGTTTGCCTAGTACTTTTGCTCACCCACCATCCATTCTTCCTGCAAGAAGAGCACCTTGAATTCTCCTTAGGAAAAAAAACATTGCATCCCACTTCATGCAAGTATTTCAATTTGCACTGCAAGTTATATGTACAAGAATGCTCACTGCACTAAAAATGTAGCAAAGATCTAAATGTTGGATAAATATCAGGGAAATAGTAAAACAGCAACAACAACAAAAAAACAACTATAAGGCTTCCAACCTAAATATTACTCAGAATTTAAAAGAAGTGGGAGATCTATATGTACCAGTATGGAACAATTTTCACCAATATTAAATTACAGAGTAAGCTGCTGAATAATATGTATAGCTTGATTTAATTTATATGTTATAGGTACATGTAAACATACAAAAATTAGCTCAATAGATAGACACCAAACTGATAACCATGGTCAACTCTGATGAGCGGTTATGATTAGGAGAGGTAAAGGAGAACATTAATTTCAACTACGTTGTGCTCTATTATTTGAATTTTATAGTAAGCATACAGTTACAATATAAGTCTGTAAGGTTTAAAATAAAGCTCATGAAATATCTATGATTAAAAAAAAGCCTTTTTCTTATAGAGTGAATTATGCCCTCAATATTTGGAAAGAATTTTAAGTTGTTATCAAAAGTTGTATCTACCAATGGATATGGCCCTAGCAATTATTTCTCTTCAGATAATTGAAGAAGCACATTTTCAGCATATAATTAACTCATTCATGCAGCAATATAATTTCTCTTTCAAATAACTCAACTAAAGCTTTATCTTCCTTGGCCCAATCCCAGTTCCCATACCAAAGTAACCATTGTTATTGGTGTAGGATGCATACTTACATATTTACAAATACACACATAAATATTAGAAATATAGATAAATGGATAAATAGAAAGATAGATAGATAGATAGATAGTTTTGCTATATCTTTAAATTACTGGCTTCAAACACCTTCTCTCTGGGCCTTCAAATTCCAGGAAACATCTATCAGCCTCTCCAATTGGTCCTCTTGTAATCTCTTTTACACCAAAGAAACAAGGCCCTCAGTTTCCAACTACAAAATTTTAATTCTTTTATACCTTTGCGTTGGATAAAATATTCGGCGTCATAAAACTGGTGAGTCCCATATGGGTGGTCCAGCACCAACTTTGAAATGTGGAAACAATTGCTACCTGTTAGCTTGGAGCCTCCGCCAAAGCTAAAAATGAATTGGATGGCTAAATTTGTTTTAACACAGTCACGTGTTGCTTAACGATAGGGATATATTCTGAGAAATGCATTGAAATCTGCTGTTGTGCAAACGTCACAGAGGGCACGTACACAAACCTAGATGGCGGAGCCCACTACACTCTGAGGCAGCGTCGTATAGCCTATTGCTCCTAGGTTAGTGCTTACATTGTGTTACAATGGCCTATAGTGATTGTAACACAATCACTGAATACTATAGGCCACTGTAACACAATGGTAAGTACCAATGTACCTAAACGTAGAAAATGAAGAGTAAAATATGGAATACAACACAACATTCTCACTCTGAAATTACATGTTTCGTTTCTATGATTCTATTTCCAATCAAATAAGGATCACTACTCACCAACTTAACGCATATGTGTAACAGTGCAAATTTAGGCCCAGGTAAAGCTTTTGCCAGTGCTTGTTTTTCTAGGTATTTGGTTGATGCCATGACCACAAGTGGCAGATGAGATAGTAGGCCAGGCTGCCACGGAGAGCCCACCTCTAGGGCAGTGCAGTAATGAAGACACTAAGGGTGAAATGACCTCAATCATGTCCTCCACTTTGGGGACGTGTTGATTTGCCTGTCAGGACTGTTAACATATCATAGGCTCTTTTTTACCACAGTAAAGCCAGCATCAAAAAAGGCACCTGAAATAGAGTAGCTACTCCGTAAATATTTGATGAATAAATGAATGAGAAGCCTGCGGCCAGCGAGCATGTATATGCAGTCCATCCAAATATAGCTGTAACCACTTCATCGAGATTTACGACATGACCCTGGCTGCTCCTGAAGGTGTATGATCCATGGATCTCAGGAAACTAAATCCGGATATCCTGACTAAAGTGAAATCGCTTCAGGGAAATCCTGACCCCGTTGGAAAACCTCGCCAGCTAAGAACCTTTGCAGGACTGCCTGCTCTCAAGCTGAAAGGGACCCGGAATGTTTGGGTGTGATATTGGTGCCTGCTGGACTTCAGAAGTAGAGAGTGTCGTGTGGGCGATTCAAAATGGGTCACGTGTTGTTACAAGAGCATAGGCATGGGGTAGCAAGTATGGGAAGGGTACTGGGAGATTAAATGGCCCATCACATCCTCAAAGTCTCCCATTTGAAAATAGCTTTCATCAGTCTCTTTTTATGGTATAATTCCTAAGTGGGATAATAATACTTTCTGAGTAGCCAGTGGGGAATGGGCTGGCAACAGGCTTTTTTTTTTTCCACACAGCTTAAGTAACGAGTGGAACCAAGTTCAAATTCTAACACTCACAATATTATATGGACCGTAGCCAATTCTTCATGGACTGATTCCATACAAAAATGAGTTTTGGCAGCTCAGGGCAGTCAGATATTGTTTCCTTGTCCTTAAAGGAGATTATATTTAGGAACCCTTCTTTTCTTCTCCCACCAGCCTCCATAAATTTCAATCTCTGCATGCATAAGGAAGAAAGGCTACGCAGTTTTTTGAATTTCATTATTCTAACAAGGGGACAATGAGCAACCTTGTGCTAGAGTGAGCAGTTCAAGTTTTCTGAGATTTGCTGACCCGGGGTAATAATTGCGTAGCATGTCAGAGCTGGTGCTAGCAACTGGATCAATTCCAGAAGGTTGCTTGGAGACGCCATTTTTCAGGTCCTCGCCCCAGTAGGTACTGCGGGGCTCTGATCCTGAAACCTGGCCCAGAAGACCAGCTGATTTCGCTGGAGGAGGAGAGATGCTCCTTCGGGAAAAAATGTCAAGGACTTAGGACATAGTCTAGATGGACCTCACACATAAAATGATTCCTGAAGGCAAGAAGAGATGCAAGAAGGGAAAGGACAGGTCATAGATCAGAGAAGGGAAAGGAAAATGGCTTGCTTGCAGTTGCATGAGGAAAGGTTCCTGGAACGCGAAGAAGCTTCGCAGAAGTAGAGATGCAGCATCGCAGAGCCACAATCTGAATGACTCATCCAGAGGGGGAGAATCCAGGGACTGCTGGAAGTCTGGGCTGTGGGTAGAAGTGCACGGGGAAGGCGATCAGAGAGCTGCCCTGGGGGGGCCAGGAGAGCTGTATGGAGCGATTAGAGAAAACCTGGACAGATTCGAGCAGGGACGGCCAGGGAAGTCAGAGAAGAAGACTCACAGCGTGATTTGTGAGTTTTGGGGCGCACAACCATCGCAGGTAGAGATAACAGCCTTGCCCGGACTCTCCGGAAACCTGCCCTGGGAATTCAGGAGATTGGCCTCTAACGAAAGACACTTATCTAAGAAACGAGCCGCAGTTAAAGGGGTACCAGGCGGAGTCATGATAGATCCAAACCAGGCCCGGGCTCGTGTTTGTCTAACGGTTGGGAGAGTATCTCCTGTCACTCCTCTGCTCAGGGTCCACCCGGAGACAAAGCCAAGCTCTCAGATCCGCCCACACGCCCCTGCTCTGTCCCACACTTTCATCTCCGCCTCCCTTGCCTTCTCCACCCCTCACACCCTGGCCTCCTGCGCTCAGCTACCCCTGCTCCAGGGCTTGGGCTCCGCTCTGCCCCAACCTGAGACACTCTTCCCCAGCTAGGCCTCAGCTCACCCTTCCCCTGCCCCCCAGGCCCCTGCGCAGGTGTCCCCTGCTCAGCCAGGCCTTTGCTGACCACCCCTTTCTAAACTACAACACTGCCCCAACCCCCAGGCACTTCTTCGATGCCACCCTGCTTTTATTTTTCTTCGTGGCACTTCCCATCATCTGCAATAACTACATTTTACCAAGTATGTTTCTTGTCTCTCTCCCTCCGGACACGGGCTTCATATTGAAGGCAAAGGTGTCTGCCCCTTTGCTCCACTAGAGAGCCAGGGCAAAGAAAAGTATCCAGTACTTAGTTGATGCTTAAAATATGCTTTCTGAATGCCCTCAAAAAAAATTTTTTTTAATAATGGATGCTTTTAGCACACCTGGAATGGAATCACGCCATAGCTTTCACTGTGGGAGGCACCAACAAAATCTAAAGGACTATACCAGAAGACAAGAGTGAGGTTAAAAGCCTCTCCTGCCCCCGACGCCCCAAAAAATAACGTAAAAGGAAGAAAGATGTTCTGTCCCAGGCAACAGCTCTAGTTCTGTATGCATTAGAGAAGACATAGGTGGGCTTTGCCAGAGGAGGAGGGGAAGAGCTGATGGAGAAAAAACAATGAAGGCAGTTCCAGTGTTGCAGAGAAAGATGCAACAGAAGGGAAGTCTCCACAAGGTCTGGAATGGTCAGAAATCGGGAAAAACAAAATCAGGCACGAGTTAATAATTTCTGAAACTGTGCAATGGGGCAGCAAAGGATTCCTTATGTTAACCTGTCTACTTTTGTATATGTTTGAAATTTTCCGTTAAAAGAAAGAGTTGTGTGTTGTTCTTTTCTTGAGAGAGAGAGAGAGAGAGAGAGAGAGAGAGAGAGAGAGAGAGAGAGAGAGAGGAAGAGAGGGAGGGAGGGAGGGAGGAAGGGAGGGAGAAAGAAAGGAAGGACAAGCAGAATGGAAGTGCCCTGAGAAGCACATGGTGAGGTTCTGGGAGTCCCCACGCTCCCAGGGACACCATCATCAGAAGCAATGACAGTGGCTCCACTTCACAAATCTGCTGGGGCAGTTTTCCAGCTGAGACGAAAACTGTGGCTATGAAGAAGGCACCTCCGATAGAGGCAGGTGCTGTACTCACAGGGCACAGTGGATGCCCTGTCACCATGCAGAGCTCATGGTTTTTACTCCATCTTCCCCTTTGTTTCTCTAATGGTCAGAATTTCAGGCTGAGAAGAGTATGGTGCTGGAGGCCCTACAGCAGTTTGAGAAATGTACGAATTAAGTCACATAAAGCTCTTATCTTGGTGTCTTGGCATATTGCATGTGATCAGAAAGTCCAACAACTGCTGCTGTGGAGCGCCTGTGCAGAAGCATACCATGGGCCAAGGGTCTACACTTCCCCTTCTTGTTTTGTTGTCTAGTTATCTGTACTTGTATTCTAAGGGATTATAAATGGTTGGAAGTCAAGGATCCTGTCCTAATCATCTTTGTATTAATGCCTTGCATGGAGAGGATGCTCAATGAATCATCACCTTCAAATAAGATGGACAAAGGACGTGCAATGTTTACCATTAACTATTAAAGCTAGTTTTCAGATTTAAATAGTATCACAAACTAGGTCAGTACTTCTCCTGATCCCAGGGTCAAGTTTCTTCTCAGACAAAAAAACTCTGAAGAAGTAGAAAATGAGAGGTTCAACACATGGGTCACCCCGTCACTGGAAGAAAACCACCTCCCCAGGGAGTGGACATAGTTGTTTTCATCAGAGAACCTTAAAGACCTTCACCGGCAACAGGGCGTCCAGGCTCATGGCAGTCCTGGGCACGACGGATCCTTCGTGGCCACCTAAACGCTCTGCATGCAATGCACTTCCCGCTCTGAGAGCTTCCCTTCAGGGCTGAAACCATGGAGATCTTAATAAACATTATTATAAAAAACAGCAATTTCCCCTAGCCAGTTTGGCTCAGTGGATGGGGAGCGTCGGCCTGCAGACCCAAGGGTCCCAGGTTCGATTCCGGTCAAGGCTTCTTGGTTGCAGGCACATCCCCAGTAGGGAGCGTGCAAGAGGCAGCTGAATCCATGTTTCTCACCGATGTTTCTAACTCTCTAGCCCTCTCCCTTCCTCTCTGTAAAAAAATCAATAAAATATATTTTAAAAGAAACACAAAACAGCAATAGTGAGTGAAGCTAGGAAACAGTCCATCTAAGTGTCATATCACAATCTGTATTGTGGCCAAGGCCTCTGTGACCACACAGTCACCGTGCCAGGCAGTCAACAGGCAACCTGAAGGGAAAAATGCCACAAACAGAAGAAGGAATAAAAAACTACTGAAGAAGATATGGTTAATGGCGGTGGTCGGCAAACTCATTAGCCAACAGAGCCGAATATCAACAGTTCAATGATTGAAATTTCTTTTGAGAGCCAAATTTTTTAAACTTGGACTTCTTCTAACGCCACTTCTTCAAAATAGGCTCGCCCAGGCCGTGGTGTTTTGTGGAAGAGCCACACTCAAGGGGCCAAAGAGCCACATGTGGCTCACAAGCCGCAGTTTGCCAACCATAGCTACAAAACTACATAAGAGTTCTCAGGATCAGAAAATGTGTATTTGTTCTTCATTTTGTGTTTACTTAAAGACCTTCACCGGATTAGTGTACTGGTAGTGGTGAGCTTTTTAGCGGTGCACTTGTGGCTTTTCCATTTACTGCTGTGTGATCTGGGGTTTCATGTTTTTTTTTAGCTTCGGCATCACTGTCTGTAAAATGGGGATTGCCCTGGCCAGTGTGGTTCAGTGGGTGAGCATCGTCCTGGGTACCAAAAGGTCACTGGTTCAATTCCCAGCCAGAGCACATACCCAGGTTATAGGTTTGATCCTGGGTCGGGGTGCATACAGGAGGCAATCGATCAACGTTTCTCTTTCTCTCTCTCTCCCCCTTCCTCTCTTCCTAAAATCAAAAACATTTAAAAATTTTAAAGTGGGGATAAAGTTAGCATTACTAACTTAAGATCACTGTGAGGATTAAATACAACAATATATGAAAGGTCTGTTACATAGGAAGCTCTCGTGATTTGCCTTCTTTCTCCATGTGTCATAAATTTGAATTTGACTTCGTTTATTTTAATTTTTTCATTCTGATTACAAAGGATTACACATTGTAAAAATGTTATAAATGCAGAATAATACAATTGACATAATAAATTCTACAGTAAGTCTACACAGATAAAAAAATATATCAGCTTTGCAACCAATTTCTAAGGGTGGTAGCCATATTATTTTTATTTGTGCAAATTTTATCTGGCACACAGCAGCTGCCCATTGAGTATATGTTGAAGATTTCATAGCCATGAATAAGGGTGAGGCAATATAGCTGTGTTTGTGTATAAGTAAAAGGAAACATTTTTAAAGAATGATCCCTGGGCTCTTTTCAAAAATAAAACATTCAACCAGAATCACTGGGAGGACAAACAAAAATACAAATTCCTAGGTTACATGTGGCCATACTACCAGAGTGTTCATAAGTATGATGCTACGCCTGGTTGCTCTATATAAAATACACATTTTTCTTCTTTGTGCCATGATTCCTATAGGTTCCTATTCTTTTTCTTTTATCCTTAATTTTTTTTACACAGATATATTTAAACCTACATAAGCACAGGCATGCTATCTGTATCCTTTCTCTGAGATTCTGTATTGTCTTCTGATCCCAGACTTGGTACTCCATGATCACACACTGAATTTTATGAATTGATCAAATGAATCAGCACCCACCCAGACAAGTGACTTTTCCCAACCAGGTAAGGACAATTAATGGAAAGTAAAACTTTGGGAAGTCCAACTTCACTTCCATTTAACCCCGTCTAAACCAAATGTAGGTTGGTTTTTAGTTGTTCCTGCTTTGTATCTTGCATTGTATCAATAGCATCTCTTGAGAAACGGCAGCTATGCAAGGGCCTCAGGCTGGGTGCCCAGTCACACTCACCCTAAGTGACAACCTCTTTCTCACTTAAGGTGGCATTAAGGAAGAATGTGGCCTTTGGAGCCGCACTGCTGAGTTTAAGCCCAGGATCCACTGCCTGTTCCCCAGTGCACCAATGTACTAAGCCACTCTCAACTTCTTTCCTCATGGCAGGCATTAAACAGTAGAAATTATCATTATTAGCAGTGGTAAAGTCATAATAACATCAATCCTAGTGATGGCTGGCCTAGCAATGTCCCAGCCAAATATCAGTACTGCTATGAATATAAGGTTGCATGGGTATAATCTGAACCTCTACAAATTGCATATCTAATCATTCATTCACTTGGTAAATGATAAGTGTTGTTGTTGTGTTGTTTTTTTTAATAGCGATGATATTCAGATCACCATGTCAATAACAGGGACTGAGGAGAAAACAAGGTGGCGGCATAGGTAAACACCTGAACTGCTGCCTCGCACAACTTCAAAATTACAACTAAAAGACAAAATGGACATCATCCAGAACCACAGGAAGGCTGGCTGGGTGGAAATTCTACAATTAGAAGGGAAGAGAAAAGCACACTGAGAATCAGAGGAGCTGCAGAAGGCAGAGGTACAGAGGCACACGCGTGGAGAGGGCTGGCAACTGAGTATGTGGCTGGCTGTTATCTACAAGGGAGCACCCATATGACTGTCAGGTGATTTTTCAACAGAAACTATGAAGGCCAAACGGGAGTGGCAAGAAATATTTAAAGTGATGAATAGCAAGAACCTACAACCAAGATTACTCTACCCAGCAAAGCTATCATTCAGAATTAAAGGTAAGATAAAGAGCTTCACAGATAAGAAAAAGCTAAAAGAGTTCATCACCACCAAACCAGTATTATATAAAATGCTGAAAGGTATTCTTTAAGAAGAGGAAGAAGAAGAAAAAGGTAAAGGTTAAAATTATGAACAACAAATGCATATCTATCAACAATTGAATCTAAAAATCAAGTGAATAAAAATCTGATGAACAGAATAAATTGGTGAATATAATAGAATCAGGGGCATAGAAAGGGAATGGACTGACAATTCTCAGGGGGAAAGGGATGTGGGGGGCGGGAAGAGACTGGACAAAAATTGTACACCTATGGATGAGGACAGTGGGTGGAGTAAGGGCAGAGGGTGGGTGGGAACTGGGTGGAGGGGTGCTACGGGGGGTAAAAGAGATAGAATTGTTATAATCTGAACAATAAAGATTTATTTAAAAATAATAATAATAAAATAAAACAAAAATAAAAAGAACTAATGGGACCAAGAAATGAATAAACATACATTAGCTTTATAAGAAAAGGCTCAAATACTCAAAATCCCAGGCTGCATTAGGAGATGTCTTTTTGAAATGAATAGTGCCATTAGTTCCATATGCCAAGATGCATAAAACACAATCTAAAATTAAAGTAATCAGGAAAATGGCTCCCTTCCACTCCTCCAGATAGTGGTCAATTCCCAAATTATTAGTGTCATAAAGTTGCTCTAAAAAAAACACAGATGCCCAAAGTGTTAAAAGCACATATGTGCTATAAAAAAAAGGACATAATCAACATTGTTATTGTGTTCAGAACAGACAGATTGAGCATTGCCACATCAAAGAAGAATTTTTTATACTTTTTTCCCTCGGTGGGAGGAGAAGAGAAACTAGAAACATCTAGCCATACTGTGTCCACTGTATATTGTTAGATATGAAATGCAGAAACACAGAGTCCAAGACAGTCTTAGGGCCTTAAAAAAACATGAGGCTCTAAGCTCTCAGTGGGATTCAAAGTCAGATTGACATGGTTTCGAATTCTGATCTTATCACTCACCAACTACTGGAACTGGTATAAATTCCTGAAGTTCTCCAAGCTTCCGTTTCTTCGTCTGTGCAAAGATGTTGTGGGAAGATGGCATGGACCAGGCTGCATGTATGGAAAGTGTCTAGAGTAGCACATATGGTGAGTAGCATGTGGTGAGCCTTCAATAAAAGTAGGCATTATAATGATTACTTTATCACCAGTGGTCATTTTCAAGCACTGACTCTACAACGACTGCCCACTCTTATGGTTCCCTTAGATCAGAACATATACTTGTGGGCTTCATTTGGGGCAAAAGGCCAGCAATGCTGCCACAGAGCCCTGTGCTTGAGCCCCTACTGCTTCTTCCGATGACTGCCTGGTCTCCTCAGCTTTGATTTCCTTTCGCTTCTGGACTTCCAGTGTCTCTTTCTTGTGTGAACCCTCCTGTTCTACCTACTTACAAATCAGCTTCCTAGGTTCCTACCTACCCCTGAGATCTGAACTTTATCTTTGGTAATGACCCAGGTCCTACCAGGTTATTCTTTCTGTTCCACCCTCTCTGCTCTGTATCTTAGGAGACATGTGGCTGCGGAAGGTTCTGAGGGATCCGTGTTGATGTCAGGCAGTTGTATACCATTTTAAAGTCCTCTCTTTTCATCTCTCTGCACTTTTAGGGGCCCAAGGCACAAAGTGGAAGGAAGTGGTGGAGGAGGAGCAAGGTCTAATTGGCAATTGGACCAACAGACCCACAGTGTTTGCTTTGGAAGGGAAATGGCCTGAATGCTTTCCCCACTGTTTGCATGAACCTACCAAGCATCTGATCCATCCAATTACATCTCGTAGTAAGGGATGATGGATATTAAAATCATATGGGTCAGGGCTCAAATACAAGTGCAGTTCTCTCAGCTTGAGTTAAATCAAGTATTTACTTTGAGACCAAAAGTACAAATTGTGGGTTGTTGAATCAGCTGGAGTTCTCAAAATAGAATTTGACCTGAATGGAGATAATTCCATGAAAACACTACTGGAAACCAAAATGCTTATCTAATCTGTAAGTCTGGCAACATGTACAGCAGTACTGATCCCTGGTACTGGTGAAAGTCTTAATTTTTATGTCTAGAGGGAATTAAGCCAAGAAAAGGAGGTACTATTTAGTTCAGAGAAAAGATGTTCATACATTTTACATTTTAAATGATTCCATTTGAGCACTTGGAAAATTAGAGGGCCTTTAGCCAAAAACAGCTCTATGTCACTCCTCTGTGTGGAGCTTAACTAAAGCTTGGCCTTATCTAACTTCTCAGAAATACACTAACCAGAGACTGTGTAAGAGTTCCAGAGCTAGCATATGCCTACAAGGGATTAGAGAGAAACCAAAGAAAGAAAAAGCAATTTACTCATAATGGAAAGTATAATGGTTATAGATACAAGGATGAAGGGCCATTCCAGATGGTCAAAAGAGGCTTGCCATCACTAAAAGACCATTCCCAGAATGGGCAGGAAAGAGCTCTGGTAATTCCTAATAGCGAGAAATGGAATTCCTCTTGGGATCTTTAAAAGCCTATCTTTCCTAACAGTTAAAAGCACACCGTCCAATGAAAAAGAAAATAGCTATTTCTTTTCAGAAAACTATGTCTATTCTTAGCCTTATTTAAAGAGAACCCAAATCCAATATTATTAGGGTGGACTTTTAAAAAAGGCAACTAGCTAGAAAGGATAGCTTTAAGAATACCAACAACGTTTTTCCATGATCCTCATCCTCCTAAATATACATTTTTTTCAGCTTTAAAATGATTATTGCCTCTTGAAATAATGGATATTTACTATAGAAAATACAGGCCAGCAAAAAATAATAATAACAACAACAATAATAATGATAATAATAATAATAATAATAATCTAAAACTAAACCATAACCTTGCAAGCCATAGCTAACCACTGTTAATATTTTGGTATAAAAAAATCCAGATATCCTGAGTGAAGTGTTGTGTGTGTGTGTGTGTGTGTGTGTGTGTGTTCTCCATCTAGTGGCTCAATGCCTAAAATTATATCTTACTTGAATTTGGTTTCCTTTATCAAAGATAAATAGAAAATTGGTTCCTAAAAGGGAATTTTTTTATTGATATTTATTAGTCATTTACACTCCTATGGAAAAAATCCCTTTAGCTGCTTTCAAAAGAGCTAGTGTGAGTCACTGAAGGTAGGTCCACTGGTCACCTACGTTCAAATGTTTAACTATGTGTTGGGAAAAGAAAGAACATAAAAAGGGGAGGCTGATAGATGGGAAACCAATATGGCCTTATGAATAATGCTGACAAAGGCCATCCCTAAGCATAGCTGTTAATTAAACTTTAGAGACAAAAAATCCCAGAATTCAGAAAAAGCTGTAAATTTCTAAACTACTAAGAAATTATGAGCAACTCTCAATTCAGTTTGTCAGAATTGGTTTTTCTATTTATAGTTTTATTATATAATATATAAATATATCACTTCATAAATTTAGATTTCAGCCTCTTCTGTATATGTATGTATATGTGGCTATGTGTGTGGTATCCACACTAATAAAAGAGTAAGATGCAAATTGACCATAGCTTTGCTATGCCCACCAGTCAATCAGGAGTGAGTATGCAAATTAACCCAACAAAGATGTAGGTTTAATTTGCATACACAGGCACCAAGCATCCTGAGCAGAGCAGAATGCTTGAGTCATCATCATGGTGATGATGCAGGTGTTCCGCGTCCCCCCAGCCTCTCCAGGCCTCTGGGCAGTGTGGGAAGGTGGAAAGGTAGCTCTGGCCAGAGCGAAGGTGGTGCCAGCAGCCAGGGGAAGGAAGGCCTAGGCTCCTCACACAAATCTTCATGCATCGAGCCACTAGTACATACATAAAAAGAGACATATAGTCATGCACAGTCATTCTTAGTATTTAGAAAATCCGTATTTGCTCATCACCCACTCACTAAAATTTACTCATAATCCCAAAGTCAATACCCATGGTTTTTTCATAACCGTTTATGGACATACGCAGAACAGCAGAAATTGAAGTTGCTTGGTACATGCTTCCCCAACTGAAATCAGACAAAGCAATGTTGTGTCTTCTTATGTCAGTTCTCATGTTGTACTGTAAACACATGTCATTTTGGCCCTCTTGTTAGTGCCATGCTCTTCAAATCTTGTGCTTTTTGCTATTGATTTCACAGTTTAAAATGAAGCAGAGTGCTGGAGTCCTGTCTCATGTGTCCTGTCTCATGCTAACTCAATGTTAATGCATCAACAACAGATATTAAATAAGGTGTCCTTAAACAGAAACACACATAAAACAGGCTTATGTGTTCATTATTTGTTGAAAATATTGCCACCAGAGGCTTATGGGACCCTAACCTTGTATTCCCCACAGGAACAATGATTCTGTAGTCACTAATTCAGTGTACATGGAGGATTTAAAGAACCACTGCAAATAATAAAAATGATATTATACATATGTATACATATACACATATATATGTATATAAATTATTTCCCAATTACATACATACACACACACACATATATACATATATATATCCTATCTAATAAAAGAGTAAAATACAAATTTGATTGTACCTTCGCCACACCCACAAACCACACCCACCAGCCACACCTACCAGCCAATCAGGAGCAAGTTATGCAAATAAACCCCAACCAAGATGGCTGTTGCCACTGAGAGCAGGAGGAAGGCTTGGGTTTCCCCAGCAACAGAGGAAGCCAAGCTTTCTGCCTGCCCAGGCCTCCATTCAATGTTACAAAGTTCCAATTATAAAAGATACAGAAATGGCGGCAGCCACTGAGCTGAAGAGAACAGAGGCTTGGGTTTCCCGGGAAATGGAGGAAGCCAAGCTTTCAGTCTGCCATTGTGGGCCTAGACCTCCACTCTCTGGAGGGAGCAGAAGGCTTGGCTCTGCTCCAGGCTACAAAGTTTCAATTGTAGACATAGATTAATCCCAGATACCTGAGCCTCTACTTGGGTCACTGGGGGATGTGGCCGGCCTGCAAACCTCCATAGATCCTCGCCCAGGCTGCCCCTCTCCCCAAGGGAACCCCCACCTTGATCTGGGACACTCTTCAGGGCAAACCATCTGGCCCCACCCATGTACCAGGCCTCTATCCTATCTAATAAAAGAGTAATATGCAGATTTACCATCATTCCAACACACAAGAGGGCTGGCCCCATGTGGTCAAAGATCCTGCCCCTATGTGGACACAAGATGGCCACCACAAGATGGCCAGCAGGGGAGGACCATTGGGAGGGCCATTGTGGGCAATCAGGCCAGCAGGGGAGGGCAGTTGGGAGGGACCAGGCCTGCAAGGGGGGGGGCAGTTGGGGATGATCAAACCTGCAGGGGAGGGCAGTTAGAGGTGACCAGGATGGCAGAGGAGGGAAGTTGGGGGCAAACAGGCTGGCAGGGGAGCAGTTAGATATCAATTAGGCTGGCAGGGTAGTGGTTAGGGGCAATCAGGGAGGCAGGCAGGTGAGTAGTTTAGAGCCAGCAGTCCTGGATTGTAAGAGGGATGTCCTACTAGGATCGGGCCTAGATGGGCAGTCGGACATCCCTCCAGGGATCCCAGATTGGAGAGGGTGCAGGCTGGGCTACGGGACATCCCCTGCTGCCCCCCGCCCCGTGCATGAATTTTGTGCACCGAGCCTCTAGTGTGTGTGTGTGTGTGTGTGTGTGTATGTAATTGGGAAATAATTTAACATACAAAAGAAGTTTCAAAAATAATAAGGTTTATGTGTATGTTTCATTGAGTTGTCTCAAATGAAATATCTTATTTTTAAAACCAGGAAATTAATGTTGTTTTAATACTGTTAACTCAAATACAGATCTTATTCAGATATCATCTGTTTTTATATGTACTTTTAAAATATATGGTGTTCCATGAAATTTTATCATATGTGTACATTCGTGTAATCATCACCCAGTCAGCATGAGAACAGTTCCATCACCCAAGGACTCTCCCTTATGTCACCACTTCATAGTCATCCCAACCGCAGCCCCTCATCCCTGGCATCCACTGTCTACCCATCATTATAATGTCATTACTTTGAAAGATTATATAAATGAAGTTACACAGTGTGTAGCCCTTTGAGATTACCTTCTCCACCCCCTCCCCACAGCTTAATGGCATTCATCCAAGCTAATGAGTCTATCAATGGCTTGACATTGTTTACTTTGTTTTCTGCAGAGTAGTATTCCATTATATGTTATCCATTCATCCAATGCTGAATCCATTTGAGTTGTTTCTAGTTTGGGGCTATTACATATCAAGCTGCTTATTACCATGTCTTTTTTTAAATTAAATTTATCTGGTGACATTGATTAACAAGATTATATAGGTTTCAAGATTATATAGTTTCAATATAATACATTATCTGTATACTAGAGTGCACGAAATTCATGCACGGGGGGCGAGAGGGGTGTTCCTCAGCCCATCCTGCACCTTCTTCAATCTGGGACCCCTCAAGGGATGTCTGACTGCCCGTTTAGGCCTGTCCTACCAGAATCGGGCCTAAATGGGCAGTTGGACATCCTTCTCACAATCCAGGACTGCTAGCTCCAAACTGCTCACCTTCCTGCCTCCCTGATTCCCACTAACCACTACCCTGCCAGCCTAATTGATGTCTAACTGCTCCCCTGCCAGCCTGTTTGCTCCCAACTTCCCTCCTCTGCCAGCCTGGTCATCCCTAACTGCCCTCCCCTGCTGGCCCGATGGCCCACAACTGTCCTCCCTTGCAGGCCTGGAACCTCCCACTGTCCTCCCCTGCTGACCATCTTGTGGTGGCCATCTTGTGTCCACATGAGGGCAGCCCTCTTGTGTGTTGGAGTGATAGTCAATCTACACATTACTTTTTTATTAGATAGGATAGAGGCTGGTTTGCCCTAAAGGGTGTCCTGGATCAGAGTGGGAGTCCCCTTGGGGTGTGGGGTGGCCTGGGAGAGGGGCCTATGGTGGTTTGCAGGCCAGCCACACACCCCCAGCAACCCAAGCAGGGGCTCTGGGATCGGGTTAATCTATGTTCTACAATTGAAACGTAGTAGCCTAGAGCTGAGCCAAGCCTTCTGCTGGATCTGTGGTGACAGTAATTTTTGTTTGAAACTTTGTAGCCTAGAGTGGAGGCCTAGGTTAGGGCTGCAAAAGTTTGGCTTCCTCCATCGCCCCAGCAACCCTAGCCTCTTCTCTCTCCAGCTCCGTGCTGCCGCCATATCTGTTGGGATTATGTATCTTTTATAATTGAAACTTTGTAGCATTGAGTGGAGGCCTAGGCCAGCAACAGCAGGCATAAAGCTTGGCTTCCTCCATTGCCAGGGAAACCCAAGCCTCCCTCCTGCTCTCAGTGGCGGCAGCCATCTTGGTTGAGATTTATTTGCATAATTTGCTCCTGATTGGCTGGTAGGTGTGGCTTGATTGGAGGTACAGTCAATTTGCATATCACTCTTTTATTAGATAGGATTGCATTGTGTGCCCACCACCCAAAGTCAAATCTTATATTACATCTTCTTTATTGAATCATCTACTGAAGGACACTGGTCGTTTCCACATCCTGGCCACTGTGAGTAATGCTGCAATGAACAGAGGGGTACATATATCTTTGCAAATAAATGTTTTTGAGCAGCTATCTATAAGAGGGTTTGCTGGGTCATATGGTAACTCTACTCAATTTTTTGAGGAGTCTCCATGCTCTTTTCCATAATGGCTGTTCCAGTTTACATCCCATCCCCACCAGCAGTGAGTGAGGTTTCTTTTTTCTTCACAACCACTCCAATACTTGTTATTACTTGCCTTGCTGTTAATAACCATTCTAGCAGGGGTGAGTTGGTATCTCATTGTGGTTTTGACTTGCATTACCATGTTGTTTTTTTTACTTTTAATTTAAATTCTTTATTGTTGAAAGTATTATACAGGTCTCCCTTTTTCCCCCCATTGACCTCTCCCTGGCCGCTCCCACCCCCAGCACATGCTCTCACCCCCTTACTGTCTGTATCCATTGGTTATGTTTATATGCATTGCAAGTCCTTTGGTTGTTCTCCTATCCCCACCCAACCCTCTGCTAGATTCAATTAAACTGGCTCAAACACCATATCTGGTATTGGGGGAGGAACCTGTATTTTTCCATAGAATTAGGATTTGGGGTGACTGAGCACTTATATTTCTACTAGTTGTCTCTATTTCCAAGATTCTACTTATTTGTTGAATTCTTATACTCCATTTTGCTCTTCACCTTTTTTGTGTACTGTATTTGTCATTTCATGTTTCCCTACTTGGCACTACTATGGTCTTTCTACTCTCCCACTGAAGGCTACGTATAAGGGGACTTCACTGAAGACTCCAGACAATAGAAGGGTAGTGTGTTATTATGAACTACATCAACAATATGTACCTCCCTAGTTCTAAATGTTCTTGGATTATTCCTGCATGGAGGATTTTGTGTGGTCTCTCTGTTAAGCATTTTTCTTCTTTGTCTTTAGGCATGTCTCTTTGTTGTTTCTTTTCCCTTTCCAACATAGCTCATCAGCCAACAACTCACACACTTACACTCTCTGGTCATTTCTTATGCAGAAGCAGGTGAGTTATCTTTGTCTCACTTTAGTTCATTCTGGACTAGCTCTGAGAACAATCTTTCCAGAACCAAAATTGTTCACCCATCAAGGTGCTTTACTAAACAACGCCTTTTCAAGAGAATTCACTCATCAGCTCTTAACCATATTTTCCTTCCTATATTACATTTCTAATGGAAGTCATCAGAACATAGGTCTGCAGAAAACTAGTTTGTGGCCAAGTTTGTGTTACTTGAACCTCTGAAAAAATATTTAAGTTTGCTTCCCAATGTGACACTTTATTGAAAAGAAAGTCAGACACGGACCCCACTGGAAATCTGCCTTTAAGCTCCCACTAAGGGTTGCCCATGTGCACTCCATGGGCTCATCCAAAGTATGAATCCTTCTGTTTCAAGCTCATATTCATGCTGATCATTATCTATGGGGTCATGTCCCTCTGCCACACCTGATAGCAAGAGGGAAGAAGTGGGATGAGATGAGAAACAATTCATGAAGAGTTCTGCTGACTCCCAAGAAGGAAAGGGGGCCTCCTTCTACCTTTGTTCTCTGCTCCCTTTCCAAAATCAGTTCTGTGAGCACTCACACCATGCTCTCTGGGGGCCAAGGACACAAATGTAGGAAGCCATTATCCTGCCTTCAAAGTAACTACAATCAGTTGCAGAGAAAGATGGGCATAAAACAAATCATTAGAAAATGGTGCTTTTCCAGAGATAGAGCACAGCTATGAGGGTTAGACCGCACGTATGTAAGCCTACAGAAATGTGAGCAGGAAAATAGCAAGCTCCACTTTGTGGGAGATCAACTGTTTGGCAGCAATGTTGAGGGGAACGGGCTCGAATCAGGAGGAGCCGGAGGCACGGGGCTGGGGAGCAGATGCAATAATCCAGATTAGAGAAGATCAAGTTCTTTTCCAACATAGAGCTCAAAGAGATGACAGTGAGAGACCAAATGCCGGTGAGAGTGGACTCTGTAGGGCTTGGTGACTAACTGCGATGCCGAATGGCAGAGGGAAGAAACAGAACAATGCAAGAGGGCAAAGGGTTCCCAGGTGGGGAGGCAAGGAGCAAGGTGCGCTGTCAGCTAGAAGGCCTCGGGAGAAGGAACAAATTGGGAGTGCTACAGGGTTGGGTGGGAAAACATTGTGTTGATTCTTTTCTCCTCTCTGAAGTAAACCATGTCTTTAGAACGTAGATGGGAATGGGGGATGGAACATTCAAGAGGCAGTCTTAAATCTGATGAGTACATATTAAGCACTCAATAACTTTTAGTTGAATAAAGTACAACTAAGGACTCAGAAGAGGACTGCAGGAGGTATAGCAGACAGTTAGGGTTACAGGTGTCATCCAAGAAGCCTCTTGTTCCAAAATTACATCATAACCCTTCCTTTCTTTCTCTCCGCTCCCTCTCTACAAAATTCCTCTCCCCTTTGTCCTACCAGAAAAATGCTGATAATGATACTTAAAGTATTTAGAAGTCACCCACTCACCTGTAATTTAATTGGCTGTATTCATTTTATATAACTATACATGTCTATTTTTACACTATTGAAAAAAAAATAAACTTGTTTTGAGTTTTTTATTCCAATATCAGCTCCTCTTGATGTAGTCATTTCCATACATTAAAAATTCTCTTAACACAAAACAGTAGAATTTTCTCCAGCTGTGTCCTGTCAGGAGACCCTGTTACTTGCCACCTTTTTTTTAAATAAGTGCTGGAATTAGGTACGTGATTCTTCTTTTTCCTCACTGTTTTAGGGAGATCAGATAGAACTAAATAGGGATATGGAATAAAGTGTACACTTCCAAACAAAACAAAAAAAAAAACTTTTTAACAGCTTTGTTACTCAATAACTGGAGTCAAGAATAAAAGGGATTTTACATAAGTTATATATTAACCAGAAGTTTCCAGTTTCTTCCAAGCCATACTTTAAAGGCTTTGCCTATTTAACTAAATCCTCTATTATTGCTTTCTTACATTTCTCACGTATGTCCAGAATGGCTTCTGCGTTACTGAATAACTAATAGGCACCTGTTCATCCTCTCAGAGGCATTTGCCTAAATGAAGCTTTCTCTCAGAGCGTTCAAGGAGCTGTGAGGGAGATCACTTCGAGCAAGCAGAAGTTACTTTCCTCTCACCCTCTGGCCTTTCATGCAGAGAGAAGTGCTTGGGAGGCTACTCCATCTCTGCTGAAGACAGAGGATGGCTCCTGGCAGAAGGGGAGAGAGAGCCATGTCCAGAAGGTCTCAGATGGCTCTGCCTCCAGGTGAGAACATCCTGCCCTCTTTCACCATCACCCTCATCCTCAGAGACTGGAAATCCCCAGTTTTCAGTTGGGGCCTACTTGGCCCCCAACTGAGGGGGTGATTGATTTCTCCCTTCTTTTAGGGAAAGACAAACCAGAGACCACACATTTTTCCTTTTCCTCCCACTTTGCAAGCCTATTGCTTTGGGTCCAAGTTAACTCCAGAAATGTGTGTGGTTTGACTCTAGAAAAGGAGCTCCCTATACAGTGTTCTCACACGCCTTATTAAATTTATGGTGAATTTTATTCT
The DNA here is from genome assembly GCA_027563665.1 of Antrozous pallidus. Taxonomy (NCBI): domain Eukaryota; kingdom Metazoa; phylum Chordata; class Mammalia; order Chiroptera; family Vespertilionidae; genus Antrozous; species Antrozous pallidus. Next base: position 9,990,048 of record CM050510.1, read on the forward strand.
ATTACATTTAGGATTTTTCTTTACCTGTGCCGGTCTCCACTGCTTGTAAAACATGGATGTCTATTTATTACTTTTTAAATATTGAGCCATCGAGTCAGAAAAAGTAACCCAAAAGGTTTATTAAAAATATATGTAAAATAAGATTCTTCTTTTAGAACTTAAGTTAAAAAAAACTTTGAAATTGCTGAGACAGTATGAAGACAACTAATTTTAAAGTAAAGTGGAGTTTATGTGCCTGGGGGGAAAAGTTAAAGCCTCAGAACTCTCTGATAGTTGTCTTTGGGCAGGGGCGGGTGGACTTTGGGTTTTTTTTTCCTTCGTTCTCCATTTTTCACTTTTTCTTTAATGAGCATGTGTTTCCAACGTTTCTGCCTCCCATTTTCTCAGTAAGTAATGACACTCACGTGCCCTTTTGACTCCGGTGCAATTTTTTGGAACTGCCCCCGGGTCCCTCCAGAGCCTGGTCTCGCGCTGTTGCTTGGCTCCTGTGGAAAGGCCATGATTTGGACGGGGGTCAGTACCATGCTTCTGCAGTTAAGAATGAGCATGAGTAACAAAGTCCCTGAAAAATGAGAAAAGTGACTCATAAAGGGTACCTAGATAACTTTTCTTGTTCACGTCTCTGTCTCTTCACATTTTAGTTTCCATCAGCATCATCATGTGGTTCCCTGAAGGGATTTCACTGCTGTGGTCAGCCCTGTGCATTCCAAGTCCTCACAACAGGCCAAGTCACCCCTTCATCTGAGACTATAGATGGTTCTTTAACCCACTCTAGAAGCCTTTGGGTTCAAATACATTTGCTTTACTTCCCATTTTCTGACGCTCCTGTTGTCATGGTTCTCTTATTAAAGAAAATATTTTTTCCATGTAGTTCTAAGAAAAAGGAAGTCAGAGCCGAGGCCAGTTTGGCTCAGTGGCTAGAGCGTCAGCCTGCGGACTGGAAGGTCCCGGGTTCGATTCCGGTCAAGGGCATGTACCTTGGCTGCAGGCACAGTCCAGTGGGGGGTGTGCAGGAGGCAGCTGATTGATGTTTCTCTCTCATCGATGTTTCTGACTTTCTATCCCTCTCCCTTCCTCTCTCTGTAAAAAATCAATAAAATATATTTTTTTAAAAAGAGAAAAGAAAAAGGAAGTCAGAAAGATGGAAGTAAGAGCTGTAACATCAGCCTCAATGGCTCCCTGGCACATTCAGACACAAATCTGGGCATAAAACTAGAGATGGCTCATGCCGTTAATGAGATGGAGGTCCAAGAAGATGAGGAAGAACAGGTACAGCATCCTCTGGAAAGTCACTTGTGGGTAAACAGAGAGGCTTTAAGAATGTGTGGGAGGCCTAATTCACTGGAAGTGAGGGCATGGCCAGAGAAGACTTTCCAGAAGAGGCAAAGACCTGGTAGCAAGAGAAGTTAGGGGGTGGGGAGAGGTGAGTAGGCACTCCAAGCAGAGGGAACGGCACGTTCAAAGACCGGAATCAAGAAGGACAAGCTGTGGTGACCCCAGGGTGGCTTGGATACTGACTACAAGGAAAGAAGGAAAAACCACAGCTGGAGAGGCAGATGGGGACCTGTCATGCTATTCCAAGTGAGGGCTGTGGGCAGAGCACTGCAGGACATTAAAGCAGGTGAAAGATACGATCAGATACTGTACAGGTTTAAAGCCAGGCAGGATCGCAGAATTTGGTGGGCCATCTTGCAACGGAGGACACTCAATTCCAGAGATTAAGTGACTTTCCCACTAGCACACAGCTTGTTAAGGGTAGAGTTGAGTCTAGAACAGCTCAGGACTCTTTCCACTCCATTATATTCTCTCTCCCAAAAGGCAGATGGCTGATCACAGTCCTAGGAGTCAAGCTTCTTCCTCCAGAGCTTCACACAAGACTTTATGTTCAAGAATAAAGGCTGCCTGCTTCTGAGACAGTTATAGGGTTAGCCTGTCCCCATGGGAAAGCAGTCTGCACTGCCAACAAGGGTGTCCTGAGCATCTCCAAGACCAGTGCAGTGTTCAAGGTAGAAATAAACTGATGTGAGAAATGGATGGAAAGGGGTTCAGAAGAACAGAGGTGTTCTTCTTACAGCATCACCTGCACCCCTGCATTCTGCCCAAATGACCTCAACCCTTCATGCTCCCCTTACCTTCCCATGTGCCTTTGTTCTCCTCTGGCCTCCTTTTCATCCTTCCCTTCCCATCACTCTGAATTTCTCCATTCCTGTGCCCTCAATGGTGGGCAGTCAGAGTTAAAGATTGAGGAGGAGGTTGGAATCATGAAGAGGAAATTCAAAAATATTATAGGTGCCTTTTTTTTCTTCTAATTTTGGCTTAGCTCAAACCAGTGGTTGGCAGACTCATTAGTCAACAGAGCCAAATATCAACAGTACAAGGACTAAAATTTCTTTTGAGAGCCAAACTTTTAAAACTTAAACTTCTTCTAACGCCACTTCTTCAAAATAGACTCGCCCAGGCAGTTGGTATTTTGTGGAAGAGCCACACTCAAGGGGCCAAAGAGCCTCAGTTTGACGACCTACAGTTCTAGCCTATTTGCCACCCTGCCATCACGTGGGAACCCCAGAAATGCATGATCAGTGCCGCTGAGTCCCCAAGGCTGAGCAGTTAGTTAATGTATTGGTTCCCCTGACCCTCCTACCACAGATGAAAAGCCACTCAAACACTAATATTAGACCGGAATTCCAGCTGCTTCTGATCCATCTCGGTGGGGCAAGTGTAGAAAAATGGGGCGCTTGGGGGTCAGCCGCCTTCCTCCGGTCAGGCTCTGGCTGCTGGGCTTTGGCCAACAACGAGAGAGAGAGAGAGAGAGAGAGAGAGAGAGAGAGAGAGAGAGAGGCAGGCCCAGGCTACTGCCCCTCTGCAGCCAGGCCGGCCAGCGGGGGAAGAGGCCGCCTCATCCCTCTGTCCTTTTGACCTGGCTGGGCGGCCAGCAGGAAGGCCGCCAGGGGACCAGGGCACTGGGGAGCGAGCAGAGGACGCTCTGTGGAGGGAGTAGCTCTGTCTTCGCATGATGCATCGGCCACAGAAGCCAATCTCACTTGCAGATAAAGCGCATTTATTTTGTCCAGCACGGAGCTCAGAGGAGGAGGTCACTGGCGGGATGGTTTCCGGCCTATTCATCCTTCTTCTGGTAAAACCACCTCTTCCTTAGGGGAAGGCGTCTCAGTTGTTTCCTTTCCTGGGGGGCTGCTAAGCACCTGACTGTGGGGCCTCGTGTGGACTCCAAAGGGCCTCCGCCCCAGCAGCGCTTTTCCTGCAGCCACCTGAGCCCCGGGCTTCTAGCAGCCGCCTGTTGACAGGGAGCAAGTGACTGATGAGCCAGCAGAGGCTCATCCCCTTCCAGGAAGAAGATGAAAGCAGCGTGGGGTCCAACTCCATCCATCCGGCAGGCAGGGCTGGGAATCCGGCAGAGGGTGGGGAGGAGAGTGCCGGAGGTGAGCCACTGGGAGAGGGTGGGAGAGGCCTTAAGGGCAGTCTGGCAACTTGGAAGTCTGTCTGGCAGCTCCCTGGGCCAGGCCTGGGAGTGAGAATGAGGCAGAGCAGTGGGGAGTTGCTGTGTTGATCTGCCTCGATTGCACAGCGAGGGCAGCTCTGCAGCAGGTGAAGGGGTTGTGCTCGCAGCTGGCAATTTCCCGCAGAGCCTCCTCCCAGACTCACAGCCCCCCAGTGCTCTGGACCAGAACTCGCCTACACCTTTCCCTGCATATTCCCCTGCGTTCCCTGAGAAATCGCCCATGCTCACGGTCACCTTGAGCTCCGGGCGCCAGCTGCTGTGTGTTGCCTTTGACCTTGACATCCTTGACCCAAACAGGAACCTAGGCTGTTTGCAATTTTTACCAAAATGCCCCTCCCTTGAAGCATTTGTCCTTGTAACAACTTGCTGCTTGTAAGGGCCTCATAGCCAGGGATTATATTGTGCTAGTCTGAAAAGCAAATGAAAATGTTATACTATTTATTCCCATCTTAAAATTCACTAAGAGACCAAAGGGCTACTCATGACCCCTCTAGCCTTTGCAGCATCCAGTCTTTTGCTGTTGTGGGTGCTCTCGCCTCCCCTTCCCCTGCTCAGCCCTCTCTTCCTGTAGTGGAATTTCTGCACCTTTCCTCCCTTCTCAGGGGGTAATTCACCTTTTCTCGTGAAGAGGAGCTTTTATTTATGTGGGGTATTTTTAAAAAAATTTTATATTTACTTATTGTGCTTAGGATATCTTCTAAGTAAAAGAATTTAAAATAATTTCTCAAGAAATTTAAAATAATTTCTTAACTCCTTGAGAGAAATTTGGATAACAGCTATTAAAATAATAAAAATTTCCCTTCACTAGAGAATCATTTCCTTCACATCTGCTTCACATGCCCGGTTTGGTTGTATGTCTCCAGAACCAAAGTCGATCCCCAGTAAATATGTTTCATTTAATTAATGACTTATTAGAGCTACAATCCTAGATAGCCAGGTGGACTTGTAATAAACTCAAACATAAAGTTTTTGTTATCACTGGTCCACAGAAAGCAAAATGCCCACTCCATGGGAGATCTTTCTTTAGGATCAAGAAAGACCACGTTACATGCAGCTCCTGACCCCATTAGGGCTTCTCTTCTCCAGGCGCAGGGACGGCCACATGGCTCAGGGAGAAAACTACTCATATCACGGTCTTTCTTTGCCTCACACTCAGTTCCTAAGGTCATTCAATATAATGAAAATTAGTCTGTGTGGTTCCATCTGAATAGCCAAAACACTTGCTTCTGTTAAGAATGTTTAAACAGATTTCATCAAAGATGTATTTAATGAGATATTTACAAATACAAAAAAATTACTAAGTATGATACATCAAACATTTACTTATCCATCATCTGGAATTTTTAAATGTTATTATTTTTTCATACATGACCCAGATCTTGTTTCAAATGACACAAAGCATTACAGATTTAGTTTGAACCTTTATTATAGCTTTATCTATTTATAACCACAATTATAAAAGTTATTATTTGTCCTTCTTGTTCATGTTTTCTACTTTTATGAAAGTAATGTTATGTGTATGTTTTACATATGCTAGTGGTATAATATTAAATATGTTGTTATAATTTTCACTCATGTTTATGCTTTCAAGTTATATGTGAGCTATACATGTGGCCTTAGTTCATCTTTTTTAACTGCTGCATAATAAATGTTTGTTTTAACAGAAGTTTTACATAACCATTCCACTAGTGTTTGAAATTTGGATTGTTTACATAATTTTGCTACAATATTGTATATATTTATGTATGTCTGTGTGCTCATACAATATTTTTGTCCAAATTATGTACGCAATTTCTCTACTATCTAGATACCAGTTTTTCTTAAAATGCATTACAAATGGGTTCTAGTTTGTGGTTATCAGGCTTAACTTTTAATATTGTTTCTTTTATCTTAAAATATTTAAAGTATATTTAATGAATAATATTTAATGTATCAAAACTTTCTTTTATAGCTTCTACCTGTTGTGTCACATTTATGACATTTTCCCAACCTTCAACACCATCTAACATTTCCATCTAAAAGTTATAACTTGAATTTTCACATTTTGTGAATGTAGAATTTATCTTTGTATATGCTGTGTGGTTAGGATGTAATTTTTCCCCATACAGAGCCCAAATTGCCTACCATCATTTAGGACATAATGCTCCCTCATCCAGAATGCTTGATAGTGGCATCTCTATCGTGTGCTAAATTCCCAGGATGTGGCTTTTTCTAGTTCCTCAGTTTAGCACATTGGCATGGTATGTTCAGTCTTCTCTTTTTTCTTCCTGCCTATTCTTGGAACTTAATTTTAATTTTTATCTTTCCTTTGCCAGTTCCTTCTAGTTTTCTTTTTTGCTCCATTTGGAGTTAGAAAATCCCTTTTTTAAAATGGCTTTTTGTGAATAGTGACTGCTCTGAGGGTTTATCTAGATCGAACTGTTTCCATATGCACAGTGCTTGACTGATAAATGCAGTAAAATATCCAGTACTGTGGTTTCTACTGCCAAAATTCTCTTGGAAATGGAAACCAGAACAGCCTTTTCTTTTTTTTCTTTCTTTTTTTTTTTTTCTTTTAAAGATAGGCCACGGGCCAAGATTTTGTTCATTTAAGGAAGAATATAGGAAGTAAATTAAATGAAAGAAAAACAAGCCATGGCCCCAAAAAGAATTGTGCCCTGCTGTGCAGAGCTGCTGTGCAGGGACCAAGAGCACAAAGCTACCACCCAGCATGAGCAGGGCTCACCGGAAGGCTGGGGCGTCAACATCCCTGCCTCACAGGTGGAGGCCAGGAGAATAAGCATCCCTGTAATGAGAGAAGGAGACGGTGGGTGGGTGTGTGTATTTTCAGTTTCTCAGTCAATTGGGATTGTGAATAGAAGGAGAAATGGCCCCCAGGAAATGCACCCAGGACTAGCAGAAGCTAATGAAGGCAGTGGGAAGGGGGAGTGGTGGCCACACTGCCATACCCTGTTAGCCACATACCTGCTTTGGCATCACAGCTCTTCAATACCCTTTCCTTGCCCTTCCAGTGTTCTATTCTCAATGCTCTTTCAGTGTTACTCTCAGAAAGACATGCTATGAGAGAGGAATCCTTTCCTGGGGATTCTCCCTTGTTCAAAGGAACTCCCGCTGGAAATGTTCTCCTGAAAGGCATACACAGACACTCCTGAAATACAGCAGGTGCTGAGATTTCCATCCCCATCTCCCATTTGGAGATAGATACAATTAAAGCTTTCATCTCACTCTTTTGTACACAGGGGCTGGTGAGCTATTCCTCTCCAAGGTTGCTCACACGCAAATCTGAAAATGAACATTAGTCCCTGGATACTGAGCCAGGAAGCCTGTGCACCGAGATCTCTGACCCTGTCCCCATCCCGTTCTTTTCATTTCTTCTGTTCATCCAGAAGATGCTGCTCTTGCTGCAGATGTTGACTGAAACTTCCAGCACATGGATTGAGTTAATTGCCAATTTGGTCAACACAAGTAGCTTTGCTTTATTTGTTTTAGATTCTCCTCCTGTCCAGTTATTTACAGCCGAGGGAATTATGGAATCAGGCAACGAGGAGCAGTTATTTCTACAAAAACTGGTAGTGACAGCAGCGTGTAGGACACAAGCAACAGTTTGGTTGCCAGTTAGAACTGGAACTCAAGAGCTTGTCCAATGAGTGGCGGGTTAAGTTAACAGAGCAGGCCCAAGAATCATGTCAGAAAAATATCTTCTACAGTTTGTTGGTCTAGAACGTTCCTTAGTAAAGACCCAGGACAAGATGCCACCGATGATGGACAAGGGCATTCTTAAAGGAGCTCTTCCTTTGCCACAGTGTTCAGCTCTTGTAGTTAAATGAAGGAGAAGGGTTGCCTGGATTCTAGCCTCTCCATAGTCTCCAGCAGAGTTGCCAAAGCGGCACATACCCCCACATTAGCATTGCAGCATACTATATGGTTTGAGACACGTTAGAAACAAGTTCCCTACAAGCTAAGGCTTTACTTAGGTGAGGTCTTGATCACGCGTTATTTAAAAAATCAGCCAACACTGATGAATATGTTGGCGTGGATGCAATTCCTTTTGAAGAGCTAGAACCTTTTGGGAATGAAGTTCAGTAGTCCTACCAACCAGCGCGGCAAAGCTGTAGGTGTTTGAGGACCAAGTCGTTCATTTCGAAAAAAATTTCTTATGGATAAGGAGAGGCTGTATGTGGCACACACTCCATAGCAGCAGCTTCCCCCTGACCCTGGCTATAGGTGTGCAAGGAAGCAGCAACCCTGGAGACCCACACTGCCTTCAGGCACTACCTTATGAGGTGTTCAGAACCTTGTGATTGAGAAAACTGAGAGTCAAGGAGGCCAAGTAAACGGTCCTGAGCCCCCCAAGTTTGAAAGAAGACATGCAGGGACCAGAAACCACATTCCTTTTTTTTTAAAAAATACAACGTACAGCTTTTTTTTCTACATCTAGATAATTATTCTTCACTTTAAGTTGCAAATATTAGACTTTTTCTAACATGCTCAGAACAGTCTTTTCTACTCTGTATGTTAAATCTTTAGGCTTCTCATGAATTTTTGTGATAAATTAAAGATATGCATATCAGCAATTTTGCAAACTGAAAACAGTAATCTTGGACCAAAATTTATTGTCAAAGAAATATGCAAAATTGTGCTTTGTTCTGAAATTTTGTCATAATGAAGCATTCATTTTTCTCTTGGACTCTTTCTTCCCAGGCCCCCGTATTTCCCTTCACCCACACTACCATCAATGAGTCTCTACGGATAAAATTAGCAAAGAGCTGACAGGAATCTTCCTGATGGACCTCACTGCATGCAAACAAAGGGTTAATGTGCTTGGACATGATGGTGGACTGGCGCGATGCAGGGAGATTCTGTTGTAAGACATTTTGATCCCACTTTAGGCTCTGTCCTGCATCTGATTTGTATGATAGTGCTTTTTGCCAGTTTCTTCAAAAAACTTTCACAACTATCATTCCTTTATCAAATTCTCATAGGACATCTTGGGAAAAAGTAATCAACACAGAATAAGACTGATACTGGCTAAAACTGTATGTGGCAAACTTTGTTATAGATGAATAATTGAACTACTGAAAGTGGGAAATATACTTGGTAAAAAGCTTGTTTTCTTTAGAGAAAATATCAACAGTATCTAAAATAGGACCCACCTCACAAATTCTTATAATGACCTACAAAGTCCCACCCGATCTAGAGTCCTTCCTTGTGTGACCTAATCTCCTTCCGTTACCCCCGACCTTTTCCAGCCACATTTGTGGCAGAGGAGAGTTGGGGGAAGAGGATGAAAGGGAACAGAGAAGTGTATTAGTAGTTTTGGTCTAATTCCTACAGGAGTCTACCTCAATTTGCCTGATTTTAAGACTCAGTTTAACATGCAGACATCTGCCAGCAGTTGGAACTAAGTTCCCAATCTGAAACTCAGGGAGTCCGCTCTTGCTCTTGCTATGCCCATGTCACTGCCATTATCACCCCTCACAACCCAAACTAACTTTTAACTCACACGGGTCAGAATCCGGCCTCCAAATGCCAGCCTCATGGTTGGGGCAACCCCCTGTTACCATGCCAACCTGGGCTGACCACTAAATTGGCTGTCTGTCTCCAGGCTCCACATGCTTGAGGAAGACCTTATTTTTGTTCTGATCATCTCTGTTTGTCAGGGCTACCCCATAATTTCCAGGTAATATATTTAGTCTATACAACTGAATTTATATGATTCATTTTGGCCTCCACCCAGGCACCTTTCCCAACCCAGTGTATGTATCTAATTCAAAGTCCAAACTCTCCCTCTCTACTGCATCCCTGCTCTTTCCCAGTCCAGTTGTAACGAGATGAGCCATAGGCTGGCCTTCTTCTCATCAGAGCACTCACGGTCAAGCCATTCTGACTCAGACAGGTCCACATGGATACACAGTGATATAGAAATGCCTGCAAAGTTCTCTGAATTAAGTCCAGGACAGGAGGAAACTACAGATTGCATATGTTGAAGAGGTCAGTCAACAAATTCTAAGCACCCACTGTGTTCAGACAATGCCTCAGTGCCAAAATCTTTCTTCTTTAAAACAAAACTATTTTCCTTTGGCCTCTATACGTCTACCCCCAACTATTTCTTCAGATGCATGACAACAGTTCTTTTTCTTTTTCTTTTCTTTTAACTGAATTCCATTTAAATCTCTCAGTCCCTATTTACCTGGTAATTCTAAATCCACAAGGTGTTCTGTAGAGCTGGCTTTGCAAACAAGTCTTGAGTTTCACAATTAATAGACATGTTACAAAACAAAAATAAAACAGAACATCAAACTGGGTTGAGGCCATCTCATGGGTCTTTTTTTTTTTTCTTTTTTAACCAGAAGTGTGGATTTGTGACATAAGCAGCTGCTCCAAAACCAAACAAATGACAGGACTCAACTCAGAGTTTTAGCCTATCCAAGGGCTGAATTATGTTTGCTTTGAGGTTTTCTGAAAGGTCACGAGGCCTAACAAAGTTCAGATGAAACTTGGCTGTTTCTCCATTAGGCTCTGGCTCAGAACTTGTGGTGTTTCATGTGGTTTGGAGTTTCAAACACAGCGCTTTGCACAGCGCTAATAAATGATTCTTTCTCAGCATGGAAAGCAATTAAACGTATGGCCTCTTGGGTTTTGGTCTTAGAATCAGTATTTATTTATTAGGAGCCAGGAGAAGGCTAAATGGCTTAGAAGAGGGATCACGCATAATGAGGTGGGTGAATTTGCTGAAGACACCACATTTTGGATGACTGGAGGCCTGAAAAGTAAGAGAGGAACTCCTGAAGAACCAATAAAATGAGGCCACTGGGAAACATGCTAATGAATGGAATTTAGCATCAGCCTACAAGGAACAAGTTACAACTGCTTGCAAAACCCCAGGGAAGGCCACATGAAAGACCTCCAGTACCATCTGTCTTCAGCCTGTGCTGGCCACTCTGAGGGGCATACCATGAGCTTCCCTATGCATGCTACTCCTAGAACTTCCTCTCTAAGCAAGCCTCTCCTAGGTAGTCAGCTTGAATTCCTCTGATTCACACTGGATGTGGGGTTGGGAGAATACCTCACAATGAGTCTCCCTCTGGCTATTCCTTTTTAAGGACATAGGTATATTGATCTGCTGGGACAGCCATAACAGAGTATCTGAGACAGGGTGACTTGCACAATAGAAAGTTATTTTCTCACAGTTCTGGAGGCTAAAAGTCCAAGATCAAGCTGTTGGTGAACAGGGTTGGTTTCTTCTAAAGTCTCTCTTCTTGGCTTATAGATGGTCACATCTTTCCATGTCTTTACAGGGTCTCTCCTCCATGTGTTTGCGTCCTAATTTTTAATCTTTTTTAATTAAGAACACCAGCCATGTTGTATTAGGGCCCAACTATATGAACTCATTGTACTTTACCTCATTAAACCCTACCTCCATTTCATCCTACCTGATATCAAACTATACTATAAGGCTCTAATGATCAAAATAACATGGTACTGGAATAAAAAAAGACACATAGATCAATGGAACAAAATAGAGATTTGAAAAATAAACACATACTTACATTGTTAATATGTAACAAAAGAGGAAAGACCATACAATGGGGTAAAGAATTTCTATTCAATAAACAGTGTTGGGAGAATTGGAACAATAAATGCAAAAACTGAAATTAGACCACTTTCTTATACCATATACAAGAATAAACTCAAAATTGATTTAAAACTTAAATGTAAGACTCAAAACCATCAAACTCCTAGGAGACACAGGCAATAAAATCTCAGACATTTCTCTTAGCAATATTTTTTTCTGATATAAAATATTTTGTTTCCCCAGGAAACAAAAGCCGAAAGAAAGAAATGGAACTATATCAAGATAAAATGTTTTTGCATAGCAAGGGAAACCATCAACAAAACGAAAAGACAACCTATTGAATAGGAGAATGTATTTGCCAGTGATACAAGAGATAAGGGGTTCATATTCAAAATTTATAAATAATTCATACAACTGGACACGAAAAAAACACACAAACAATTCAATTAGAAAATTGGCAGAGGAATCAAATAGACACTTCTCCAAAGAAGACATCCTCACACCTATCAGAATGACTACATCCTATCTAATAAAAGAGTAACATGCAAATTTGACCGTACCTTGGCTCCTGATTGGCTATGCTACCAGCCAATCAGGAGCAGGGGGCAGGGCCAAGTGGCGCAAGCGCCCGGCCCTGGGGGCAGAGACAAAGCTGCAGCGGCAGTGGCGGCGAACAACCCCCGAGGCGGTTGAGATGAGGCGGGGGTGGCATGGCACTCCAGCCAGAGCAGAGAAGACTGAAGGCTCCAACTGGAGTGAAGCCTCCAGCTGGCCAAAACAAAAACAGAAGGCAACAGCCAAAGGGAAGGCCTGGGTCCCAAGTTCCAGAGGAAAACTGGTCCTGGCAGCCAGGGGAAGGAAAGTCTATTACACGAATCTTTATGCAATGGGCCTCTACTACATATATAAAAGCCTAAATGGCCATTCGACCATTTGACCTGTAGGTATGATGCACATTGACCATGAGAGGGCAGACGCTCTGACCAGTAGGTTAGCTTGCTACTGGGGTCCAGCCAATCAGGACTGGCAAAGACAGGCGGGTCATGCTCTGGAGCCCTCCCATGTTCCCTCCCCGGCCCTGATTATGCACTGGTCTGAGGGACCCCACCAGTGCATGAATCCATGCACCAGGCCTCTAGTCATCAATAAAACAACAAACAACAAATGTTGATGAGGATGTGGAGAAAAGAGAACACTGATGCACTGCTGTTCAGAATGCAGACTGATGCAGCCACTATGGAAAACATGGAGGTCCCTCAAAAAATAAAAAATTAAACTGCCTTATGATGCAGCAATTCCACTTCTGGATATATATATATATATATATATATATGTATATATATATATATATAATTAATTCAAAAGGATATATGTAACCCTATGTACGTTGCAGCATTATTTACAATAGCCAAATATGGAAGCAACTCAAATGCCCATCAATAGACAAGTGGACCAAAATGCTGTGGTTCATATATACAATGGACTATTATCCATAAAAAAGAATGAAATCTTACCATTTGGGACAACATGGGGGGAGAGTATTATGTGAAGTGAAATAAGTCAGAGAAAGAGAGAGAGAGAGAGAGAGAGAGACGAATACCATATGATTACACTTACCTGTGGAATCTAAAGAACAAAATAAACGAACACAACAGAAACAGACTCATAGATGCAGAGAACAAACTGATAGTTGCCAGAGGGGAAGAATGGGGAGAGGAGGTCTTAGTGAAAAAGAAATGAAAGGATTAAGAAGTACAAATTGGTAGCTACAAAATAATCATGGGGATATATAGTACAGCATAGCAAATATAGTCAATAATATTGTAATAACTATGTATGGTGCTAAGTGACTACTTGAGTTAACTGGAGAATCACTTTGTAAATTATATAATTGTCTAACCACTAATGATGCATACCTGAAACTAATATAAAATAATATTGAATATCAACTGTAATAGAAAAAGAAACGCACCTCCAAATATAATCACGATCTGAGGCACTAGGGGTTTCAATAGGTGAATTTAGGAGGGAACAGTCAGCTACTGAGAGAAGGCATCACACTCTTCAGTTCAGTGATGTCATATATTCAAGCTATACAACTATGTCAACTCCCCAACCCCTACTGAAGAGTGAAGAGGTGAGATAAGGCCTGACTTTGAGATGGCTCATCTTCTCCTTGTACTTTTCTGCCTTTGACTAAGTTCATCCAACTGATCAAAACATAAGAGAGAAAGGAAAGCAGCAATATAGCAGACTAAAATGCGTACGCAAAAATTATATTTATGCTCATTTGTCTTTAGAGATAATTGTCTTCTCATGGGGATTTGGTGGATTAAAACAGGTCCATAAAAAACATTCTCCAAATAATTTCCATGTGAACCCTGCAGCATACATTTGTACTTCAATGGAAATTTACTGTGAGCACGTATGTTAGAGTCACAGAGTTGTGCTCTGTCAGCACTTACATTTAAGTGGGAGATTCTGACAATACACAAATAATTGGATAAATAAATAAATATTTATTACCTGTGTTAAGGCACCCACCAATAATTAACAGATTTATTGCATTATTAGTGCCAGTTCTTTATATGTTCCTCCATCCACGCATTTGCCATGTGACTTTGCAATTTCTCTTATCAAAAGGTGGAATCTTTTTAGTCACATGATTCACTTTGACCAATAGTTGTGACACACAAAGAGTCTGCACATTTCTGATTCTGTTCTTACAAATTGGCCATTGTGCTTAGAACCAACCTGGGCTACCTATTGGAACCATAGGAGGAACATGGTGAGAAAGACTGCATCAGAAACCATTTGACTGCCAGCCAATCCCCAGAAATGTGAGCCTTCAGTCAACAGGCAAGATGACCCTCAGATATGTGAGCACATTCAGCTGAGACCAGAAAAACTCTCCAGCCTAAATCACCAATCTGCATACCTCTAAGATAAATAAATACTAATCGTCTGAAGCTCGAGGGCTTGGAAGTGGTTTGTAACACAGCCTAGTTATGGCAATCGCTAATCGATTCAGGCAAACGAAGGCTCCCAATAAATCTAAATAGTATCTGAAAGAGGTAGCACATTAGGGCATTATTAGCCACTAACACCTTGGCTGAAAAAGAGTATATAGCTTGTCAAGTCTCTGAGATGGGAATAAAGACAAGAAATAGAAACAAGGCAGAATCTTTACCTTGTTGGATGAAGGTAGTGTGGTCACTCACTGACCTGCTTATAATACTTCTGGGGCTCCCTGTCACCTTCCATATAAAATTTAGATTTTTTTTACTCACAACATATACGGTCCTCCTGTGTGGTCCCTGCAGCTTTCCTCTAGATCCACTTTCCTCTGAATCACCGGAACCTAAATTCCATGGACTCTGTCCTTCAGGCTGACTTGTCCCCTGGCTTCAAAACAAAAGCAAACGACAGCATATTGAAAGGTAGGAAGAAAAAGACATCAGAGGTTTTTTTTCTGTTATAGTTGATATTCATGTTGGGCTGTAGTCCAGCTGTGACTACGTTTTTATATCGAAGACCACCGCTCCTGCAGGGTGGTCTCATCTTATAGTTGGAACTCTCACCATCTCTCAGTGACTCCTTCCCGTTGCCCTCAGGCCCAGGGATAGTAACACTTGTAGCTGTTGCTAGTCCTGGGGTACTTCATCATCCCTTGTTGCTTTTCCTTAACCCAACCCAAACATTGCAACAGGCTACCTCACATAAACATGATAAGCTCACAGGGACCCTTTTATTGTGCCCTTTGAGAGCACCATCTGTTTCCCGCTAGGACCTTCCAGTGCCTGGCTTTCCCAGTCTTTTATATCATGTGCCACCCTCTTCCCTATACCCAGTCCTGCAGTCATAGTTTCATCCCCAATGCTGCCATGCCCTTGTTTCTGTTGTACCCTTTTCCCTTCTATTGATTTTAATTTTTTAGTAATATCTAAATTACAAATCAAACATTGGGAACCCTGTATAGACACGTGTGCTGTGAACAAATTAAGATTGTCAGGTCATACTTTCAAAGTAACTTCAGAATTAGTTGCAGTAAATCAATAAATTTTCTCAGAAGTTGTATAATGTCCGTCAGTTTACAACCCATGACGTGAAAAGTCTAATATAACATTAAATAATATACCACTTATCCTAAGAATGAGCTATATAAATTGAATCATTATTTGAATAAAATAACAAAGCTTTAATAGCAGTTCTGCCTCAGGGCACAGATAAGTTCATTCATTCTGTTTGCCCAATCGCTCCCACCAAGCAGCTTTCATGTTAGAATTGGAGGACACAGACAATCATATATCCTACATGAAATACTGAAAACAGAAGAGGAACAGTGTGCAAATAATAAACTAAAATTCCATACTCCAAAGTCTTACGTCTATTAGCGGGATTTTCAACCCACTTAATTAATACTCAGGATAATAGACAGCAGCATCCTCTTGCAGTGTTGTCCCTCCACTCAGATCTGAATCTTTGGCTGTAACAGACAAAGTGATTCTCAGTCGGAAACAGACTGGGGATTCGCAGCCTATCTGCTGGGGCCTGCTGCAGGGAACCTTGCTGACGATGGAGGGTGTGTGGATTGTGTGAAGGTGCGGTGTGTGCAGGAGTTTTCTGGATGTGCTGGGGAAGTCCCCCAGCTTGCCTTGGTCCTAGCAACTTGATCCTGCATTCAGGCCACGCTGGCGCAAATCACAGGATGATGGGCTTGATGAGTCTGTCCATCTAGCTGTGGACCTGACACACAGTGGCCTTTTTGTAAATGCCTGGCACACCTTCACTGAGGTCGTGGGAGAAGTCACTGCAAGGCATGTCCAGCATGCCCGCTTTCTCATCCACCCTAGTGAGTACATCCGCTAGGCTCACGCCCAGGGCCTCATCCTTGGGTCATGCCTGAGCTCCAAGCAGCAAGGAGGCAATATAGCCCCTGCCAGGCTCGTGCCCAGCTTCAGGCCCTCGTCCTCCCACGGGGCCCCAAAGCACTGCTGTGGCTCTGGGCAGTGTTACCTCTGTGTGCACTGCAGGCGACGCCCTGGGCTGGGCCTCCTCCACAGATCCCTCTGATGCGAGGGTTCCAGGCTGTCAGCCCTCCTGTTCCCTGTTTAGCATGGCTCTCCCCTTCCCTGTCCAGACTCGCACACAAACTAAAAATCCAAATTCAAATGTCACCTTTTCAAGGCTGACTTCCTCACTGCTGTCCCACCATCACACACCATTGTCCCAGCACAAGATAAAGTGCTCTTCTTATATGTTCCCATAGTTGCCTCCCCCCTTGCCCACATTACAGCACCAATCCTAGCATTTCATGCTCATCTGTGAACATGCCTAAATCTCTGAGGTAGGCAGGTCGATGGCCTCCCAAAGAGGTCCTATCCACAGCCTAACCCCCATGACCTATAAATAGGTTATGTTACATGGCAAGAGGGAATTAAGTTTGCTACTCATATGGCTATAAAACAAGATTACCCAGGTGGGCCAATGTAATCAAAAGGGTCCTTAAAACTGGAAGGGGGAGGCACAAGATTGAGAACCTGAAAAATGGAAATGGGAGAAAGACTTGATTGGCCGTCTTTGACGATGCAGAAAGGGGCCACAAGCCAAGGAATGTGGACAGCCTTTAGAAGATAGAAAAGGCAGGAAAATATTCTTCCCTGAGAATGTCAAAGGGAACACAGCCTTGCCCACATCTTGATTTTGGTCCGTTGAGGTCCATTTTGGACTTTTGACCTCCAGGATTGTAAGATGATAAAATGTGCCATTTAAGCCACTAAGTTTGTGGTCATCTGTCGCAGCAACACTAGGCAATGAAAATAATGCCCAGTAGAAGATCAAATCCTTGAGAACAGAGGTCGTGTCTTTGTTTTGTGTTTCCCAGGCTCCTCTCACAAAGCTTGTCTTGGAGTAGTTCTCGAATGTATTTGTTGAAGAAAATGTAGGATACAAAAAGATCTTGTCCACCCCATATTTTATGGAAACTTCTTGGTTTATGGTTCATATAGCAATAGTTTATCTCAGTGGGCAGTAAACTCATGAGTCAACAGAGCCAAATATCAACAGTACAATGATTGAAATTTCTTTCGAGAGCCACATTTTTAAAACTTAACTTCTTCTAATGCCACTTCTTCAAAATAGACTCACCCAGACCATGGTATTTTGTAGAAGAGCCACACTCAAGGGGCCTAAGGGCTGCATGTGGCTTGCAAGCCGCTGTTTGCCGACCACGGGTTTATCTGAACAAACAGATCTTCATTTGTCCATTGAATAGAAGTCGTGCTTAGTTATCAATCTATTATAGAATCATCAAGAAAACTAATTTAGCTGGTTGCCCATGAGAATCAGGATGGAGGAATGTGAAGGTGCTCACAGTGTCCTCTCTCTTCGAAAAGCAGCCATGGTAACTAACAGTGGCCTGCTTCAGGACATGCCCAGCACCCCTGATGGGTAGGGAAAGAACAAATTGTTCCCCTGGAGCAGCTGGTCTTGGTTTGGGCTGGATCTGGATTCCCAGGCACTGGTTGATATAGTTTGGCAAGAGCCCCCCTCCAGCCCTGCATTTCCAGAAGGGCTGTCCTATTACTAATCTGGAGCAGACACCTCCTATCATCACCACAGCCTTGTTCTTACAGCACCACCAACAACAGATGATCTGCAAAGCCCATAACCTCTTCATGAAATGTGAGCTCGTGCCTTGGTTTAAAGCCCTTTGGACAATTCTCTCTACATGGCTGACAGCTTTGGACCCAAAGCCAAAAGCCATGGGGTTGAGTCTGGCTCTGCCTCCATGTGACGCCAGGATGAGTCACCTCCTGTTCCTCACCTGTTAAGTGAAAAGGGGTGGACTTCTGTGGTCACTGCTTGGCTATCGGATTCTAAGAGCCTCTGAGAGCTATGCAGTTCCCAAACCAGTGACAAACTGTCCCCGTTAAGGGGAACATTTTATTAGGACAAAAAGTAAGAGCTAGAGCCTGAGAAAAGAAGGGGGAAAAGAGGGAAGAAGAGGAAAAGAAAAAGAAAGCAAACATAAGGAGAGAGAGAGTAAAAGGAAAGGGGGGCGGAAGGAAAGGGGGAAGAGAGGAAAAGAGGGAGAGAGGGACAACCTCTTTCACCTCCCTCAGCTCACTCATGCCCTAGACCAGAGCCCCCCTAAGTTTTGTACCAAAGTGCCTTTGCCCTTCAGGGACAGTGACAAGGACCCCTGGAATCCAGTCTATAGCAAGTAGGAAATCTGATAACTCGTTTAATCTTAAAAATTAATGTGAATTTGTGTTCAACTCCATAAACAATGGTTTCATTTCTTCAGTGGAGTAAACTGTTGCTACAGGAAGATGCCGTAGGTAAATGAATCATGTGCTGGGCAAACCACAGCTCACCTCTGCTTCCCTCTGAGGGGGGACACTTCAGTTTCGGAGGCACGGACCTGGGTGTTGAGAGGTGGGATGTGTTCACCAACCCACTCAGGTCATGAGAAGACTTTGAGGTTACCCAGCTTACTATAGCCAGAGAAACCAAGCAAATAAAGTAAAATTCAACCAGCCCGTAAATGATTGCCTCCAGAAAATCGGGATGATGGTTTTACAGGGGCAGTCCATGCCAGAAGATGCTATCTCTGTGTATTGCCCTGTTTATGACAACAAGACACATTGATGCTCTGCAGTATTGTCAGCAACCTGTTTAAACAGCACTTTGGGTGTTTATTTTCAAAAGCAATGGAAGCCGAGGGCAACACTCCCAGGGAATAGAGACCACATGCTTGGGGGTGAAGCAGTAGGGCCGAACCAGAAGGAAGACCTAGCCACCAGCAGGAGGGGGGTTAGGTAGGACTTAGCCATGGACTCAACAGAGAAGGGAATCGACTCCCATGTGAGAGTTGGAAAGTCAAAGCCAAGTTCAACACAAAGGAGTTGTGGTGAATATAGCAAGTTTACAATGCACAGGGCTGTTGTGAGGGGAAGATGAGCATCTGCAGTAGTAGTAGTAGTAGTAGTAGTAGTAGTAGTTGTTGTTGTTGTTGTTAAGGAATGAGGTCACCTGCAAAGGCATGCATCAGGAGAGAGATCCAAAACCATTCAGCGACCAGGAGACAGGAGAAGCTGCAACCAACCCAGAGGTCAACATGTCTTTTTTAGAAGGGGACTTTCCCCCTGCATGCTGATAGAAGTTAGGTTTTGAGGGATTCAAAGGGATGAAACATCCTGAACACAAAGAGATGAAACATTTCCACACGAACACTGCCAAAAAGAGCAAATAACAGGAACAGGGAAGGGAAATATGATGCAGGATTTAGGTGCACACACACACACACACACATATGTGGAATGCCGACTACCACATCTGGCTGTGCGACTTTCAGCAAATTTCACAAGCTCTCTGAGCCCTTTTCGTTCTCTTTAAAATGAGGATAATTAGAGTATTTCTCCCACAGAATTTTGAGAGAGTCCAATGAGATGATTCATGGGAACTAATAAATGTGCAGCAAATGTTAGCTTTCTTGCTATTAGCTGCTATGTAGCAGTTGCAAAGTAAGTAAATGGTGCTTTGTCCATATTAAGATCCTGAGATCAGGTAGGGAAAACAATTACCAAGGAAAATAAATGTTCCTCCAGTGTCCCCAGATTTTACTTTGGACTAGCCAAGAGTGAAGAAAATAGAATAAAAAAGGGGAGAGGAGGACAAAGAGGAAGGAGGGAAAGAAGAACAAGAAAAGAGGTGGTGGAGGAGAAGATGATGGGGAGAGGAAGAGAAAAAAGAATAAAGGGAAGGAATAATGGGTCCTGGTATTTATCAACAATTTAGCATGAGAATACTCCAAAACGAACAATTAATTGGTCCGTCCTTCTCCACTTCACTCTTCAGTTCATTCTTAAATGTCACAGTTGCCCAGCGTCCTGCCATTGGCCCTGTGCGCTGCTCCCTTTACAGGCTCTTCTTGGGCAATGCCATTCATTCCTGTGGCTTCTCTTACTACCCATTCTTTAATCCTCCCATTTATTTCCAGGCTGGTCATCTCTCTTGACCTTCAAAAGCTTATTTGCAATCACTAACAAAACATCTCCACCCTGATAGATCCAAGTCAACACATACAAAACACATCCGCACCTCCCCAGGGAAAGCCTGCTTTATTTCTTACTGAGATAAAGGGCACCTTCATTCCCCTCCTTCCCCCGAGTCAGAAATGTGGAAATCACGCGAGACTTTTCTCTTGTCTTCACTCTCAGACACTTTCCATTTTTCTTGGAGTCTCTTTCAACTTTCACTCTTGTGTTTATTTACTGCCTCTGTCCAAACGCTCAGCCTTCAACTAGACCCTGTTAACAGTCTCCCAACTGGCCTTCCTGCTGCCAGGCCCGTTCCCATCCAATCCATCCTCTATAATCAGACAAGTGTGACATGATACATGACATTCCCTGGCAAATATTTCAAAGACTCCCCTCTTATTGTACAAGATAAAACTATAAATTCCATAGCCTAACATACAAAGCTTTATCCATCTTGCTCTTCTCTAGTCCACACCCACATGCATACACACTCTGCATTTCATTCTGGCTGAACCATGTATCTGATGATGCCTGGGAATTTTCTGATTATCCCATTTGCCTGGCAAACTCCTAGTCAACTTGCTAAAATGTTATGTCTGATGGAAGCCTTCACTGACCTTGCTATGTGCAAAATTAAGCATTCTTATGCCATTTTTTTCTGTAACACTGTCACAGTACTTAACATATTAGGTGATTATTTGCTTAAAAATTGTTTTTCCAAGTGGCCTGGGAGCCCAGGGATTGTATTGTATTCATCATTATATTCCCAGTATGTAATAAAATGCCTAGAACAGAGTGCTAATCAATAATGATCTATTACATGGATAATTCAATGAATGAATGAATAACAAACATTTAGAACATAAATATGAACCAAATCCAAGCTATCCAGAATTTCAACAAATTGTAAGCAAACTAGCATTTAACTCTCTTGTATTTAGAGAGAAGGTGATAAAGAGCTTGCTCATCTAGAAAGTCCTGTGGTCACTTAGCTCATGCCACCTTGGGAACAGTGTCTGATGAGGTTGCTAGTGGCCATCCAGAATTGCTCTTCAATGCTGAAAATTCCACTTGGTTTGTGTGCCCTATGGTGCTCTGGCTTGGGAGAACGCCAATTTAATAATTACCATAAAATACAATTGCCAAAGACTTTGACAGCTCTCTGTTGTCAGCACTTTCTCACCCGGAGAATCCTCAGAGAAAACAAGATTATAATCAGAAGGTAACTTTGATAAGCATGGGATAAGCAAGAAGTCACCCCAGCTTACTCATCCATCTACCCAGCCAGCACAATCTCACCCATCCTTGATGAATAGATGGAAATGGCCCTCTATTCATATTGAGTTATGTTGTCACTTAATAGACCAACCAGAGTGTCTTCTTTTGACAGCAATAGAGGTGCTCTGAAAAATTCTACCCCTTCAGTTTCTCATTTTGTAGACATTATGCAATCAATCTTCTTGGGTTGACTGGGAAGACACAACTGAGCCCGTTTCAATTTTAGACAGGCTAGTACAGTCATATGCACTCCTGAGGCTACATTCAGATTAAACATTTCAGCCACTCATGTTTAAATTATTGCTTAGACAAAGGTAATATTCACAGAGGATTGAACTCACTTGAGATAAGTTTTTCTGTGGTATAGATATAGAAAGATATAGGTTAGAGATATAGATATATATATACAGATACATATAATATAGATATAGATATATATGACATGGATAGAGGTATAGATATATAGAGGTATAGATATATGTATAGATATAGATATATAATATATAGATATATATGACATAAATATATAGATATAGAGATAGATAGAGACAGAGATAGAGAGATATATACACATTTGGAGGTAAAAACATTCTGGATTAAAGTCTTACTCTTACTCTACTAAGAAGCATTTAACACAGATTGGGAGGCTAAACAGAAAAATGATACTAAGCAATAGTAATAATATAAATTTACCTGATGCCTTCCTCTATTATTTATGGGAGGCTCAGCTGTAGATTGGAAGGATTCAAGACTTTGAAACAAAAAAGGAGTCATCACAGTAGAACAGAATTTTTTAAAAATATATTTTATTGATTTTTTACAGAGAGGAAGGGAGAGGGATAGTGAGTTAGAAACATCGATGAGAGAGAAACATCGATCAGCCACCTCCCGCACACCCCTTGCTGGTGACATGCCTGCAACTAAGGTACACGCCCTTGACCGGAATTAAACCTGGGAACCTTCAGTCTGTATGCCAACACTCTATCCACTGACCCAAACCAGCCAAGGCTAGAACAGGATTTAATTTCTCCATCTGAAGAGGAAAAATTATATGTCTTTCTATAGTATTACATGGTGTTGGTTCAGAGGCTGAGTGGGAGAAAAAAAAAGGTGTGGACTAGAGAAGGGCAGGCAACCTCCTGCAAGAGGACCTGGAGGGCCAGTGGTGGGCAGAACTACTGGCAGAGGGAAATTACCCACAGGTTGAGAACCGCTAGCAGGGTCACCTAAGACCATCAGAAAACACAGATAATTATATTACAATTCATAACAGTAGCAAAATTATAAAGTAGCAATGAAAATAATTTTATGGTTGGGGGTCATCACAACATGAGGAACTGTATTAAAGGGTTACGGCATTAGAAAGGTTGAGAACCACTGCTCTAAATGAATTCTGATTGAGGTATGCCCATGGACAGATCCAGGTTTTGTGGGGTCTGGATACAATGGGGCTTCCATTTCAATAATAATAATACATAGCTATTGTTTTTATTCAAGAAATATTTTATACTTATTTTTAATGTAACATTTATAGAAAAATAAATATTCATTTAGAATAGGCAGAGTAATTTTAACAAATTACATTTTTTAAAAGGTGACAAATACCACAGGCATCACAAAATCCAGAAAAATATAATAAAAACTAGAGGTCCACTGCATGAAATTTGTGCAGGAGGGGGTTGTCCCTCAGCCCAGCCTGCACCCTTTCCAATATGGACCCCTTGAGAGATGTCTGGTCTCCTGTTTAGGCCTGATCCCTCCAGGGAAGCTGGACATCCCTCTCACAATCCAGGACTGTTGGCTCCTAACCACTCGCCTGCCTGATTGCCCCAAACTGCTTCTGCCTGGCCTCCTGGCTTACCTACCTAACCCACTCACCCTCGCTAGGACTGATCATTGCTACACTACTCCTGGCCTGCCCAATTCCCTCCCTGCCAGTCTGGTCACCCTAACTGTCCCCCTGCAAGCTGGTTGCCCCAATGCCTCACCTGCAAGCCTGGTTGCCCCCAACTGCCCTTCCCTACTGGCCTGGTCACCCCTAACTGTCCTCCCCTGCAAGCCTGGTTGCCCCCAACTGCCCTCACCTGCAAGCCTGGTTGCCCCCCCAACTGCCCTTCCCTACTGGCCTGGTCACCCCTAACTGCCCTCTCCTGCAGGCCTCGTGCCTCCCAACTGTCCTCCCCTGCTGGCCTAGTCTTCCACAACTACCCTTCTTTGCTGGCCCAGTCACCCCTAACTACCCTCCCTGCTGGCCTGATTTCCCACAACTGCCCACTGCCTTCCCTTGCAGGCCTGGGTTCCGCCCAACTGTCCTCCATTGCAGGACTGGTCTTCCCCCAACTGCCCTCCACTGCAGGGCTGCCCCCCCCAACTGCCCTTCCCTGCAGGCCTGAGTCCCCCCAACTGCCCTCATCTGCTGACCTGGTCACCTCCAACTGCCCTCCTCTTGCTGACTTGGTCACACCTAACTGCCCACAACTGCCCTCCCCTGCAGGAAATCTTGTGGTGGACATCTTGTGTCCACATGGGGGCAGCCATCTTTGATTACATGGGATGGCCATCTTGTGTCATGGTCAATTTGCATATTACTCTTTTATTAGACAGAATAATAAGTGTATCATAAATTGCATCAAATATTATTACATTTCACTATATTATTTTAAATTAATGTTTGGCAATTAGAAGGCCAGACTTTAAGCAGAGGAATCGTTTAACCAGATTTATATTTTAGCTGTACCTAAAGTCATAAGACAGAAATGCTGCTTAAAACTAAGTCTTCTCGCCCAGCCTGCATGGCTCAGTGGTTGAGCATTGACCTATGAAACAGGAGGTCACAGTTTGATTCCTGGTCGGGGCACATGACCAGGATGTGAGCTCAGTCCCCAGTGGGGAGCTTGCAGGAGGCAACCCGATCAATGATTCTTTCCATCTCTCTCTCTCTTTCCCTTCCTCTCTGAAATCAATAAAAATATATTAAAGAAAAAGAAAAACAACTCAGTGTTCTATAGTGTACACAGTTCTTTTGTTGAGAACGTTTTGTGGCAAAACTTACTGAAATTACAGTTACGTTGTCACCTAACAGTGACAGAAACTGTCGATTTTGGGATAGATGTATTTAAAAATAACTTCAAAACAGGTCAATAACTTTTCCACAGCCTTGTTTAGGAGAACGTCGTTAAAAGCAGAAGAGCATGCACAGTGCACAACACTGACTCCCTGACAAGAACTGGCGAGAGGATCAAATTGGATCAAGACCCAAATTGGCTCCAGACACAAGCATGTGGGAGGATTCTGGCCCCCAAATCCAGAAGAGACATCTGCTGGTGGGACTCCAGAGTCAGGCCCGATTTCTCTGAAGGGCTTTCCCAGAACAGAAAAATGAGGGATTGTGTGTACGCGCGTGTGCTTCCTGGGTCTCCGTGTGCCATGTGAACTGAATCCTGAAAGAAACATTTGGCCAACAGGGAATGCAGATGGCCACACAGAATCAACAATCAGAGCCCCAGCAAGGTCAGCCCTGAGGTGGCGGCTGCCCCGAGGGGAGTCTGTCCCTCGAAAAAAAGCTTCTATCATCCCACGCTTCTGAGCATGACAGAAGCAGGTATTCCCCCGCTCAGACATCTCTGCAGACGGCAAGCGAAATGCATTGCAGACTTCCATTTCCTAAAGCTAATCACGCTTCTCTGTGTGGTGGCTACATATCAGCTCTCAGCCACATGCCCGGGGAGGCTCTTTAATTCACGTGTGGCCTACTTTTTATCCATTTTATCCTGACTGCTGGGCATTTTCACATGAAACTAATTATAAGAGAGAAAGATCCAGTTTTTTCCTTGTTTCTGTCAGAAGCAGCACAGTAAGGAAAGCTGTGTACTGCTTTTCTTTCTTGAATGTCGTTCATTTTCACAATTTGCAACAGTGAGATCCGTTATAACAGTTATTACCTCCCAAAAGAAGACACACATTCACTTGCCACCCCACCAGTACTGCAATTGCATACACTGCATTCAGATGTAGGAAGTTTGGATGCTGACTGCATCAGTACATACACAGATATGTAGTTGGATACAAACCTAAGAATTTTTGTATCAAGGGTAGGTCCTGTTATAAAACTAGTCTTTTCTTTGAGAAAAGGATTCATATAATGGCCCATGTCAGAAAAGTACTCAAGAAACTATGCAATCACATAGTGTAACATTTATTTTAAAGTCTAGAAATCTACTTGTCTATTTTTAAATGAAACTACTCCATGACACCTGCAGTAGATGACCTCATAAGAGATGGCATCATCGCACATTTACATTAGCTGCAAGTTTTACGAGTTTCAGAACTGTGTCCTATGTTTATAGCTGCTTCCAAGGCAGTATCATTCTGTGGCCTCAACAGAGCAGAGTTAAAATGGGGGAGGGGGGGACTAAGGGGGCAAGTATGTGTTCTTCACAAGAATCCACTGGGATCTTGGCCAAAACACTTGAGGTTACACATAAGAATGGATTAGAGGAAGTAAAGAAATGTGGTTGCATTTCATCAGTCTACTTGGGCTAATAAGTGATGAGTTTAAGATTAAGGCAAATCATCTCTATTTTTTTATTTCTGAAGAATAAGAGGCTCTTTCCCCTCTTTCCCTACATTGAGTGCTTCATTCGGTCCCTCTTCTGTCTCTTCACAGAGGCTTAATACAATATTTTGTGCTAGGATTACACTTTAGATTCTCAACAATGAAATCCATCCATGGTTAATGACCTAGAGGTGTTAAATGAGGCTCTAGAATGAACATTAGTCTCCCAGCTGTCTACTGCCCTCGACAAAGCTTTAATCCATCCCATACACCCTGCTAATTAATCTTCCTAAAACACGTTGGACTTGCATGCCCAGCATCATTTCTTTAGTAACCCTTTATGGTAGAAAGGAAATCTTATTAACTGTAGGATGCAGAAGAAATGACTCCAGCATTGGCTCCTGAGAGTACTGAGTGGGAATCTCAGCTCTTCTGCTGACAAGTCAAGTGTCAGCGGAAGACTCAGTTAGTCTCTACCACCCTCCATGCCTCGGCTATAAAATACTAACCATAGGCAGTTGCAATGACTGAGTAAGGTAAGGTGTGTCAGATCAGCAGTTTTATGTGTCAACTTGACTGGGCCAGGAAGTGCTGATGTTTGGTCAGACATTATTCTGGGTGTATCTGTGAGGGTCTTTCTACATGAGATTAACACCTGAATGTGTAGACTGAGTAAAGCTGATTGCCCTCCCTGATATTGTGGGCCTCCTCCAACCAGTTAAAAGCCTGGAAAGAAAAATCACTCTCTCTCTCTCTCTCTCTCCCCCCTAGAATTCTTCCTGCCGGATGACCTTTGAACTAGAACATTGGCTTTTTCTCCTGCCTTCAGACTCAACCTGAAACATCATCTCTTCCTGAGGCTCAAGCCTGCCAACCTTCAGAATGGAGCTGCACCAGCTCTCTTGAGTGTACAGCTTGTTAACCACCTGCAGATGTTGTAACTTGCCAGCCACGATCCAATTTTTTATAATAAATGCATATCTCATAACATTATATATAATATAAATGGTGGCTCTGTTTTCCTGAAGAACCCTAATGCAGTGCATACAGTAGCATCTCAGCAGATGTGCTTGATGGCCAGATGTTTCTGGATTTCATTCCTGCTCTACCATTGTTAGCTGTGTAATTAGGGAAAATTAAAGTCATTTGTCTACTACTCATTTTCTTTAACTTTAATACATAGTTTTGAAGGCTGTTAAGGAGATTTAATAAATACATTATATAAAGCACCCCAAACATGGTAAGCTCTCAGTAGATGGTACACTATCATTATTCCTTTACACAGAAGTCTAACATGCAAATGCCTCATGGTGCCAGAGAGGAAATAGAAATGACTGAAAGACGCTGGCATGTTTGATTCCTCTACTACAGAGCTACATTTTACAGCAGCATCACGTGGTTCATTTGCTTCCAAGAACAAATACTATTGAAATGCTGGTTCGATAAGCTTTTTGTCCCATTTTTTTCATGTGCATGCAAGTCACCAGTCTTACTATGCTTTGCTTAATAACGGTACCCAAAATTATACTCTTTGAAACAGATGCATTTTGATTGCATACTAAATATTTAGGTGTCTCCCTGGCCAGTGTGGTTCAGTTGATTGGAACGTCATCCCTAACACCAAAAGGTTGCAAGTTCAATTTCTGGTCAGGGCCATATCTAGGTTGTGGATTCAATCTCCAGTAGGGGGATGTAAAGAAGGCAACTGACCAATATTTTCTTTAAAATCAATGATTCATATTCTCTCTCTCTCTCTCTCTCTCTCTCTTTCTCTCTCTCTCCCCCCTCTCTAAAAAAAATCAATAAGCATGTCCTCTTGCCTTCACCTATACATGGGATTCTTGACCATTTGTTTCACCCCAACCTCTCATCAGAAGTCATCTCTACATGGACTTCACTCAGTTGCCACCACATCAGTGAACTTTACAAAAGCACAAATCCAAGAGCACTTTTACTCATTCCCCTATCACCTGCCTCTCACCTCCATCCTTAGGGAGTCCCTGTTGCTGATGAGGCACAAGATGCTGTAAGATCCATTTGGTGCCCATGCACGCCCAAACCAAAGTGTGAGGAAGTTAATATCTATGGGGCAAGTATTTGACCACAGAAGATTTAATTATCTTCCCAAACAAACCATTCTAAAGATATTGAACAGTCAGTTGCACTTGACATCAATGGTGACCAAATGGTGATACAACTTTATATGTGCACTCCCTTTTTTCCTTACTACCCATTTCTCCTAATTTCTGCTTTCCAGGTATTTCATTCCCTAAAAAAGTAATAGCACGTAGGCTTTGGTGCTAGGCTCTGCATCAGGGGAATCTATATAGTACATAAAAGGCTAATATGCAAAGTTCGATCGCTCAGGAGTTCAATCGCTCGCTATGCTGTGTGGGGGCTGCTAGGGGGCGGCACGGAACAAAGGAAGCCAGCAACCAGGGAAGGAAGGCCCCGGCCAGCAGCCAGAAGGCCCTGATTGGCCATGATACTAGATATTCTTTGTAAAAGAAGGAAATTAAATCCTTACCTCATCCCATATACAAAAATTAACTCCAAATGGGTCAAAGACATAAGTATAAAAGTCAAATTGTTAAAAACTCTTAGAAGAAAACATGCATGTAAATATCTGGTTCCTTAGATATGGCATCAAAATATAGGCATTGGAAGAAAAATAGATAACCTGGACATTATCAAAATTAAAAATGTTTATGCTTCAAAGGAAATCAATAAAATGTGAGAAGATAATACAGAGAATGGGAGAAGTTTTTACAAATTATATGCCTGATGAGAGACTTTTATCAGGGATATTCAAGGAACTATTACAACTCAACCATAGGAAGAAAAATAACCTAATTACAAATTAGAAAAATATATGAGTAGACAGTATTCTAACCAAGATATACAAATGGTCAATAAGCACCAGAAAGGATACTCAACATCATTATCCATCAGGGAAGCTAAAAATCAAAATCAAAATGAGATACCACTTCACACTCACTAGGATGACTATATAAAAAATACAGATAGAATGCTGAATGACATGAGGTGAGTTGTGGCTGGCAAGCACAGTCATTAAGTGTGGAGTGAGGCCAAAAGTGAGGTGACTGACACAACCTAGTGCACATTAGCACCTGCACAACAGCTTACACAGGGGTGAGCACAGCCAGCCAGCCTGAAAGGAGACTTCATCCATGAATGGGACAACAACATTCAAGACCAATTAAAATAGAAGAGCCCAAATAATTCACACAGGTAAGGATATCAAAGAGACTGCATTGCTAGGTCACACACATACTGCATAAGGCTACCCACAGAGTGGGAAGTATAGCAGTTTGATCTAAGACACAGAAACAAAAAAGGGGGGACAGCAAAAATGAGAAGACAATAAACAACCCCCAAATGAAAGAAAAGGAGAGAACACCAGAAAGATAGCTAAATGAAATGGAGGCAAACTATCTATTAGATATAGAGTTCAAAGTAATGGTTATAAGGATGCTCAAGGAACATAGTAAGAATTACAAAAAACTTAGTGGGTACTATAATGCCATGAAACAAGAAATAAAAACTATAAATGAGAATCAGTTGGAAATAAAGAATAACACATCTAACACCAAGAATACACTGGAAGGAATCAAAAGCAGGTTAGATAAAATTTGTGACTTGGGAAACAAAGTAGAAAAAATACCCAATTAGAGCAACAAAAAGAAAAAAGAATTAAAAAGCAGGAGGATAGCCTGGTTAGTATGGCTCAGTGGTCGAATGTTTACCTATGAACCAGAAGGTCACGATTCAATTCCCGGTCAAGGCATGATTTATTACAGGAATTACCTCCTGTGGTTATAGAGCCAAAAAATCATGAGAAAACCCACTAGAAGTCATAAAAGAATTTAGGCAAAGGAGCAAAGTTCAAGATAAATTCTCAAAAGTTAATGCCACTCTTTTGAACTGACAATAACTATCCAAGTAATACATCAGTTTTAGAAAAAGATCCACATCCTATTTATAATAGGATAGAAATAAAGTAAAAATTACTTGGAAGAATTCTGGTGAGTTTGTTTTAAAATAATAAGTATTATTATTAATATTTTTATATTTTAAATATAGAGAGATAATAATCATTCAAGTATTAAGAAAGTTGCAAAAATTGACTTTTCTTCCCTTAATATTTTTAATTGAAGGCTATATTAGTATGATATTTGAGAAAATGGTGCTAGTTTACAAGGGGGAAAAACATGAGGATAACAAAAAGTCTGGGGAAAAAAAAGAACAATAAGAGTATTTACCTCTACTTGTCATTACAACCTATCATGAAAAAACCATAATTAAAATGGAGGGGTACTTAAGCAAAATTAAAAAACCACTCAACAAAAAGAGTCCAGAAATAGATTCAACTGTCTATACAAACTCAATATGTGCTAACGTAAGCTCTCTAAAATAATCATAAAATAATCTCAATAAATTATTTGAAATTGAGATATATTGCCATTTCATAGGGACCTATATTGAAGATCTGTCTTATAGCACATACCAAAATAAACTGCAGATAGAACCAAATAGTTAAATAGAAAATGAGAAACTGAACACTTGGAGAAGTGTTTAAAAAGTTCACCACCACCACCGCTACCGTGATAAAGAAACTTAAAAGTCATGAACAAGATAAATTTTTCTATAAAAAATGTGGTCTGTTGTACAAATGGCCACAGCTCTTTGCTATACCTCTAATCGACAAATGGAGCCACCTTTTCCACTCCTTGAAACTGAGTTTGCTTTGGCCAATGGAATGTAGTAGAGGCCACCCTGAGTTCTGCGTCTGGGCCTCAAGATGCCTTACACACACGCTCCCATTCTTGTTCTTGAAACCCCTGCTATTGCTGCCATATGGGCAAGTTCAGCCTAGCCTGCTAGATAATAGAACACCACTAAAGCAGAGACAAGCCATCACAGCTGAAACATCTTAGACCAGCCAAACCTCAGCTGACCAGGTTGCTGCCAGCAAATGCTGAAGTAAGCTCAGTCAGCCACAGCTATCCCAGCCACCCAGCCAGACAAGCCCAAACTGCTGACCCATGAACCAACTGTGTTTATATTTTAAGCTACTAAGTGTGGAGGTGGTCTATTACACAACAATAAATGATGCTCTGAATATGAATTGCACTCTAAGGGAAAATTATCAATAAGGCATCCCTCAACAGATGGAATTCGCTACAGAGAGAAAAATCACTCAGAACATGTGCAGCAATCCTCAGGGGGTTATCTCAAAAGTGGAAAAATCATGATGGTTCACACCATAAACTCTGTTTCATGTACTCACAACTATAAACCTACTTTTGCCCCACCCTGAACATGTGGTTCTTGACTTTTTCCATCTGACTTATTTCACTTAGCATGATATTCTCAGTATCCATCCATGTTGACACAATGGCAGTATTTCATCTTTCCTAATGGCTGAGGAGTATACATATATATACACTTAGTGGCCAGATTATGATTTCTGAATGCATAATAATCTGTCCACTCAGTGTATGTCCTATATAATAAAAGGCTAATAAGCAAATTTTCCCCTCAACCAGGAGTTCAAGCAGCAGGCAGGCTGGCCAAGTGCCCATGTCCCCTCCCCCTGGCCAGGCTAGCCAGATCCCACCCATGCACGTATCACAAATTCAGACACCGGGCCTCTAATATAGATAGATAGATAGATAGATAGATAGATAGATAGATAGATAGATAGATAGATAGAGATACACACACACTGAGTGGCCAGATATTATGCATTCAGAGATCATAATAATTTGGCCACTCAGTGTATACCTTCCATTGTATACATGTACCATATCTTCTTCATCCAATCATCTATTGAATGACAATTGGTTATTTTCATGTCTTGGCCATCATGAATAACACTGCAATAAACATAGGAGGACTTATTTTTTACAAATAAAAATTTCAAATTTGGGGGGTAGACACACAGAAGAGAGATTGTTGGGTCATACAGTAGTCCTATTCTTAATTTTTTGAAGAACCTCCATGCTGTTTTCCATAATGAATATGGTTGTACATTCCTACAAGCAGTATATGAGGGTTCCTTTTTCTCTACAACCTCTCCAAATACTTATTTCTTGAATTGCTGATGATAGCCATTCTAACAGGTGTGAGGTGATATCTCATTGTGGTTTTGATTTACATTTCCCTAATAACTCGTAAAGTTAAGCATCTTTTATCTTTTCATATATCTGTTGGGCAGTTGTATGTCTTCCTGTGAGAAGTATATGCTCAGGTCAGAAGTGTTTCCTCAATCAAGATGGGGAAATTGAGGTATGAAAAGGGATCATTAATATAATTATAGGTAAAATGTGTAATTTCAGCATAATTTAAAACATTATTCTCATAAAGGTTGGTATTATATGTATAAAACAGGAAACATGATTTTGGAACAAAGATGCCAGTTGGAGATGTTAGAAAAAAATTATTAAAATAAGCATTCGATGTATTTTCTGACACAGTTAAGAATCAAGTAAGTGAGTTAAATTTTGGCCTAATGATTTGTCTATAATGTAAAAGGAAACAGAGCTATTTGGGATGGAGGAAAGATTAAGATATGAAGAACAGATTCAGAAGTTCCAGTGTCTCTGGGAAAATAAGACAATAAAGATTAGGCACTATCATAAAATAACAACTAAAATTTCTCCAACTAAAGAAGAGTTTTTAAAAAAAGAGTTCTAACAAAGTGAAAAAATAACAAAATTTTGGGATAAATGAAAGCAGTCTTTGGAGGAAAACTCATATTAAGAACCAATACCAGAAGAGACAGGGTTCAAATCAATTATCTAAATTTCCACCTTATAAACATAGAAGAAAAGTGATTTAAACCTAAAGCAAAATAAAAATAAAAACAGAAATTAGAGACAGAAAAGAGAAAATAATAGAGATATATCAATGAAACCAAAAGATGATTCTTTGAAATAATTACTTACTGCTAAAGCTCTAGACAGCTTGATCAGGAAAAGGAGAACATTAGAAGGGATCATATAGCCATTTAAAAGATAAAAAATATTAACGACAAATTTTTTAAGACACTGGTTATCAAAATTGACACAAAAATAAACAGAAAAATCTGAATGGTCCTCCCACTATGTTTAAATGATTGGATTTGTTCATTAGCAGCTTTCCCAAAAAGAAAAGTTCAAGCCCAGATACCTTCACTGGAAAATTCTACCAAATTTGTGAAAAAAGTAATACCAATTATACATGAAATCTTTCAAAAATAGGAGATGAGAGAATGTGTTCCAATTCATTTTTTTTGAAGCTAGCATTACTCTGAGAGCAAAAAGTAAATATCACAAGGAAACTACTATCTAGTATTCACTATCCCTTAAGAACATAAGCACAAAGCTCCTTAACAAAAATGGGCATAGGCATGTTACTTAAACAGTGGTAACAGTATGTTATCCTCCAAGACTGATTCTGACTTCAGTGACATAATCACGCAAGGACAATTGGAAGATTTTTTCTGTTGCCAAGTTTTCCCTGGACTTGCCCATTGTTTAATTTGATATTCTAGCTTTGGCTCAATTCTGTGAATTACCCAAAGGACTTTCAATAAATGCATTCTGCTAAATTTAGAAACCAAGAACCTGAACAATAAATGTATCCCTGATAAAGTTCCTGTAACAAAAAATCTGGACTGACACAGAAACTGGTATTTGGGGTTAATTTGCACAGAACCTCAGGGAAATGGAAGGAATTTAGGTTTGGAAATTTGATATAATTGGGATAAAGTCTGTGAAAATTCATTAGTATTCAGGGGTAGTAATCTGGCATAACAACTGATTATCACCTATGGTCATCGGAAATGAATTGCTCATTGGATATAAAGGGTAAGGGGCATTGTTCAAAATGTTTTCAAAGTTTCCTCGCTCCATCTCTCAGCCCTGTTTTCCTCTGCATTGACTTCCTTAATAGAATCCACTCATGTATACTTACAGATAGCTATCATCAGCCTCAGTTCTAAAGAGGGTGAAAACTCACACATCTAAAAATACTTCCCCTTTCCCCTCTTCTCTCTTCTCCTGCCCTCCCTCTCTCCTCTTCTCTCAACTGTCATCTTCTCTCCTCTCTTCTCCTCTCCTGTCTTCTCACTCTCTCTCTCTCTCCAAAGAAATGGATATAAATAGAGCATTTATACACATCCCTATCAGAAAGACTCGGATTATGCTTGGGACCAAAGGTTACTTGGAAATCATCACAATGTCCATAGATACAAGATGTTCTGAATGCCAAGCCTATAGCATATGCTCGCTCCTGTGGCAGAAAAGACATGACCTTCTGCTGGGCAGCCCTACCGAATTCAGAGAAGAACGGTCCTTCAAGTGAAGGGTTTTGGACAGATGAAAAAGTAACAGTTGACCACCAAGGAGGAAAAAAGGCAAAATGAAGAAGAGACAGGAAGTGATCTATTAAACAAAGTACCGTTAGAGAAAGTTCAGGGAAACCACTCAATAGCAGAGGAAAGAGAATGAACTTAAAATCAGAGGAGGAGTGCTCTTTTGTAATCTAGACCTAGACTAAGCTGTCTCAAAAACTCAACTAAATTTAATAATGTCTACAACATAAATAAGAATACAAGGGCATTGTATCCTTGAAAATAAACCATTTTAAAACACCTTAGCTTTTGCACATTTGCTCGTCAACAGTTAATGTAGCAGGCATTAATATTACTAACTAAATGTCTGTAATCATTAAACATGAACTCATAGGATGCCCATTTGGCACACTTATTATTTTGAGTAACCCCATGTGTCAGAACTTAATAAAATAAAATTTATAGATTAACCATAGGCATAGTGGTTAGGGGTACAGATTTGGAAACAGGAAGTCACATGAGTTTGAATCCTGACTGGATCACTTGCCACCCAATTGACCCTGGGCAAGTTACTTAATGTTAACTCATGTACAGGGGTCCACAGTGGGCCTAGAGTACTGTAAATTCTCAATAAGTGTTATCTATTGTTATCATCGTGGTACCAGAACTTTAAAGCCAGTTCATCTGATACATCTAATACCCTCAACTTCCCCTCATTCTGATTCTGCCCTAATTCTAGTGGAAATTAGTGAGGCCTGACTGTACATTGTACAGTAGGCTGTATAAATATTGAAAACAGAGTCACTTAAGTGACCAACCACTGTGCCCTATTTTTTTTAAAGCAAAAATCCTCTAGTTGTTTTTTTTTTCCTCCCCCAGAAATCCTTCTCAGGCACCCTCAGCCATACCATATAATTCTCTCAGGATCGCTCATTATACTGAACGAATTTAACCATATTTCTGTTGTCCAGTCAAAAGCGTGGTAGTTCCCACTTTTAAGAGCATGTTTTCTAAACATCTCTGGTAAATGGAGATCTTGACTTTATGCCCAGGACACCCTGAGAGCTGCTGCTACAGAAAAAAAAAATAGTATAATACATCCCAAGTCCTTTCCCCACCCTGAGTAAGAGCTGTTTTAAACTTGTATTCCCTCTTCTCTGAAGGCTGCCCCGGCCCTCCCACCATCTGACCATTGTGTTTAATACAGGACTTTTGACTCAGCCATCATTACTCACACTTTACTGATTCTACTTTAAACACTGTTGACTAACACGACAATTTATCACGACTGTTTTGCCTCGAGGTGGGGGGATAATTTATTTTCCCATTGAAGGGTTGGATATTTATTAGCGCGGCAGCGAGCTGGTCAGGGGAGATCCGCACTCCAGGGGATGAGCTCTGAGTCCAGCTTTCATGGCCTGCTCCACCCGCCTCTGCTGAGACCCACCAACCTTGCTCCTGAGGCAAACCCGGCCTGGCGCCTGGGGTGCAGAGATGGTAACTGGGGAATCTGGTCTTTTGGGTGCTCCCCTTCTCCTGGGAAGCTGACCCTCAGCTGTGGGATAGAGGCAGCCCTCAAAGCCTCCTCAGGATAGCCAGCGAGAACCGTGATAGCAGGATGGAGGACTCACCAGAGAAATGCTGCCTCTGTGAGGACTCGCTGGGGAGTGGCCACCTGGAGCATCTGATCTGCAAGAGCTTGCTCAGGTAAGGTGGGGCCTGGTGGAGAAGTGGAAAGCCCCAGGCCCCTGACAACAAGGGGAACAATGATGAGGGGCAGGCAGCGTCTTTGCAGTGTTTGGCAAGAGCAGGCTGTTATAAATAGTTGGTTGTGGCAGCAAATTAATAACGGAAATAAATGGAAAGGAATTGGGGTTTACTGTGTGTGTGTGTGTCTGCTATGTGCCTGGCACTATACTAGACTTGCATGCATCATTTCACCTCATCCTTGCAGTAACCCCAAGGGTGAATGTTCCTATCCAATGGGCTCTGGGAAGTTATGTAAATTGCCTTCTTTACTTTTCCATGGCTAATCAGTGGGAGAGCCAGGGAACTACTCAGATCTACCAAAAGGCCATGCCCTTCGGATGCTGCATGCCATTTCCCTACTGAACAGAAGGCACTGGGGAGCTTTTTCTGAGGATGTCAGTCTGGAGCCTGGAGCTCCCACCACTGCGGCCACCCCCCAACTTAGAGCATTGCCTCTCATGGAAATATGTTATCTGGAGGCATAGCTAAGTGATCCATTAGCAGGAAATTGGTGGACACTTTTTTTTCTTTTCCAGAATAGAGGGAATGAGACCTGGCACAGTTACACTCAGGGTTCAAGTTCAGTATACTGCTGGGAGTATGAAGAATGCTGCTGGCGGGAGGTCCCATCGACACATAGGAGCGGGGACACGTACAGCTGGAGGAGGAATAAGAGGAGGAGGAGGAGGATGTCTATGATGATGATGATGATGATGAGGAGGAGGAGGAGGAGGAGGAGGAGGAGGAGGAGGAAAGGGAGAAAATGCTGATGGGCTGAAAAGGGGCCTCAGGTCATAACTTTTGTGCCCCTATCACAGCAATGCACTGAGCTGCAAGTGCCGGGAGACCCACAGTCTCAGAAGTTTCCCAGGATTTGTGGTGGGCCCATGATGGTCTAGGCACTGTGCTGAAGCTAAGAGTACAAATTGAGATTAGGTCAGTTTATAATCTCTTCCCATCCAGAACAGTTTATAATCTCTTCTCCTGAGAAGTTGTCATTCCTAGGATATCAAGGGAAAGCCATGGAAGGGACTTTGGGGGAAAAGGTGGGAAGCACTTTAGGAAACAGGTGGGGGCATTGAAGATGAAGTTCCAGGCCTCCTGGTCCTCTGTGGAGGCACCCACCGCAGGGGCACCTGCCCATCCACGCCAGAGCAGCCTTGTGGTTGGGAGGCTTGTGGCTCAGCCAGTCCTCCTTCACTCAGAGCTCCTTTGGAGGGGATGAAGGATGGGTCAGGAAAAGGGATTTCACTCTCCTGCTTCTGGCATGTGAGGGACCTGACAGTGGCACTAATAAAGGGATGGAACCACACCCCCAGACCCCATTTATCAGCTTCTCCTTCTCCTTTGCTATTCCTGCCCAGTGGCTCCTTCCTATTTTCTCCTCAGCCAACCCAAAAGCATCCCCACCTGGAGTGTGTTACATTGTCATAAAGAAATGAGGTGGGAAAACATGCCTCAGGAAAAAAAAAATCACTGAGGGATCAACTCAGCAGTGAAAGCTTCAGAGGAGGCTTCTTAGGGACGTCCAGCGATCAAAACCTGACAGCAGTCTGAAGGCCAAGCAACAGACAGTGTCCAAGTTCCACCATGATTGCGTCAGCGTGGAAAGAAGTTGCGGTGTGGCCTCACCCAGTTTAACCAGCAGTACATCAGGGCCCAGATCCCAGGGCTCCCCCTCCAGCCAATCACTGTAGGTCCCAGCTCATTGTTTTGTTGAAGTCCATCATGAAACAAAATTCTTTCCAGAGCCTTGATTAACCTTATTAGAGCTCATAAAACTCCAAGTACTTCGGCCTGTCCAAATGTCTCCATTTTCTTCTAGATATTTGTGGCTGAGGGTATGTTTGCTGTCAGTTTTCAATTAGTAAAGAGATGTGGCAAGAAGAAAAGGAAAGCACGTTAGAATGCGAAAGCATCTCTTCTTACTCCCCTGTGGAGGGCCATGATCGAGTGCCCAGATGCCAGGAAGAGGCTGAGGTACAGAGAACACCTCCATCAGGTTCACATTCCAACTCAGCGGCTGGCTTGTGGGATGCACATCACGCGATCACATGACATGACATAA
Source organism: Antrozous pallidus (assembly GCA_027563665.1). Classification (NCBI taxonomy): domain Eukaryota; kingdom Metazoa; phylum Chordata; class Mammalia; order Chiroptera; family Vespertilionidae; genus Antrozous; species Antrozous pallidus. Next base: position 10,028,194 of record CM050510.1, read on the forward strand.
GCCATTTTATTCTTGTCACAAACTGAAAATCTTGCTGATGCGTGGCCATATTTATTAGGGTCCTTTCTGTTTCATGTGCTTGTGTGTGGTCATGGGCTGTATGTTAGCCATCAATGATAAAAGTTGACCCTGGTGCTGAAACCAGTTTGGTTCAGTGGATAGAGCGTTGGCCTGCAGACTGAAGGGTCCCGGGTTCGATTCTGGTCAAAGGCATGTACCTTGGTTGCGAGCATATCCCCAGTCGGGGGGGGGGGGTGCAAGAGGCAGTTGAGCGATGTTTCTCTCTCTATCCCTCTCCCTTCCTCTCTGTAAAAAATCAATAAAATATATATATTTTTAAAAAGTTGACCTTTGCTGTGTTTTGGCTTCATTGAACGGTTCAGTAGGGTCCGGCAGAGCCTGAGGCCCTTTTGCCAAAGCTCTCCTCACAACCCCTCTCTTCTCCCAATTGTGAAACCCATGTGTATTTTAACAAAAATCTCACCCATCTGTTTCTGATTCATTTATACGTAACTCGTCAGACCTCCTTGTACCAGGGCCATCGTGTTCCACAGGTTCTGCCCCGGTGTGCCATGCTGAACCCTTCTTCCCCCGAATATCAAGAAGCCTTGTTTACCCAAAAGATGACATGCTCTACTCCCCAGGGTGGAAGAAGTACAGTTGGAAGGGAGCGTAAAAAGAACGTCTTTCCAAATCCTAAACCCCCTGGTGTGTCTGTCCACCGTGGGCTTGGCAAAATATCCCCTCTCGTTCACAGTGCTGACGTGATTGAGCTGTTATTGTTATGCTGTGTGAGTGTGTATGTGTTTGTGAGTGTGCATGTGCATCAACTGGCCATGATTAAACATGGTTTGTGGCATTAATTCAGATTACGGGTGGTCTTCACTTCTCTGTAATCAGACCAACTGGCTGACTTCAAGAGTGTGGGACTGGACTGAATTTCTCCTATGACTTTCACTGTGCTGGGTTTTATCCACCTGTCAACCAGGAGCACAAAAATGAGAAGCAAGAGCTCTTAGAAACAGAAGTAAGAACTCAAGTGCTGGGAGTCCTCTCAGCATTCTCCCACCCAGGCAGCCTTACTCCCAGAGGGGGAGAGGACACACAGGTGACCACATGGCAGATCCATTCTCATTGTGGTCAAGTGAGGGCCACAGTCACTACCACTGTGGCTGTGCGGGATTCTGGCACCATGTCAGTCCACCCGGAATCTCCTTCGAATGAGAGCCACAAGGGAGACCTGGGCCACCTAAGGCTGCCCCACAGCCCAGGGAACAGATGTCATGTCAACTGGTGAATGTTCTCTCCCACCTGTCCATCAAGTGACAGAGGGACATTGACATCTAAAGCCCGTCAAACCCAAAACTTGCTTTAAAACAAAACAAAACAAAAAGACAAAATATGGAAATCTTAGTCATCATTCTAGTACTTCTCAATATTCAAGTGATGGTTTCAATTTATCTATCATTCCTATTTTCTGTCTTAAAAATTATTTTTCCCTATAGACGCATATTATCTCATATCTTCCTAGCTATTGAGGAAGTCAGATACCATACAGCAAATTTAACACAAAGTTATATTGTGGGGTGATGTGGAATATTTGGACTTACATGTTCAAATTCCTAAGAAAATGACTTCTCAAAATCAAGTGCAACCCTGACTAGACAGTGGGATTAAATAAGGAAGACAACTTTATTCTGGAAATACAAAAGATGTGATTGTATGTGAGAGTAACAGTTCTCAGCTATGCAATGACATACTAGCATATCACAATCAGTTGTGAGATGTGTTACAAGTGATCTGTTGCCCATAATAGTTGAAATACTGATACCTACGAATGATTCACTTTTAAATAATACTGAGAAATAGCCTTGTGGTTATCCCTATAATTATATCACTTCAAAGCATCACATTCCCTGAGAGGTAAGAAATGATGTTACCTTAAGGATCCCTGGAATTGCACATAGAGACACAATGGATACACCCCTGGAAATGTGTCCTGCGTGTGTAAACACCTTCCATCATGCATGTTGTGGTAGAAAACAGTTGGGAATCACTCCTCTGGAAATCAAGGGTAGAGATGTTCTGCTTGCGATATGTTCAGGGCTCCTTTTCTCTGAATCTCTGCCCTCTTCCACCTCTTAGCTTTATCTTGAATCCGGCTTCCACTCTGGTCTAAGAGAGCAGCCAGCAGCAAGAGGCAGGGAGCATCTATCCTTATTCATACCCCTTGAAAGACGAAGCTGACTTCCGTTCTCTTAAGGACAAGAAAGAACTTTCCCTGAAGTCTCCAGCCACCCTCTCCTAGACAAAAATTAGGTCATATGTTCATTCCCAAAGCACTTACTGACAAGTGGATTTGATTTGTTTCATTAGCCAGGATTAACTGAATCTCTCTTCTGAAACTGGAAATGGGGTAACTTCTTTCCCAATCATATGAACAAAACTGGGATATTATTGTGAAGACAGGAGAGAATGGAGGAGGATAGGCAGCCAATGATGTTCACTGGGGTCTTCGGGTATTTTTCATATTAAGTTTTGTGCCAACACCCTTTGTCTGTTTAGGTGATACATTGATGGAATCACTGAATACAAAATAATTAATTGTGAAGCTCCACTCTATTGCCTTTTTGTATTATGGACCTGAGAGCTTTGTTTGACCGACGGAGACCACATCTGAAAGGTATAGTGGTCCTTTGGGTTTCTTCTCCCACTGGGCAGCGGTTACATAATGAAGTAAACCACCAGGCCTATAAGCTTGTCTGAACTTAAGCTCCCTTCCTGTAGAAGTAGCCAGCTCGACATTCCCATGTCGCAAAGCACTCAAGCCTCTGCGTGCAAACTCCGCACTCCTAGGGTTTCAAAGGGCAGGCCATTCCTCAGATGGAGAAGGCGACTGGGCGGGGCACAGGCACATGGCTCACATTTTCCGGCTCATGCTATTTTTTTACATTGACTCAAGCAGCAGCAGCTGCTGCTTTTTCGAGAGCCATGTTTCCTTACGATGACACAGACTGTTTCTGAACTCTGACATGGTCATCTTCAGCCTGGCCAGTGTAATATAACCTCTCGGGAATTAGACTCTGTTGCTCTGACTGCCATAGGACCTGGGGGTTGAAGAACCATTCATTCATGAACATATAGACATAGAAGTTTCCTCCATGCAAAAAATAAAATAAGATAAAAAAGGGCATCAAGATGGTTATAGCTGATCCTTTGGCACTGACTGGTTCAGAGTGGCCCTTACTCAGCTAATCCATTCATTATGTTCATACCCTGAAAGGTTCCAGAACCTCCTACCCTCTCCTCTGCCACTTCCAAGAACCCCTCTACAGATTCAACTTTGTTCTTTGACACCTTTCTGCCTTGCACAGAGCCCTTCCTCAATTGCCCTATTCTACTACCTCAGTTCATTTCAATTCTCTACTCGGCCAAAAATTAATAGTTTAGTATTACTATTCCTGGGTTCCTGACTTTCATATGGGTAAGTCCTAGTTTCAGCTCTGCTACATTAATACGGAATTCCGTTCAGAGTGCACTGTCCTGTATAATTAAAAATGCCACTTAGAACGGGTAAAATGTGGCCTCCATCAATCACAAACTGTGTGAACTCCAGCACGTTTTTCGCTTCTCACCCTGCAGTTGTGTATTTAGGGGCCAAGTGCATGACAGCACTCTGCTAAGCTCTGCGATAGTTCCCGCACCCGTGAAAAATGAGCTAACAAAACACATCTCATAAGGGTTTCTTGTAAGGATTAAATGAGATAATATATGTCCAGTGCTCAGCACAATGCCAGATGCATAGGAAACTTTTAGAGACGGTGGCTAGTGTAGTTATCACTGAGGAAGCACCTAGTCTACCCACCTACCTCTATAGTACCACCCGTCTGAGGCATTCAGGGGTTCTTGAATCTCTTCTGTATTCATTCCAGTTTCATGCTTCCTGGATATCCCACAGCTATAGATTGGGCAGCTATTTCAAATGGGTCTGCTGGTGATGTCAACCCCACTGAGTTCTCACACTGGTGCGGGCCCGTGTCCCAGGGCCTGCTCCTAATGGGGGGTGGTCACAGGCACAGGGTTCAGTCATCCCAGGCTCAAATCCCAAGTCCTGTATCCCTGGTCTTCCCTGAGGTGTGAGCATGCCATGCGGTGTAAGAGATGCACTTAAGTCGTCAGCCATAAATGCTACATGGCTGTTACAAACCGTGAGGTCTAGTAACACCCGCAGCAGCTTATCAGGTTTCAAATGTGCCACATTCTTCCAGATTTCCAGATGTTCTTCTCTCTCTCTCTCCCTCCCTCTCTCTCTCTCTCTCTCTCTCTCTCTCTCTCTCTCTCTCTCTCTCTCTCTCTCTCTCTCTCTGTCTCTCTCTCCCTCCCTCCCTCCCTCCCTCCCTCTCTCCCAACCACTCGATCCCTATCCCCGTTCTGAAGTGCCCCAGGTTGCTTACTGCAATCTAGCAATTTCAAATTAAGTTGAAAAAAACCTTCAGGAGAGGGAAAAGCAGCTGGAAGTTCATATTTAAGGAGAAGCAGGAGTGGAAATTTACCACTTGCCTCACTGTGCCATGTGGTTCTCATGGACCCTTCATTGCATCCAGGCAGACCAAATGAACGTGGTGCAATGCCCTCCAACTTGGAGAAAGGAAATGATGAGAGGGGTTGGGTTAATATCATCACAAATGTACAACCTATTTGAAGCTCCTTGAAGGAAAAGTGTACATTTGTCAGTATACAAGATCCATTCTCTTGGCAACAGCAAACATTGAAGGAACTTGCCTACCACCTATGATGTCTTGTCTGCAAGGAGAAACCCCTTCTCCTGGGACAAAACCTTGGCAATAACAGCTCTGGTTGAAATGCTACTATTAAGAAAGAGAACGTGGCCCCTGGCCAGGTAGCTCAGTTGGTGTGGTTACAGCAACATCCCTCAGATACACCAAGTTTGCGGGTTTGATCCCAGGTCAGGGCACATACAAGAATCAACCGTGAATGCATAAATAAGTGGAACAACAAACTGATGTTTCTCTCTCTCTCAAATCAGTATCTTAAAAAGAAAGAGAAGTTAGGTAGGTTGTTCTGCCTTTACTTATCCTTTTCTCTGTAAAGTGGAAATAAAAGCACAGTATGATCTCTCTGCTCTAAAGGAACTCCAAGGGCCTCCGACAGCATCCTCTTCACTAGTCCATCATGGTGTTTCAGAGACTTTGTCTGTGCTTCTGATGGAAATTCTTAAAAAGATGCCTGGGTTAAGTCAGCATAACCCTTCCTTGGAAGGGATATCATAGAGAAGCGACCCCACTGAGAAGTTATTTTTCCTATTGAGTGATTGCTACTCATTGGCAGAGGGCCAGTGAGTGATACAATCACACACAGGGCAGGGAGCCTTGGTGAGGACAGGAAGTCAGGAGCCCAAACACCTGTACCTAGAGGGCTGCTCTGACTCAGGGCACATGCCTAGGTCGTGGTTAGATCCCAGTCTGGGTGCATAAGAGAGGCAACCGATCAATGTTCCTCTCTCTCTCTCTCTCTCTCTCTCTCTCTCTCTCTCTCTCTCTCTCTCTCCTCAATAAAAACATATCCTCAGATGAGTATTAAAAACAAACAAACAAACAAAAACCCCTGAATTTCCCAAGCCACTGGAGAGGCACACTCACAACTTTCAGACATACGAATCATTCTGGCGATAAAGTTTCCAAAAAAGCAAAACCATCTAGGACAGTGGTCGGCAAACTCATTAGTCAACAGAGCCAAATATCAATAGTACAACGACTGAAATTTCTTTTGAGAGCCAAAATTTTTAAACTTAAACTTCTTCTAATGCCACTTCTTCAAAATAGACTCGCCCAGGCCGTGGTATTTTGTGGAAGAGCCACACTCAAGGCTCCAAAGAGCCACATATGGCTCGCGAGCCACAGTTTGCTGACCCCGGGTCTAGGATTCTCTGTTTCTGAAGCAAATCTAAGTGATGACCCGGAGGAGGACCAGGGCCTGCGGTGTGCCGTGGTAGAGGGGGATCTCGCACTTCCGGCCCCTGGGTCTGCAGGTGCAGTGGCAGCTCTGTGTTTGGTTACTTCCTCTCCACAAGCAAGGGGCTATTCAGAGGCACGTTAGGCCTCTTGGCAACATGGATTTCACGACCGCGAAGTAAAAATGAAATAACGCACATACCAAAACATAAACACATTGTAAAACGCATTCAGCCTCAGATTCTAAATCCAGCGGCCCTGTGTGGTTTAGCAGAGAGGAAGCCAGGCTCCTCTCTTGGGGGTGGGGGCAGTAAGGGGGAGAAAGGCCTCCAAACTGACAGCTGCTATCATTCCAAAACAAGTCATTGTTTATAAATGAATTTTTTGTGATAAATTATTGAATTACACGAAAACTCTCTGATTGCCTGCTGCTGCCAGATTTTGGTTTTGGTCTCAAAAGCCAGCATGGAATGTACTACAGAGAGAGAGAGCAAAATTAAAAATTGCTGGCCTTTTCTCCCAAGATTCTCTTCCAAATTCTCAGTCTCCCACTAAACTATAATTCTTCTTCTGGCGTTGGACACCCAGAAGTCTCTTTGGAACATTTATAACATATATGGCTTTAGATCAGAGACACGTCGACCTCTTCTGAAAAACATATAGGTAGGAATCGCGGCTCGTGATTCACTTTATGAGAATTAGTGAAATTGTCATAAATAACTTCACTAGAAATCAAAAAGCAAAGAGGAACACAACTTTTCATGAGCATTCACCATGTGCCAGGCCAGTGGTCGGCAAACCCATGAGTCCACAGAGCCAAATATCAACAGGACAATGATTGAAATTTCTTTTGAGAGCTCAATTTTTTAAACTTAAACTTCTTCTAACGCCACTTCTTCAAAATAGACTCGCCCAGGCCATGGTATTTTGTGGAAGAGCCACACTCAAGGGGCCAAAGAGCCACATGCGGCTCGCGAGCCGCAGTTTGCCAATCACGGTGCCAGGCTTTGTGCTGCGTGCTTTGAATCTTTACCTCATTTAATCCTCACAACAAACACGCGTGGTCATTAGTACATCCATTTTACAGGTGGAAAAACGGATGTGTGCAGAAGTGACGTGGTTTACCTAAGCGCACACAGCAGCACAATGAGAACATCTTGTCTGGCACCAGGCATCTGGCTCCAAAACCCAGGCTCTTTCCCCAGTAGCACACTGGTTCCCACCACAGTTGAATAAATGATTAGCTTGGTACTAGGACAAAAAAAAAGGCACTGTGCTCTTTTCCAAGCTCTCACACTGATTCCTTGTATATTACCTTTCAAGGAGGCCTTTGGAAAAAGTAAAATTGATGATGAAAAAATCCCTACTGTCTTCCTTGATTTGTTTTTCCCCTCAAAATTAGACTTTCCTTATTTTTTGTGCCTATACTATATTCCTGGGAATCTCCAGTTGATTCCTGTGGAATTAGGAGGAATAAGAAACAACAGCATGGGCTTTTGATCCCAATTGCACTCCTCATTCACCAGGCACATCTCTAAACTCAGCCCCTTCCTCATACAGGGAATGATAAGACTTCATCTGCCTGTCTCATAGGTGGTTATAATGCTCAAATGATGCAGTGTCAGGGAAAGCATATGATAACTCATAAAGCTCTGACCTGTGTGAGTAATTATTATGGCCCAGACTCTCTCTGATAGTTCAATTTAAGAAAAAAAGAGGAAGATATTTTTAGAATAATAGTCCAGTGTTAGCCAACGGTCTGCTAATAAATGGGATCTCTGGGGAGAAAAAAAAAAAACCTGATTTTTAGTGTTTGCTGATTTCTATAATGTAAATTCTCCCAACAAGGCCAATTTCAAACTACCAAGTGGTATCACTGACCATAAAAGTGGGAAGAGGTATTCTCATGAGTTAATACATGCCAGCTCTAGCATACCACTAGTACTGACTGAATTTCAAAATAGCATCTATATATATATATAAAAGCCTAAGTGACCAAATGATCAAACGACCAGTGGACCAGTTGCTATGACATGCACTAACCACCAGGGGGCAGATGCTCCATGCAGGAGCAACACTTAGCTGACCGAGGGGCGCCAGACACCGAGGTCATGGCTGGCGAGCACAAGTGCAGCGAGGCCTGGATGAGCGAGAGCAGCATAGCACCCAACCTAGGCTCAGACTCTTCCCTGGCTGCATGCTGCTTCGTGCACTATTACATCCTTTGGGGGATGTTGGACTGTGGGGATCAAGCCACAACCAACAGTCCGACATCCCCCAAGAAGTCCTGGATTATGAGAGGGTGCAGGCCAAGCTGAGGGACCCCACCAGTGCACAAATCCGTGCACCAGGCCTCTAGTCTTTAATAAAAACACCTATCACACCTGGAGTCATATTGTAAAAAGCTCAACATATAGCCTCCCTCCCCCATGTGTTCTCTTAATGATAAACAGATCTCCAACTCCTGTGCCACAAAGAGTCTGGATGGATGGTATTAGAAAGGAAAACGCTTTCCCCAATGAGACCATGATCATGCCTTCACGCTGGGACAGAAAGCCCAGGGCACCATAACCGAATCAAACAGATCTGGCCACTTGCTGCTATGACCCCTCTGAGAAGTGAATGTCTGACTGATAGGAGATTCGCATATTGCCTGGAGGAAAATGTCTGCACTCCAGGGAAATGTTATTGCTGTACGGAGACACTGGGTGCCAAGAACAAGAACTCATTCCACCCGCTCTTTCCTTGTTCACAGTATAACAGTAAGCCTTAGATTTGGCTACATGCACACACAGTGGCTTACTACAAGATTATTTCTCTCCCATGGAAAAGACAGGAGATATGTCAACCGTAACCGAGGTATATCAAAGTTCTAGGCTTCTTCCAGTTTCCCTCTCCACTGTCCTCATGGTCCAAGATGTTGGCTGGAGCTCCAGCCATGACATGTGAGTTCCAGTCAGCAGGACTGGGGTAGAAGAAAAAAGAAAGGTACACCTTTTCATCTTTAATGTGAGTTTCCACTCAGTGCTTTGCTTATATCTTATTGGCTAGAAACTAATCACATGGCACAATACCTAACTACAAAAGAGCCTTGAAAATATACCATCTCTATCTTGCAGGCAATATGCCTCGCTAAATATCAGGTTCTTTTATTAAGAAGGAAGAAAATATAAATGTTGGGATAGGCAATTTGTAGTATTTGGCACATGTTCCCTTGTATCTACACACTAACTCCTCAGAGGATAGAGAGAGAGAAGGAAATTGATGTTTTTCTTTTTTCTGTCTATAGCTCAGCTGTTTTCATCTCCTGTGGGTAAGATGAGAAGTTAGCAGTCTACAGATCATTTAAATTGCATATCTAATGAGGGCCAAATAAATAGGAACTATATCTATTTCAGGGATGTGCGTGCAAAACCTTTCATAATAATGTGATCATGATTATTTGGGAGATAGCCACAATCACATAGAGTCATTACTAATATCACGCAGAAGTAGATGGAAGTTTTTGTCTCTCTGGATGCATTTGTCTAAATGCATTTGTATCAATTACCTACTTTGATAAAATGAGATATGAATCTGGTGCTAGAAAAAATTGGGGGAAAGCCTCGTCCTTTCTAATACCTTCCATCCAGACTCTTTGTGGCATGGAAGTTGGAGATCTGTTTATTATATGAGTCCCATTCAGAATGTTTTGTTTGGGCTCGCAAATGTCTGTCTGTAGCCTGTGCCTACCTCGTTCAACTCTTATTCCTATTGGAGCAAGTGACTAGTCAGGCATCAGGAAAATTGCTAACTCTGCTAAGAAAGGAGTCTCATGCAGCCAAACTAGCCTCTGCATCTATACTCTTTCCAAAATGGCATAGGAGTAGAACCAGAGAGACACATTAATCTACAGAGAAGCTTTCCAGTCACCCATGCAAAAGCCACATAAACATGTAAAAGCACACAGGAGAACACGGACAGCCATCCTGCTGAGGCTCAAAGTATTTGTAGATTGTCAAGTCACATCCAGAGACGAGATGTATCCTGAAACTGCCAGCCCACTCCTATCCCATTTTAGACCAGAAGAAAAACAAGAAGTGCTATTGGACATTTCATTTAAAGCTCTAATTTGCAATTTTACCCTAATTCTATTTAATGTACCATTCCATGACCAGTCAGATATACCAACTCTTCCCACCTGCATTCATCCCTAAAGAGTTAAAATCTTTGGCTTTCTAGATTTTAGCTGTCTTTTAACATGCAGATTATCCCATAAGTCAGTGGTAGGCAAACTCATTAGTCAACAGAGCCAAATACCAACTGTACAACAATTGAAATTTCTTTGAGAGCCAAATTTTTTAAACTTAAACTTCTTCTAGTGCCACTTCTTCAAAACAGACTCGCCCCGGCCATGGTATTTTGTGGAAGAGCCACACTCAAGGGGCCAAAGAGCTGCATGTGGCTCCGAGCCATGGTTTGCCGACCACTGTCATAGGTGAACCCAGGCATGTAATTAGCAAAGCCATTCTTTCATTTATTCATTCACTCAGCGAATAATGAGCACCTTCTGTGTGCAGGTATCATGTCAATGGTGGTGATATTCCCAGTGAGCAAGACATTGCCAGGCCACCTTCATGGATGTTGCAGACTTAGGGGAGAAGACTGTCATTGAACAAAGGGGCAAAGGGGCCTGAGGAGGCTGGTGAGAGAGGGAGGGGCTTCATCAAGCAAGAGTTTGGGGCTTTATCCTGAAGACAATGAGGAGTTATATCAAGTATCAAAAGACACTTCAGTAGTTTGCATGTCTTGGCTACTGTGAATGCTGCAATGAACATAGGGATACACATATCTTTCTAAGTGTTTTCAAGTTTTGGGGGTAGCTATCTAAAAGAGAGATTTGGGTCAAATAGTAGGGCTTTTCTTAATTTTTTGAGAAACCTCCACAGTGTTTTCCATAATGGCTGTACCAATTTACATTCCAAACAGCAGTGAATGAAGGTTCCTTTTTCTCTACAACCTCTCTAATACTTATTATTTAATGTCTTGTTGATGACAGCTATTCTAACAGGTGTGAGGTGATATTTCATTGTGTTTTTGATTTGCATCTCCCTAATCACTAGTGAAGTTGAGCATCTTTCCATATACCTGTTGGGCATTTATTTGTAGGTCTTCTTGTGAGAAGTGTCTATTCAGGTCCTCTGTCCATTTTTCAATTGGGTCATTTGTTTTGTCATTGTTGAGTTATATGAGTTCTTTATATACAATGGAATATTAGCTGTAAGAAAAGATGAAATACTGCCATTTGCAACAATCTGGATGGACCTTGAGAATATCATGCTATCTGACATAAGTCAGATGGAGAAAGTCAAGAGCCATGTAATTTCACTTATAGGTAGACTATAAAACTGAAAACAACAAATGAACAAACAAATCTCATAGACACAGATAACAATGATTACCAGAGAGGAAAGGGAGATGAGGGGAAGGTAGTGAAGGGTTAAATGGGTGAAATTTATTGCCAGGAGCCAATTCCACCATGTCATCATTACAAGAGTTTTATCAAAAGGTTGATGAAACTTGGGGGCTCAACAAAGGCTGAGTCACATATATAATTACCTGTTGGAGTGGCTTGAGGACACTTCCCCCAAACCTGAATAGGATGATTGTCTGTTGCCAGACAGCTCAGGGCATTTTAATCTACATGTTATTGTCTCCTGTTGGCCAAATACCTGAACAGCTGTAGGCTATTCCCCAATCCGACAATGCTTCTGTAAACCCTGCCCTTTGAAGTATATTATCTCCACCTTGCTTTAGGACAAATTGTGTTAAAAACAAGGGGTCCTGAGACAGAGAGCATCTTGAACTCCTTTAGCTGAAGCTCCTCTAACCCCCAGTGCCTTTCAAAACTATCTTTCGTCTCTGGATTCCTACTTAATCTACACACAGCCTTTCTCCAGAATGCTGAACTCATCTGAATGCTGGGACAAGAACTCTGGCATGTATGGTGAAGGAAAAACATTTGACTTGGGGTAGTAAATACACAATGCAACATAAAGATGATGTATTATAAAATTATACACTTGAAACCTACATAATTTTATGAAATCAATGTCACCCCAATAAATTTAATTTTTAAAATAAATAAACTTTCAGAAAATTAAAAAGATAGGTATGTTTTACTTGCACCAAGATCACTGTCTACACGCTGGCAAGGCCATGAGCACTGCAGGGATGTCAGCCTCCAACAATACTTACCTCTTCTCCAGAGTAAGCATTGGTCACCTTTATGGATATTGGTTGGGGCTGGCTGCCTGGGATGACCCTGTCTGCCAAGTCCTTCCAGGTGGAGAATTAGAATCTCTCTACTGTTTCTCTTTCAAGTCATTTAGACACATCACCTCTTAATGAGTTTGAGTTTAAGAAGCAGTGGCCAGCCTTCCCTGAGCCAGACCGTGGCCCCACAGGAACAGGCTGGATGTGTGTTGGAATGAGGTGTATATCCTGTGGTTTTTCTAGGCGAATCTGCATAATAGGGGGCAGCAGAGAGCTTACTTCCTGCTCAGCCGTGGAACTGAAGTAGGGAAGTGTGGTTCAGCTTTTAATCAACAGATAAAAACCTTAACACCCAGAGGAGGGTTTCCCCTTCAGTTGCACGGAGAGAGCACCTTTGAGTAGGAAACACATACAGCCTACATTAGATATAAAGAGAAAAATGATTGCTAATCCCCACCAGTCCATCCCTGAAAAAAAAAAAAAAGGCAGTACAAACTATCTGACCAACACTATTCTAAAAACACAGGCTGCCCAAATATATGCTCCCACTTCAAATTTTCCATGGGGGTTGGCAAAAGCCAGGTCCTGGAATGTTAATTGAGACCTGATCGCACTAATGGACCAGAAATTATAAAATGCCTTATGTTACCAGTCATTTAAACCAGATAGTTAGGAATCCAGTTATGGTTAGGTTCAAACTGAAGCTTAAATCTATTATATTTATTGCAAGAAACAGTGAACACTCAAGTACCCTCATTTTAAATCCAAACGACACCGCGGAATCGTATCCATTTCCTGCAACTTTGAACCGCGCAGCCGCTGAACCTGTCCTCTCTCTTTCTCATTTGGGAGTATTTAAAGTGACATCTCCTCCTATGTCACTCTACCTGGGACAAAACGGGAAGTTCGGTTGCCAGGCACTGTTTCACGTTAGGAGAGTTTAGTCTGAGACTCTCCTACCAAGTGGGTCACCCAGCTGCCTGGGGAATAACCATGTGGCATATCAGTGTCCTGGTCACTGTTTTCAGTTGTGTCCTGTGTGTTTCATGAAAACATTTTCACTTGCCTTCATTATGCCACTTCTTCTTTACTTCTTAGAAATACCCACTTGGATTGTGTGCTATACAAGGAAGTGAAAACATTAACCAGAGCTACGAAGGGCCCATGTCTCCTGACATCAAGGTTTTTGTCAAGAAAAATACACAAGAGTAGCCACACCTTACTCTGCTTCATAGTAACCCCAGGAAAAAAAATTCCACAAATGTGTTTTAATTCTTTAGCCTGAATGACCAAAAAAAGGTTAAAATGTTTCCCAAAGTCCACTGAACCAGTTTGGCTCAGTGGATAAAGTGTTGGCCTGGGGACTGAAAGGTCCCAGGTTTGATTCCAGTCAAGGGCATGTACCTTGGCTGTGGGCACATCCCCAGTAGGAGGTGTCCAAGAGGCAGCTGATCGATGTTTCTCTCCCATCGATGTTTCTTTCTATCCCTCTCCCTTCCTCTCTGTGAAAAATCAATAAAATATATTTTTTTAAAAAAAGAATAATTCTGACCTTGGGAAAATGGATTTTTGTTAGCCCCAAAGACTATTAAGATTAATGGCAAGAGGGGCTCATTACTCTGCCAGAAAAAATCTACTCACAGATCTAAGAGGAAGGTTTTCTTCGGTTCGTTTCCAAAAGAGGGGACCCAGAATGCCTGGCAAACTCCCATTCAGAGTGGGGTACACTTCAGGCACATGGCAGGGACCCAAGGCGGCAATACTCCCTTGGGGTGGTATTGTGTCACTCAAGAAAGACATCTCCTAAGGGATTTCTTACTGAGATGGGGCATTCTGTTCTCAATAATGAAGCCCCCCTCTCCGGCCGCGTTGCCAGGCCTTTTGGAGCCCAGAACAGAACTCGAAGGCTGAGCCTCATTCAGGATGTAAACATGGGGACACCCAGGGCCTGCAGCTCCCCAGGGGCCCGTGCCTGTGGGCCTTGTTGCCCTCAGCAGTAGGGGCTACTGTTTCCTATTCAAGTGCTTGGCCATTGCAGTGACCCCCACACACATCCACCTGATTCTGCCCCCTCGCTGACCAGCTGATGACCCGTGTGCCTTGAAGGAAAACTCCCAGGTGTGTCTGCTCATCACGCAGTACCAGTTGCCTCTGCGGGCCGGCTGCCTCGAGGGCGGCTGACAATCATGGAAGGCTGAACTTGGGCCACATCCTCATCCCCGCTCATGTTGGCAGGGCAGAGCACAGAAGCCGGTTGCTAGGAGACAGGAATTCCCAGACTCGGAGATGGCTAAATGAGAACTCTGGCTTTGATTACCAGCTTATGGACTGGACGAGAGGCAAACAGACAGGAGGCTTTCCAAGTTTGTAAGGAATTTGGTTCGGCCTAAGAAACCCAAGCCTTGCTGACAGCAGCCTGTAATTACTAAATTTTAAAGTTAGTCATAGGCCTTCTTCCCCTCCTCCGCCAGCAAATTTGCACCAAAAAGTAATGGCCTCCAAAGGAGTACAGATGGAAAAGAGGGTACGTACACCAACCTCCATCTCAGAGGCGCTGAGAGGACAGGGGACAAGGGACAGCCTTCCAGAGGGCACAGCCAGGGTTTGCCGGGTTAGCTGACCAGAGAGCTCAGTGCATTGCCAAGGAGGCACTGTCCCTACCCAGCAGGTTGAGATACAGGTAGTTTCTGTTTTCTCGTTATCTACTTCTTCAAATAAAAGTTTCCCTTGTGGCCGTGCCCTCGGCAGCCCAGCTCTGTCTCCTGTTCAACAGTATTGGGGGCACAGCCCAGGGACGCCCCTGCCTCCAGCCTTCACCCTCCTGCTCTCCTCCACCTCCACCTGCACCTCCACCTGCTCTCCTCCATCTACACCTGCAGCTCCACCTGCGGCCCAGCCCGCATCCCGGGTCCCACTTTCACTCCTTATGGCCGACCCCCCAGAGCTCCTCATCCGCCAGAGTGACCCCCCCCCCTCCTGCTCTCCTCCATCTGCACCTGCACCTCCACCTGCAGCCCAGCTCGCATCCCGGATTCCACCTTCACTCCTTATGGCCGATCCCCCAGAGCTCCCCATCCGCCAGAGTGACCCTGGAGGTGGAGGCTGCACACCCGGCCAGGCAGCGGCCTCTGCGCCCACACCCACCTCTCCCGCGGCTCCATCTCCACCGCGATGTGCTGTGCGGCTCCGGAAGGCCGGACTTCCCCGAGCTGGCGGAGCAGCAGCTGAGGCCTGAGCCTCTGGAAGTCCCCGCTCCAGCGGGGGGGCCTCTCCCAGGGCAGGCTCGCTCCCCAGGGGCGGGGGCCGCGCTCAGGGCCATGGCGGCCGCCTGGCTGGGAGAGGGGCCTGACCCAGGCCCGTGGGGGGGCTGCAGGCCCTGGTCTCCCGCAGGCCCTCTGCTCCGGGACTTCCTGCAGAACCACTTCCGGGGCAGGAGGTGCGGCTCATCCAGAAGAGGGGGCACCTGACTCCCCTCCGCAGGCGGCCCCAGGCTGGGCCGGGCGGGCATCTCTGGGAAAGGTCACCCTCCAGCACCACCAGGAGCCTGTGGGGTCCCTAGGCCTTTGGGGGTCCCTCTGCACCCCCTGGGGCCTGGCTTTTACTTGAGCCTCTTCCCGAAACTACTGCCATTCTTTAACCACCTGGAGCCCTCTCCATGCACGGGGCCAAATGAAACAAGAAAGCTTTTTATAGCAAAAACAAACACTCACACACAGAGACACACAAAATGTTTCCCTTGCAGGTAGTTACCTCTCCCCATTTTATATTTAATGTGTTTATCAGAAAGAAGTCCACTGGTTTACCTGCTGCGATAAAAGAGCTAAAAATTCTGTGGTTCAAAGAAGATAGTTTATTTCTCTTTTATGTAAGTCTAGAGCAGCAGTGTCCAATAGAAATATAATGCAAGTGACATTTGTAATATAAATTCTCTAGGAGCCACATGGGGGAGGGAGGGTGGGAAACAGGTGAGATTAATTTAAAAATATATTTCATTTAACCTAATATGTCCAGAATGTTATCATTTCAGCATGTAGTCGATATAAGACATTACTGAGATGGTTTACATTCTTTGGTTTGTGCTTATTTATAGCCCATCTCAAATGGACAGTGCAGAGCTAGGAGGGCAGGAGGGCAGTCCAGGGCAAGTAGACAGTTTTGCTCTACAAGGTTAGCCAGGAACCCACAGTTCTTCAATTTCATTATTCCACAATCCCCTAGAGAGGAATCTCTCAGCCTCAGCACTGTTGCCATTCGAAACCGCATAAATCTTTGCTGTAGCAGACTGACTAGTGCATTATGACATGTGTTCCTACACACAACTATTGTGTTCCTGTCTCCTACCCACTAGATGCTAGAGGCACCATCTCCCTCCTCACCGCCATACCATGACAATCCAAAATATTGCCGAATGTTTGGGGAATAGGGGTAGAAATCACCCCCCGCAGTGGTTCTCAAGCTTAACTGTGTATCAGAATGACCTGGGGAGTTTGGTAAAACAGAGATTGCTTGAGCCCTGACTGCCTTAGTAACTCAGTGCTTTCATACAGTTAGTCTTTCTCATTTTATCTAACTTTTCAAGTTTTTCTTGATAGAAATTTTGTTCTGCTACAAACTCTTCCATTATAGATGAGAGCTTCTGTTAACTTTCTTGTTCTGCTAAAAGTGTGCATGAATGTGGCAATGCTAGAAAATACATTTGGAGCAGGGTATTGTCTCCACCCTTAGTCACTCGTTTATAAATCTCACAATAATTCTAAGTTATTAAAAGTCACTTGCTTGTCTGTTACTTGCTCTGTGAACCATGGGCTGCCAGGGTTGATGAAGGATCTCGAGATGGCTGGGCGAAAACTTGCTCTAAAAACATTTGACTGGGTAGCTTTTGAAGAGATCAGACCCCGAAATCAGAAGATCATTGCTGACACCTGAAATCCTGGAATGAGACCCTCACCTCTAGGTTGGCTGCTCTACCTGAGAAACCACCTGCTATCAACTGGGTTTACTACAAACCCAATGTAGCAAAGGCCGGCTTAGTAAATGACTTTGAGAAGAAGTTTAATGCCCTGAAGGTTCCTGTGCCGGAGGATAAGTACAGTGCCCTGGTGGATGCTGAAGAGATGAAGAACATAATTCCATTTGGACCATATGACCATTGAGGATTTGAATGAAGTCTTCCCAGAATCCAAATTAGACAAAAAGAAGTATCCCTGCTGGCCTTACAAGTCAATTGAGAATTTATAAACTTGAGCCTGAAAGGAAGCTCTGTTCCTTGTATTATAACTCTGGACATTAAAAATAAAAATGAAAATTTAAAAAGTCACTTGTTTTCTTCTCCATATATATTATCAATATCTCTATAGAGCTATTTATAATTTTTTTAAAAAAAAAACAGAGGTGCCTGTGCCTCAGTCCCATGGTTTCTGAATCAGTAGATCTGCATGGGATCCTCAAATAAGCATTTCTAATGAGCTCCCAGGTGACACCCATGCTCTTAGGGAGCACTCCCTGGGCTGGTATGCCCCTCTGCCTGACTGGCTCACCACCACATGGCATTCTTGCTGTCAGGGAGGGAGGCTGAGAGGAAACAAGACAAAGAAATACAGTTTAAGGATGTAATGGGGAAGTTGCATGTGTGCCTTTTGCTCCATTCCATTCAGTTTGGACTCATGGCCACACCTAGGTGCAAGGAAGGCTGGGAAAGGCAGCATCTAGCTGGGTAGCTGTGTGTGTGTGTGTGTGTGTGTGTGTGTGTGTGTGTGTGTTATGTGCACTGAGTCAACTCTGACTCCTGCTTATCCTATACTGGCAAATGAATGATATCCACAGTGTCCTGTCCTCAACAGCCCAGCTCATGCCTGTAGACTCAAGCCTACGGCTTCTTTGATGGAGTCAATCCATCTCACATTTGGTCCTCCTCTTCTCCTGCTGCCTTTTATTTTTCCCAGAATTATTGTCTCGTCTGGGGAATCCTGCCTTCTCATGTTGTGCCAAAGGAGGGTGGCTTCAGTTTTGTCCTTCTTGCCTCCAGGGATGTTTCTGGCTTAATTTGCTCTATGTCTACTCATTCATCTTTCTGGGTAGCTGTCAAGCTCTCCTCAAGCATCATATTTCAAAAGCATCACTTTTTTTTCACTATTTGTCACATCCTTACATAGTAATTAGGAGTATAAGGATATGGATTGTCCTAATTGGTTTGGCTCAGTGGATAGAGCATCAGCCTATGGACTGAAGGGTCCTAGGTTCGATTCCAGTCAAGGGCATGTACCTTGGTTGTGGGCACATCCCCAGTAGGGGGTGTGCAGGAGGCAGTTGATTGATGTTTCTAACTCTCTAGCCCTCTCCCTCTCTGTAAAAAAGTCAATAAAAAAAATAAAAAATAAAATATATATATATATATATATTTGAAAAGGCTATGGATGATCTTAGAAGACTAAGACTCTCTTAGACCAAGAGAGTGTTTTTCTCTCTTTCCCACGTCCAACATGAAGAGAGACTAGGTCCAGTTTCTGAGTAGAGGAGCTGATGTTTAAGAAATAAAGGGATAGAAGAGAAGACGCAGAAATAAGAAATAATAAGCTGGGGCCAGGTGGGACGTCTGTTCTCTCTGATGGAGAGACAGAGACCCCAAGCCCATGAAGCCGTGTTTATTTATATTCCATTACACAAAGGGGTTTCTCCAACATTAGGATCAAAGGAGTTTTGGTGGGCCCGGGCCCTATTCATTCCCCCATTCCTAGGGCAAGACTGCATTTACATTTCAAGGCCCTCTCCCCGACACCTGAGGCAAAGTTAAGGCCAAGCTGATAAACACGCAACCTTGTTGGTGAAGCATGTTTTTCCAAGACACGGTTTTGCCAGGTACCTGACAAAGATTTAAAGAATGCTCAAGGTGTCTTGCCTGGAGGCAACCCCCACATCAAGACCCTCTAATGTCATCTCTTTGCTCTTGAAGATCGACCTTTCCTAATTCTTCCACTGCTGCCCTTCAGAATGGCAGCTGTCTGTTGGTTTCTTGGCTGCAGTTTCCATTTGAATGGATGACTGAGAAGATGAGCAAAATCGTTAACAATTTTGATGTCTTCACTCTCTATATCAAAGTTGTGTGTTTCCTCTGTAGTCATAATTTTTGTCTTCTCGGTGTTCAAATGCAGTCCTGCTTTGACACTTTGTTCTTTCACTTTCATCAGAAATTGTTTCAGATCATCGCTACTCTCTGCCAGTAAAATGGTGTTATCTGCAAACCCTAAGTTATTGGTATTTCTTCTACCAACTTTCACTCCTCTTTCCTTTGAGTCCAGCCTACATTTTTGGAATATGTTCTGGGTACAGATCAAACAAATAGGGAGACAAAATAAACCCTTGTCTGATCCCTTTGCCTCTAGGAAACCATTCTGTGTTTCCATATTCTGTCCTGACAGGGGCTTCAGAATGCATCAGAACTATCAGATGCTGAGGCACAGCCATTTCTTTCAGAGCAATCCATAGCTTTTGATGTTCTGTGCATTCAAAGGCTTTCTATCCTATCTAATAAAATAGAAATATGCAAATTGACCATACCTTCACTACACCCACAAGCCACGCCCACAAGCCAATCAGCATGAGTATGCAAATTAGCCCAACCAAGGTGGCAGTTAATTTGCATATCCACATGCATAGAAGGAAGCCAACCACTTAAGAGGGGAGCAAAGCTGTGGAGAAGTAAGCAAGCAGGGCGGGGGAGAAGGGAGGGAGCAAGGAAGAGGAGACGAGAGGAAGGGAGGAGGCAGAGAAGGAAGTGAGGCAGCAGAGACGGGAGAGAGCGAAGTAGTGGAGAAGGAAGCGAGACAGCAGAGAAAGGAGGTAGCTTTGCTGAGGCTGCAGGAAGTTCTATTCTTGCAGGAATCTTCCTGCAACAGGTCTCTAGTAGTCTATAAACATAGACTAGCCTTCCTCTGAAAACCTGTGGAGCCCTCTAGTATCTAGCAAATGTTCACAGTTAGATCTTAATTGTCTCTTCCTTTTCTGAATCCAGATGGGAGGCTGCAATTTGGTGCATTTCTCCCTCCATATAACATGGTAACCATGTGCCCAGTTAAAACTCAGTTCTCTTTCTAAAGAGAGGATTGAGAGATCAGGAAATAGGAACCATTTGTAGGCTCTTCCATGGGAGGGGATAAATGATGTAGCCATAAGTCACCTGACTGTGAAGAGTTTTATCTAAAAACTGATCTAGAAAGGGACACATCAGCCACTGATCCTGCATTTGAAGTTCAAAATCAGACTTGGGGTATCTCCTTTTTAAAAAAATCCTCACTTGAAGATATGTTTTTTATTGATTTTAGAGAAAGAGGGAGGGAGAGAGAAACATCAATTGGTTGCTTCCCATTGTGCCCCCAACCAGGGATGGAACCTGCTAGGTATGTACCCTGACCAGAAATCAAACACTGAAACCTTTCAGTATACAGGATGACACTCCAATTAACTGAGTCACCCAGCCGGGGTAGGGGTATCTCCTTTGGGAAAAGAGATGCATGTGATTTTAAAGGCATAAACTTTTGAAGGTGTATGTATGGGAAGCAAGGAGGAAACCAAAGGAGTAGATTTGCCAATGGATTCTCTCCTCTCCCCTGTTCCTAAGTAGACAAAAATTCCCAAGCTCGTGGGAATTTCCTGATTTGTAGTTACCTCAGGAGTTAGTCTTGATTGATCTCAGCCAAATAAGGAAACAGATTTCCTTAGTCACAGTGATTTCAGTGATAGACCTTGACCTAACCTGGTCTACCTGGAGGAAAGTTTATAACTATTGTGTGATATTGAGGGCAGGAGAAGCTGTCTTCCTCCCCTGGACATGAATGAAGAAACTAGATCCTGGAATAGGAGGCAGACATGTGATACAAGAGAGGTAAACTTGCGGATAAAGCCAAAATCTGAAGGAGGGTCACAAAGCAATAGAACTGAACCCCTGATGACATCCTGAACCTGTGACTATAACCCAGGCCTGAAGTCCCACTTGTGGAATTTTTCATAAATGAGACAATAAATTTCTTACATTGTTTAGATCAGTTTGGTTTAAGCTTGTGTAAATTGTGATTTAATCTGAATGCGTTTCTTCGTTGGCACCTAAAAACACTTAATACACACAAGGGCAAGTTTACCTCCTAAGCACCTACCATAAGCCCCTCACCATGGAAGCCCTTAGCACGTGTTACCTCATGGAAGTCTCACAGTAACCCTAGAGGTAACCACAAATCAGGAAATGGAGAGTCCAAAAGATTAGCTGACTTTCCCAATGTCACTCTGAGAATAAGTGGCTGGCCTGAGACTTGAGCTCGACCAACTCTAAATCCAATGTGGGGTGTGTGTGTGTGTGCGTGCGTGTGTGTGTGTGTGAGTGTGTGTGTGTGTGTGTGTGTGTGCGCGTGTGTGTGTGTGTGTGTGTGAGTGTGTGTGTGTGTGTGTGTGTGTGTGTGTGTGTGTGTGAGTGTGTGTGTGTGTGTGTGTGTGTGTGTGTTTTTACAACTTCGGCCTCATATTTTATTTTTTGAACATGTATATAAATAACAAAGGTTTATATGTTTACTTAAACTCCATGTGGAAAACCATTGTGACTTTTGAAAATCTGATCCAATGATCAAAAACATATGTAGAATATTAGTTAGAAGGTAGTGTACACTCTAGTAGGGTTTTATAGGCATCTTGGGCAGGTCCTTCAGAGTAATTGGGTTGTGGAATGTGGAAGTCATTTTTATGGGAAAGTTGGGACATGGCCTCCTGTAGGCAGCCTCAGGCAAAAGAGTGAGGATATCAAGAAAAAACTCACATTGAACCTGGTGATATAAGGTTCACAAGGATGTTAATTAAAAGAAATCTCATATTTCAAGGCTGTATTGGTAATACACTTTCAAGCAATGGCATATTATTGTACACAGCAAAAATATAAGGTTTTACCCCAAGATGTCAGTGTTCTTTTGAAAATTGTGTGTTTGGCCTATAAGCTGTCTGTGGAATTCCTCTCTTGCTCACCTACCCTTTTACAGTGCCTGCTGATACTTCTCAAGCCCTCTAGCTCAGCCACAAAGAAAAAAAAGATGTCTGTCTTATATTTTGCTTGAGGATGATAAAATATGGCTGACCATGCTATTTTAATCTACTGTGAAGTCTTTTATCTGTTATTAAAAATGATTGTGCTCTTGTCAGGATTAGGAATAACAATTGTTTTTCTATCCACACTAACACTTTTGTGCCTGAATTTTATCCCTTGGATTAAATATGTGATCTATCCTTAAGAAAGAAAATAAAGATACGCATGCTTTTACCTTTAGTCCATACTTAGGTTCCATTTTCTTCCAGAAAGTTTACATTGAAAATGCCCTCAAACTTCCTGAATTTGACTTGAGGAATTTCAGCTTCCCCACTGTTAGTTCAATGATAACATTGGAACTTGGCTTAGTCCAGCGGCCCCTTTAGAAGAGACTGCTTTTACCACCTCAACAGGCACACAATTTTGTCTATAAATAAATGCTAAAATGTTAATAAAAGGGGTTTGATGGGATCTTTTAGCATCAGGCACTGAGATATAAAGTAGATTGAATATGTTTACCATCTCATTTGTGTTCTTAATTTGTCTCTTATGAATATGAAGTAAAATGTATTGAAAATGTTTTCTTCCTCCACCCATGTTTTGACATGCTCTCTGTGTAAAAAGTTCCTTCGATAATTATGTCATGTCCTCCTCCTGGCCTATGGCAGGAATTTTGTAAAATTTGACTGCTCACTAAATCCAGTTCCTCTTCATGGATACTAGCTGAACCGCATGTTCTTCACCATTGGACATGATATGTCACTGCTGAATAGAGGCAACTAAGATCCTTCACATGCTCTTTCTTCATCGGTTGGCCAACCAGATGCAGAGAACCCAGCAGAGAACTCTGAGACCTGAAGGGACAGAGGAGCCACTAGAAAGCAAGGGCCTGGGTTCCTGACTGACAGGTCTTTGGATATTTTGGAGATTAACCCTTTATCAGAATTATCATTAGCAAATATGTTCTCCCATACAGTGGACTCCCTTTTTATTTTGTTTGATGTTGTCCCATTTGTTAATTCTTTCCTTTGCCCAGAGCTGGGGACAGTGAAAAGAGCACCGAATTTGGAGCAGAAAGGACCTGATCTCAAGTCTTAGCTCTGCCATTTGAAGACCTGAGCTCCAGTTTACATAATTAAAGAAGCCTTTATTAGAGGGTTGCTAGAAATGTTAAAATAGGTAGTGCATATGAAAGTGTTGTCAATACCATTTCAGGCATGGGATCACTCTTGTGGACAGACATCTAACTTTCAAATAACTACAAAACACATCTTCACCATATCTATTTTAGGGACACGACGATTCCTCGGTTTCCGTTGCTGGCTGTTCCTCCAGTGAGCTGAGCGCTATCTTGGTCTCTTTTATTCCCCTCTACTCTCTATGGCTGATCATATCCGGTCCCATGACTTAAATCCTGACAATTCCCAAACCTCTCACAGAAGATCCAGAGTCATTCATCATCTAGGTTATCTCCTATTGTATTCTAAGGGTATCTCAAACTAGTTCAAAAAGGAACTCACTGTGTTTCTTCCATTCCTCCCACACCATAAACCATTTCCCCCTCTTTTCTTCTCTCCCCCTTCTAATCCTTTATGTTAACTTTGAATCATATTAGTATGTCATCATAAAATAATATTTATTGTGGGCTTACTAGCTGTTGGGCATTGTGCTAAGTGTTTTATATGCATTTTTCCAATTTAACCATTGGAGGTTAGTACAATGCGGTGGCAGCCTGATTTTATAGAAAGGGGAAATGCGTTTGAAAGCCATGTTCAAGTGCCTGCCCATAGGGCCTGGGGCTGTGTTGCTTCAGAGTCTAGCTGTTCTTCACTGTGCCCTTCATCACCATGCTGTAGAGTCTCATGCTTCCTGTTTACTCCTCTCCCATCCAGCTGGTCATCAAAAGCACTTAAGTTGTACCTTAAAAAATAAATATTTTGCAATTCTTGCCAGCCTCTTCCTTTCCGGTCCTCCTGCCAATTACATGGTCTTGATGTTCAGTATTTCTTGCTAAGATTTATTTACTTTTACTATGTATCAAGCATTATGTTAAGCACTTTAAAAATATTATCTAACAATCCCATGACGTGGATTTTTTTATTATTCGGAATTTGCGGATTGCAAGACTGAAGCACAGAACAAATAAGTAACCTACCCATGAGCACATAGCTAATAAGTGACGGGGTTGTTGTTTGAACCCAAACAGTCCAGCTCCAGGCTATGGTCCCAGCCATTACAGCACAGCGTCCCTTCGGTATAACCATGGCAGTGTCCTTGGCAACTTCCTTGCCACCAGGTCTGACCCTCTGAACCTTAAAAAATTCTCCAGAATTTGCTTCACAAAAGTGTAACTCTGAACCTTTTGCTCACTTACATCCCCCATTGACTTCCTCTGGTTACAGTCCCTACTGCTTGTTGTGATCCAGATGTAAATAGCATCTGGGCCTCCTTTCCCATCATGCACCACACCAGCCACTGGAAAATCATTGTCCTTCCCTGTGCCCCTCTATATGAAATGTCGCTCCCTCTATATGAAATGCCCGCTCCTGAAATAAGTCAACTCATCCTTCAAGACTCAAATGTCACCTCTTCTTAATAAGATTCATTTCTTCCTTTTTAGTAGTTGATCCCATTACATTCTAATAATTTGCAACACTCTCCTCTGCACGTCTTCCTGGCCAGCATCTCCTCAGAGGGGGCTGCTAAACCTTTAGGCCAGTGGTTGGCAAACTCATTAGTCAGCAGAGCCAAATATCAACAGTACAATGATTGAAATTCCTTTTGAGAGCCAAATTTTTTAAACTTAAACTTCTTCTAACACCACTTCTCCAATATAGACTCTCCCAGGCTGTGGTATTTTGTGGAAGAGCCACACTCAAGGAGCCAAAGAGCCACAAGTGGCTCATGAGCTGCAGTTTGCCAATCATGACTCTAGGCTGACACCTATCTTGTGCATCATTTCCATCCTTTGAGCAATCCGCATCAGATGGATGACGCTATAAAATTTATATGATTTGTCTGGAAGCTCAAAGGAGGAAGTTGAAATAGATGGCTATGAAATGACAATTTGAGCAGAGGGTAAGCAGTTTCAGAAAAGTAAGAAAAAGATTGAAAGAGTGCATTTCTTTCTCTGGACAAAATCAGAGTAATTTGCAGATGTACTCATCTGAACAAATAATTAGAGCCATCCTTTGTAGCGTTTAATTTTTGTTTCATATTTGCTATATAATGACAGCCTGGCAGCCGGAGCACACACGTGACTCCCACCTTTTTGAAGCGTATATTTCTTGGGAGAGTGATCCATCTGTATGAAATTCATGTTCACAAATATCCCACAAATATTAACGGATGTCTTTTCATGGTTGATTATCTCTTCTGGCTTGTATTTTTCCTTTTTTATCATTCTTTGCTTTTTACTTTTTGTTTTATCTCTAGTTTTCCAGTAACCATAACAGTCACCATGTATTGAGCACTTACAATGACCTGGCACTGTTCTGCTTCTAAAATCAGTTTGTTGACTTCTCTCTTGTGAGCATCAGACTGAAATAAAATTACTGGGTCTGAAGTTTGAATGACAGTAAACATCTTTGAACATATGTTCTTACATACCAGTGCTCTTACCATGTCAGCTAGACCTCCAAACATGTGGTTGCAGTATCAAAAGGACGAACCGTCCTGCTCTGGAACCACACTACTGAGTCACCATACATATTTCCACCAGCAAAGTGCAAGGTGTCTATTTGCCTGCTCTTTGCCACCCATCGGTGTTGGCAAACTTTTCCATTTTTGTTAATCTAATGAGGACTGAATTGTTTCACTTGCATATCTATAACTCTAGAGAATTGTGTATCTTTTCATATGTGCTTGGATCCATTTATAAATGTCTCCCATTTACCACAGGATTTTATTTTTCTTACCAATTTCATGTTCTTTATACTTAGAGCTTATAATATCTCCCTTCCTGGGGATAGGGAGGCCACTGGACATCATGAAATGTGCATCAAGAGGGCAATGATCAAATAAGTTACCACATTATTATGCCATCAGATATTGTACTTTAAAAGAATGGCCTGCATCTGTCTTTAGTGACCTGGAGAGATCCCCTGGGACCTAATGTAAATGAAAAGATGGGAGTTTCAGGTAATTTATTTAGTATGATTCTTTTTTTTTTTGCATAAATTAGATAAGCCCTACTATGTGCATTTATATATGTGAATGTAGATATACACTGAGTGACCAGATTACGATGATCTCTGAACGCATAATAATCTAGCCACTCAGTATATATATTAGAGCCCCAGTGCCTGAATTCATGCATGGGTGGGGTCCAGGCAGCCTGGCCAGGGGGAGGAGACATGGGTCGGAATGGCCATCTTGCCTGCTGGTCGAACTCCTGGTCAAGGGGACAATTTGCATATTAGCATACACTGAGTGGCCAGATTACACTATTATTATAGTAGACATATATGTTTTATGGCTAGGTTTGTAAGAACACAGGGAAAGTTGTGAAAGGATACACACCAATCTAACATCTTCAGAAGAGTGGCATTAGAAGGGGGGGTGGTGTAGACACTTTTGTCCTTATAACTCTTCAACTACATGAGGACTTGCTTCAAGGATCATGTATTAAAAGATATTTTTCAAAGTTCTAATAAAAACAGTGAATTAGAAAAGAACACTGACAAACTTTACCCAAAACACATTATATAAAATATACAATCCCAGATATATTTTTAAGTGCCAGAAACTAGAACATTTAGGTCATTTTACCTTACCTTTGAAAAAATAGTTCCATTCCCTCACATAACAGTTTAAAGGACCCTGTGGTCTTCTTCTGGGTTATCTACCAAATTCTTCTCCTCCACCCAAGTCTCAGAATATTTTTATAAACAGGAGAATCTCAGAAGTGAGTAAGCCCCAGGACAATGAAGGATGAAACCTTCAATAGCTGTGTCTTGTCATTGCCAAGCTGACCTCTTCCCCCAACAGATCCTTCATAGGTGCAGGGTGCTCTCCAGAGCCACAAGGACGTTTCCCAGATGAAACTGTGCCTCAATTGCCCAACTACCCACTGATTGCAAAAGTTCTGCCATGAAAGCTTTTCATTCCTTTCTTTAAGCCTTTATTTCTCTGGAAGGAAGGAAGGAAGGAAGGAAGGAAGGAAGGAAGGAAGGAAGGAAGGAAGGAAGGAAGGAAGGAAGGAAGGAAGGAAGGGAAAGAGGGAGGGAGGGAGGGAGGGAGGGAGGAAGGGAGAGAGAGAGAGAGAGAAAGGAAGGAAGGAAGGAAGGAAGGAAGGAAGGAAGGAAGGAAGGAAGGAAAGAAAGAAAGAAAGAAAGAAAGAAAGAAAGAAAGAAAGAAAGAAAGAAAGAAAGAAAGGAAGAAAAGAACCTCCTATGAGAGGTAACATACCAAGACTGGTGTGTAATTTGCACCTCACTGGCAATGGGTTTATCTGCTTCTTCTCTAGAATAGGAATAAGTAAGAGGGAAAGACCTGGGTTGCTCTTACAATGGGGAAGGGTAAAGATAGCACCAGAGGAAGAAATTAGAAACCAGGGGCATGGGCATAAAAACTTTGCCTAAATCACTCTTTTGCCTGAGGTTAAACAACTCTCTTTGACACTAGCCTGTTATGGTGGGAGGGGAAAAGAAGATCCATAAGATTCAAACAAACTAACAGCTGGTAGCTAATAGTTTTGGATCCTGAATGGATGTCTCTAGAAATCACCAAAGACCATCCTTTCAATGCTGTCTTTTTCATCCACTACCATTTACCACCATCTTACATGCTTCATGGGAAGCAATAGGTATGCAAAAATAAATAAATATAATCCCGGCTCAGCCAAGTTATTGAATATATCTCAGTGACAATTCATGCCAACAGTGACATGAACATAACAACCCTTACTTCTCCGAACTTTGAGGAAGACTACATGAGATAAGGCATGTCTGGCACGATGCCTGGTCCTTGGTAGAAGTTAGTGCCATGCTCACTGACCAGGGGAGGTCCAGGCGGTCCACGGGAAGGTCAAGGCTCAGGACAACTGCCTCTTTCTCACTTAAAACCAAAGTATTTTTGGATGGGCAATCCATGTTAATTTGCGTAATCTCTTGCTTATTCTGTGCTTATTCTGGGGATAAATAAATGACTTCAGCCATCAGTACTGTCACTCCAATCTTTCCCATGAGTGCCAGGAACATGTATCAGAAAAAGAAAGAACAAAAGAAAGAATGAAGAAAAGAAGAGAGGAGAGGAGAGGATATGATTTTGTTGAACAAGCGACTACACGAGCTGATTCTTCATCTAATAAATTGACTGGCATTTACATAAGACATCATAAAGAGGAGCAAGGACCCTGGCAACATGCCAGCAATATCGAGGACCAAGCACCTTAAAACAAGCCCTCTCTCCCTTCTTCTTGTTGCCTTTTGCCTACAAGCATTTGGCTGGCATTAAGCCAAGAAAATCCTATTTGCTTTCAGGTTAGATGGTCCCTTTGCTCTTCCATCTGGAGCATCACAAGACTTGTATGTTGTGTAGAAAATATGATTCCACACCCAGCGGGGGTCATTCTTCAATCCAGGCATGAGTCAGACTGAAAACGAGCAACTCAGCCTTCTGAGCAAAAAAAAAAAAAAAAAATACAAACCAAAAGGGGAAAGTGCCACCAACTCCTAAATAAATCTGCCAAAAATTAACTTGTAAAATCTTTTTTCATCAAGTGAGGTACTGGCGAAGAGGATAAAATATTTTAAAAGTTTAAACTAATTGTTTCTGTGCTTATTTTGCCTGTCATGTATTATCTAGATGTCATCCTTTCTTGTTCTTTCTTTTGTGCTCTTTTATGCATCAGAAGTCTCTCTCATTTCCAACAATATAAACACAATCTCTCTCTCTCTCTTTCTCTCTCTCTCTCTCTCTCTCTCTCTCTCTCTCTCTCTCACACACACACACACACACACACACACACAGACACACACACACACACCTCTTTCTTATTCACCATATTTCTGTTTTCTTTGCAATAAAAATTCTGGAGAAGTTGTCTGCTTCTCCTGTCTCCTCTTCCCCCTTTCCAACTAATGTTTTGTCCACTATGATTTCAACCATCATTTCTCAATACCTCTTTTGTCAACATCATGAATGACCTTCTTATAAACCAACCCAAAGGACACTTCCGTGTCTCAACAGCTTTATACAGTCCATCACTCTCCCTTCTCGCCTTCATCCCAGGGCCACCCTCACCTTGTTTTCTCTTCACTTCCCAGCAACTCCTTCTGCTAGCTTAACTGACTCCTCCTCTAACTGATCTTTCCTTCCTTTTTTCTTTCCTTTCCTTTCTTTCTGTTGTTCCTTTTTTCTTTGATACATGTTTTTGGTGCTCATAGAATGAGCTAGAGTGACAGTGCTTATGTTGAAGTAATCTATTTATCCCCAGAATAAAATTAGGATTTCCATGGCTCTTTGCTTCTTCATCTACACCCTCTTCAGAGGGTTCCATTCATTCTATGGCTTTAAAAACATTAACGGCTTCCAAATTTATAGATCTTTCTTCAAAGCCCTAGTCTCGTAGGTACTGCTGCTCACTACCTACTTGTTGGTTGTATTTCATAGCACCAAGGCAAAAATTGTACCTTTGATTCTCCCTGTCCACTAACTCCTCACCCCCATCCAAACCCTTTCAAACCACAGTTTTCCATTTGAGTAAATGGCACCAACAGAAACTTGGGAATCATTCTTGATCCTTACCTTACACTGCGCGTGCACACAAACACATACACACTTTTAACCCATCCGCACATCTTGACGAGCCCCTTCTCCAAAATACAGCTGTAATTCCCACTTTTTTTCACATTGACAAGGAAAAACGTTTCTTTTTTAACCTTCCAAAGGGGAAAAAAAACAGTACCAAGTAGTTGGAATTTACAACAAGACTAATTTTATGTAAGAAAAGTTATAGCAATTGTAAATATTTCAACAATAGATTTTCCTGCTTCAAAAAGTTTCATATCCCTTACTTGGCATATCCTTCAATATTCAAAATGAGCATGCTTTTTAATTCTTTTTATCCTTACCCAAGGATATTTTCCATTGATTTTCTTAGAGTGGAAGAGATAGGGAAAGACAGAGAAATATAGATGTGAGAGAAACACATCAATTGGTTGCCTTTTGCACATATCCTGACCTGGACCTGGGCTGGGGAGGAGCCCACAATCAAGATACATGCCCTTAACTGGAATTGAACCCAGGATCCTTCTGTCTGCAGGCCAACGCTCTATCCACGGAGCCTAACTGGCAAGGGCAAAATGAGCATGCTTTTGACAAAGGATTTCTACTTAAAGAAATTCATCCTCAAGCTAAAATACATTTTTTATTTATCATTATTATTTCCTTTTTATTTACATTATTGGGGTGACACTGCTTACCAAGATTATAGAGGTTTCAAGCGCACAATCCCACAATTATTTGTACACTGTATTGTTTGTTCACCACCCCAAGTCAAGTTTCTGTTCATCACCATTTATCCCAATACCCACCTCCAGCTATCCCACAGCCCCCTCCCTCAGCAATCACCCCACTGTTCTCTGCATCTGTGAGTTCTTCTCCATTTTTTTTTTTTTGCTCAATCTTTCCACTTCCCCACCCAGCCAACCAACTCCCTTAACAGCTGTCAGCCTGCTCTCTGTCTGTAAGTCTGTCTCTATTGTGCTTATTAGTTCATTTTGTTCATTAGAGTCCACATATGAGTAAAAATCATATGGTATTTGTCCTTCTCAACTGGCTTATTTCACTTAGCATAATGCTTTCCAGGTCCATGCTTGCTGTCACAAAGGATAAGATGTCTGTCTTTTCTATGGTGAGTAGTATTCCATTGTGTAAATGTACCACAGCTTTTCTTATCCACTCATCTACTGATGGGCATTTGGGCTGCTTCCAAATCTTGACTATTGTAAACATAATATTGTAATGAACATAGAGGTGCATGTTTCCTTTCCAATTAGTGTTTTGTGTTTCTTTGAACAAATTCCCAGAAATGGAATTGCTGGGTCATAGCCAGGGAGATGGGCATTCTTTGTCCAGATGTCATCAATCAGGATTCGTTTCCCTTAGTCATTCCCAAAATAAAACCTTAATTGCCTTGTCTCAAACACCTGAGATAAGAGAGAAATGTTGGAGCTACTTCCATGATGTGTTCATTTACATGACAGATTTTTCTCACCACCAGTAACACAGAAGATAACACAATTGTTTCAGATATATTGATGCTAGATAGATGATAGATAATCATTAAAGAAGCATTATGATATATGATAGAGTATATCAATTTTCACCCAAAATAGAAATTTAAGATTTTTTCTTTGCACATTGAAAGGAAGATTTGTACAAATTTGTACACATCTGAGAAGTTTTGTACATATTTGTTGACATATGTTTCAAAGTCTATATATTTCCAACAGTAATAATCCTACATAATAAAAGGCAATATGCAAATTGTCCCCTCAGGAGTTTGATAGCTTGCCATGACATAAGCTGACCACCGGGGGGGCGGGGGTAGCATGGTACATGGCAGGCAACCAGCGGTGGCAGCAGGGCGCTGAGGGAGTGAGGGAAGGAGAAGCTGGAGAGGCAGGGAGACAGGGAGGAGGGGAACCTGATTGGCCCTGATCACCAGCCAGGCCTAGGGACCCTACCTGTGCACGAATTTTGTGCACTGGGACTCTAGTTTAAAATAAACCATAATTAAGACAGTTCAAAAAGAGAAGCAGAAGACTTTTTTTAGCATCTTACCAGAGCAGGATTTTGCTACAAATAGTCAAACTCCAGAGGCTACATTTTTTTAATTCTGCTATACTTTGTGCCATTCTGGTCATTCTAACTATGACCCTTTGCCAATGACAAAACTCTTTAGCTCCAGCCTCTTTCTTGAGCCCCAGGTCCATATTCCTAACTGCCTACAAGGCATTTGTACTCAAACATTTGACAGAATACCTCAAATACAACTGCTAATCAATCATTCTTGCCTCAAATGCTTCCATAACCCTTTACATAGACCACCATTCTAGTCCTTATCATACTATAATTTAATGATCTACCTATGTTTCCATCTCACTTTCCAGAATGTGAGTTCACAGAACAGAGACTTTGCGAAAAATCTATGTGTTCTTACTTTTAGCACATGACAAGTACTTGATAAATGGGTATTGAGCAAATATCTGCTTAGTACCTACATGTGTGACTCAGGTTAATAAGAATGTAGCACTCGCAAGCTGGCTGATCGGGTGGAGGAGGTGGAATAAAAGGTCAGAGCAAAGAACAGTCATCATTACAGGTCCCTAAGCTATCTTTACCACATCATATGAAGTTGAAATCATATGAAGCTCTAAATCGTCATCACTGCCTTCCTCACTTTTATGTCAGTTCTCTCGGCAATGGGTTTTGCCAGAGTGTGGGAGAATTTCATGTTCAAAGCCTCAGAGAAACCTGATACTTCTTCCTTTTCAAATGGGTCAAATGTCAAACAGTGAACAGAGGTGGCTCAGATGAGTAAAAACTGCATCCCATGGAGTCTCACTCAAGTCAAAATTGTCCTAGCATGTTGAGACAGCCAAAGACGTCATCTCCCAAAGCTGCAAAATTCAACTTCCCCAGAGCTCTAAGATTTTGTTTGCAAGGCTGCACAGAAGAAGGGTTCACCTTGGTTGGAAAAAAAACAAGACACTATTTCAATGTTACAGAATCTCCAATATCAGGAATACGGAGTTATAAAAAAAAAATGCTGTAAGTAGGATGGGAAATCAATGATAATTACACAGAGACAACAACATACATGGGGACTATCCCAGGCACTCCGGAACTTGAGGTTAATCCACTGTAGAGAAAGAATGGAGGGATTTAGAATTGAGTCTACATTCAATTTTCATCCCACGCTGATGAAAACACGCACGGAGCTCTCAGTAGGTTATACCCTCGAACCCCGAGTCTGTGCTTAGTGCAGACACCTCATTTCGTACCTAATTTGATTACATCATCCACCAAGAGCTTGTAACATAGGTGGGAGGGGATCAAAGCATGATAGATCTTAGCCAGTCTATATAAATTCTCTCTATTCAGTTATCCACTTGCTCTTTCAGCAAGCCCTAGTTGAACACCCAGTACAATTTGGGGGGGACATGGAGGCCCTAAACACGACAGTTTCAAACATGAATAAGATATGTACCTCCCTTCAAAGAGTCTGTGTGCTAATATGTAAGATACACGAAACCAGGTAATTACAGTCCAATATACTCAAATGCCAAAAGCACATGTTTCCCAAGATGGCATACATGGCTAGTGAAAATTCTTGAGCTGCCAGCATCACACGTTAACCGACAGAACTTCGTTTTGTGATGTGACACCCATGCAAATGTCATTCTCCCTTGTCTCACTTTTCTTACTGAGGTCCTTTCTATCTTAGTCCACAACACGTACTTAAGAGTTATAAAATTATGTGTATTGAAATATCTTCCATAATTCAGGTTGTTAACTAAAAAGAACTCTCCTCTTCTTCCCCTTTCTTCTAGCTTTAAATTACATGGCTCCAAGATTCTTCTTGGCCTTTTATTCCGTAAGAGTAAAGGTTAGCTTTACGGAAGTACTTATTAAGGAAATGTGGCCATCTCCGCCAAACTGCAAAATACACTGTGCAGGTCTGAGAAGACTGGAGAATGAACAGTGTGAAATTCCCCTTCACTTCTGTGCTGCTGACCGCCTCAGCTGCAAGGGATGCAGTAATATTATGAACAAACAGAAGAAAACCCTTAATGGTGGGGGGAAATAGAGTATGTCAGATGGTCAGAATAAAACTAAGCAGAGAAGTAGGAAAAGGAAGACTTGGGTGTTGTGCAGGTTTTAATGAGGTAGTTAGAGAATGGTTAACCGAAAAGCTGACATTTAAGCAACAACCTAATGATGAGGGAGAGTAAAAGTAACAGAACATGAGTCAAAGCAATAAGGAGGAAGGCTGATCATGAAGGGCTCTAGAGGGCAATGTAAAGATTTCACATTTTGCTCTAAATGAGCTGGGGAAACTTTAGAGGAATTTGAGCAGAGACGCAATCTGAGTTATCCATTTAAAAACATTTTTTCTGAACACTGTAAGACAAAGGCAGAATTAAGGCGACCAGAGAGGAGGCTAATGCAATAGTCTAGGCAGGAGATGATGAAGGTTTGAATCAGCGTACAAGTGGTAGAAGTGATGGAAGTAGTAAAAAATATACACACTTTAATAGCTGACATCTGTTAAATGAAAATTCAATGTATTTTAATAAACACTGTCTTTATTTTTGCCGGGGGGGGGGGGATCCTACCCTGTATTTTGAAGATGAAACCAGGATAATTTTCATATAGATTGGGTGTAAGATTTGAGAGGAAGACTAGAGTCAGGAACAATACCCAAGACTTTAACCAGAAAAATTAGAAGTTTGGAAGTGCCGTCTGCTGAGCTGAGGAAGACTGCAAGATGAGTATATTGGGGAGAAGGGCAGGTCAACAAGCTACACATATAACAAGCGAACATTTCAAACAATCCCAAGAAGAAAATAACAGCCTCAATTGTGGTTACTCAACAAAGTTTTCAATCTCCTAGCCAATGCAGGGAAAATATACACTGAGTGGCCAGGTTATTATGATCTCTGAACACATAATAATCTGGCTACTCAGTATAAATATGTATATATTAGAGGCCCAGTGCATGAATTCGTGCATGGGTGGGGTCTGGCCAGCCTGACCAGGGTGAGGGGACATGGGTGGTTGGCTGGCCTGCCTGCTGGTCGAACTCCTGGTTGAGGGGACAATTTGCATATTAGCCTTTTATTATATAGGATATATAATGAGTGGCCAGATTATTATGCATTCAGAGAACATAATAATCTGGCCACTCAGTGTGTGTGTGTGTGGGGGGGGGTAATGAAATATATACATGAAAAAATATATATGAATATATATTTGCATATGTGCTATTGATTTAAATAAAAAGGTATTCCTATATGTCTAATAGTCCAAGTTTTCTTGGTTAAGAGCAATGGTGATCTTCCTTTGTTTGGTCTCACCTGGAGAGGGGACCGTTGCCCACTTCACCAGGAAGACAGGTAAATCTTGGCAGGGAGGAGGAGGGGGGTGCCACAGAGGGCTTGTCATTTGAAAGAGCCTCATTAACATTGCATCTATCTCTTTCGGAACATGCCTCCACCTCTAGCTGAGAATCGCTGGTTTAGAGGACTTACTTTTAGCCAAGAAAATTTTTATCTTCTATTTTCTACTAATTTACCTATTAGTCTCTCATCAGCTTATTTAACCAGACTATTTTATTTACATAGTATTCTGACATATTGAAGTTGAGAGTTCTAAAAAAGGTAAAATAAAAATAAAGTCGAGAGCTCTGTTATTCATACATCTACTCCAAAATAGTAGAAAGCAATCCTATCTGAAATTCAGCTTATTTAAAAATTATTTTAAAACTTTATTTTTATCTATCACAAAGTATTATTTTAAAGTTTTCAAATAATTTTTTAAATTCTTTCAGTTGTTCCCCAAACATCATCTTTGCGAAGAAATTTAACAGTGAGGATATTTTCAACTTCATCGGCCTTCAGAATGAAAGCTTAATCACTGTAATTGCAAAACTGGTGAGTAATTCATGCCTTCCGCAGCATACAAACATATTTATTTGTAGATTGTTTTGTAGAAGTACAAAAGAACATTTTGGTATGTTAATACTGCAATTATTTAACATTTGTTAGATGCAATTAAATATATTTGTGGTTGAAAATTGCAACATGATTATTTTTAACTCTCTCCCTTAGGATCCTAGTCACCAATCTTTTTAAAAAAAAAAAAATCAATATGTCACCTACTAGAGGTCACCAAATTGTACACTTTAAACTGGTGGATTTTACGTTACGTGAATTTTATCTCAGTTTTAAAATGATTACTTCATTATAAGTCAGATCTTGGAAAATAAGCTTAAGATGCTAGAACAAATCATCCCTCCCTAATAACTGGCTTTTTTGAACAACAGAAGATCCCTTTGAAGTATGGAGCTCCGCCACAGAAGCCTCCCTCACTGTGCTTCTGCAAAATTACAGGCTATTTATTTTGCATTGAACTCTTCCCACAAACTCGTATTTTGGATACAGGGTACTGTAAAACAAGCATTTTTCACCGCTGATGGTAAAGCCACTGTCCTAATCTGTCGTTCAGTTTAAAATCTGATAATAATGGTTACTTTACCTCAGGAGAAATCCTACAGGCAAACATGTCATGAGTCGCCCAGTTTGACTGAGAACAGATCCAAGCCACTGGTCATATAGGGTAAACACTTAAGACATTTAACCCAGTCCACCAGTACTAAATGGAAGGGGATGGTCATCTGGATTATGAATCACCTAATTGACATGTCAGAAAATAAGCATTTTATTGACAGAAGGTGATTGTAGGGGAGAGTCATTTTTCATGGAAATCGCCAGATACCTTTCCTCTCTCTTTGTATTCATGCTTGTCGGGTGGAGGGAGGTGGGAGAGAGAAAGGCAGCAGTGAGAAAAGAATTAATTCCCCTCTACAGTTTAGCACTTGGTATACAATCGTTTGTTTCTTGCTTTGGCTTTTGTGTCAGCAGCTCTCCAGAAATCTGTCATTGTTCAAGGTTCCCAAACAAATGTCAACTTTTTATGAAAGATCTTTAACTTTCTCTGTACAGAATTGACAAGGGAAAGTCAATATCACTCCCTTGACCATCTCTTTCTCAGTTGTTAGGAGGGCAATGATATTATAAAATCATTCAGCCCACCACACACACACACACACACACACATACACACACACACACACACACACACACACACACACACACACACACATTTGTTTACAATAATGGGGATGCATTAACTCCACAATGGTCCAATCTGTAAGATACTTGAGTTAGAAACCTGTTACCATCTTTGCATCTTCTCCTAACTCTGCCCTATCCTAATTGTGTTGAAAACAGCTGCTTATGCATAGTAACTACTTGATAAATATAGGTTTCTTTTAATTTGTTAATTAAACATTTGCTGGTATAATTTAAAATTGTTGGTATTTTGATTCCAGAAAAGTTATCAGACAGGATTAACAAATTTTATCTGAAAAAGCATCATCATTTTTCAGTTAAACCAAATCATTGCACCGATTTCTTGGTTAGTATCATATTTTATTTTAACTATAGACTATATAATAGGCAATCAGTAAATATTTGTTGATACCAACTTAAATGGATTCTTTTACGTGACCAAGTTTCCAAGCTAGCTCCCTGATTTCTAAAATGTCTCATTTTCTATAGCATGGTGCTATATTTCCTACCTTTAAAACCCTCTCCTGCAAAGAGGACAGCTTTAGCCTAATTAACTGGCTTCTTCGTGTAGTCTTGGCTAAATAAATTCTTTAATATACTTCATTTTACCCTGTAGAAATAAGAGCTCTAGATGTTCTTATGTGTACACCAGTCAGAATCAAAGCTTAAACCTCAGACCTTACCCATGACAGGTAGCATAAAGAAGTCACCACGTAAAGTTAAATGAAATAATCAACAAAGTGACGGAGCAGTGCTGTTAGATTTGTAGGAAAAACTACATACAGTTTTGAAATACTAAAATGTTGTTTAGTATTGTATTAATTTTTATGCCAAAGTTCTTCTTCCTTGTTTGTTTTATAAATTATCGAATTATGGATTTGCCTCCCCTCACCTGCTCCAACCCTGACCCAGGTGAGGGCGCAGCAGTTTCTGCTCTTGTGTGTGTGTGTGTGTGTGTGTGTGTGTGTGTGTGTGTGTGTGTGAGAGAGAGAGAGAGAGAGAGAGAGAGAGAGAGAGAGAGAGAATATAAATATACACTGAAAAATTCCGATCTATTCAGAATTGGCAAATACCGGTCCCCAGGAACGTTTGACATCTCCAACCCTGCTTTTTCCCCTTAAAGAAAACAAGATTCTGCGATGACACTCTTGAAGTGGTTCTTTCTAAAGAAATAAGCCAATCCTCAGTCTCTCGAGGAGTGAACAGCATGTAGGTGAGAAACAGAAATGAACCCACGAAGAAATCAAAGCAGAACCCAATCTGAGAATCATGGGCAATTACTACTGAGCAGTTTTTAGATCCCATGATTGGTTAGATTAAGAGGATTGTGAGGATTTTAATGTCACAGGTACTTGTTATAATCCTCAAGAATGACTTCCTGGGTCGGGGCAGAGCCCAGGAGAAAAGGGGAGCTCACCTGATCACGGTGGGAGGTGAGGCCCGTTTTCCCAGTCATCGGCTTCCTTTATAGAAGAGCTTTAGTGAGGACAGGGACAGCCCAGAGATCCCAGCGGGAGCTTTCTTCATCTCCGAGAATGTACATCTCAAATTTCTTTGTCTCCTCAGTAATACTTGATAGGGCTAGTATAAGTTCAGTCAATACAGGGGTGGGCAATACAGGGTAGTTTACATTGTAATACCAAAAACAAACAAACAAAAAACACCCTACAATAATTTAAAAAAAAACAATAGTATAAGAATAAGCTGCATTTCACCTACTCACAACTGTAAGCCTACTTTTGCCCACCCCTGCATCTGGTATTAATGATTTGAGGATAGGGGGGAGCTGTTAGGAATAGAGGCAGCATATTACCTAAGACTGGAGGAGTAAGGAAATGCTACTTGTCCCAATAGCAGTGACGCTCAGAACCGCCCAAGTTGGCACTGGAGGCAAATCTGGCAGCGGGGACAGCTGGGCCACCTGGTGCCAACTCTGCTCCGACATTCATCTCCACTCTGGAGCAGGGTTTCCCAATCTTGGCACTGTGTGCATTTTAAGCTGCATCCTTCTTTGTAGAAGGGACTGTCCGGTGCATTGCAGGCTGTTTAGCAATACCTCTGGTCCAGGCACTAGAGGCCTGTAGCATCCCACCCCTCACCAGTTGTGTCGAAGAAAAATGTTTTCAGACATTGCCTAATGTCTCCTGGCAGGACAAGTTGCCCCCGGAGGGAATCATTACTTCAGAGTGTCTCCTTGATGATCTCTGGCCTCAGGAGAAAACTGTTCCCTCCTTTAACACTGGCCACGTGTGCCCAAATACCTTACTTCTGGGGTAACACAAAGAGACTGTGAATGCAGGGAGTAGCAAGATCTGAATAACCTGGTTGACACACCACAGCTGATCAAAAAGCACAGGGGAAACGGGATTCTGAGATTTCTCCTACCTCCGGGTTGTTTCTTCTTGGAGAATGCCACCTTGAACCTTCGTCAAGAAAAATCTTTCCAGCACTTGGGAAACTTGAAGACTGGACCAGAGTTCTTTCTCCAGACTACAATCCTCGGTTCTTCTGTTTCAAATCCTGTTACTGCCTGAGGATATTCCTCTTCGCTAGGTAACTGAAACAGGTACATCTCATCAGGATAAGCACACCTGAGTCTAAGAAAATAACCATGGCATCCTCTCATTAAGATGAACACCCTGTAGGTTCAAGGGAGTTGTTTCCTTATGCAGGGTCATCTGTGACAGAAATATTTTGCCGGAAGCCGATCATTGTTTTATTAATAGAGAGCTGTGGACAGGGAAACTGGAGGGCTGGTCAACCTTAATTGCTCTGAAGGGTCAGAGCTAATCATCAGACATTGGTAGTTGAAGCAGCCTCCACCTGTTAGTCTTAAGTAAATTCACTGATTGGCTATTATTGGAATTTCCTGCCAAGGGGATATGGGTGTATCCCATAATCTTAATAAGAGGGATGGTGAAGCCAGAACGGGTAGTAGTCCTCTCTTGGGCTTCTGCCTGGCCCCCATTTCCCAAATTAATGCTTTTCTTAGTCTCTTTTTGTTTGTGTGCGGCCTTCTCCAGAACGGGAATCCTGAACCGGAACCCTGAATCACACAGGACGTGAAAGGGGTTCCTACAATATTTTAGTCCAATTATCCAAAAAGTCACACATGCACTCACATTGTTTCTCTGAGCATGTCCACTGCTTCCTCATGATCCTTGAGAGCTGTTAAGGAAGACATGGTGAGGAGGAAATGGGAGCAATTAGCTTTTTAGATGCTCAATTGATGCTGCCCGTCTGCACTGGCATGCAGTGATGGACCTGCTAGGTGACAGGAGATTGACATGTCTGCTGTAGAGGCTTTTAGTTTGTTTCTCGTCCCAGTGACACACAGTTTCCTGCGTTCTCTGCCCCTGAGGGGTTTTCTTGCAAAGAGAAAACATTAATTTAGACTTTTAGCCTAGCTGCCCTGAATTAGCCTCATAAGTTCTCTGTGTTCTCCAACAAGGGAGAAAGAGTAAACACAACAAACCCTAAAATGAAGTGGAAGCAACAGAGGCAATGTTCCCTGGAGAAAATTCCTGTAGAACCATTTGAGCTGGGTATAATCCTCCGTGCAGAAACCCATGAATAAACTAGTTCGAATGGGTGTTTGAGAATTGAATTCATAGGGAGTTTAGGAACCATGATAAAGTTTCCGAAACCACTTGGAAATACACTCAGGCTCAAAGAGGTACATATTCCAAGTAATAAAGAAACCAGCATAGAACATGTGTCTGATCCTGAAGCAGTTGGGACAGCTTTGGCTTTACCCTCCCATGCCATCGGTCCTCACGCAGCCACTTGCGTGCTTTTTGCTGGTGCTTTTTCCTGATCTGAAAAATGAGATCTATTGGTGCCCCTCGTTCGGGCATCAATTACCAGGATTCTTTTTCCCAGCCTTACAAAGGGTTCAGCATTCTGGAGAAAGGGGCTGTGCATAGATGATTAAGAAAGAGTCCATGGACGAAAGATATTTTTGAGAGGCATTGGGGGTCCAAGGAGCTTCCAGCTGAAGGAGCTAGAAGGCTCTCACTTTGGCCAAGGAACCTGCTTTTATTAGTACAATTTGTCCCAAGGCAAGGTGGAAATATACACTAAAAAGGGTACGGTATCAAAGGGTATACAGAAACATTGCCAGTTTGGGGAATAGCTGTTCAGGCGTTTGACCAACAGGAGGCAATAAAATGCCCTGAACTGTCTGGCAGTTCACAATCCTATTCAGGTTTGGGAGGAGTGCTTTGTAGCCATTTCCAACAGGTAAACTACATATGACTCAACCCTGTTGAGCTCCCCAAGCTTCACCAACCTTTTGGTAAAACTCTTGTAATTATTACATGCTGGAATTGGTTCTTGGCAGATATCTGGATTATTTTCATTCCAGAACCTTATTTCAGATTGGTAGTTCTCATACCTGACTTCTAATAGGAATGTGACATGAAGATTTTGTCATGGAAACTTCTTTCCTAAATATTCCCTGGTTTTAATTATCTTACCTTTCATAGATAGGACATCCATGGATTCGACAGTGTCTGTGTTGCCTAAACTGTCCTCTGACACTTAGACTTTCCATCTCACCATCTCCTACTCCTTCCATCTTTGCCTGACTGAAGCCTATTCAGTTGGTAAGTCTTGGCATGAGCATTAACCCCTCCAGACATGCATTCTGTTCCCCTGAGCAGAATAAGGTTTCCTTTCTCTGCATCAGCCCATCATTGCGATTAACACAATATATTAAAACTAGAGGCCCGATGCACAAAATTTGTGTAAGAGGAGGCCTTCCTTCCCCTAGCTGCCGGCACTGGCTTCCCTCTGGCACCCAGGACCTGGGCTTCCCTCTGGCCCCAGCTTCATCAAGAAGGATGACTGGAATGATGTCTGGTCTAATTAGCATACTATCCTTTCATTATAATCAATGATCTGTTTCAGGACAATCTTTACCTGCAGGAGTCATATCTCTTTTATCTTTGTACACCCAATGACTAGTCTGGTAATTCATAAATAAAAGGTAATAGAAAAATGGACATATTTGATGACACTTGTTTCATGAACCTGTGAATATAACAACTTGCCCTGCAGAAACAAGAACTCTAACCAATGTGTTGCTCTAAAGAAATAAGATTTTTTTCTAAGGGATATTTTGGGCAGTGAATGATTAATCAACTTTTAGAATAGAATTTTAAGTAGATATAAATTGTATGGCCAAAGTGAAAGATGAAGTCCTTACAAAGGCCTGTAAGGCCTGCCTCAACCCCTTCTCTGTACCTCGGTGACCTCATCCACTCCTCATTCTCTCTCTTCCTCCCCTACTCGAGTTCAGCCAGGGGCACATCGACTCCTATCTCAAGGATTTACATTTAATATTCGTTTGGCCTAAATCTCCACTCACTCCCCAATTAATCACATGTCTCCATTTAGGTCTTTGCTCACAAGTCACCTTCGTAGTAAGGTCTTCC
Source organism: Antrozous pallidus (assembly GCA_027563665.1). Classification (NCBI taxonomy): domain Eukaryota; kingdom Metazoa; phylum Chordata; class Mammalia; order Chiroptera; family Vespertilionidae; genus Antrozous; species Antrozous pallidus. The sequence continues at coordinate 10,070,780 of CM050510.1, forward strand.
CTGACCATTTTATTGAACATTGCATTAGCAATCCTCCTCCACCTCCTACTCCCTTTCTCCATCTTCTCTTCTCTAGACTTTATCATCATACTATATGTTGTACTTATTTACCTTGCTTATCGTTTGTCTATCTCCAGTAAAAAAAAATAATAATAATAATAAGATTCTAAACGTATTATCTGTTTTAGACAGCACTAATAGTTGCTAAGTAAACATTTATTAAATAATCAATTGGTTCTCTTATTAGCAGTTTCACTTCCTGCAGTTTTAATTACCCACTTTCAACTTCAATTGAAAATATTAAATGGAAGATTCCAAAAAATAAATAATTCATATGTTTTAAATTGCATGCTGTTCTGAGCAGCATGATAAAACCTCCCGCTGTTCTGCTCTGTCCTGCCCAAGACATGAATCATCCTTTTGTCCAGGGTTTTCACACTGTACAAACAGTACAATAAAATATTTTGAGAGACGAGGTCTGCATAACTTCTATTTCCCCATATTGTTATAATTGTTCTATTTTATTATTAGTTGTTGTTAATATCTTACTGTGCCTAATTTATAAATTAATCTTTATATTAGGGATGTATATATAGTATATAAAGTATTCGATCTGCAGTTTGGGGCATCCGTTGGGGGTCTTGAAACATATTCCGCAGGGGTAAGGGGTGGCTACTCTAAAAAAATAGCCAAATACACAGTCAATACACAGAGCCTTGCCCCAATTATCTATATGTTTTCTAGTAGTTTATAAATATGGTCAAAACTTGACCACACCACTTGAGTATCAAACCACCCATCTGACATCTTCATCTGGATGGCTACTAGGCATCTCAAGCTTATCCGGAGTAAAGCCAATTGTTTGATAGCCTCCAAAACACGTGTTCCTTTCCAAGTCTTTTCCAGTTCAGTACACGAATACCTCAGAGATATTTTGAATTCATTTCCAGAATACTACAATAAAGCAAATATTGCAATAAAGTGAATATCGCAATAAAACAAGTCACATGATTTTTTAGGTCCCCCAGTGCATATAAAAGTTATGGTTATACTATATGGTAGTCTATTAAGTGTGAATAGCATTGTATCTAAAAATCAATGTAAACATCTTAGTAAGTACTTTATTCGTAAAAAAAAATGCTCGCCATCACTTGAGCCTTCAGTAAGTCCTAATCTTTGTGCTGATGAAGGGTTTTACCTCAGTGTTGATAGCAGGGTGGCGGTTACTAAGGGTGGGGCTGGCTGGGGCAACTTCTTAAAATAAGACAACAATGAAGTTTGCCATCAGTTGACTTTCCCTTTCGCTATTTCTCTGTAGCATCTTACCCTGCAGAACTCCTTTCAGAATCAGTCAATCCTCTCAAACCCTGCTGCTGTTTTATCAACTGAATTTATGTCACATTCTATAAATCCTTTGTTATCATTTCAACAGTCTTCACAGAATCTTCGCCAGGAGTAGATTCCATCTCAAGAAACAACTTTCTTTGCTCATCCGTAAGAAACAACTCATTTATTAAAATTTTATCATCAAGTTGCAGCATTTTTGGGCTCCATATTTAACTTTGGTTCTTTTGCTATTTCTACCACATCTGCACTTAGTACTTCCTCCACTGAAGTCTTGAACCCCATAAAAGTCACCCATGAGAGTTAAAATCAACTTCTTCCAAACTTCTGCTAATGTTAGTAATTTTACCTTTTCCCACAAATCATAACTGTTCTTAATGGCATCTAAAATGGTAATTTTTGTCCAGAAGTTTGTCAATTTGTCCACAGTCATCAGAGGAATCACTACTTACGGCAGCTATATCCTTACAAACTGTATTTTTATATAATAAGTTGAAATTACTCCTTGATTTATGGGCTAGCGAATGAATATTATGTTGGTAGGCATGAAAATAACATTAATCTTGTACAACCCCATCAGAGATCTTGGGTGACCAGGTGTATAGTCAATGAGCAGTAATGTTTTTTTAAAAAAGCATTTTTATTGATTTCAGAGAGGAAAGGAGAGGATTAGAGAGATAGAAACATCAAATATGAGAGAGAATCATTGATTGGCTGCCTCCTGCATGACCCCCGACTGGGGATCAAGTCTGCAACCCGGGCATGTGCCCTTAGCTGGAATCCAACCTGGGACCCTTCAGTCCGCAGGCTGATGCTCTAGCCACTGAGCCATACCAATGAAGGCAATGAGCAGTAATATTTTGAGAGGAATCTCTTTTTTCTGAGTAGTAGGTCTCAAAGGCAGACTTAAAATACTTAGCTAACCATGTTGCAAACCGATGTGTTGCCATTCAGACTTTGTTGTTCATTTTTACAGCATAGGCAGAGTCAACTTAGCATAATTTTTTAAAAATGTATTTTATTGATTTTTTACAGAGAGGAAGGGAGAGGGATAAAGAGCTGGAAACATCGATGAGAGAGAAACATGGATCAGCTGCCTCTTGCACACCCCCTACTGGGGATTTGCCCGCAACCAAGGTATATGCCCTTGACCAGAATCGAACCTGGGACCTTTCAGTCCGCAGGCCGACGCTCTATCCACTGAGCCACACCGGTTTTGGCAGCTTAGCATAACGTTCAAGGGCACTGGAATTTTCAGAATGGTAAATGAACATTGGCTTTCACTCAGTCACCAGCTGCGTTAGCTCCTAACAAAAAAGCCAGCTGTCCTTTGAAGCTTTGAACACATGTGTTGGCTTCTCTCTAGCTATGAAGGCTCTAGGTGGCATCTACTTCCAGCACAAGGCTGTTTCATTTACACTGGAAATCGGTTGTTTGGTGTGGCCACCCTCAGTAATTCTCTTACCTAGGTCTGTATAACTTGTTACCACTTCTCCACCAGCACTTTCTGCTTCAGCTTGCACTTGTTATGTTACGGAGGTGGCTTTTTTTTTTTTTTCCTTAACTCCATGAGCCAACCTCTGCCCACTTCGAACTTTTCTTCTGTAGTTTCCTCACGTCTCTCAGCCGTCACAGAATTGAAGAGACTTGGGCCTTGCTCTGGAGTGAGTAGGCTTTGGCTTCAGGAAATACTGTGACTGGTTTGATCTTTTATCCAGACCACTAAAACTTCCTCCATATCAGCAGTGAGGCTGCTTCACTTCTGTGGCATCCATGTGTTCACCGGAGTAGCACTTGTAATATCTGTCGGGAACTCTTCCTTTGCCTTCGCTGTTGGCTAACTGGCACAAGAGGCCTCGCTTTCAGCCTGTCTTAGCTTTTGGCAGGCCTACCTTACTCAGCTAAATTATTTCTAGCATTTTGTTTAAAGTAAGAAATGTGTGTCTCTTCCTTTCACTTGAACTACTTAGAGGTGATTGTAGGGTTATTAATTGGCCTAATTTCAATAATGTTGTTTCTCAGGGAATATGGAGGCCAAAGAAGGAGTGAATCAGTTACAGCAATATACAACATTTATAGGTTAAGTTTGCCATCTTATAAAGCTGCAGTTTGTGGTAACCCCCCCCCAAAAAAAAAACAATTACAATAGCAACATCAAAGATTACTGGTAACCATTGCAAATATGGTAGTAATGAAAAACTTTGAAATAGTGTGAGAATTGCCAACGTGTGACACAGAGACACAAAGGAAGCAAATACTGTTAGAAAAATTGCATCAACAGATTTGCTCAGTGCTGGGTTGCCACAAACCTTCAATTTGTAAAAACAAATGAACGACAACAACAACAACAGCCCTATGTCTGTGAAGTGCAATAAAGAAAAGCAGGAACAGAGTTTTTAGAAACAATGCACAAATTTTACCAAGGGCCTTTTGGGTCATATTTTGGGTTTTCGGGGTGGGAGGGGGAGGGTGGTTTAGCTTAATAAGCTAGGGTCCTGGCCTCAGACAATTTGCCCTGTTACCTCTCAGACTTTACCTGCTTCTATATATTTTAGACAGTTTAAATGACAGTCATGAAATTTATTTTTCATCTTTATGTTGCTACACAGACTTTAGACCAGGTTAAAGGCTGAACAATAGTTCACCAAGTTGTTGTAAGTCTTTTGTATGCAAGACATCATAGCAAAGAGGTTAAAAACTACAGTTTGTAGCTATACTGCCTGAGTTCAAACACAAATTCAGCTACTCATTTGGGTCTTGAAAAACTACTCATCTACTTATAATCTTCTTCCCCATCTGTACAATGTGACAAATAATAAATACCTATTTCATAGGGTTACAATGAAAATTAAGTAAGGTCTCAGAGGTAAAATGTAGCCATTTTGATTGTTGGGTATTTATGTTTCTGATGTTTTTTAGACTTACACATAAGCCTACAACAAATGTTCTAATTTATAAAATGCTTTTCTTTATTGTTAACTATTCCCCTAAGAAAGTCTTCTCCATGTTTTTGTCCAAAACATGAAATCGTATGCCTCCCTTAGTAACTGCATATCCTTACAACCGCTGACAACTGGAGAGCAGACTATGAACAAGCTTCCATTGGGTCAATATTAAGTAGCTTTAAGAAAGCACCCATGTTTGCCGGGGGCTTGAATTCTGAGTTTGAACTCAAAGTAAACAGGCAGGTGAAGAGGTTGGGATGATGAAAGACAATAGACTATTCCCCAAGACTGCTGGCCTGGTGAAGGAGATAAATGTCTTGGAAGCAGCACCCTTAAAACCTGCGACCTGTAGGTTGACCTTTCCTTTCAGATGACAGTATGCAGGTTGTCTTGGTGTCTGTACAGAGTCAGAATTAGGAAGGTGGGCCTTGAGAGCAACAGGTCTTAAAGGAAGCTGCCTCCCTGAAGGTCTGACACTACTTCCTCCACCCACTACCCAATGGCTCCCACATTCCCAGTCATGTGCAGTGTTTAGTCCCACGCCATTGAGACAGTCCGTGTTGTGGGGGCAGTAAGAAAACAGAAGTGGAATTTGGACCAATTGCCCTTCCCTGTAAGGAGTAAACGGATGTTTAATAATGTTAAACACCAGTAGCCTGCAAAGAAATTGACAGCCGTAAGAATTACTCATTTTTGCTAAGGGCATGGAAGAATATAGAGAATCCGTGCCTTTGCTAGAAGGTATGAGAAAGTATATACCTTTTATCAGAATTCGTAATGTGATAGGTAACACCATGGGGATTATTTGAAGCAGCTCACACTTACACAGGATGTTAAAGTTTTCGAAAAGCTCTCCCCTGTGACGATAGTTAATCTTCACACAGAATTTTGAAACATGAAAGCAGATATGAGTATGATTCTCCTGGTCCTTAGGACACGTATTATTTGGAAGTTAAACATGCCATATGGGGGAGCCTGACACAAAAGAAAAAAAATAAGCAAATGGTTCTATCTTTATTTAAAATTGTGATTTTTTTAATACATCCCCCTAGCCCAGTGGTAGGCAAACTAATCTCCCTGGCTCTGGTCCTACTCGTTCTCATTAAGCCTCCTTTGGGTGGAGATGGGGAAGAGAAAGAAGTGAAATCATATCATGACTGATTTCACAAAAATAAAGACGTTTCCATTGTTTACTTTCACCTTAAATTACATTTTTCCATTAAAAAAAAACACAAAAGAAATCCCTATATTGTCTTGCAATGTTTAATGTTGAGCCATCCAAACCTTTTCTCATTTTTTTTTTATTATATGTAACTAGTTTTAGGGGATCTTCTCTTTATTTCTGGTATTCCGGAACTTCGTGAAATGTCATGATATTGTATTTTTAGGTCTATTTTCATTCATTGTACTTGGTTTTCAATGGGACTTCCCAGTCTCAATATTCATCATTTTAATCTTGGGCAGATTCAGAGCAGGGAGGAGCAGAGTTCTTTTTAAGTAATTTCCTTCTTTTGACTTTTCTCTATTCATTGCTTTCAGTCTTATCACTGGACCTAAGTATGATGGTTTTTCCATTTGTTTTCTGTTTTAATTTCCCCTCCCCTGAGAGATTTCCTTTGCATTATCTCTCATCCTAGCAATCTCACTGGGTATTTTTGAAAGTTTCTATGATTTACTGTTTTATCTTTGCTCCTTTTGGGTTTATCTGTCAATATTTCTCATTTTCATGGTAGGCACTGTTGTCCAATAACTATGATTTAAAGGAAGAAATGTCAAAGTGAGCCAAGATTCTGTCATTCCAGATGGCAAAGGAGCTCTCTTGATGATCACTAGTGTTATGTTCAAAGTAGCCAAACTCACTGGCCAAACATGGGACAATTTAAGCTTCAATGGGATAAATATCAATAGATTGGAACACATTAAATATGTTTAAATTCTTGAGTTCATAAGAACAGTGAAGCAAAACAAAGCTGAATTGGTCATCATTAGAGGATATTAGTGAACCCCTCATTACTTAGAAAACTGCAAATGGAGAGAAAGAATCAAGCACTTATCATAGCTTTCCTAAAGGTAAGCAAATACCGAGGGAGGGGAAGTTTCTCCTTATGAAAGCATTCTAACTAGTGAGAGAAGGATGATAGAATTAGAATTTCACCATCTTGCATCTCCCTAATAAATTAATAGATGAGCATAAACAGTTGTTCATATCAGAAAGGAGAAAAATAGCCAGATAGTATGTGCCTTGATGGAAAAATATAATACCATCTGGAAATTTCTCTTTCTAAGAGCATTCAACCTAAATATGATCACACCTTTAGACCCAATTTACAGGAAATAAACAAAACAAAGGAACATGTCAAACTGCACCCCATTGATGCACCCATTAAATCATATCATATGGAAACTTTCCAAGAAAGAAACCCTGGTTTCTTCAACAAATAAATTACAAACGAAAGGAGAAAAACAGAGAGGAACACTGTAAATGTAAAGAGATTGAAAGACATGTGAACCAGTTGCAGTGAATAAAACTGATTTTAACCTGTATCAAACAAATACAAAATTATGATATTTATAAGACAGTTGAAAATTTGAACACTGACTAAGTACTGGGTGATATTAAGGAATTACTGTTAATTTACCTCTGTTCTGATAATAGTTTTCTGACTCTTTTAAAGAGTCAGTATCTTTACAAAAGTTGAGATACAACCTAAAATAGTTAAGGCTGAAATAATATAATATCTGAGATGTGCTTCAAATTAATATGAGTAAAAGTAGATAATGGTATAAATGGTAAGACTGGCCAGGAGTTGCTCATTGTTTACACTGAGCAATGGTTGTATGAGGGTTTATTGTATTATTCTCTCTAATTATTCTCTATATATGAAACTTTCTCTAGTAAGAGACGTTTAAATAAGCTATTTGGAAATGCTGTGTGTGACCAGGACTTGTGGTAGGGTGTCAGCAGGCCAGCTATGTGGTAAGGAACTCCCAATCAGTTTCTCCAAGGAACAGCTTCTCCAGTGTTGTCTGAGTAGATCCAAGCTCTTTCTGTTCTCAGGGGAAAGGAGGAAAGCATCCTCAGAATCTTCATTGGGGAGAGTTTTACTTCATCCTCTGCTTCAGTTCAGCACTCTCCCTACATCCCCTGACCTGGGATCCCTGAATGATTCCAAGAATAAACTTTCACCATTATTTTGGGGGGAATAAAGTTTGTTAACACATCAGGGAGATCTTGGGGTTCAATTGTTTTGTCAACAGAATTTCAGGTCAACATCTCCTGTTTCTAGTTCCACAGTTCATGGTTATCCTTACAGTTTCCTGGCTCCTATTCATTCTTAAGTATTATAGGAGGAGGTTCACAGGGGACAATTGCTTTGCCTGTCATCAACATCCTTCTTGGTTCCTCATCAGCATCCCTCTTTAAAAAACCAAACTCACCTGTATTTCATTTAATATAAAAACATATTAGGGGCAGGGTGTGGGGTTGGATGAAATGGGTGAAAGAAGTAAAAAATGGATAAACTTCCAGGTAGAATATAAATAAGTCATGGGATGTAATGAACAGCAGGAAGACTATAGTTAATAATACTGCATTGCATATTTGCAACTTGCTAAAAGATACATTTTAAAAGTTCCCAGTACAAGAAAATAATTTCTGGAACTATGTATGATGGCTCGTGTTAACTAGACTTACTATGGTGATCATTTTTTATATACAAAAATATTAAATCATTATGTTGTCCACCTGAAACTACTATATTGTATGTCAACAAACCTTAATAAAACAAATGGGGGGAAAATAAATAAGACAATTATATTAGAGATTTTAATTTTTATCTAATATTCCCTGGAATATATTGCTATTCTCCTTTCTAGTTTCACCTTTCCATCTGGCTTCACTGAAAACAAATGAAGATTTTTTTTGTCTTCAATGTGTTTTTTGTTGTTTTTGATTGAATGTATTGGAGTGACATTGGTTAATAGGATCTTATAGACTTCAAGTATACATTTCTATGATACAAGATCAGTATATTGCACTGTGTGCCCTCCACCCAAAGTCAAGTTATCTTCAGTCACCATATATCTGGCCTTCTTCACCTGCAGCCCCTCATCCCCTTCACTCTGGAAGCCACCACATTGCTGTCTGTGTCCACAAGTTTCAACTGTATATCCCAGATATGAAATCATATGGTTCTTAGCTTCTTGACTGACTTATTTCACTCATCATAATATTCTCTAGGTCCATCCGTGTTGTTGCAAATGGTAGTATTTCGTGTTTTCTTACGGCTGAGTAACAATCCATGGAGCGTGTGTACCACATCTTCTCTACCAAAGTACACTTTGGCTGTCTCCATGTCTTGGCCACTGTGAATAATGCTGCGATGAACATAGAGGTGTATATTTCTTTGTGAATATGTTTATTAGGTTTTGTGTGTGTATGTTTTTAAAATATATTTTATTGATTTTTTACAGAGAGGAAGGGAGAGAGGGATACAGTTAGAAACATCAATGAGAGAGAAACATCGATCAGCTGCACACCCACTACTGGGGATGTGCCTGCAACCAAGGTACATGCCCTTGACTGGAATTGAACCTGGGACCCTTCGGTCTGCAGACCGACGCTCTATCCACTGAGCCAAACCGGTTAGGGTTGTTTATTAGTTTTTCAGGTAGATACCCAGGAGAGGGGTTGCTGAATGGTATGGTAACTCTATTCCTAATTTTCTGAGGAAATGCCATACTGTTTTCCATAGTTCACTGTACTAGTCTACATTCCCGCCAGCAGTGAAGGAGGGTTCCTTTTCTCCATAGCCTCTCCAGCACGCATTTCTTGTTGATGACGGCTATTCTAAAGGTGTAAGGTGGTATCTCCTTGCAGCTTTGATTTGCATCTCCCTGATTGCTAGTGAGGTTGAACGTCTTTTCACGTATCTGTTGGTCATTCGTATGTTTCCTGCAGAGTGGTGTCTGTACAGGTCCTCTGCCTGTTTTTAACTGGGTTGTTTGTTTGGTGCTGAGTTTTATGAGCTCTTTACATGTTTTGGATATTAAACCTTTGTCAGAGCTATTGTTCATCTCCCATTCAGTTTGCCGGCTTTTTTGTTGTTGTCGGTTTCTTTTGCTGCGCAGAAGATTTTTAATTTTCTATAGTTCCAATAGCACCCCTTTTAATAGTAATTTAGGTTGTAAACCTTCTCTATCCTACTCTTCCAGGTACAACTCTTTGTTCTGTTTTCAATCTTCTAAGAATTGATTTAACCAAAGAACAGTTGCACCTCTATGTTCATAGCAGCGCTATTCACAATAGCTAAGATCTGGAAACAGCCCAAGTGCCCATCAGAAGATGAGTGGATAAAAAAGCTGTGATATATTGGAATATTGTGCAGCAGTAAAAAAGAAGGATCTCTTACCCTTGAGACAGTATGGAAGGACCCGGAGAGTATTATGCTACGCGAAATAAGACAAGTATCGCATGATCTCACTCAACTGTGAAATCTAGTGAACAACATGAACTGATGAACAACATAGATCCAGAGACAGAGATAAATGAAACAGACTGCTGAGCCTCAGAGGGAAGACAAGGGGGCGGGGAAGGGGGAGGGAGGGAAGAAGAGAAGCAGAAGGGTGAGTGGGAAGATATCAACCAAAGAACCTGTATGCATATATGCATAACCCATGGACACAGTGTGGTGAAGGCCTGGAGTACTCTGGGGGTAGAGGGAGAGGAGGAAAACAGATAAAGTCAATGCATCAAGTTAACTGAAAGACTAGTTAAGACTCTGATTTAAAATAAAAGCTACTTCACGGGAAAGACTCATCTGTTTATCTTGTTTACCACCACACCGGACACAGTGCCATGTGCGGGAGTCATTTTGAACACTGTTTACAACATGTGCTTTTTTTTTCTTCTTAAGATTGTGATGTGTGGCAAGAGGTCAAAGGCACAAGAGCAGATGAAAACTCTCCTGCTCTCCAAAGAAAACAGGAAAATGTCCAGAGCCCAGGAGCCAGTCAGTAATGTATGTGCCATCATTCTTTTCAGAGCTGCATTTGAAATATTTTTGGCTTTAACTTTCCTTCCCGTATACCAATCGTCTTGGTTGTTAAGTTTGTTTAGAAAGTAATTTTTAAAAGATTATACTGATAACCCCAAGCCAGTTTGAGACAGGGGAAGGCTGCTGATGGTGGAACTCTTAAAATGTCCATTAGTACACTTCTCTTGTCACTTATCACCCAGGGGGTCAAGCCTTTGGTATGAAAGTTGTTTATAAACTGGTAGCTTTATTTTTAAAACAGAAAAGAAGGGCTGGGGAGCAGCTGGGCGGATGGTGCACTGAGTGTTTTTAGAGAACTGTGCACATTATGAACAGCCTGGTTTTGTGAATACGGTATGACTCGACCCCTAACCACTAACCTTCCGCTGGAACTTGAGGCAAAGGGTCTCAATCTCTTTCTAAAACTATAAGGTACTGTTGGGAAGCCGATTTTTTTCCCATATAATCCTCCAACAAAAGGATATAATAATGACTTTTATTTAGATGGCACAATTTTATGAAGCTTCTGATGAACTATTTCACAGCTGCGTTGGCATTATGGAACCCTGCCGTAGTGCTCCCCATGGTTCTGAGGTCTGGTTATAGAGACTGAATTAACCTAATTCGACCAGCCTGCAGAAAATCACACCTTCTTTCAAATACCAGCTTCCTGGTGACTACAGTGGGTGTTTGTTATCTGTGGGCCCAACTTTCATTCCTTCGTTTACCCCACTAGGATTTTTATTCATACCATGTCCTCTTCCCTAGCCAGCTAGCAGCTATCCATCCTAGAAGCTGGTCTTCCCTCCGTCCCACCAACTCAAACTCTGATTGGCTTAACCAACCTGTGTATTCCATTCCCCGGGCCATCATACTGACTCAGGGGTGGGTGTGTGGCATGTGTGGCATTTGGGATCCCAGGAGAGTTCATCTGAGGATACTTGCTTTCGAATCTTGAAGCCCTGAAGTGCTACAAACCTTTAGGCCACCCTGAGGTATGTCAGCCTGCGAAATGTGCTGATAAATGATCGGGACCAGAAACAGCCAAAATTACGCCAACGGGGCCGGAGCCATGATTGTTAATCTACTTTTAAAACCTGACTTACTTAGGACATCTTGTAAGATTTAAAAACAAAAAAACCCAACAAACAAAAAAACACCTTTATTGTTTAAGCCAGTTTGGGGTAGGTTTTCTGTCACTTAAAACAAATAGAGTCTGGTCGAAACTGGTTTGGCTCAGTGGATAGAGGGTTGGCCTGTGGACTGAAAGGTCCCAGGTTCGATTCCAGTCAAGGGCATGTCCCCAATAGGGGGTGTGCAAGAGGCAGCTGATGGATGTTTCTAACTCTCTATCCCTCTCCCTTCCTCTCTGTAAAAAAAATCAACAAGATACATTTTTTTGAAAAAGAGTCTGAATGCCTAGAACAGTCCCTGAGAGTGTACACTTGGAGGTAAGCACCATTCAGATTAAACTGAGTTTCTTTGTTTGAGTGGCAAAAATGAGAAAAGATACACCGGAGGTCAGAGGTGAACATAAAGAGATTGAGCAATTGCCCAAAGCAGTAAATGGTGTTATCTTAAAAAATTAAAAGGCCTTCCAAAGTGAGACACAATAAGTATTTGTTTGAGATCAATAGGAATAGCTATTCAGGACACAAAACTGCAGACAAGCTCAAATAGTCTTCTGGTTGGGAGACAAAGGCTCTGGGTGTCTATTGGGAAAGAGAGGGGAGCTATTGCATTGATAGAATAGAGGAATGTCTATGGGTGCAGATAACACAGTGACGCTAATTCTAAACAATGGTTTTCGGTTTTAGCACAGTAACCATCGGTCAGGCAGCCATAGTAACTGCTTTTCTGTTATGCTTGCAAACAGTTCTTTGTTGCCCTAGGCCCAGTCCAAAGATTATTTTTCTCAGTTTAACATCTTAAAGGTTTGAGTCATAAGACCTGCAAGGCAGTTCCTCTGGGTGGCAGCGATGGCTCCATTTGAAGTGACTTCCTTTGTATTCCTGTTTACAAGTAATGAACTTAATTTCTAGGTGACTTTCTATGTGCATGCTTGCAAGCTCATTCGCTCCCTCATACTGATGAGTCTCCTATGTATAATAATGTATAACTTTCACTCTTTCAACACACTCCTCTACTTTATGGATATTCCAAAAACTCATGTAAAATATTTAGATATCCAGCCAAAACCGGTTTGGTTCAGTGGATAGAGCGTCAGCTTGCAGACTGAGGAGTCCCGGGTTTGATACCGGTCAAGGGCATGTACCGTGGTTGTGAGCATATCCCCGATGGAGCGTGTGCAGGAGGCAGCTGATCGATGTTTCTCTTTCATTGATGTTTCTAGCTCTCTATCCCTCTCCCTTCCTCTCTGTAAAAAAAATCAACAAGATACATTTTTTTGAAAAAGAGTCTGAATGCCTAGAACAGTCCCTGAGAGTGTACACTTGGAGGTAAGCACCATTCAGATTAAACTGAGTTTCTTTGTTTGAGTGGCAAAAATGAGAAAAGATACACCGGAGGTCAGAGGTGAACATAAAGAGATTGAGCAATTGCCCAAAGCAGTAAATGGTGTTATCTTAAAAAATTAAAAGGCCTTCCAAAGTGAGACACAATAAGTATTTGTTTGAGATCAATAGGAATAGCTATTCAGGACACAAAACTGCAGACAAGCTCAAATAGTCTTCTGGTTGGGAGACAAAGGCTCTGGGTGTCTATTGGGAAAGAGAGGGGAGCTATTGCATTGATAGAATAGAGGAATGTCTATGGGTGCAGATAACACAGTGACGCCAATTCTAAACAATGTTTTCCGGTTTTTGCACAGTAGCCATTGGTCAGGCAGCCATAGTAACTGCTTTTCTGTTATGCTTGCAAACAGTTCTTTGTTGCCCTAGGCCCAGTCCAAAGATTATTTTTCTCAGTTTAACATCTTAAAGGTTTGAGTCATAAGACCTGCAAGGCAGTTCCTCTGGGTGGCAGCGATGGCTCCATTTGAAGTGACTTCCTTTGTATTCCTGTTTACAAGTAATGAACTTAATTTCTAGGTGACTTTCTATGTGCATGCTTGCAAGCTCATTCGCTCCCTCATACTGATGAGTCTCCTATGTATAATAATGTATAACTTTCACTCTTTCAACACACTCCTCTACTTTATGGATATTCCAAAAACTCATGTAAAATATTTAGATATCCAGCCAAAACCGGTTTGGTTCAGTGGATAGAGCATCAGCTTGCAGACTGAGGAGTCCCGGGTTTGATACCGGTCAAGGGCATGTACCGTGGTTGTGAGCATATCCCCGATGGAGCGTGTGCAGGAGGCAGCTGATCGATGTTTCTCTTTCATTGATGTTTCTAGCTCTCTATCCCTCTCCCTTCCTCTCTGTAAAAAAAATCAATAAAAAATATTTAGATATCCTTTTCATACCAACCAAGCAAAGTACTGTCAAGGAAGGAGAGCAATAATATCTTCCTTAGCCAAGTTTGCCAGTACCAATGCTACAAAACTTCTCAGACTGCGTGGCAGGCAAAACCCTCACCCACTCACATCCTTATAAGCTAATTGCCAGAACTGGTGTATGTGTTAGACTACATTGCAAAGGACAATTAAAGCTGCAGATGACACTGAACTTGCTAATCAACTGTGTTTGAGATAAGGAGGATCCTGTGTTATCCAGACTGGCCCAATTAATCACAAGGGACCTTATAAGTGGAAGAGGGGGGCTGAAGGATGAGAACCAGAGAGGTGGTATAAGGACCATGAGATTGGGAGAAGGACCTCAGCCCAAGGTTGCTGTCTTTGAAGATGGAGGTTTAGAGGCACAAATCAAGGATGTTGGTCAGAAACCAGAAAAGGCAAAACAACAGGTTCTTTCCTCAAGTCTCCAGAAGGAAAACCAGCCTGCCCACACCTTCAGTGAGCCCAGGGAGACCCATGTCAGACTTCCAACCTCCAGAACTGTAGGAGAAGAAATGTGTATTATTGCCGAAACCAATTTGGCTCAGTGGATAGAGCATCGGCTTGCAGACTGAAAGGTCCTAGGTTCAATTCCGGGCAGGGGCATGTACCTTGGTTTCCGGCACATCCCCAGTGATGGGTGTGCAGGAGGCAGCTGATTGATGTTTCTCTCTCATCGATGTTTCTGACTTTCTATCCCTCTGCCTTCCTCTCTGTGAAAAATTAATAAGATCTATTTTTTTTAATGTGCATTGTTTTTAGCCATTAAGTTTTTTGTAATTTGTTATAGCAGCTAACAACTAATACAGACCACCACTATGCTTTTCGTGCAATTGAGTTTTCTTTGACGAATAGGAAAGCTCATTTTAGCCAGGCAAGGTTAGCAGGAAGTCTAAGGCTGTTTGAACCCTGGGAAAGCCACTTGACACACCCTCTACCTGTCTCCAACAAAAGCTGGCAGGTCGTTTTTTTGTTTTGTTTTGTTTTGTTTTTAATCACAGAGACAACTTGTGTAATATTTTCTGTATGTCCTCTCTCACTGATGCATAATACAAAATGTCTGATCCTCTATGAAAATATGTCACTACATTACTTTTCTATATGCCCTCTGGTTCCACCACATAATCAGGGTATCTTGGTTGATTTTTGTATGAAGCATTATGGTTCATAATCTTTCAAAAATATAAATTTTTCTGCTTTTCTAAATAAAGAATGCTGTCTAAAATTTAGATTTTGATATTTACATGTAATCAATGTTAAGATATTAAAGTTTATGAAGCATTTACCATATGCTAGCCACTATATTAAGCCCTTACATGTATTAGTTAATTTACAAAATAAGTAGCTATCATTGCTGTGCCCCATTTACAGATTAGAATAATGAGGCTTAGACAGGTAAAATAATTTGTTCAATATCTCAAAAATAATAAATGAAAGCTCTGGGACGTAAAACCATGTCTTATTAACCTCCAAAAACCAAATCTTCCATTCTTTACATCTCAAAAGTGTGGAAGTTTGAGATGAACTCTGAACAAAATCTAACCAAGTTCTGGAAGTCATTTGTAAGTGATACTTTTCGAATTGTCTTCATTTACTGTGGTTTTAGTCCAGTTTGTTTGTTGGTTTGTTGGTTTGACATAAATCCTAATCTTGGTTTGTGTGCTATAAGATTTACTTTCTTTGGAAAGCCTCCAATCTTGGTTACTTAAGTATTCAGAGTAGCTGGATCCTGCTTCATTGAGGTTGAACTGTACAAATCCAGATCGGCACTGGTCTTTCTGAATGCAAACAACAGCAGCTTGCAAACGGAGCCTCGGGCAGGTTGAGCACTTGAAGCAGCACCAGGCAAGGCCTTTTGCTGCACCTCCAAGAGAACACAGGTCCTGCAGGAAGTAAATACACTCGACCTCATTCCACTGGGCTGCATGGCTTTTGTGAGTCACCTGGTGGGTCTGTCGAATGAACAGAAGGTGGTTTCCTCAAGGATTTTTGAAGCATGACCACCAGCAACCACCTGTCAATGAGAGCTGCTATGTGTTTGAACTGGGACCCAGCCTCTGTGTCATCTCACTGATCTGGCCTGAGAGTAAAGCTGACAACAAGCCCCATCCTCACTCTTGGTCTGTAATTCCTGGCCCACAATTAGAGCTTGACCTTCTCCACCAGGTGCCCACTGCACTTTTATTGATATGGATGAGGGCCACCCTTCACTGAGTTCTTTTCATTGGTCCGTGCTGAAGTGGGCACTTCACCTACATTTGAGCAATCACCACAGAAATCCTCAACAAAGATAACGTCATCCCCATTTTGCAGATGAGAAAGCTGGGCCTCAGAAAAAGTTGAGTAACTTTCATTGGTCAGGTCCATGAATGGGGGTTGAGTACTTAGTACTCTTCTAGGCATTTTGCCCTGAACATGCAGAGATAAAACTTCGCTATCCGCAAGGTACCCAGGGTTTAGTAACAGTTACAGTCACAGAAATAGATAATTATGTCACAGAAAGTCTGATAAAGCTACAAACCACAAGGTACTATGGGAGCAGAGGAGGGTGGAGAAAAAAGTTCAGGGAAAGAATTCCTGGAGGCCATGACACATGAGCTGGGCCTTCACATTTGCTCAGGAATCAGCTAGGTGAAGAGGGTGAGGGGAGGAAAAGAGATTCCCAGGAGAGAGCAAGGAAATCAGAGGCAAAGAGACATTGAAAGGACAAAGCGGGACTGACTATCCTCCACCTTGTAGAGCTAGGTCCTCAACCTGACCTCCCTACCAAACTGCAGAAATGCCAGAAATGTCCTGACTTCCCCAGCCACCAGCTGAACAGACCAACAAAGCTCAAGAACGAAGCTAAGGTCCAAATTAGGCTATACCACAGAACAATCCCTATACGTCAGTCTTGACCAATCAGGAAGTGGTGGGGGGTGGCACAAACCTTGGAATGTGTTGGTCACTTCCTGACTATTGTGCTGTGAAACCCTGGAATAAAACCCTGACCAAAGTAACCAATCTCTGTAATTTACGTCACTCACCTAAGCCCACCCAGATGACTAGCCCTCTATAATCTTTGTTCTCTTGGGGCTGGCTCTCTCTCTCTTGCCCTGCTGCTGTGTCGGTAGGGAGGTTGGAGGAGCCAAGCCCAGGCTTGAATAAAGGTTCTTTTGCTCTTGCATCAGTATCGGCTCCCTGGTGGTCCCTGGGGATCTTGAAATCTGGGCATAACAACATAAAACAATGTGACGTATGAGCAAACCCATGAAGTTCAATGAAGCTAGAGAATAAAGGGAAGGAAGGCAAGGGTGGGAAATGAAGCTGGAGATACAGACAAAGACTGATCTTGATGGTCTTCATAGTCTCTGATAAGGATCTATGATTCTTCTCTTGGAATTTTAAGTTAGGGGTTAACAATAATAAAATGTGTCAAATGAAGAAATCCTCATCTTCTAGATGCTAATGTTTTATGTAAAAATGTAAATGTGGAAACAACCTAAATGACTACTAATAAAGAAAATGTGGTATCCTATATAATAAAAGCTTAATATGCAAATTGACCAAACAGCAGAATGACCAGTGGAACAACCAGTTGCTATGACATGCACTGACCACCAGGGGGCAGACACTCAATGCAGGAGCTGCCCCCAGCCCACAGGCCCCAGGCCAGCCAAGGTGGGTGCCAGCGGGGTGCCCCCAATCGCCTCCGGTCACCCTATAGATTGACCCTGATCATCAGCCAGGCCTAGGGATCCTACCTGTGCACGAATTTCATGCACCAGGCCTCTACTATGCATATAACAGAATATTATCAGACTTAAAGTAGGAAATTCTGTCATAGGCAACATGAATGAAATGAGGGTATTATGCTAAGTGAAATAAATAGTCCCAGGGCAAATACTCTATGAGTACACTGTTATGAGGAATCTAAAATAGTCAAACTTATAGAGCAGAGAGTAGAGGGGAGTTGCCAAGGCCTAGGGGACTAGGAAAATGGGGAGTTGCAGGTATAAAGTTTCAATTATGCAAGATGAGTCCGTTCTGAAGCTCCACTGTACAGCACTGTGCTTGTAGTTAGCAGCATTGTATGGTGCCCTTGCAGATTTGTCAAGAAGGTAGTTTGCCGGGGGTCTTATCCAGCATCTAGAAGGGTTTAGGAATCTGGAGAAGGGCTGCATGTAAATTATTAAAGAGTCTAGAGATGAAACATAGTTTTGGAAGGCATTTTGGGGTAGCCAGAGGAGACTTAGCTAAAGAAACCAAGTCTTCTCTGGACCCCTTGCTTTTTATTAACACAAATTGTCCTAAAGCAAGATAGATATACATGTGAAAGGCAAGGTTTAATATTCAGAATTCATTGTCAGATTGGAGGAACTGCTATGGCTGTTCAGGTATTTGACTAGCAGGAGGCAATAATAACATATAGATTGAAATGCCCTCAGCTGTCTGGTGGCAAGCGATCATATATACATCCTTTTCAGGTTTGGGGAAATGCCCTTAGCCATTTCCAACAGGCAATAATATGTATTTTCCATCCCTTGCTGAAGGCTCAAGGTCCACCAACCTTTTGATGAACTTCTTGCATTTATGACCTGCTGGAATTAGTTTCTGGCAGCAGTTCTTACATTATAGGTTCTGACCACACTAAAAAGACATCCAGTAGTCTGCCTTTATCCACAGTTTTGCTTATTGTGGCTTCAGTACCCACTTTCAACCTCAGTCAGAAAATATTAGGTGGAAATTCTAGAAATAAAGAGTTCATTCGCTTTAAATTGTGTGCTGTTATGAGCAGCATGATGATATCTCAAGCTATCTTGCTTCATCCTGCCCAGGACATGAATCATCCCTTTGTCCAGTGTCTCCACACTGTATACACTCCCTTCCCATAAGTCGCTTAGTAGCTGTCTGCGTTATCAGATTGACTGTCGTGGCTTCATGGTGCTTGAGTTCAAGTGACACTTATTTTATTTATTAATGACCCCCAAAGCACAAGAGTAGTAATGCTGGCAATTCAGATATCCCAAAGAGAAGCCATAAAATGCTTCCTTTAAGTGAAAAGGTGAAAGTTCTGGATTTAATAAAGGGGAGAAATGTATGCTGAGTTTGCTAAGATCTACAATAAGAACCAATCTTCTATCCAAAGAATTGTGAAGAAGAAAAAAATAATGCTAGTTTTGTGTCTGACTTCAAACTGCAAAATTTATGGCTTCGGGGTATAATAAGTACTTGATTAAGATGAAAAAGGCATTAAACTTGCAGGTGGAAGAGGCAGAAAATGTGTTCCAATTGACAGCAACATGTTTCGCCTGAAAGCATTGACCCTCTAAGAAGATATCAGCAAGGGATCCCTGAAATGAGTGACCACATTTACATAAACTTCTATTACAGTATATCTTTAGAATTCTTTTATATTAGTCATTGTTGTTAATCCTTTATTGTACCTAATTTGCAAATTAAACTTTATCTTAGGTATATATGTGTAGGAAAAAATATATAGTATTTATAGGGTTTGGTACTACCCACATTTTAGGCAACCATGAGGGGTCTTGAGTATATTCCCTGCAGGTAAGGGGGGACTACTACATACAGAAATCTTGGGAATGGGTTTTTTATACATTCGGTCTCAGGTTTGCAAGAAATCTAAGGGGGATCTTGATTTGGGATCTACTTGACAAGTCAACATGCCATTTTGTGAAAGACTATTGTGAAATGCTCTTCATGCTTCATTTTTGCATTCGCCGCTGTCAAATGCTTGCCTGGAGGGCTGTGCTGGGGCTTGGTAGAACTTCTAGTCTTGGTTTTTTGCTGCTACATCTCTGTGTCTTTGTACAACCTGAAAGACGCCTTAACCAGCGCCCTGAGCGCGTGTCCCAGGAGATGTACCTACCTGAACACCCACATTCTTCAAAGAAAGAATAACTAGAAATATAACAAGTTCGAAAAGGCAGGGCCCCATCAACACACTTTTCTGAATCATCTTAGTGGTACAATGGCAAAATGATGTCACTGGGAAAATAATGTGGCATAAGGAAGCCGGCGTTTAATCTACCGATAATGGTAAAAACAACCCATAATAATGTCATCCAGGCTGTGCTTCAGGAGACACGTGCACCATTAATAGTATCCTGTGTGCGGAATACGCTCTGAGAGAGCATGAACCATTCCTTAGTCTTCTCTTCTCCCAGTGTCCAGCATGGGTCTACCAAGTGGAACGAAGTAAATAGTAGTAACTGAATGAAAGAGTGAATGTTACAAAGGATGTAGACACAAAAACCCAATTGTGTAGAACCCAAAGGGATCTTAGAGGTCCGTTTGTGCATCCCCCTCCTTTACCAGCTCGCGAACTAGAGGTCCTTAAAGAGTTTCTTATCTATAAAAATCACCCCAGAGCCCACAGAAGTGAGCCGCACGAGAGAATGACCCTTGCTGCCCTCCAGAGGAAAGATCCCTGAGAGCAAAGTGAGTCATAACCACCTCTTCTAATTGTGGGAACCACGCAGCGGCAGGTTGTAAAAGGAATATGCACTGTGTTCCCATAAACTGTGGGGAGAGGCCCGGAGACAGCGTGTAACAGGCTCAAGCGCATTCTCCTCTTTCTTATCAAACGTGGTGCTATCCTTGAAGAGGTGACAGGCTGCTTCATAAAACGAAACAGGCAGTCCCTGCAGTGACTTGATCACGCCGAGAGCCACCTCTTTCGAGAGCAAATGTGGAGAGTGGGCGTTATGAAGGGGGAGGCATCCGGGAATGAGGGAATGAGTGGTGAGCCATCCTGTGCAAGAGAAAGAGAGCCTGGCACCCACGGACAGGCAGGACACCGCTGACTGCCCATTGCTTGAGGACTCTTTGGCTGGTTTTCCCAGTAAGAGCGATGGGCTACACCAAACCACCCCACCCCCCCTTGTGAGGGCTGGCTTTCAAATGTCAAAGAGGCTTCTTGACGCAGCCCATGGCTACATTTGCTTGTCTTCAAATCTGTGTGTCTGTTTGAGAGAATAAAACATAGCCATGGGTAAAATGTCACACTCACTGCAGCTACCATCCTGGACCACAGAAGAAGGTAAACGTAAAAGTCACCCCAAAAACCATGAAGTCTGACTTGAGCTCTTCTTGCCCAAGACTGTCAGAAAGAACCATCAGGGTTCTCCTAATTCTCAGAGGTGTCGTTCTAATCATTTCTCACCTCATTTGTTTACACACCAGGTTGCCTTCTGTTCGTCAGAAATACTTTCACTCATTCATGTGCAATGCTTTATGCTGAGCTCTTTCTTATATCCTAATATGAGGAAGAAAGTCTTGGTTGTAAGGCTCACCGGACCCGCTTTCTGGAAGAGTGGTCCAAAGTAGGGTGTGCACTAGGGGAGGCTCAGCAGCAGAAGCATCCTGGGGTCCCCACTCCCCTCTACCCATGGGATTAGGTTCTTAAAAGAGAAGTGCCACAGGCCTGGGATGCTATGATTATCCCAGCCATTTAAGGATTACACTCCTGGGAGGCTGTAATTACCCAAATATTGGTGCGTTCGGGGATATTGTACTTACAAGGGAGTGCCTTCATTTTTACAGGATCTTTCAAGGGGGCCCAAAGGGTGTGCCCTCTCTAATGTGGTTCCTAAAAGAAACTGGAAATAAACAAGTGCATCTGGCATGAGGGCGGGGCCGGGCTGAATCCAACCCACCCAAGCACTTTTGACATGGACGGGCAGCGGAACCAGCTTCTTCTGTGGCCTTAAGAAATAGTTATCAGCCACTCTAGGCCACAACCGAGTGACTTTAGTCTCTCTGCGTCCCACCCATCTTCTCCTCCACACCCATCCACAAATACCTCTTCAGTCTGAAGTCCATCTATTTTGAGAATATCTTTTAAAGTTCTGAGCGCTTAAAAGATGCAACTTCTTCCTGAGGCTTGTGTCTCATATTATTCACATCATAGTATCCCTCCACCTTGAAGGTTGATCCTTTATTATTCTCTCTAAATCCAATGAAATGCCACTTGCTATAGAAACTATGCAGCCTGAATTGGAAGGCATGGGGCGGGGCAAGAGAAAAAGAACAGGGAACTACAGTGTGGCAAAGAGATGCTTAATTCACTTCAGTAAACTTTTTTTTTTTCATTCTTACCTGAGACTATGTTTATTGATTTGAGAGAAAAAGAGAGCAAGAGATAGAAACATCAATGTGAGAGAGAAACATAAATTGGTTGCTTCCCCAACCAGGGACCAAACCCATAACCTCGGTATGTGCCTTGACTAAGAATCAAACCCTTAATGTCTTGGTGTATGAAACACACACTCCACCCAACTGAGCCACCTAGTCAGGGCTCAGCGAACTTTCTTAATTAAAACAGCTAAAATGCAATTTTTACTATGTGGCAAGCACTATTCCAAGAGTTCTGTGTCCCTTAATCCTGACAGCATCCTTATGAGGTAAGTATTACTACCATTCCCGTTTTAAAGATGATAAAGCCAAGAAACAGAGAGGTAAGGTGGTTTGCTCAGTAGCCCACAGCTGGTTTGTCAGAAGAAGAGGCCCAACACCCACTGGAACGCACATATGTTTTCAGTGCTCTACATTTACTTGCCACTTCTTAGTCATTTGGTTTGATTAGCATGTTGTCATCAGCAGAGCAGATGAGTGTTATGTTCTGAATGTCCAGGTGGTCCAGGTTCCTTTGAAGAGAACAGGTGAGTTACCATTACCCTGGAACAATACTATAAATGGTTCCTGTTGTCCACTCCCATGAATGCCAGATCCTCTTTTCTGATATGAGGGGGAGGGAGTGGAATGGGGGGAATCATATACCCGATTTCCAGATCAGTGGCTGCGTCTGCCAGAGGCCAGGTCAATCTGCTTTAGCAAAAATACCATATCTGGAAGAGCAGCCTTAAATAAGAGTGTCTAATTCAAGCATGCAAACTTGAGGGCCGAGGGCCACATGCCTTATTTATTTGGCCTGTGTAAGCCTTTGAGTTTGACATGCTTGTACTAATTGATTGAAAATGTGGGGGTCTAGCCAAAACCAGTTTGGCTCAGTGGATGGAACAACGGCCTGTAGACCTGAAGGACCTGAGTTCAATTATGGTCAAGGGCATGTACCTTGGTTGTGGGCACATACCCAGTGGAGGTAGGGAGTGTGCAGGAGGCAGCTGATCGATGATTCTCTCCCATCGATGTTTCTGACTTTCTATCCCTCTCCCTTCCTCTCTGTAAAAAAAAAAAAAAAAAAAAAATCAATAAAATATATTAAAGCCGAGACCGGTTTGGCTCAGTGGATGGAGCGTCGGCCTGCGGACTGAAGGGTCCCAGGTTCGATTCCGGTCAAGGGCATGTACCTTGGTTGTGGGCACATCCCCAGTAGGGGGGTGTGTAGGAGGCAGCTAATTGATGTTTCTCTCTCACCGATGTTTATGACTCTCTATCCCTCTCCTTTCCTCTCTATAAAAAATCAATAAAATATATATTTTTTAAAATAAAAATAAATAAATAAATAGAATATATGTTTTTTAAAAAACAAACAAACAAAAAGAAAATGTGGGGATCTAATATCATCTTCCATCTTCCATGATCATCTGGTTTTTCTAAGGAGCAGACTGATGAATCAAATATGGAGGTAATAAGGGCCACCATTCTTGCATGTGTTGGACCTTCAATGGTAGCAGCATCTCTCCCCTCCCTTTGTGAAGCAGCATTGATTTTGATTTACTGACTTGCTTTTCTCCACTACAAGTGTCTTGTCCCAGAAGCTGAGGAACCAACTATTAAGTGTTCCCAGAGGAACCACTGTGTGGCAGATCTGGGCTAGAGCTCCACTTATTCCTGAGCCCCTGTGCATTCTTGTTCTAAAAGCAGGCTACGCCCTAGCCAGTTTGACTCAGTGGATAGAACTTTAACCCGTGGACCAAATCCATGAGGATTAAGAAAAAATAAAATAAATAAAATAAAAGCAGGCTATTATGACACTTTGAGCCCCCAGTATAAAATCCATCAGGCCTGCCGAAACCGGTTTGGCTCAGAGGATAGAGCAGTGGTCTGTGGACTGAAGGGTCCCGGGTTCGATTCCGGTCAAGGGCATGTACCTTGGTTGCGGGCACATCCCCAGCAGGGGGTGTGTAGGAGGCAGCTGATCAATGTTTCTCATCGATGTTTCTAATTTTCTGTCCCTCTCCCTTCCTCTCTGCAAAAAATATATTTAAAAAATAAATTTTTTTTAAAAATCCATCAGGCCTTCCAATATTTGGCTACCTCCCTTTCTCAGCATATAGTTTGCAGCAGCATCCATGACAGAGCGAGAGTTCTTTATAGGAAATTTCTAGCTAATGAAACAGAAATAATAAAGCACCATTTGTAGCCCCTAATGAAGGGGCTAATGAGTAGTAAAACAATTAACTAAATGGATGAGTGTGAATCTTAACAATAAAGGGGTGAAGCTGACAGTACCCAAACCCATTGTTCAACCTTAGCATCTCCGGAAGTGCACATTATGTGACTCCTGGCATTACAGAATAGGAAGTACAAACAGCCTTGCCTAAATAAAATGAACACGAATCTGGTTAATTCTAGGCCTAACATAACATCCAGTGTATCAGAAAATAAAAAGAATAAAATAGTGAGTGATAGGGAAGCAATCAGCCAAATCTAGAATGTGAGACATTCTACAAAACTGCCCAGTTCCTTTAATAAATAGACAGCATGGGGGTGGGGGAGAGACTTATTTAGATGAAAGAAAGTAAGGGACATAACTAAATGCAATGTATGAACCTTGTTTGGATCCTTAAATTTGAACAACCCAACTGTAAAATGACATTTAGAGACAAATAAGAAATATTTAAAAGAAACTGTGGATTCATGATATTTAAGGAACACTGTTCATTGTGGTGGGTGTGATGCTGATATTGTGGTTCGGTTAAAAACAACAACAGCATTTTGGTCAGGTGGTATGGTACTTGTTTTTAGACATCCAAGGAAACCAATGCAAATGTATTTAATGTGTGATATTCTTCATTCACCCTGCTTCCTCCCATTATGAAATAGCAAACGTGGCGAAATGGAACAGGATGTGAGAAAACATACCTTAAAAAATCCTACCGAACATAATAAGGAGTACCAGAGAACAAACACTTCAGAAGGAATTACATTATTTTTAGATCAGATCCTGGCAATTGGTTTAAGCAACAGGTATCCAGCACAATCCCAGTTCAGCAAGCTGAGAGCCCTCGGAAAGCAAATGGGTTCTAGGGCAGGACAGTATTGATGAGCCAGCCATGAACCTGAGCTCGGAATGATGCTCATGTGAGCAGAACTTTCTGCCTGTCGTTTCAGATTTTTTTTTAAAATTAGTGGTTAGAGCCAGCTTTGTGCACTATGGCAGGGCTCCCTGACGAGAGTGTCATGCTTGTATCTTACCATCCAGCACAGGATATAGAAACCAAAATTCCCAGAATACCTCTGGATATCACTCCATCTCAAAGTATCTGAATTTCCTCCAAGCGATAATGTGAAACTTTCATATGACATGATCTATGAAAAATCAGGACCTCGAGTTTCAAACACCAATGGGCAGGTATTTAACACAGCCTGACCAAATGTCTCCCTGCATACCTGCGGGATCAACCTCAACTTTGTGACCCACAAATGGCACACCGATTGGACGCCTTCTGTACAGAAAGGGGCTTTAAAGATCCAAACAAATGCAAACTAAATACAATAAAGCTCATAATCATGGTTTTCTATAAATATATTCCCATTTACACACCCATTAGGTCCTAATCATATTGCTGTGCTTTAACCATTCGCACACCAATAAACATGTGTTGAATGAATTAATGTTGAGGGTGTAGTTTTAGTCCAGACTGTTTCAGAAGTAGCCAATGATTTATAAAGAAAAACTCAAACTGGGTTATGATTTTTAAAAATATATGGTGGTGAGGATCTATAATCTGGTATAACTAGCAAATTTCAGCTGTCGTCTGGTTTTAGGTCCAGATGACTCAGGTGACCCAGACAATGTTATCAGGGTGTTTCTCTCCATCTCCTTTGTGTCTCTATTTCCGGATAGGCTCTGCCCAGGGCTCCCAGCCCTCCAGGAAGACATGCTGCTCTCTGCAATCCCAGCAGAAATGAGTATTACACAAAAGGGCTGGAGTTCACTCTGATCACGTAAACCTGCCACCGGTTCTAATCCCTCCACCAATCACAGAGAACTTGGTGCTCCGGTTCATCATCCTGAACCAATGACAGAGAGACTCTGAGCATTTGGCTTCCCGATAGGCCAGCCTGCATCTCCAGGCCATTCCTGGTGTGGAGAGTGGACCCAGACAGAATTGCAGGACAGAGGGCAGGAGGGGTACCCCCAAACAGACACTGGAGTATTGTTACCTACTGCAAGGGGCAAAACATGCAAGCTCCTTTACTTTTTGTTTTGTACATAATTGCATGTTTTGAAATGAAAGGGAAAGTTGCTGATGTCGAGTGGTTTTGTTTATCCACCATCTGAGATGACTCTACAGCATTGAAAAGTTTGAACTCAAGGCAGTGACAACACATTTTAGAACACTCGCTTCTGGGAGCACACTGACATTATTACCGCTGCCTGAGACTTGGTCAGCGATAAGCCCAGTCCTTCTGCCCCTTTCTACAGTTCGGAAAATCTAAAATTAATACAGAAAAGAAAGGAAAGAAAGATACAATAGGAGACTGACCAGTGTCTAATGAACAAAATAAGCTGACGAACAAATAGATCCAGAGACACTGAAGCATGCCACAGATGGATGAATCACAGCGGGGAGGATGGGTGGGAAGAGATTAACCAAAGAACTCATATGCATATCTGCAAAACTCATGGACAGACAGTAGTGCTGTGAAGGCCTGGGGAGGGGGTGGGAGCAGGTTGGAGGGGGTCAATGGCGGGGTGGAGGTGGGAGGGTGGATGGGACATCTGGAACACTCTCAACAATAAAGAAAACTTTTTAAAAAATGAAATTTTTTTTTTTTAAAGAAAAGAGCAACAAACTTTCAAGAACTTATGCCTCTACATAAGTGCGTTCTTCAAAGGTGCCACGGCCAGTGGGACCCTGACCCCAGCAGACCCCTCATCAGGAACCTCTTGTAAAGCTGCCTACAGAGTCCATTTTCAGATGTCACTGGAGACCAGGGACCTTTTCCATCTTGCTGATTGTAGAAGCCTCAGAACTGGCACAGTTTCCGGTATATGTTAGGTGCTTAAGAAATGTCATTGAGTGAATAAGTAACATTCTTCCAATATCCTTAGATTGGCTCTTACAGTAATTTTGATACCACCCCTTACCTCCTGCAAAAGGACTTTACTTTCGGTGGCTTTTGTCTGTTTGCATCATAGTAAAGGGACAAAATGCACTGAATTTTAGTAACTGTATCTCATATGGTAACTTGTACATTCTTTCCAGCATGCTATTATATTCTTATCAAAATGACTCAGTGAGGCCCTAGCCAGTTTGGCTCAGTGGATAGATCGCTGGCCTGCGGACTCAAAGGTCCCAGGTTCGATTCTGGTCAAAGACATGTACCTTGGTTGCAGGCACATCCCCAGTAGGGGTGTGTGCAGGAGGGTAGCTGATGAATGTTTCTCTCATCAATGTTTCTAAACTCTCTATCCTTCTCCCTACCTCTCTGAAAAAAAATCAATAAAATATATATTTTTTTTAATGTTTCTGGTTCTCTATCCCTCTCCCTTCCTCTCTGTAAAAAACCAATTATATATATATATTTTTTTTTTTCATACCTATGCTGCCATCTTCAAATATTCAGTGGGGAATTTTTGAAGATGTCAGCATAGGTAAATGCCAGTACTCATCGACTTCCACAACCACATCAAAATTACAACTAAAGCCAAAACCAGTTTGGCTCAGTGGATAGAGCATCAGCCTGCGGAATCAAGGGTCCCAGGTTCAATTCCCATCAAGGGCATGTACCTTGGTTGTGGGCACATCCCCAGTGGGGGGTATTCAGGAGGCAGCTGATTGATGTTTCTCTCTTATCAATGTTTCTAGCTTTCTGTCTCTCTCCCTTCCTCTCTGTAAAAAATCAATAAAATATATTTTTTTAAAATTACAACTAAAATAAAGAACAACCATCATCCAGAACTGCTGGAAAGCTGACTGAATGGAAGCCCTACAACTAGAGAAGTAAAGAAGAAAGCACACTGAGACAGGAAGGAGGGGCAAAGGCATGGAATGGGCTGGTCCAGCACCCATATGTGCTGCTTTTTTAATCAGGAGGGAGATTGTCTCTACGGAAGCCACCTAGAGGAGCAAGGGGTCCCAGCTCCACACCAGACCCTCAGCCCAGGGTTCCAGAGTTGGGGAAAGAAGTCCCTACAGCCGGTACAAGCTGTAAAAATCAGTGTCACAGAGGCTGCGGGAGACCCAATGTTCCTCTTAAAAGGCCGGCACCACACACTGAACTTACAAGGTCCTGCTTCCTCTCAGCTGCAGCACCAGGGTGAGGCTCTGGGGAGCACACGCACATGAGGAGGAGCTGGATTGTCTGGCATTGGGGCAGGAACTTGGGGGCAGCTTTCCCCCGACAGAGGTGCTCATGGGGATCATTGTTCCTACGCTGGGTCCTCCCCAGTGGCAGGGCTGACTGGTAGCCATTTCTGTTTGCTCTGCCTAGTGATTCCCTAAGACTCTGCCTCATCCAATTTACAACCCCACCCAAGCTTTGTGGAGTGGATTTTGCATATGAATGACCTGTCCTTGCTCTGGCTAAAATCTCTCAAACAAGCTGCACCTGGGTGGTGCCAGAATTCAGGTGCTAAGGTCACATGGCTACTAAGTGGCCCAGCCAAGATCCGTATCTCATTCTTGCTCTATCGCACACTCTCTAATTCTCACATTGTTAAAATCCGAGTGACCTGCAACAAATTTCTAAACAGTGCACCCATCTCTAAACCAGTTGAACTAGGTAGAGTAATTTTTAAAATATTTTGTAGCAGCAGAACCCATTTTTCAAACAAAACATTAACCATAACCTCAATTTAAAAAAAATAAATAAGTCCTGTGAGCCCTCTCTGGTTCAAGGAGCTCCTCTGCTAAACCCTAACTGAATGTAATAATCCTAGAATTTATTTTCCATTCCTGGTAGAAAAGGAAGAGAAGATAAATTTATTGCAATAAAAATCTATCGCCTGGCCGCTGTTGCTCAGTGGTGAGCGTCGATCAGGGAACCAAGAGGCCATTGGTTTGATTTCCTGGTCATGGCAGATGCCCGGGTTGTGAGCTTGGTCCCCAGTTGGGGGCATGCAGGAAGCAAGCAATGGATGTTTCCATCTCTCTATCCCTCTCCCTTCCTCTCTCCCTAAAATCAGTTTCTTAAAAAGATTACTGGCCATTAGTAGCCAGTACTCATGACCATCTCTACTGAGTTTTCAAATATCCCACAGATTGCAAAGGCTCTGCCAACAAGTGAGTTTATTGAACCTGCCTACAAAACAGAGGCACTGGGGAAGCTTTTAAAAAGAGTAACGCCTGAGTCCCACACAGAACCCACTAGATCAGAATCTCCAGAGGTGGAGCCCGGTATGTGTGTGGATGTGCCTGTGTGTGTTTTCAATGCCCCGCAACGATTCTATTCTGCAACCATAAACTCCTCAGTCTAACATTAGAATCCTTCCTACAATCTATAATTCCTTCTCAGCCTGATTTTGCTACATTCTCCAGGTGGTCCAGCTAAGTCAGCCTACTCCCCAACTCCTTCAAACGACTTGTATAATTACAGTGATGGGTGGCACTCATCCCAAGTGTCTAAGAAAATCTGGTGCACCTCTTGGAACAAGAGAGTCCTGAATGACGTTTTGCAGAAGAGACGTGGACAT
Source organism: Antrozous pallidus (assembly GCA_027563665.1). Classification (NCBI taxonomy): domain Eukaryota; kingdom Metazoa; phylum Chordata; class Mammalia; order Chiroptera; family Vespertilionidae; genus Antrozous; species Antrozous pallidus. Next base: position 10,100,396 of record CM050510.1, read on the forward strand.
AAAAGGGTGGGTTTCCCATACACAGAGCTCAGCTAGAGTGAAGGTAGAGAATGCCTAACTCATGTGCAGGAGCAGTATAAACTGGGGGGGAGCCATGAATGAGATAAACAATGGAGGAAGAATATTTTCCAACACACCAGAGAACACAGTGCAATGAGCACTAAAAATCAGTGAGGTAAAATAAAAAATAAAAAGACTACCATGGAAAGTGAATAAGGTGAAAATAGACCAGCCTAATATTTACAACCTGTTTCCAATAGCCAACTTCTATTTCAGCTCCAAAACTGCCTGAACTAAACCAAAAATAGGAATATCCCCCCAGTTCCCTAACCCTCAGCCAAACCTCATCATTTCTTACGCCCAAGCCCAAAAATCTTTACAAGTTTTAAAATAGACTAAATTCATCTCATTATTTTTTGATGTGGGTAGAATCAATGTGTCTGTTCAACTTCAATGTGGTTACCCAACAAATACACCCTGAGGACCCATTCCATGCAGGCCCAATGCTAGGCCTGATGACTTAGCATTGAGAACAGGTATCCTCGCTAAGCCGGCGCCTGGTTAAATGGGAGAGAATGACGCATAACCAGGGACCATTGTGTGACAAGAGCCATTATAGAAGGTTCCGTGGAAGCTCGAAGAAAGAGGCCCTAAATGTGTCAGGAGAGGCCCTTCACAGAAGAAGAGACTTCTACAGGGAAGGTTGAGCTGTAATAGTCCATATAGGCAGAGAAGAACATTCCAGGTTCAGGACTCACATGGGAAAGGCACCCAGGCAGAACAAAGCAGAGCCTTTATGAGCAACTGAGGGTCACTGAGGGGCTGGGAGTCAGGAGGCAGGTTCTGCAGGGCCTCTGAGACTTTTTGCAGAGTTGGGACTTTATCCTATAGGTAATAGATGACTCAGAGAGAGTGATGATGTGATTTCATTTCTTTCTCTCCCTCACCTCCACCCAATGGAGGCTTAATTAGAATGGGCACGACCAGAGCCAGGGAAATTAGTTTGAATCGGTTTAGCAATGTAGAAGACACCACTCAAGTTCATCTATCTACAATTTTCTCTCCTTCCTGAGCCCATGTGACAGCTACCTGGTCCCAGCCGCCTTGCAGTTGAAATGAATGTGTCACTTCTAGGCTGAGGCACCCAAGAACTAGCAGCCACCTCAGCTCTCTCTCTCTCTCTCTCTCTCTCTCTCTCTCTCTCTCTCTCTCTCTCTCCTTGAAGCCTAAATCCTATGCGCCTCCCAATTTGCCCCTGCAAGCAGCGTTAGCATTTGCATAAATAAGAAATAAAGATTCGTTGTGCTAAGACATGAAGTAAAAGAAGTAATTCCTACCACCAAGGACTTTGTCTTTTAGGAAGAGGAGAGAGACTACATGAATCCATCCAAGAATAATACAAGGCAATTCCTGCTGGGAGTAAAATCAAGTGGACAGGTTGTCATGCCAGGAGTAGTCTGGAAGGCTTCATGGAATAGGTAGCCCCTGTAAGAGCCTTGAAGAATGTCAAGTAGAACTTGAAGAGGTCACAGAGGTCACTGGGCAAGTGGTTGAAAGGAACATCACAAATATGCCTGCTCTACTTGGCAAATGCCTGACTTCTCATGGGCAGGAATCTATAAAAGGATGGTGATAGCTCAAGTTCCATCTGATTGTTTTTCCAAGTGAGGAAGATCGAGCCTGGTTTGTTTTTTTAACAAACCATATTTTTAGTGGAGTCCATTATGAATCTTACATTTTTCAAGCTGTCTCAAAGCTTATTTTATGTTGACATATTTCAAAGCTTGCAAAATTCTTGCTCAGGCCGAGATGGGGAGCTCAGAATGCAAGGAAAATGCATAGACAAGAGCATTACTTCATAACCCATTTAAGAAGGGGGAACTCGAGAGAGAAAGGCTCACTTGTGGAATCCCTCATGTTATCATCCTGCTATTTTAAAACACTCCTGTTTATAGTCAGCCCTGCTTGGTGAGAATTCAGCGCAGACCAGGTGGCCACCTTCTGCTCAGTCCCCTTGATGCATTCTCCCTGGAGTCACAATACACAGGGAGCCCTTACAATTCCTTTGTCTCAGTGTCCTATGGCCCCACGTACCACAGAGCAAAGATACAGACTCCTAGACTCAGCACTAGACTTGACTAATTTATCCCTGACCAGTTTGGCTCAGTGGATAGATAGAGCGTCGGCCTGCAGACTGAAGGGTCCCAGGTTAGATTCTAGTCAAGGGCATGTACCTTGGTTACGGGCACATCCCCAGTGGGGGGTGTGCAGGAGGCAGCTGATCGATGTTTCTCTCTCATCGATGTTTCTAACTCTCTATCCCTCTCCCTTCCTCTCTGTAAAAAATCAATAAAATTATTTCAAAAGTAAATAAATAAAGACGACTCATTTAATATAGTTCAGCTTCTAATACCTGATCCTCAGTGATTTGTTTGATTATTCATCCGACAAATGACAGACTACCATACATAAAGCATGGTGCCAAGTGCCAAAGGGAAGATGAAGAAGATGTGACTGACTCTTGTCCTCAGAGACCCCAGGTTCTACATTCCCTTGGCTATGTGGTTAGGCCAGAGGTTGCTCCGGATAGCGCCGTTCAGGTGAATCTGAGTTCTCCCTGGTGTGGGAAATCAAACGACATCCTCTGGTTTTGGAACGGTGCCTCTCTGCTAGCTATTTCTTGGGCAAGAGCCAAACTAAAGCCTCAGCCTCAGCCAAAGTCAGCACCCTCTCTTCTTCCAGCCGGAGCGAGACCTCCACGAGCCGGAGACTGCCCTGCATGTCGAGTGGTCTCACTGGCGTGAAATCCACTCTATCACCCTAGATTTTCACACAAAAGGCATTCGAGAGAGAAGCCATATCTCCCTTTGTTGGTCTGCTGGATGGGGCTTTACTCAACCGTCAACCAAGCTGGTTAACAACATGCATAATAGGTGTGGCGGCCTCAACAGAACTTAACGCCAAAGGAGCTCTCTGCTACCCGGAGATAATAAAAATCTGATAAGTGACCGTCTTAATTTAATCATCAGAAATAGCAAGGGCAAGAATTCACTCTACGCCTCCATTCGGCTTCCAAATGAACCTGGCTCCCATACCAGCAGCAGAACCGTGCTTCTACTTAAAGGCATCCGCTAAGCAAATCAAAAACACGAACAACTTTTTCGCATGAAAGGAAACAAGGGCTTTCATTTTCACTTATTGTTGTTTACTTCAGTTCCATCAATCACACATCATTGTTAACATAACCGCAAAATACACCAGTGTCACAGAAAACCTAAAGCGAACGATTCCAGCGAAGGGGTTCACGCTAGTGGCTGGGGGAGGGTCTTGAGGGGAAACTTTACTCTGGGTTTTGCTCTCCATTTTATTCTGTGGCCCATTTGTTGTCTATAGTATCTGATTTATTTTCAGGCCCGGCTTTCACAAGTGAAAACATTTATTTTGTTTTGTCAAAAAAAAAATTGCCTTGCAAAACACACTGTTGCCCCGAGACATTTAATTGAACTGGCATCATCCAGTGTTAAAACATCTCAGTGTTAAGTAAACTTGACCCGTGGCACCGAAGCGCTCTCTCCTCTCCAGCTGTGCCGAGAAATGCCACCGAAATGCATTTGCACATATGTCATAGCGCAGCTCCTCCAGCTGAACAAGAGTAAACCCCCCTCTGAGAATTAATGAGGACCCTCTCCTCACCTACCAAACTCTCCGCCCTACCTCTTTCTGAAGGCAAAAACCCTTGCACCAAAAGTAGAGCATTTTTTAAAATATATTTTTGTTTACTTCAGAGAGGATGGAAAAAGGGAGAGAGAGATCAAAACATCAATGATGAGAGAGAATCAGTGATTGGCTGCCTCCTGCACACACACCCCACACCCCCTACACACACACACACACACACACACACACACACACACACACACTGGGGACTGGGCCCGCAACCTGGGCATGTGTCCTCGGTCAGAATCGAACCTGGGATCCTTTAGTCCAGTGGTCGGCAAACTCATTAGTCAACAGAGCCAAATACCAACAGTACAACGATTGAAATTTCTTTTGAGAGCCAAATGTTTTAAACCTAAACTTCTTCTAACGCCACTTCTTTAAAATAGACTTGCCCAGTATTTTTTGTTCTTATACATTACTTCTAGTATGCAGGTGCAAGATATTTTTGAAGAAAAGAAACAGGGGAAAGTGATTGATATAGAGGCAGGGAGGCATTGAACAGGCTGTCAAGCTACAGGGGGAAGACTGGGGTGGATGGGAGGCGGATGCTGGTGATCAAGAAGGACTTGTATGCATGCATATGAGCATAACCAATGAATGAAAGACACTGGGGCGGGGGGGGGGGCAGGTGGGGACATGTGCTGGAGGGTAGGGAGGCTGGGGGGAGGATAATAGGGGGAAAAAAAGAAAAACATATGTACTATTAAATCTAAGTTATACTGCAGATAAATAAATAAATAAATAAATAAAAATTTAAAAAAATAAAATAAAATAAAATAGACTTGCCCAGGCCGTGGCATTTTGTGGAAGAGCCACACTCAAGGGACCAAAGAGCTGCTTGTAGCTGATGAGCCGCAGTTTGCTGACCACTGCTTTAGTCCATAGGCCAACACTCTATCCACTGAGCCAAACCAGCTAGGGCAGGGCATTCTTATTTCCTATTCCAGGTGAAGTGTCTTCCTGGAATTGGCTGCCAGGAGTGAGTGTCCACCCACAGAACTGGACTCCCCTAATGCGCTGAGGGGTTGGAGTAAAGCTGGGTCAAAGTCTTCAAGAATCCTAAGAACCAGGTGAGGACATAAGCACAAACATACTCACTGCGGTATGCTTCTTAATTGCAGAGAAAAAGAGACAAAAATGCTCAACATTAGAAGACAGTTGAGAAAATTACAGTTTCATTCTTGTGATGAAAGATTGTGCCTCTTTTAAAATTGCTTGTAGAGAGTTTAGATGGCACGTGGAAATGGGCATTGTAGCCCTGGCCCATATTGCTCTGTGGTTAAAGTATTAGTCCGAGCATGAAGGGGTTCTGGGTTCAATTCCTGGTCAAGAGCACATACCTGGGTTGCAGGTTCTACCCCCGCCCTGATCTTAGAGTGCATGGGGGAGGCAACCAATCGATGTGTCTCTCTCACACAGATGTTTGTTTTCTCTCCCCCGCCTTCTTCCTCCCTCCCTTCTAGTCTCTCTAAAAAAATCAATGGGAAAAATATCTTCAGATGAAGATTTTTTTTAAAACAGAAAGAAAACGGGGAGGAAGGAAGGGAGGAGAAAGAAAGAAATGGGCATTGTATGGCAAGCTTTAAAAGTCAGACTGAAAAGTACAGAATGGTCTCTGCTACATATAGAAGTAAAGGGGGAAAGCTATTGAAAGTAATAATCCAAAATGTGTCTCCTCCACTGGGATGAGATGAGGATGGGGATGGAGACTGGGTGTCCGGAGTGATTCTCCTGTTTTGCATTTTTTATGTTTGCCCCAATTACCTCCATGTTTGGCTATTGCTGCTTTGCAGATATTTAGGCAAAAGAAAAAAAGAGAGAGAGAGAAAAAAAAAAAACAGGACTTGCCCTCCCTGGAACACGGCCTAGTTTTCACCACGACCAATGCCTAACTTTTTTCACAATGCTCTTGTGATCTTGGAATTGCATAGTGAGTGACTCATGTGAGGGAAGACTAAGTTTCGGGAGAATTTGGAGCCACAAAACACTTTAACTTCTGTTTTAGAATACGCAAGGGAGGAGATATCAAAGGAGACATCACCGAGAGTAGGTGGCATGGAAGTTATGAGGACACCACAGCGTAGCCTAATGTGAGGTCAGGACCAAAATGACCAAAATGGCAGGATTTGAATTTACAAGAAACACCCATGTGTCTAAGGGGGGGAGAAGGGGGGACACACGAAATGCACATGCTTCATCACACTCATCCAACTGTAAAAATCTTTTCTATTTTTGGAGAGGGGGCGGTTAGGGGGGACCTGATTCCAAGATTTCCAAATGTCAGTTCCCTTCCTCCAAAGCTTAAAGCAATCAAATAAAGCTTACCAAGCATCAGAGCTATAAATACACCCCCTTGCCTGTCCCCCATTTAAGTAGGCAGAAAGCCACCTCGCAGAGAAATGAGGTTTGCCTGGCTTCTTTAGGGCAATCCGAGAGCCGGGAGCAGAACCGAGAGGTTGAGTCTAATCCTTGTTTAAAATACAAGATAGGAGAGGCTTTCCAAAGAGCAGAAATAATGAATGAAGAAGAGTCGATAATAAAGAGAAATGCTCTGTTCTTAAATGTGGTGTACTCTGGGTTGTTAGGTTCTTTTAAAAAAAAGAAAAGAAAAGAAAAAGAAAAAGACAGAGAAAAGAGCCCCTTGTGGTTACAAAAATCACATAGCTATGTTATGAGGACCAATAAAACTATTAGCGATTGGCTCAGGGCCAAGAATCCATTAATGACAGACTGGTATCTATCCAGGAATGTAAAATGTTTTACTAAATAAACACTCCAGCAGGAAACATTCAACTTCTGTCATTATGTAAAACTTAAGTGTGAGTCTATCCTGAAGTGGGAGCGCAAACAGGCCAGTCGGAAAGGGGGGAAGTGGCAGCAGCAGCAGCAGCCCTGGTACCGGGAGGAACCGGGAGGAACCCCCAGACCGTGGCAGTGACCCGGCCGGCCGGCTGCACACAGTGGAATAGGACGGCTGGGGAATGCCAAGGGTGGCGTTTCAAAACAAAATAAAAGAAGGAACTTGTTTAGAAGGAAGTGGAGTTAGCCACCCGGGATAATGGTTAGTAATTAAACTATAATGACTGATTTTTATAGCTTTTCAAGGCTATGCAAACAAAAGATTAAGGCTAATTGAAATATGAGATTAAAACAGCAATTACTATTTGTTACTCGAGGCTAACTACAGCTTTCTCACACGTATTTACATTTTTCTTCGGTGTAATGAAACCGTGTGAACAATTACCAATAAACAGATAACAAATTCCCTGAAAGCATGGAGCATTTCATAAGTTAAAGCAGAAAAGGCCTCCCTGCTCCCGAAACACTTCGGACACTCTATGTATCCCATAATATTTAGGATTTTTCCTGTGAGCTTCCTCTGTGTTCTTGCAGACTACAGGGAATAGTTTTCAATCTGATTATGCCTGAAGCGGCATTCGATTTCATCAGGATTAAAAACTTCTGAAGAATCAGTTAAGAAGATCTACTGGGAGGTTACACAAAATTAACTGTCATTCAACCAAACAAATCATGTTGACTAAAACGATCACATTTAACCAAAGAATACCCAGTTTGCTGTTACCTCCTAACACACCTAACACATTCTTCCCATCTTCTGACATGAATCTGCTAAGTAAGGCTATACCCTCTGGGTGTCTCTCATCCTTAGGAAGGCAACATAAGTGTGTGTGTTTTTAATAACAAGACCTGAATTATATTCTTGAAAGAAACTCAGGCTGTCTGTCAATGATGAGTCAGTTCAGACATTTCTATTTGTAAGACAAGATCATTTTCGGGATATTATTTTTCATTCTCAGCTGTCAGAAGAAATGAAAGCCAGGTCATATATTCCAAAAATAAAAATAAAAATGTAAATTTAGGTACAGCCTTCAAAGCCAAAGATATGAAATAGAAAGACAGTTATGGCAGCAGCCACTGCCACAACCTGACAGCCGAGCACAAGCTTCAGAGGGGAGCTGGGAACTGAAGGAGTAGCTCTTTAGAATGCCAGTCAAGTTGGACCCCTGATCTTTCAAATATTGTTATCACCTGTCCTGACCCAGCGGCAGGGAAATCTCTCACCAAGCCCTTCTCCACCCTTATCTATATTTCCATCATAATGTCCAGTGTACAGGTGCTTTTCTTAAACAAGACACGAAAATACTCCAGGAAAACACACTTTTGGAACCTATTTACTACACATGCTTTTCTAGTACAGTGATAATTCAGGCAACTATTTTAATTAACAGAGCTAAATCTGAATTAGTAAAAAAAAATAAAAAGGCTGAATGATAGAATTTTACAACAAAATCCATGTGTTTCAGATATGTAAACTCCTTGCTATAATAAATAACCTGTTTAAATTAGAGAATCTCTATAAACCTAAAGAACCATAATCAAAACTATTTTTCTTAAATCCTGCTGACTTTTCACTGCGATCCACCTTTAGAAGAACCATAAGTCTACATCAGAAAAAAATATTTTTAAATGTCCATAAAGGTATACTGTAATTACTAGAATCTATTGGCCTGTGCAGATTTATGACTATTGTGCAGACTATATAATATAATATTCATAAATTGAATTCAATTACCATAATATCAAAGATGGAAAAAAGGAAGATATTTTTACAATGTTGAACAACAAAAAGAAAATGTCATGCAAAACATGAAATGATCCTGTCAAGATCTTACCACACTATGCCGATGTCTGCAAAGTAGTTTGCTATTATTTGCATAGCAAACTTCTTATTCCATGTCAATGGCACCTTTAAACCCAGTTCAGGATGAATGATCACATCTAAGTTAGCAAGCTCTTAATTAATGGGTTTTTTGTCATTTGGGGGAAATCTCTGCCCACAACCTGTTTTATCAAAAATTCTGCTACCTATTGCTGGTAATAATCTTCCCTGTTTGACCCCAAAGTTAAGAAAAACATTTTCCCAAGTCCTATAAGATCAGCGTAACAACACTTTTTTTAAAAAGATCTTTCCATAGCCTTTATCGGTAAGAATGACTTTTTAAAAAATAAACTCAGGAGAAGAAACTTTTTTGACATGCCACATCAGTACAAAATTGACAGTGATTAGTAAAAGAGGAAAGATTAGGCTAAATCTGGAAAACCTCAGAACAAAAGCATTCAAGATTAGGAATGGACGCAGCTTTGAAACAACAAAGAGAAATGAAATAACGGGCTGCGTATTATAGATAACGTTCGAGAAGAAAATGCAAGGAATTTTTTACATTCTCTAATATCCGGTGAACTAATTATTGCCTTGAAAACAAAATGGGAACTACTTAAGCAATAATTTGTAATATACACCAAGAAACCACAAAAATAACAGTATTTAAATGGCTTGCAATATATAGGTTTGTTTTTTTTTTTCATTATAGAAACTAAAATATACATGACAGATTTATACTAGTGTCTGGAGACAGCAATGTCCTTCTTAGGTCTTGGTATTAATATGGATATGTGTGTGTGTGTGTGTGTGTGTGTGTGTGTGCGCGCACACACACACACACCAACAACTGGCAACAGTATTCCACAAACAGACAAATGTTAAGGGTAGGAAACGTAAAGGTGGAAAAGTGATAAAGTCCTTATGACTCTCTTAAATGGAGTTAAGACCTATTAGGTCAAGCCGTGCTGGGTAAATAAACGGCTCCCTGGTGTAAATTGGAAACGTTGGAGGTGCATTAACTTTTTCAGGCCCCGGAGGTGCTGTTTAGTAAATTACTGTTCCAGTGAACCGAACAATACCCTGGAGGCCTGAAAGAGTTAATGCACCTTCAAAAATGAGCAATTTACTCTCCTCTCACCAGTAGGGTATCCCACACCTGCACACCCTTGCCTCCCCACATGAGCATTGTAGATAGCATGTATTTGTTCATTCCCTCACTCACTCACTCACTCACTCAGTGGCTGTTCACTGAGCATCAGCTCTGAGATAGGCAATGTTCTAGACACTGGGAATCCTATATAATAAAAGAGTAATATGCAAATTGACCATACCTCCTCTACACCCACAAACCATGCCCACAAATCACACCCACCAGCTAATCAGAGCGAGTATGCAAATTAACCCAACCAAGATGGAGGTTAATTTGCATATCCAGGCACAGAAGACAGCATAGAAGGAAGCCAAGCACTGAAGAAGGGACCAAAGCTGCGGAGAAGCAAGCAAGTGGGTCAAGAGAGAAGGGAGGGAAGCAGGAGGACTGGGGGAGAAGGGAGGGAGTGAGGCAGAAGAGAAGGGAGCGAGGCAGCGGAGAAGGGAGGGAGCTTTGCTCCGGCCACAGGAAGCCCTATTCTTGCAGGAATCTTCCTGCAACGGGTCTCTAGTATAGCCATGAAAGACTGACAGACTTTCACAAAGTTGACATTCCATTGGTAGAAAATAAACACTCAACAGGAAGACAGTAAAACAAGGTGATTCAACCATCTTGGGGGATATAGTTGTGAGCCCCACTATTCTCAAATACAAGGCTAAACCTTCGTAAAGGAACAAGGTGGGTGCACCTTGGTAGAGGGGACAATAAGAGGAGGGTGCCCATTTTACGAGAAACTCCCTGCCTTACCCAGTTCATGCTTAGAAAGCAAATGAATGAAGAAAATAGAAGTGGTGGGGGGACAGCCGTCATTTTTTAAAATTAGAAGAGAGAAATGTCTTTAGGATGCTCTGTAGCACTTAGGCAGAGCTTTCCAGGAGGAAGGAAATAAGTTGCAGGGGATCCTAGAAGAAAAATTAGATGATCAGTAATGGTTTTTAAAGAGATCCTGTCCTAAATCGGACAAGATCCATACTGGTTAGGGTTTTCCAAAGAAAGAGAACCAACAGATGTATGTGTGTGTGTGTGTGTGGAGAGAGAGAGAGAGAGAGAGAGAGAGAGAGAGAGAGAGAGAGAGAGAGATTATTTTAAGGAATTGGCTCATGCAATTATGGAAGCTTAGAGAATCCCAAATCCTCAGGGTAGATGAGCAGGCTGGAAGCCCAGGGAAGAGTTGCAGGGAGATTTCAGCAGTCAGCTGGCAGAATTCTTTCTTGCTGAGGAATCAGGGGGGTGGGGTGGCGGGCGGGGGGGGGGGCAGCAGCATGTGAGTCTCTGTTCTTTGAAGGCCTTCAACTGATTGGATAAGGCCCACCTATGTTGTGGCAGGCAATCTGCTTAACTCAAAGTCTACTGATTTAAATGTAACTGTATTGAAGCTTATCCACAAAAGCACCCTCATGGAAACATCCAGAATAAGATTTGAGCAAATATCTGGGCCCTTGTAGCCCAGCCAAGATGACATAAAATGAATAGTAACAGGTCCTGGACAGTGTGGCTCAGTTGGTTTGAATGTCACCCTATTCACCAAAAGGTTGCAGGTTCCATCCCCAGTGGGCAGGTTCAGGAGGCAGCCAATTGAGATCTCTCTCTCTCTCTCTCTCTCTCTCTCTCTCTCTCTCTCTCTCTCTCAATATCAATTAAAAAAACACAACTTAATGAACCATGACAACTCAAAACTTCCAGGGCCTTGAGTACCTATTTCTTGCCCTCAAACACCCCATGCCAGCTGTAAAACTGAAGGTCCTAAGGCAATTCTGCAATGCTTCAAGGTCAGATGTCAAAGAAGCCTAGAACCCACAGCCTCTGCCATTCTGACACATGAATTTGACTGTGGACTCAGTCAAACCTGGACTTGAATTCTTTTTTTTTTTTTTAATTAAATCTTTACTGTTGAAAGTATTACCTAGGTCCCACTTTTCCTCTATTGACCCCTTCTAACCTGCCCCCATCCCCATCCCCGGCCCTCATGACCCTACTGTCTGTGTCCATGGGTTGTGCATATATGCATACGAGTTCCTTGGTTGATCTCTTTCCACCCACCCACCTCTGCCTTCACTCTGAGTTTCCACAGTCTGTTGGAATGTCTCTGGATCTATTTTGTTCATCAGTTTATCTTGTTCATTAGTTTCCATATATGAGTGAGATCATGTGATATTTGTCTTTCTCTGACTGTCTTATTTCACTTAGCATAATACTCTCCAGGCCTCTCCATGCTGTCTTGAAGGGTAAAAGGTCCTTCTTTTTTACTGCTGGCATAGTATTCCAAAGTATAAATGTACTGCAGCTTTTTTATCCTCTCATCTACTGATGAGCACTTGGGCTGTTGCCAGATCTTAGCTACTGTAAATAGCACTGCTATAAACATAGGGGTGCATGCATTGGTGTTTTATGTTTCTTAGGATATATTCCTAGAAGTGGAATCACTGGGTCAAGTGGCAGTTCCATATTTAATTTCTTTAGGAAACTCCGTACTCTTCCATAATGGCTGCACCAGTCTGCATTCCCACCAGCAGTGTACTAGGCTTCCCTTTTCTCCACATCCTTTCCAGCACTTGTCATTTGTTGATTTGTTGATGGGAGCCATTCTGACAGGTGTGAGGTGATAATTCCTTATTGTTTTAATTGTGTATCTCCTATGATTAATGACTTTGAGCATTTTATCATGTTTCTTGGCCATCTGTGTGTCTGCTTCTCATTATAGCGGTTTCTTTAGCATTTCTCACAGTACTGGTTTGGTGATGATAAAGTCCTTTAGCTTTTTTTGTCTGGGAATCTCTTTTATTTCACCATCTATTTTGAATGATAAGCTTCCTTTCAGATCCTTCCTTTTCATTACCTTGAATACTTCATGCCATTCCCTTCTGGACTGTAAAGTTTTTGGTGAGAATTGCCCTGACAGCTTTATAGGAGCTTGTTTGTAGGTAACAAATTTCTTTTGTCTTGCTGCCTTTTAAGATTCTTTTTTGTCTTTAATTTTTGGCATTTTAATTATGTGTCTGGGTGTAAGCTTGTTTGGGTTCTTCTTGCTTGGGACTCTCTGTGCCTCCTGAACTTGTGTGATGTTTTCCTTCACCAGGTTAGGGTAGTTTTCTTCCAGTATTTCTTCAAACACATTCTCTATCCCTTTCTCACTTTCTTCACCTTCTTACATATTTATATGTGAACACTGTTATGTTTTATGTTGTCTCACAGCTCCCTTAAGCTGTCCTCCTGTTTATTGTTTTTTTTCCTTTTGATTTTCTGAGTGATTTTTTTCTACCCTGTCTTCTAATTCACTGATCAGATCCTCGGCTTCTTCTAGTCTGCTGTGTATTCCTTCCACTGTGTTCTTTATTAGTGCAATGTCATTCTTCATAGTTACTGTATCTTTTCTCATGCAGTTGAGCATCCTTGCCATCATTACTCTGTACTCTATGTCTGATAAATTTCTTATTTCTATTTCATTTAGTTGTTCTTCTGGAAAATTCTCTTGTTCTTTCTGTTGTTTTGTTTTTTCTCTCCCCATTTGGACTGCAGGACAGCATCAGACACTGTTTCTGATTGGCCCTGAGTATCCTGTTTGGGGCTATCAGCAATGCATAGCTTGTGGCTCCCTCTGCTGGGGATGGGTGGCTTTGGAAAGGACCAAGATGTGTACTGGGATCTGCTTTTCCTAGCCCTGATAATTAGATCAGGCAAAGACACAAAGCCTCCAGAGATCTGCCTCTCCCTGCAGTCTGTTATCAGCCTTGATTAGCCTCAGTCTTTCGAGAAGTCTTCTAACAGAGTGGGGCAACTTCCTTACCCCCAGGCAAAAACCGCCTGTAGAGCAAAGTTCCACCACTGGAGAAAGATTTCCTTTGCAAACTGAGGGAATGACTCAGCACAGGAAACCATGGTGGCTGCCCTCTGACCTCCAACCTCAGAGTCTCCAATCCTAGTTTCTGCTCACACAGCTCTAGTCCACTCTGCCCTCCCTCTGCCAGAGCCCAAGGTGAGAAACTATACACTAAATTTTATGTGCTGGCAGACAGCAACCCTGTTGCTTTTCACAGCCAGGTATTATGTGGGTACCTTTCTCAGTTCTAGTGCTCTTCCACTTGGGTTTTAAGACCCCAGAGTTTTCAGTGGGAACACCCCCACAGCTGAGCTATCTCTCTGGAACTTCAGCTGCTATCTTTGGGAGAATGTCTAGCCCTTCCCACCTCTGTACTTCCTACCAGTCTCTATGTGGTCTCCATTTTCCATCCTTGGTTACCAGGTTCTCTCCAGCTAGTCTTCAGTTGATTTTTTTTTTCAGGGTGGTTCTTCTGTATTTTAGTTGTATTTCCAGTTTGGTCCTGGGAGAGCGTCAGTGTAGCTTCCATTTACTTTGTCACCATTTTGAAATCTCTATTACAGGATATTCAAATCTGGGCTTGAATTCTGACTGTCACAGAATAGCTGGGTAAGTGCAAACAAATAGCATAATCTCTTTGAGCCTAGTTTTCCAATTTGTAAAAGGGGACAATAATAACAACCATCTCAGGGGAGTTTTTGGTGACTATAAAATGAGATGATAGAAACTGTGCCTAGGTCATTCAACAAATGCTAATAAATTCTAATTGTTCACTGAAGAGTCTTTTCATGTCTGTTCTCCAAAATCCTCTAACAGTTGTTCATGTGCACGTGTGTATTCACATGTACATTTCTGTGTATACAAGTGTGTGTGTATATGCATGCACACATATACATAGATGCCAAGAGAAGGGATATGTCCACAGCAAAATTCTGCTGCTTAGGTAAGGAAACCAGAATTCCCTCAGTGACCCAACATGTTTCAACAATCAAGGAGAGAAGAAATTCATTTAGAGGACACATCACATACCTCAGAGAGCAAAGTAACTCTTATCACACTCTCTTCTCCTCTCTCCTTCCCACTCCTCCTCTGAATTTTCTCAAAGGCCCTTTTTTTCTATATGCTTCAGAAAATTGTACAGGCCAACACATCGGTTTCTGCATTCAGGAAACTAAAGTGAAACAGGCTGAGTTGATTTTTCTCAAGGGTATTGAAGGAATTGGCTCCGAGAGTCTTTTCGACACATATGTAGAGAAATTGGGAAGTAAAAGAATAATATTTTCTAAATAAGTTCAAAAAAGTATTTGCTAAACAATAATTAAATGTAGCTGTTAAACATCCACATGAGTCAAGTATTTTCTGGGTAGCATAATAATAAATCCTACTAATTACATGTCTGTAGTAAAACCAACTTCTCGCTGCTAAAATACTGCCAATAAACATGATGGGTTAAAGCTGAGGGATGTCTGAGTAAGGATGGAGCCCTGGGTCTCTCCCCTCAGGTCACTCACATAGTTTTCAGTAGCCAGTCCCTTAAGAGAGAGAATCTCTTTGAACAAGGAGAGTAAGTGCAGCCTGCAAGTTGTGTCAAGTTGGGTGAGACAGCTCATGTTCTAAGGGACAAACAAGCCTCACCTCTGAAAGCACTGCGCATGGCAAGGCAAATCCTGTGTCGTAATTGCTTTGCTGTATGTAAGGCAGCCTATGTAGAAGCTGCTCCACTTAATGGGACAGCTTCTTAAACAGGCCACCTTCTTATAAAAGTGAGAGGAAGAGACAATTACTTCTAAGAATTGAGTATTTAGCCATCGCCTGTGGGGAGCATCAATTGAAGAAAGCCAACAGGCAGTCAACTTGTCGCTAAGCGGAAGATAACCTAAGGATTTTTTTTAAAGCACTCTGCTCTAGTCCAATTCTAAAATAATAAAAACCAAAAAAAATGTAAAAAAATAAAAAAATAAAATAAAATAATAAAAACATACACAAGGTTGGGATTTAAAATCGGATGGCCATCCTATAGCAGTGGTCCTACCTATCACAAGGTCCTACCTTGTTACAATTGCTAAAGAGGGAGAAAGTTCTGAGACACCAAATTAGAAATGATGCTTTGGGGCTTCAGGTCTCAGCCAATTCATTGGGCTGTTTGTGATTTTAAAGATAAAGTTTAGTGGAGAATACAATAGATGGGTGAAAGATGTCAGTCATGACATTTTCTTATTCATTTTCTATTCACATTTCCAATAAGCTCCTACAATAAAGGTAAGCTGAAGGTGGCAACACTCATTTAGCCTGCCCAAGAGTCTCATGACTGCTAAGCGGTGGAACCAAATGCAAATCCCTTATTTCCTAACTAGAGGCCTGATGCACAAAATTCATGCAAGGGGCTTGGTCCTAGAAGCCCCGGCTTTGTTTGGAAGGTCAAGCAGAAGGACGTCTGGCTGTGTGGTCTAATTAGCATAGTATATTTTTATTATTATAGATTCAATGTTAGTGCTCATTCCACTAAACTACACTGCAAATAATCATGCATTTTTGAGGGCCAGAATGTATGTGAGGTAGGCATGTGTGCTTGTGTGTATATGTATATCCCCATTTCATCATGTCAACAGAAAGCTATTACTGAAAGTTTTATTGGTTTATGACAATAATCATATAAATGACCATTTTAGAAGAATAGTTTTATGATGTTGGAAAATGTTCATGACATTGTTAAATCAAATATTTACACAATGATAATATAATGATTCCAATTTTGTAAGAAGCAAACAATAGATACATGTGACTGTGTGTGAGTAGATGCATAATCATTAATAAGAAAAAATTTAGCCAAAAACTGGTTTGGCTCAGTGGATAGAATGCTGGCCTGTCGACTGAAAGGTCCCAGGTTCCATTCTGGTCAAGGGCATGTACCTTGGTTGTGGGCACATCTCCAGTAGGGGGTGTGCAAGAGACAGCTGATTGATGTTTCTGACTTTCCATCCCTCTCCCTTCCTCTATGTAAAAAAAAAATCAATAAAATATATTTTTAAAAGAAAAAATTTATTAAGCATAGGGAAAATCCACTAGATGTAAACATGCCAAATGTTAGTAGTGGCTATTGATTCTGGAGAATGGTCTTATGGGAGATTTAGCTTTTTAATTTCTTCCCTCTTCCAAGTTTTTTTGAAAGTCTGAGACTATGAGTAAGGAGCTATAGCTATTGGGGGATAGGCACACAAAAGGTACATATTCTATGGGGAAACTATAATTGGGGTGTTATTAAAGACTAGGGGCCCAGTGCATGAAATTCGTGCACTGGGGATGGTTGGTCCCTCAGCCCAACCTGCCCCCTCTCACATACTGGGAGCCCTCAGGGGATGTCCTACTGACAGCTCATCCCTGGCCTGTCCAAGGCCAAAAGCCTCTGGCTGAAGCTTTCATCCTTGGGCAGGGGACCTTGGCCAGGGGACCCCAGCTAGTGGTCGCCCTGCAATCTAGCTACCGCTGGCTGGCCCCGCCCCACCCTGGCCCAAGCCCGCCCCAAGGCTGGGGGAAAAAAAAGCCTCATGAAGAGACTTTTTTCCCCACGGCCTTGGGAACCCAGTGGATTGCCCCGCCATGGGCAGCAGCCATCTTGGTCAGGTGTTAATTTGCATATCGCTCCTGATTGGCTGATGGGCGTGGCTTGTGGGTGTGGTTTATTGGGTGTGGCAAGTGTATGGTCAATTTGCATATTGCTCTTTTATTAGATAGGATATTCACAATATCAATTTTTAAAACTATTTTCCAAAGATAGATTAGGCCAAGGTGTAACATTGAGTCCATTAAGTATGCCATTGAAATAATAATGTAAAAAATCTTCTTAAGCATTGCTAGGTTATATATTACACTAACTGTCTCAAAATATACAATTCACATCTTCAAAAGCTTCACCTGACAGATAAGATCTAATTGCAAAAAATTTATTTGACCTGGTGGACTTAGAATTTCTTCAACATAAGTGTCCAAAACACCTCCAGTGGGTCTGCTTGTTTAAGAGTTGGAGATGCGTTCAATAGGGTTGAGTGAGCAGAGAATGCCTCTGAAGGAACCGATGTGGAAGTTGCCTGTATAACTGCACTAGTGCTGCCAGCTTATTAACTGCTCAGTCCCAGGAAGTCACCGGGATCCACAGGTAACTTTTCTTTCCTTTGGCGTTGTTTATTGTAGTGTCAGTTTCATAGCGCTTGTAATGTACTGTCTAATTATATGCTGGCCTAGATGAGCTTCAAAGACAGAACTTTCCTACTTTCCTGAAGGTTTGGTCCCACCCCGGTTAAAATTAGGTGTTCTCTTTCTGACTCCTGAATAGGCACGTTTCTACGAGGAGCTCTCAACTTTCAGCTCTGTGACGGATAGGCCCCTTCTTCCCTCTGGGACTCATCTCTTTCCTAGCTCCAAACGCAGACTCCCGTGCTCTGTTTCGAAGATCTGCTTCGGGAACTGTGGGCTCTGAGCAGTGACTGACTGTCGACTACCTCCCAGTCTCCTGCTCTGGTTTCTTCTTTCCTTCGCACCTGTTACCATTAACTCATTCTGGGTGCATTTTAGGGCCTCCTCCCTTCTCTGTCTACACTCACTCAGAAGATGACCTTGTCCAGACCCAGGGCTTTCAATCTATACCATCTATACACAGAGGATTCCCCAACTCACATCTCTAGCTGGGGCCTCTCCCCTGAACTCCAGACCGTTATATCCACTGATGTCCCTGTTGAATGTGATCATCATCCCGGACTTCACATGTCTAAATCATACGCCTGCACTTCGCCCCGCACCTGCTCTACTGGCTGCTCCCTCTATTTCAGTTCACAGTAACTCCATTCTTTCAGTCGCTCAGACGGAAGTCTTGGGGTCACCTTGATTTGCTTTTTTCTTTCACACATCATTTCCAGTTCATCATGAAATTGATTTTACCTTCACATGTTATCTATAATTTGGCCATTTAACACTTCCTCTGTTCCCACCAGGGCCCAAGTCACTGTCACCCTTTCATTTGGTCTCCTGACCTCCTGCTGTGCCCCCTCAGTGGCTTTGCTCTTACACAGAATAAAAGCCAGATCCTTACAATGGTTTCCAAGGCCCAGTACAGTATGTTACTTCTGTCCCTCTTGCTCACTCAGCTCAGTACTCTCTGAACCCTCATCCCTCAGATATGCCAAGCCACCTAAAGGTGTTGCCCTAGCACTGTGGTCGGCAAACCGCAACTCGTGAGCCACAACCGGCTCTTTGGCCCCTTGAGTGTGGCTCTTCCACAAAATACCACGGCCTTGGTGAGTCTATTTGGAAGAAGTGGCATTAGAAGAAGTTTAAGTTTAAAAACGGTGGCTCTCAAAAGAAATTTCAGTGGTTGAACTGTTGATATTTGGCTCTGTTGACTAATGAGTTTGCTGACCATTACCCTAGCACACCCTCTGCCTAGAATGTTCTTCCTCCACAGCCACATTGCTCACTCCTTCAGCATTTCAAGTCTTCACTCAAATGTCACTCTCTCGATGAGATTTACTCCAAAGACCTCTTTTTTTTTTCACTTTACTTTGATTGTTGGCACTACTACAGATGTCCCCAGCCTCTTCCTACCCCAATTTGCCCACCTCCACCCAGCCCTGCCCCCCTTCCCTTTGGTCATCACCACACTGCTGTCTGTGTCGATGGGTTGTGAATATATGTTCTTCTTTCATCCAGTTTCCCCTCCCCCAACTGACAGTTGTCAGTCTGTTGCATGCTCCCATGCCTCTGGTTCTATTTTGTTCATCAATATATTTTGTTCATCAGATTCCACATATAAGTGAGATCATGTGAGATTTGTCTTTCTTTGACTGGCTTACTTCACCTAGTGTAATAATCTCCAAGTCCATCCATGCTGAAGGTAAGACCTCATTTTTTTAAGTTGCAACACCAAATCCATCCTGCACACTCACTCCCTATCACATTGTTTTGTTTTGTCTCCATCACATAATCACTTTCTAACAAAACTGTTTATCATTTGCTTATACTTTATTTTTAATTATAGTAAAATACACATAAAGTTTACCATCTTAAGCCATTTTTAAGTGTATAGTTCATTACATTCACAATCTTCAGAATTATTTCCATCTTGCTAAACCTCAAACTCCAAACCCATTAAACAATAATTCTCCATTCCCCGCCCCCTCCTCAGGCCCTGGATGTTACCATTGTATTTTCTGTTTCTGTGAATTTTACTACCCTAGGTATTTCATAGAAGTGGAATTACATAATATTTGACCCATCTGTAACTTCCTTATGTAATTTTGCATAATATCAAGCTTCACCCATGTTGTCAGACTTCCTTTCCTTTGGTTTATATTGTATGTAGAGACCACATTTTGTTTTTCCATTCATTCAATAGCTAAAAAGTTGCTCCCACCTTTCAGCTATTGTGAATAGTGCTGCTATGACTATGGGTATATAAACATCCTCTGAGATCCCGCTTTCAATTTGGGGAGTGGGGGACATGCAGGGGGGCGAGAAGAGAGGGCAGTGATATACTTAGAAGTGAAATTGCTGAGTCATATGGCAATTCTATTTTTATTCTTTTGCAAAAATGGTCATAGTGTTTTCCTTGGTGGCTATGCCATTTTATATTCCCACCAACGATGTTTCAAATTCCCACCAACGCATGTCATTTTCTGCTGCGGCTGTTGTTGTCCTATAGTAGCCATCTTAGTGGGTGTGAGGTGGTATCTCATTGTGGTTTTGATGTCCATTTCTCTATGATTAAGGAGTGATGAACATATTTTCATACGTTCTTGGTCATTTGTATATCTTCTTTGGAGAAATGCCTATTCAAATCCTTTGCCTGTTTTTGAACTTGGCGATTGATTGATTGATTGATTGATTGATTGATTGATTTCTGTTGTTGTTGAGTGGTAGAAGTTTTTTACATACTCTGCATATTATCCTCTTATCAGATACATGATTTTTAAAATGTTTCTGCCACCCCGTAGGCTGCCTTTTTTATTCCGCTGGTTGTGTTCTTCGATGCACGGAAGTCATTTACTCACTGTGCTTATTGTTTTGTCGGGTGTCTCCTCCTCCAGCATGAAAGCGCCACCGGGGCGAGGCCATGTCTCTTTTATCACAGCTGTACCCCGAGTTGGGACTCCATGGGATCTCAAGAGATATCTGTCCAACAGATGAGTGAGTGAGTGGACGGATCAGAGATGTGGGCCAGGCTATTTGTGGTTCCGGAGACCCACATGTGTTGCAAAAGTGGATGAAATCCAGAGCATAACTCACACTTATTAAAGAGAACAGTGCTTGAAAACAAGAGTTTACAAATAGATTTCCTAAATTAGGGGCCTTAAAAAACAAAAACAAAACCTTCTCTCCTAGACAGCTAATTCCCAGACTACCCGGAGAGCAAGTCGCCTCCTTTGTCTCCATTAAAGGGACAATATTGGATGCTGTGCACACATGTCGTGCTCTCCCGGCTCCATTTCCTTCGCGGGGATCACTGGCTCTCTTCCCTCACCCTGCCCCTTCATGCCTGGCCTCTCTCCCAGCCCACTTTCCTTTCTGGGCCGCTCCCCATGGCCCTCTCTCAAATTGCAGGGCCCCGACTGTGCCCCCATATCTGCTTTATGTCGAAGGTCCCAGCCCGCTCTGTCAAGGATCACTTTGCCTCCATTGTTCTCCCGTGGACCACACAGGAGCTCAGGTGCCCTTCACTCTGAGGAGGCCTGCGGGAGCCTGGGGGAAAGGCATGAAAAGGGACAGTGATTGAACAGTACTTAGGAGGGAGCTGTTAGATGTCAGCCCCGATTAATGGCAATGGTAATTTAGAATCTGCTTTTGGTTTCCATTGTCAGGCTTTGCCAACTTTTCAACGTGGTATTTCAAGGGGTTCTGGGCCTGACTGATGCTGCAGACTGACTTTCTGCTACGGGGGCATCCGCGGACCAGGGCTGTGTGGTGTGAGAGGGGGGACATGCCCGACACAGTGTTTCCTGTCATTAGCGCAAGTCCTGTCTAGTCAGGTGCACCTCCTCGTTCGAGTTCACCAAGATCCACCCACCCCAGTGCAGCCCTTTAGACACAAGAAACCTCCATTATTTCATTACAAAGACAAGTTGTTAGGGTTTCCCTTCTTTCTTACTCTCTCTTCTAAGTTTCTATGTTGACCCAAGGGGTGCAGGGGCGAGGGGGGCAATAATTACATTTCCCAAAGAAGAACAATGGGCTTTCACAAGCTTTGTTGCAGAGGAGGGTTTTAATAAGTTGTTCCATATAAATGCATTACTGTAAGAACAGGGGTGGGGAACACCCAGCCTGCATGCCATAAAAGGCCCACAAAAACCATTTAGCCAAGGCATTAGGGGTGAGTTCATTAAATGTTTGACCAAACACAGCAGGCTCATCTTTAAGGTGATAATTTTGTACGGCCCATGAATGTTGTTATAAGAAGGAGGCATGGGTAAATACCCATACTGCTGCCCCAAACAACAAATTCAAAACTACAACTAAGGACAAAACGGACATCATTCAGAACCACCAGAGGGCTGGCTGAGTGGACGTTCCACAAAGAGAAGGAAAAATAAAAGGACACTGAGACTCGGAGGAGCGGCGGAGGGCAGAGTTGTGGATATGCGCGGAGTCAGAGGTTTGGAGCTGCGTGAACGGAAAGGGTGGGCGGCTGCAAACCTGGCTGGTTTTCTTGAGCCAGGAGGGAGACAAAGGCTTCCCACTGCACTGAGCTCCAGTTCCGGGCAAGTCTCAGGGAATCCAGACTAATACGGGGTGAAACTGGACTGTAAGGAGGAAGCACGCTGAAACTCGGGTGCTGCAAAGGTGCGCGAGCTATCTGAGAGGGCTCATGGCTGGCTCTGACGTTCGGGAGGAAAAACAAACAAACAAACAAAAAAAACACGCCAGACTGCTTTTTTTATCCATTCTGGTGAGTCTTTGGGTGTGCAGACTCATTTGGGGAGAAACGAGACTGTCTGGGAGCGGGCAGAGCTCCGGGCAGCTTTCTCTCAGAGGTGTGTGCAGCCATTGCTGCTGAGCATGGAGACCCGGGAACCATTTAGGGCAGAGCTGACCAAAAACCAAGGCTGCCTGCTTAGCCCGGAGACTCCGCCCCATCCAGGCTGAGCACAGAGACGCTCACAGCATAGACACAACTGATCCTCACAGCCAATTGGCCTGGACGTCAAACCCTCCAAGTGCTAACAACAATAATCTAGGCTTAACTTCAACAAGACTGTGCAACCCATAAAGGGCTGCACCAAGAGTACCCACCTCAGGTAACTGGGGAGGCTGAGCCTTAGAGGACATCTACCACACAAAGCTAATCGACCAACTCAGGAAAGCAGCCACAATGCAGAGAAATGGAAAGAAATCAGATGTGAAAGAAATGGAGGGGGAAAAAAACGACTGGACATAGAGTTCAAAACCTCGGTTATAAATTTTTTGAAGAGGCTCCTAGAAAAGGCCGATGAACTTAATGAGATCTTCAAGGATATGAATGAGACCCTCGAGGATATGAAAAAGGACAAACTAGAAATTAAGCATACACTGACTGAAATAAAAAATATTATACAGAGACCCAAAAGCAGACTAGAGGAACACAAGAATCAAGTCAAAGATCTGAAAAACAAAGAAGCAAAAATCACTAAGCCTGAAAAGCAAGAAGCAGAAAGAGTCCAAAAAATGGAAGATAGTGTAAAAAGCCTCTGGGACAACCTCAAGCATACCAACATCCGAATTATGGGGGTGCCAAAAATAGAGAGAGAGCAAGATAATGAAAACCTATTTGAAGAAATAGCGACCAAAAATTTCCCCCACCTGGTGAAAGAAATAGACTTACAAGTCCAGGAAGCAAACTGAACCCCAAACAAAAAGAATCCAAAGAGTACCATACCAAGACACATCATAATTAAAATGCCAAGAGCAAAAAATAAAGAGAGAATATTAAAAGCAGCAAGAGAAAAACAGTTACCTACAAGGGAGCATCCATATGATTGTCAGCTGATTTCTCAACAGAAATGATGCAGGCCAGACGGGAGTGGCAAGAAATATTCAAAGTGATGAATAACAAGAACCTACAACTAAGATTACTCTATCCAGCAAAGCTATCGTTCAGATTTAAAGGTCAGATAAAGTGCTTCGCAGATAAGAAAAAGTTAAAGGAGTTCATCAACACCAAACCAGTACTATATGAAATGCTGAAAGGTATTCTTTAAGAAGAGGAAGAAGAAGAAAAAGGTAAAGATAAAAATTATGAACAACAAAAACACATCTATCAACAAGTGAATCTAAAAAATCAAGTGAATTAAAAATCTGATGAACAGAATAAACTGGTGAATATAATAGAATCAGGGGCATAGAAAGGGACTGGACTGATGATTCTTGGGGGAAAGGGGTGTGGGAAGAGACTGGACAAAAAGCATACACCTATGGATGAGGACAGTGGGGGAGGAGGTAAGGGCAGAGGATGGGATGGATATGGGGCAGGGGGAGCTATGGGAGGGGAAAAAAGAGCAACATTACAATAATCTGAGCAATAAAGACTTATCAAATTAAAATAAATAAATAAATAAATAAATAAATATCCGAATGGTCCTTGGCAGAAAAAGGCTCCCCACCCCTGTAGCTCTTGAGGTTCAGATCCTGAGCTATCTTCTTTCTAACCTTGGAACTCTCAGCAAACTACTTCATCCCTCCAGGATTCACTCCCCTCATCTGAAAAAAATAATAATAATGGCAATGATTATAGAACCTACCTTGTTACCTGTTATGAGAAGTAAACAAGATACTGCATATAACACCCTAAGTACAGTGTCTGACACATGAACCTCCCCCTCCCCCCAGCCCCAGTGGAGAACCTCTGCTTTCGAATAAGCAGCAAAAATTACATGAAGGTACATATTTCCTGCTATGTGCCCCTGGGCACTAAGAGTTTTCCTTAACCTGGGAATTTCAATATTCTCAGAGTGGCTTCGGAGAGTTATAAAATCACAGAAAAGTATTCCAACACACGTCATATCCTTGTAGTCTTGGTTGGCCACTTTCAGTCCCTCCACACTGCTTCCCTCCCTGTCCTCCAAAGGTGGCCCACCATTCTTTAGCTCCCATCTGGCTCAACTCCTGCCAAAGAGGAAGTAAGACCAGCTACTGCAGACAGGGCATGTAGTGTGTGTGTGTGTGTGTGTGTGTGTGTGTGTGTGTGTGTGTGTGTGTCTCCCTGGCACAAAGCCGGCACATACAAGGCGCTTAATGAAAGCTTACTGAGTGAAAGCAAAAGAGGTGAGTCTGAGTATTTGAGCTTAGTTTCATTTCCTTTGCTATTTTCTGTGCTGTTTTGTCTCGTAGAATAATATTACCCTTTCAAAAAGCAGCAAACTGCACACAAACCAGAATCTAAGAGGTAGAGCAAACAGAGGCACAGAAAAGGCCCCAGCGATGGGAGGAAAAGGATGGACAAAGGAGTGATGGTAGAATGATGGGTTGTCCTCTGAACCACCCTGGGGAAATTTTTATTCTCTTTTCAGCTTACAACGCATTTATTTCCATAGAGGCCTAGAGCGATCAAGTCAGTTTACCCTTTTCTCTGTCCTGGCTGCCCCAAAATGTAAAGCAGGGGAACCACCTCACTAAGAGCAGACCTCGGAGGAGAACTCAACAGTAAGAATAACACCACCGCTATCTAGCCCTGAAGCTGACGTGGGAGAGAAAGAAAAGAAATACGTGAAAACACTGGGAGATGGTAAGTGAACACAAACGTTGGGGATTGATCCAGCGGTTCTACCTGCTACGAGTTCATTTTCTCAGTCCTCTTTTTCTTTTGGCCATAATCTGGGCTCAGATCATTGACCATCTGAACGGTGGGTTGTTGGTAGTAGAATCTTGAGTGGAGCAATGACCAGATGGAAATCTTTTACTGGATTTTACTTGGTAGAGGGTAAGGGGGTCATAGAAAGAAACACATATCTCCCTGTAAAGGCAGAAACTCATTTCTCCAAGAGAAGAAAGAGACAAGGACCCCACACCTTCAATCCTCCCAGTGTGGCCAGTGAAGATGGGGACAGAAAAGGCTAACTCAGGGTAGTGGAAATGGGCTACGCAGAAAGCTGGATGAACTGAGAAAACTAAAGTGGAAAGGAGGGATCTTCCCTCCTGCCTTCTTCTTAGCCTCTTTGCTGAAAGTCACCTCTTCTTTCCTATAGCATCCTGATACGGCTTATCTTCTGAGACAAAGATGTTGTTGCTCTCCTTTTCCAAGAATTCCATTTCATTCATTTCCCACAACCCTCCCCCAACCTCTACCACCACCACCCTCCCCTGCCCTGTGCTTTATCAGAGGAAGGTTTCAGATGAACTGCTGGAAGTCCTTGGAAGGGCTTTTGGATAGCGATTTTGTTCATGGCTACCTTGAGCTTGCGTGGTAGAATATTGTAGACAGTCATCTTGTTGTCGGGATTTATACTTTGCAGTAGTGGCTGCTCTTGTTCTTTAGGTGAGCCTCTGTTTAGCCACTTCCTTCAGAGACGTCTGCCCTCGGAAAATGGTGCTGATGCTTCCAGCAGCATTACCTGGGTCACATGCTGCCATCTTGCATTGGCATCAAGGGTTTGCTGGGTGAGCTGTGGCTCAGTCAGAACTCAGTATTACAAATTGCCTATGCTAGTGGGTGAGGCAAAATCAGGCCACACACACACAGAGAGAGAGAGAGAGAGAGAAAGAGAGAGAGAGAGAGAGAGAGAGAGAGAGAGAGAGAGAGAGAGAAGAAAAAAAGAAATAAAAAAGGGTGAGACAAGAAGTAGGAACTACGCAGACTTTCAGTTTGTGAAAGTTAGTACTTAACTGGCCAAGGAAATGAAGACAGGCAGACCAAGATGAGATGGTTCAGTGTCTTTGTCAACTTACGCTGCTATAACAAAAATACCATACACTAGGTGGCTTAGGCAATGAATATTTATTTCTAACAGCTCTGGAGGCTGAGAAGTGCAAGGTCAAAGTGCACCTAGCCAATTCAGTTCCTGGTGAGAACCCACATCTTCATTTGCAGATAGACGCCTTCTTGCTGTGTCCTCACGTGGATGGGGTTGGCGGAAGAAAGGAAGAAATCTCTCTCATATATTTCCTTATAAGGACAGTAATCTCAGTATGAGGACTCCACCTTCATAGCCTAATTACCTCCCAAAGGCCCCATCTCCAAGTACCATCACATTAGGATTAAGACGCCCTAACCAGTTTGGCTCAGTGGATAGAATGTTGGCCTTCGGACTCAAAGGTCCCAGGTTCAATTCCGGTCAAGGGCATGTACCTTGGTTGTGGGTACATCCCCAGTAGGAGGTGTGCAGGAAGCAGCTGATTGATGTGTCTCTCTCATCAATGTTTCTAACTCTCTATCCCTCTCTCTTCCTCTCTGTAAAAAAAATCAATAAAATATAGATTTTTTTAAAAAAGACTTCAACATACGAATTTAGAGGGAACACAAACACAGAGTCGATAACATTTGAGTCACTGTCTATTGGAGTGATCAGCTTGAAGTTTCAGGAGCAAATTAGAGCACTCCATCATTCATGATCTCCACCAATCAGTAGACAGAGAAGATGGTATTTGGCCATGGTGTTGAGACTTTGGATGAGAGCACCATGCTGAAGGTTACTATGAGATGGTCAGGGTTCTGATCACAGATCTTGCTAATGAAAAGAGTACCTCTACTAGACCTCATGTCTTTCACCCAGCCAGTGAGCCAGTAGGAAACCCTGAAACCTGTTACAGCTCTGCGTGCGTCCTTGCTCTGATGGAATTGTAATGATTATCAAGATAACTTTAGATACTTTATTACAATGAAGTCTTTCACCTCTTCTTCCTCCTTTCTGTGGCCCTTGCCTGCTCCAGACTGAGTAAAGATAAAGCTGTCTGGCCTAATGATCTGGCCAAAGGGACTTGAACAAACATAGTCTTTGGTTTATAATCATCCCAGATGATATGGGGAACAAGCTGCTACCTAGTGCATTACAACACCTGGAGACCTGGTCTGGCTACAGGTCACTTCTCTACGCTAAGGGCTGGCCGGCTCAATACTGTGCTCATCACTGATCACCAACCAGAACTTAGCACCCACGTGACTGCACACTGGTCAGTTTAAGAGGCTACCCTCAGGAGTAGAATTGATTTTTATTTTTTACTCACCTCAAAGTATGTGGAGAACAAGAGAATCAGACATTTTTTATGCTTCTCAGACACTTTATTTTTTTAATATATTTTATTGATTTTTTTTTTTACAGAGAGGAAGGGAGATGGATAGAGAGTTAGAAACATTGATGAGAGAAAAACATCCATCAACTGCCTTCTGCACACCCCCCACTGGGGATGTGCCCTCAACCAAGGTACATGCCCTTGACCAGAATCTAACGCTCTATCCACTGAGCCAAACCGGTTAGGGCTCTCAGACACTTTAAGAATGACACATGCTCTAACCAGTTTGGCTCAGTGGATAGAGTGTCAGCCTGTGGACTAAAAGGTCGCAGGTTCAATTCCAGTTAAGGGCATGCATGTACCTAAGGACAGCTGATTGATGTTTCTAACTCTCTATTCCTCTCCCTTCCTCTCTGTAAAAAAATCAATAAAATATATATATTTTTAAAAAAAGAGTGGCACATGGCCCCAGAAGCTGCAGCCACTAGATCCGACCGAGTTCAGATATTCTAAGACTGCGGCAGCTCTAGTTTCTTCTTCATTTTTCTCACTGTTAGAAGTTTAGAAGTGTCTTCTCTGTTCTAGTAACTGTTGCTGTGCTTAGAAGAGTGTTCAAGCCCAGTTCAGTGATTCAATAATCACTGACCATTTAAAATGAAAAAGAAAAAAAACTTTGCCACTGTCAACTTAACAGATATTGCTCCTGCTCTTTATTTCTCAGATGTCACACGAGGGTAGATGTGGCTTGGAAGAGGGAGAAATTTCAGTAGTATCAGGATAGCCATTTTTCAGGGCTCCGTTCTTTTCTGCTGCTCACTTTTCCTGTTGTCAGAACTGAAGAAGCACCAGCCACACATACATCAAGATAAGAGCTGTGCTTCCATTAATGAAAGGGGAGGGTTCCCCCGGAATCAAAGGGTTTTCCACATTGCAAATGGTAAAAGGGAATTTGTTTCAGGGTCTTATCTAGCTTTTGATCATCTGGACAGGCTTACAGAAGGAGAAAAGTTGGTGTTTATTTTAAAGACAAAAATTGCTTTTTCATTGCATCAAATATGTGTTGCAGCTGCTTAGACACACTTCTTTGGAGGCAAACAGGGGGAGCCTGTTGAACTGAGGTATACACGGCAGTAGAAAAAGAACTGTTCCTAATGCAACCAGTTTGTAAAAGTCACCAGGACTTTCAAAATCCACATCTCATGGCCTAAATGAACAGCATCCTACAATAACCAGAGGTTAACACAGTTAATAAGCACGTGTCTGTTTGCATTAAGAGAAACAGAACAGAAAACCAGAAAGAGCCACGTTCATCTGGTTCCTCTTTCCAGTGTGGGACCAAGACTTCAAGAGAGAGCAAAGCTTACCTAGATTGCCAATGTCAAAACCAGCATTTGTTTCGGGCGTCTGTTAACTGCACAACTTTATTAACTTATTTTGGCCACATAGATACCTCCCGGTGGCTCCCTTTGAGGTCGAACTCCTGGGCTAACCCCCCTGGCTGCAGATCAGCCACAGTGTGATAACAAGGGACTGCTGCTGCTTGGTGTCAGCGGAGCACGTCTGCAGAGAAGACATGTCTTTTTCACCTTCTGACTCTTATCATAGTGTTTTCCAAGTGCTAATAAACTTTTTAAAACATGTATTCTATTGATTTTTTTTTACAGAGAGGAAGAGAGAGAGAGACAGAGAGTCAGAAACATTGATGAGAGAGAAACATCTATCAGATGCCTCCTGCACACCCCCTACTGGGAATGTGCCCACAACCAAGGTACATGCCCTTGATCGAAATTGAACCTGGGACCCTTCAGTCTGTGACCCTTAAGTCTGCAGGCCGATGCTCTATCCACTGAGCCAAACCGGTTAGGGCAGATGCTAATAAACTTTTACCAAGCAAATGAAAGAAACAAAGAATGGAAGAATGGATGGATGGATGGATGGATGGATGGGCTTTTATCAGTATTCCAGTGTGTGATTATGTTGTTCTCCTTGTGTACAGGAGAAAAACAATTGAATCCCCAAGGCAACTTTAATCCCTAAGCTGATGTCCGCCAGTGAAATATGTCCCACTCCCATGGTGCTCCTCAGATGTTAGGTGTCTGGCTAGCCCTGGTTAGGTCATCCTTGCCTTTTAACCTTATTTTTACAACCTCCAAGAATCCCTTTGCTTCTGCTTCTCTTCCTTTCCTACACTCAACTAATCTCCCTTTTTGTGCTTTCTTTACCGCGTCCCCTATCCTTTTATCAGATGTAACCCTCTCTATGGCAAGTAAGAAAACCCAATCCAAATGGCTTGAGTGCAAGATAATCGGTCTATTGCTCGTGTAACTGAAAATCCCGGGGCCAGAGCCAGCTCCAGGCCTGGGGCTCAGATTATATCGCGGGGACCCAGTTTCTCTCTTCATCTATGAATTGTCCAGTATGTTGTCTGTATTTTCTGAGAGGCCTTCCCCTCAAGGTTGGAAAGGGTCTGCAGCAGTTCCAGTTTATATCCTCCTAGGTTCCATTTGGCATAATTGGAACTTAGGAGGATATAGTTCAATACTGAATCGCAGGATTGAGCCTCCTTGGCTCTGATGAGCCATGTGTACCATACACATGTACCAATCACTATGCCCAAGCAATAAACACAGTGTTAATATTAGACCATGTGTCACATTCCAGTGCTGGGACTTAGTGCAATCGACTAAACACTAAGCACTTGAGCTAAATGTTGACTGAGGGTGGTTTCCCCAAAACATGCTCAGGGCATTTTAACCTCAGAAAGTGGGTATGAATGTCAAGTGGCACAAACAGCAAACACTCCCTAGCGCCCAAACTTGCTCTCTAGTTTTCTTCTTGTTTCTTGTGTCTTTGGCACCCACATGATTCCACATATCCTCTCTTCTTCTTCTTTTCTTTTTTTTATCTCTACTGATACTTCGATCCCTACGTCAACACACATTAGTCCCATTTTTGTCCCTGGTGCTCTCGAACTCTTAAGCAATGTCTCTTTTTCTGCCTTCTCCTGCCACAATTTTCACCTGGATTTTCACTCACCACCATCATCTTCAAGAACTGGCCTACCCGCTGGTGGTAAGCCTACCACCAGCACTATGACATCTGCTGGAACTGTTTGCTTTCTCTCGTGACCACAGAATCTCCCTCATTTTTTATCAGCTTTTTTCCTTCTGTTTCTATAACCCCATCAAAACCAAATATACCCAGGCTTCCCCATCCATCTTAAGGAAACAAGACAAAACCACTTTCATTCAGACTTGGCAGCAGGCCCAGCCTCCACCCTTCTCCTTCCTGTTCTCTGTCCCCTCCCCCATCACACTATCACCCCATCTCAACCCCTCCAGGCTCAAGCCTGTCTCTGCTTTCTTTCACCAAACTCATTTCTTGCATCCCCGAAGTTCTGTTTCTGGGACTGTCTCCTTTCACCACCCTCCCGAAGATCTCCTCACAACCAAAATATTTGTCCTTTCTCTCCCTCACCTTCCACATCCAAATTGCCCTCAAGACCCTTCAAGGAGACCCTGCAAGTGTCACGTAGCTCTTTCCTCTCTTCCTTATTCCTTCTGCCATATCAGGAGTTCTCTCAGAGCTTACCGTTCAGTCTGTCCTTCCATCCAATGCGCAGGGTTGATCTGTAAAACATTCCTCATCTGCAACATCTCACGGCGAACCATGGGGAAAAAAATCCATATGCTCTAGTTTAGAATTCAAGCCTGCTCATCACATGCCCTCCTCTGCTGCTGCCATCCTAGGCCACTCCACGTCCCAGCGGCATCTCCCTGCATGTGCCCACACTGATCCTCCCACCCCAAAGAACACTCTCACCCTCCCGTGCCCTGCTTCTGCAGCGGAAGCACCCCTATCTTTCTTCAAGACCCCCATCTACCATCTCCAGCTCTTGGACATTAGCTTTAGAGCCCTCTCCCCACCTCGAAGCAAGATTAAGCTCTTCCTGACTGTGCTCCTCTAAGCGTTATCACTCTGATTTATAACTGTTTGTGTGTGATTATCTGAAAGTACCACCAGGCCACGAACACTGAGAGTTGCCTCGTGTCTGTCCCTGATGCCTCACACAGTGCCGGGTACACACAGGAAGTGAGGTCTTTACCACCCCTCTGTTCCCAAAGCCTTATCAGCTTCACATTTCTTCCATTCCCCAAACCACAGCCTCTATAGTCGTTCTTCTGTCCCCTTTATCTGACCCACAGCAAGAATCCACAGAACCTGCCACACTTTTTCCTAGACAACCTTTTTCCTGCAAAATCAAATCTGCTTCCAACGGCTCACTCTCAGCCCTTGATCTCCCCGTGTCCTCCGGTCAGCTTCTACTGCCTCCACCTGTGCAAAATGTCGTCCATCTAACAAGTATGTGTTGTCTACCAACATTTTTACTTAACAAATAGCTGTTCTCCTTAGGGATCTTGCCATCATGTGGAGCAATGCATCAATCACGTGTGGTCTCCTTGTGACAAAAAGATCACTAGTGAGGTCACTTTTTCAGTTATCCTAATTTTTTGCTAATTTGTTTGACCACAATCTCTCTAAAACCTCTTTCCCCTAGTCCATATGTAAATTAAGGTGAGGGTGACTATGTCATTTGCCAACCAAACCAGATTCTTGGACAGTGAACAAGGCAGCTATTAATAATCTCACTGAGCAGCAGGAGTACTGTGGGACCGTCCCAGCTGATCAGCACATCTGGCCTACTTTTGTTCCTCTGTTTTTTCCTTTCTCTTCTTCCACCCAATCCTCACTTCTAGGAATCCCATCCCCTTCATTGTTCCAATTTACTTGTCTCCTCATAATTAAAACCAACCTGAAGCTCACCACCACCAGGAAGCCTGCCATGATTGTGAAGAATCAGCGAAGAAAATACTCCTATCCAAAGCCAAACATTAACTCCCCCATTTCTTTGCATTCTGCATTATTTATAAGAAAGAGGCACAGAGAAACTTAAAGGGGGAGGTGTGGAGATGATGTTTATCCACATCACCGCTTTCACATTTTACCCTAGAACCGTGGTCGGCAAACTGTGGCTCGCGAGCTACATGGGGCTCTTTGGCCCCTTGAGTGTGGCTCTTCCACAAAATACCACGGCCTGGGCGAGTCTATTTTGAAGAAGTGGCGTTAGAAGAAGTTTAAGTTTAAAACATTTGGCTCTCAGAAGAAATTTCAGTCGTTGTACTGTTGCTATTTGGCTCTGTTGACTAATGAGTTTGCCCATCACTGACCTACAAGTACCTCGCAGAGAGAATGCATGCCTTCTGCATGATTCTAACACTCGCACATGTGTATCTGGACAATAACAGCATCAAGGAAGGATGTTGAGAGATTTCTCAGCTTCTGTACGTTTCAAAATAAAGTTGCCCAAGACTGAACCTAGGGCCACCAGGAAATATTGATAATCTTCTGTTCTCAGTGGCATTCTTCCATTTAGCAAGTGTTTTTAGTTTAGTCCTCAGAGTCTGAGCATTTGGGGGCCATGGGTGCCCAAGGTGCTGTGTGCCTGTCAGCTTCTCACCTTCCCAGGAGCTGCTCCCTCTTCTGGTCACGGCTGAGGGACAGAAAAGGGGAAGGCCCCCCTCTCCCCTCCCTTTGAGCGCACTGAGGTGGAGCGTGAGAAGGACGCTGTCATAGCCAGCAGGGCTCAGTGGTTGAGCATCAACCTAGGAACCAGGAGGTCATGGTTCGACTCCCTGCCCGGGTTGCAGGCTCGAACCCCAGTGTGGGGTGTGCCGGGGGCAGCCCATCAGTGATTCTCTCTCAAAGAGAATCTCCCACTCCCTTTCCTTCTCCCTCTCCCTTCCTCTCAGAGAGATGGCTCATGGGACTTGAGCAAGACACACAAAGCTGTGAGATAGGCAGGCTCAGTTGTCACATTCGGTTTCATAGCTTTGCAAGGCTCTCAGGCTCATGGGGATCAGAGCGCCCACGTTCCCTCAGCCACTGCAGAGGATGGGAACAGCTCTCACCCTCCCCCATCTCCCTTACCCCCCAGCCTGAAGGCCGGAAGTGTGGT
The DNA here is from genome assembly GCA_027563665.1 of Antrozous pallidus. Classification (NCBI taxonomy): domain Eukaryota; kingdom Metazoa; phylum Chordata; class Mammalia; order Chiroptera; family Vespertilionidae; genus Antrozous; species Antrozous pallidus. The sequence goes on from CM050510.1 coordinate 10,133,967, forward strand.
ATCCTGGTCCGACCCACCCGCTCCCTGTCGGCTCCACACCCAGAAGCCCTGCCAAGTCCTTAGAAAGATGCCAAAACGTGCTCCAAAAATGTACAATTCGTTTCAGCTGTCAAAACAGATACTAAGCCGAAATCGGTTTGGCTCAGTGGATAGAGTGTCGGCCCTCGGACTGAAGGGTCCCAGGTTTGATTCGATTCCGGTCAAGGGCATGTACCTTGGTTGCGGGCACATCCCCAGTTAGGGGGTGTCCAGGAGGCAGCTGATCAATGTTTCTCTCTCATCGATGTTTCTGACTCTATCCCTCTCCCTTCCGCTCTGTAAACAATCAATAAAATATATATTTTTTAAAAAGATACTAAGAGGAGCCCAGTTAGAGTTCAAGCATGTTTTCTCTACCAGCACACCAAGGCTCTGTCGGTCATAAGAGATGGAGCAGAATCTCTCGGGATGCTCATGAGACAAGATGGCACAGTGGTTCAACCACGGTGGGCTTGGCGATTACCCAGGTGTGTGTAGATACCAGCGTGGCCTTTCTCTGGCTGTATCCACCGGCAGGCATTTCGTTTACCCTCGCGGGGCCTTGGTTTTCTGAGTTGTATGTCCATTGGGGGGTTTCTTGTCTATGAATCTCTTATCTGCAAGTCGGGGAGGGGCGGGACGCAGGAAAAGCCCTCAGCATTACTCCTGTCCTATTGCAACAAGTCAATAAACGGAGCTGTTTTTTCATTGTTCTTGTTGGCGGTGACATCATCACGCAGAGCCGCTTGCTCCACCTGCAAAGCCGTGGTTCAATGTGTGTGTCCCCTCTTCCTGAGTGATGAGTGCCTGGCCGAAATTTCAGAAAATTTCTGAAGACCAGTTCCTCTGGGGAAAGCTCACTGGTAAGGGACAATGTATTGGTTCCATGAAAACCTTCCGCCTGAATGGAAAGCCTCAAAGAAAAGAGAAATCGCTTCTGCTGTTCTTCTCCCTCCCCCTCCCCCTGTGAGGCTGTAGCACAAATGGCACATAAATAAGCAAAATGGAATTTGAAAAGCAAGAGGCAGAGTATTCTGAAAAATTAAGGGGGGGGGGGGTTGGTAAATTTTTATGAAAATGCATCTGTATCAACACCATAAAAATATAACCCCAGCAGTGCCCTCAGCGGGCACTGTCTCCGGCTTCAACAGTGTTGGGGGCACAGCCCCAGGGACCTCCTGACTCCGCCCCTCCTCCCTCTCCACCTGCACCTCCACCTGCTGCCCAGCCTGCACCCCGGGTTCCACCTTCACTCCTTATGGCGGACCCCCCAGGAGCTCCCCATCCGCCAGAGTGACCTCCCTCCTGCTCTCCTCCATCTCCACCTGCACCTCCACCTACTGCCCAGCCCGCACCCCGGGTTCCACCTTCACTCCTTATGGCGGACCTCCCAGGAGCTCCCCATCCGCCAGAGTGACCTCCCTCCTGCTCTCTCCATCTCCACCAGCACCTCCACCTGCTCTCCTCCATCTCCACCTGCACCTCCACCTGCTCTCCTCCATCTCCACCTGCACCTCCACCTGCTCTCCTCCATCTCCACCTGCACCTCCACCTGCACCTCCACCTGCTCTCCTCCATCTCCACCTGCACCTCCACCTGCTCTCCTCCATCTCCACCTGCACCTCCACCTGCACCTCCACCTGCACCTCCACCTGCTCTCCTCCATCTCCACCTGCACCTCCACCTGCTCTCCTCCATCTCCACCTGCACCTCCACCTGCGGCCCAGCCCGCACCCCGGGTTCCACCTTCACTCCTTATGGCCGATCCCCCAGAGCTCCCCATCCGCCAGAGTGACCCCGAGGTGGAGGCTCACTGGTAAGTGACAATGTATTGGTTCCGTGAAAACATTCCGTGTGATGGAGAGCCTCAAAGAAAAGAGAGCCTCGCCCCTGGCAGCGGCCTCTGCGCCCACACCCACCTCTCTCGGAGCTCCATCTCCACCGAGACGTGCGGCTCCCGAGGGCCGGGCTACCCCGAGCTGGTGGAGCAGCAGCGGAGGCCTGAGCCTCTGGAAGACGTGGCTCCAGCGGGCGGCCTCTCCCAGGACCGGCTCGCTCCCCAGGGGCGGGAGCCGCGCTCAGGGCCATGGCAGCCGCCTGGCCGGGAGAGGGGCCTGACCCAGGCCCGTGGGGGGCTGCAGGCCCTGGGTCTCCCGGCAGGCCCTCCCCTCCGGGACTTCCTGCAGAACCACTTCCGGGGCAGGAGGTGCGGCTCATCCAGAAGAGGGGGCACCTGACTCCCTTCCGCAGGCGGCCCCAGGCTGGGCTGGGCGGGCATCTCTGGGAAAGGTCACCCTCCAGCACCACCTGTGGGGCCCCTCTGCACCCCCTGGGGCCTGGCTTTTACCTGAGCCTCTTCCTGAAACTACTGCCATTCTTTAACTACCTGGAGCCCTCTCCATGCACTGGGCCAAATGAAACAATAACGCTTTTTGCAGCAAAAATAAATAAATAATCCTATATAATAAAAGGGTAATATGCAAATGGACTGAACAGCAGCAGAACAACCGAACAACCAATCAAAGCATAATATGCTATTGATATGCTAAGGCTGCTCAACCACGCACTATGAGGTGCACTGACCACCAGGGAGCAGACGCTCCAGCCGTAGGTTAGCTTATTGCTGGTGACCCACCGATTGGGACTGAGCCAGAGGGGCTGGACACGCCCTGGAGGCCTCCAGCAGTCCCTCCCTGGCCTGATGGTGCAACAGTGGGGTCCTTCAGTCTGGCCTGTGCCTTCTTGCAATCCAGGACCCCTCAGGGGGTGTCAGAGAGCTGGTTTCAGACAGACCCCTCAGGCCACACCCCTTAAAAGAGTGTCAGACCCAGGCTCATGGCTGGCAAGAGTGCTGCTGCAGCAGCTGGAGTCCCTCCCATTCAGGACTGATTAGGCAAGAGCCTGCGGCGGGCACAGTGGGGCTGGGTGAGCAGAGCAGCAGGTAAGAGCTGCAGGCGGCGTTGGGACTGCGTTTTCAGCCTGACCCCTGCATGTCAACCAGAGGGACTCCACCTATGCACAAATTTGTGCACCAGGCCTCTAGTAGTAAGGAGGAGGAGGAGGAGGAGGAGGAGGAGGAGGAGGAGGAGGAGAAGGAGAAGAAGAAGAAGGAGAAGGAGAAGGAGAAGAAGGAGGAGGAGGAGGAGGAGGAGGAGGAGGAGGAGGGGGGGGGGGGAGGAGGAGGAGAATTAATAATAACCCAGCCTACTGGTTTTTGTCTTCCAGCCCTGGGTGAGCACTAGCTCCTTATTCCTTCCAGGCTGATCAGTGGGTAGGAAACCAATTGCCTCTGCTCTTTGGGGCCCATAAATGAACATTCTACCAACTCCTCCCAGGACATGAGCTTTCTCCCCTCCCAGGGCCACAGTTTTTCAGAAAACCCAAGAAAGAAATCTCTAAAGCACATTGTACAATAACTTATTAATATTCAAAATAACTCATTTTTATAATTGAGAAAAGTAGGCATTTTTATGTGTTGTTTTAAAAAAAAACTCACCCAATATAGTGTTCCTGGCTCCTCTTCCCTTTTCTTTCTTTTTTAAAAAATGTAATTTATTGTTTTTTTTACAGAGAGGAAGGGAGAGGGATAGTCAGAAACATCGATGAGAGAAAAACATCAATTACCTGCCTTCTGCCCTCCCCCTACGGGGGATGTGCCTGCAACCAAGGTACATGCCCTTGACTGGAATCGAACCTTCAGTCTGCAAGCCAACAATGCTCTATCCACTGAGCCAAACCAGTTAGGGCTTCTCTTCTCTTTTCTATTCCCAATGATGCATTCCCATAGTACTAAGGAGAATTTATGCCCCTCCCCTCTCTCTTTTAATTTATGAATCGAACCTTGACCTCCTGGTTTAAAGGTCTACATTCAACCACTGAACCATGCTGGCCGGGCTCATTCTTAATTTTTTGAGGAAACTCCATACTGTTTCCCACAGTGGCTGCACCAACCTGCATTCCCGCCAGCAGTGCACTAGGTTTCTCCTTATCTTCACATCCTCGCCAGCACTTGTTTGTTGACTAATGGTAGCCAGTCTGTCAGGTATGAGATGATATCTCATTGTAGTTTTAAATGCAATTTAGTGACATTAAACATTTTTTCATATGTCTGGTGGCCCTCTATATGTCCTCTTTGGAGAAGTATCTATTCAAGTCCTTTTCCCATTTTTTTAAATTGGCTTGTTTGTCTTCCTAGTGATGAGGTTTATAAGATCTTTATATATTTTGGAGATTAACTCCTTATTCAATGTATCATTGGCAAATATGTTCTCCCATATAGTGGGTTTTCTTTTCATTTGCTCATAGTCTCTTTTGCTGTGCAAAAACTTTTTAGTTTGATGTAGTTCATTTGTTTGTCTTTCCTCTTGGTTTCCTTACCCTAAGAACTATATTGAAAAAAATATTGCTATGCAAGATGTCTGAGATTTTACTGCCTATCTTTTCTTTCCAGGGTTTTTATGCTTTCACAGCTCACATTTAAGTCTTTTATCCATTTTCACTTTATTTTTGTGTATAGTGTAAGTTGGTGGTCTCATTTCATTTTTTGCATGTACCTGTCTAATTTTCCCAAAACCAGTTATTGAGGAGACTATGCTTACTCCTTGTTTGCTTTTGCCTCCTCTGTCAAATACTGATTGACCATAAATGTGTGGGTCAGTTTCTGGGACCTCTGTTCTGTTCCATTGATCTATATGTCTGTTCCTATGCTAGTACCAGACTATCTTGATTCCAATAGTTGAAGCTATTCAGGGTCTTTATTGGTTCCATGTAATTTTTTAAAAATATTTTTTCCTAGATCTGTGAAATGTGGTATTAGTATTTTAATATGAAATGCATTGAATCTATAGATTGCTTTAGGTAGAAAGGACATTTTAATATTAATTCTTCCAATCCATGAACATGGTATATGATTCCATTTGTTTGTATCTTACTCTATTTTTTTTTCTTCAATATCCTATACTCTTCCAACTATAGGTCTTTCACCTCCTTGGTTAGGTTTATACCTAGATACCTTATAAGTAAAGAAAACATATTTCTAAATTTATTTACTCAACAAACTTAGTGTTTGCTATGTGTTGGGCACTATTGTACAAAAGATGCTAGGAATGTAGCAATAAACAAAACAAGGTCAAGAAAAACATATGTATGGGGCCTATATTCATTAAACTTAAGAGTTTTATAAAAAAAAAAACTAAGTTATGCCTAACCAGTTTGGTTCAGTGGATAGAGCATCGGGCTGCAGACTGAAGGGTCCCAGGCTCGATTCGGTCAAGGGCATGTACCTTGGTTGGGGGCACATCCCCAGTAGGGGGTGTGCAGGAGGAAGCTGATCAATGTTTCTCTCTCATAGATGTTTCTAGCGTTCTATCCTTCTCACTTCCTCTCTGTAAAAAAAAGGCAATATTTAGAAAAAAAACCAAGTTATTAAATCTTTTATTTTTATATGCTACATATTAATGTTAAAACAACTTAGCTAGTCCCCTAAGGACACCAAAATAATCATATTGACGAAGGTCTCCGTTCATCCTTGTATCATCAATGCCTAGTTCTCATCCAATTCTCAAAATTGTGTGCAGTTTGAGCATTATCTTCTCCTAAACTGTCTAATTTTTTTCACATCACTCACAAGTAATCTGAGTTAACCATGATTGTTTTCCTAAAATGTGAATGTCTCCAAGGTTGAGGAGCTAAGAGATAGTTACATCTTCATGTCATTCAATTAAATTGTGTTTCTCCTACATCTGAGTTAAGGAATAAACTTTTGATGGAGGGAAGAGAAGAAAACCATTTTGGAGATAGGAAGGAACATTTACGGAAAGGGTCATGTCTAGATTGAGGACATATTAAGGTGCGGGGCTGGGGGTCTTCTGGGCAGCTGGGAGGATGGAATTGGGTGGGTGGTACAGAAAGCGTGTTGCAAAAATGCAAAGAATTCCTCCACTTAGGAAAGAGACAGACCTCTTACCTCTTTTTTTTTTTTTTTTTCCCCCAGTGATTATCTGTTTCCCAAATCCAGAAGTCAAAATTGCTTTGTTAAAAAGTTCCATTTGGGTTATAAAAAATAAAATAAGCTTTTACAAAATGACCTGTAAATGCAAATAAGCATTGTTTCCATAGGAAAATGTTTCTCAGCTATCAACAGCCCACTTACAACTATTGAAATGGGACCTATTTATAAATTGACCATTATTCTGATCATCAAAACACAAAACCCATGCCCAAGGCAGTTTCGAAAACCTCTTGAGAATCCACAGAAACTCATCAATGACCTAAACTGTAGATTTCCCAAGGCAAGCCTGAAGCTAAGAAAGAACTCTCTGAGTTTTGCAATCCAGGTCTCCCAGGGGCCACAACTCCTCTATTCCAAAGCCACAGACAATGCTGGAGGCCACTGTGGCAGCTTCTCCTCCACCAGCTGGCTGCCCCCGGCCATCCTGGCTGATTGCAAATTTCTCACACTGACATTTAGGGACCAATTACAGAGCAGATAGATGATCTGTGCACACACAATTCTTTAGAGGTTACCTTCTTGGGCTCTAGGGTGTGAGAGAACTAGGTTTAAATCTTAACTACTACTTCCTGTCTGGATGACCATGACCGGTTAATTAAACCCTGCACCTATTTCCTTATCTGTAAAGGGGAAATTATCATAATGCCTACCTCACTGGGTTTCTGGGGGGTTTAAATGAGAGAATGTACGGGCAACAGTATTTCCATCATGTAGTAAGCACTGGGAATTACACTGGGACATGGGTTTCCTGATTTGTAGCAAGTGAACAAACAGAAGAACATTTCATATCTTCGGCTTCCCATAGGCCATACGTGTAAATAATAATTACCGACATCTTCCTTGGCCCTAGGTAATTTACAGCTTTCTTTTTTCAACATTAAAGAAACCAAGAAATAATCCAATTCCTATGTGGGCTCTTGAGATGATGGGGCAAAGGCCTATACACACTGTTCCAATAGCTGAGAGGGATTTGGTGAATGAAAATTTTGTGAAAAGAGTTATGGAAGAGTTGCGAAGAAAAAGTGTCATCCCCTAAATTATAGCTCTTAAAGTCACCAGTGTCTTTACAGACATTCAGTCTCATGCTGGGACAAAATACCATTGACAACAATTCCTTGACAAAGTAATTTTTTCTAAGTCGACCCATAGAAACCAGGCTGAGTTTTTAAAGGGGAAAATGATTTTAATAATACAGTATTGAGTATCACCCAGGAAAAGTAAACTGTAAAAAATGTTTTGAATATTAAATTGACCTCCGGTAAATTTATAGTGCTGTAAATACTTGTATTATAGTGAGGTAGACAGTTTTAAAAAAGAAAACAAAAAAACTCTCCATTAGACAGACTTAAAAATTTTTGTAATAATATTTAAGAAAACGATAACATTAAGAAAGAAGGAAATATCTGATTAATGTTTAACTTTGTACAACTCGAATATAAACTTTAAAAATATTAGAAATTATAACATTTGAGTGCATATAACGTTTTGTACATTAAGATGAATTGCGTGCTGTCCATTTCCTCTCGGCATATCCAGTCACCTTAAATAAACAAATATATACAGTCTTTATCAGAACAACAGTGCATCCAAAGCAATGTGCATTTTAAATTATTTCTCCTGGCCAAGTCTTTTTTTTTCTTTTTTGTTTTTTTACACTCAGCATTTTATATTAGCATTTACTATCATTCTCACCCTTTCTCTGCCCCGTAGTTCTCTGAACAAAACAGGCAACAGGTTTAGACCCAGAGAGAGCAAAACCACTTTGGGGAAAACAACGTGTTTGTAAGGATGGGTGTAAGTTCCCTTGTTTAAACCATTTCGTGGGCAAAAACGAGGAGGAAGCCAACTGTGCAAAGAGCCTACTTCTGGGCGATGGTGGGAAATAACACTGGGGCAGGCTGGGGGAGCGCTGGTGTTTTTGACCTCCTGGGAGGGGGCCTTTCAGCTGCTCTGCGCTCTCTCCTGCTTCCTTCCTGAGGACGCATTCCACCCCCTGCCTCCTTCCTCACCGGGTCTCCCCGCTCCCACCCCAACTCCATGTAACACTTTGCTCTTTTCACAGTTTCTCATTACAAAGCTTTACAAACATTGCCTAACTGGTAATTACAATCCGAAACAATTCTTCTGAGGGGAGCCCTGGGCTATTGCTGGCTGGTAATCTTTCAGGAATGTCACAGGCGGAGAGGAGGAAACGCAGATTTTTAAAGAAACTTGGGAGACAGGGCCTTGCATCCCCTTTCATCCTTCTCTGCTCCTGGCTCATCATCCTTCTCTTCTCTGCTTCTGGCCTGCCCCCTTCTCCCCACCCTCATCCCGGACCCACCCCTTCGCCCTTCTATTTCTGGGTCCTTTTCCCTCTGCACCTCTTCCCTTAGCTACCTAGTCCCACCCCTACCCGTTTGTTTGTTTGTTTGTTTGTTTGTTTAACTGGGAAATTGCCTTCCCCTTAAAAGCAGACATCTGAATTTTGGGCCAATGCTGTTCAAAGGAACCCATTAGAAACTGACACCAGGAGGGCCTTCCCCAGGTTACCCCCCGCCAGGGCTCCTGCACCTGAGTGTCGGGCATCACAGGCAGGCCTTGTGGTTTCCCACTGTCCTCAGGGGCTTCCATTTGGACTCATTCCTGTCATTCCATCCATACCAGCTCCCCTTTCCCCACCAGAAAGGGCCGCGTGGCCTGAGCCCCTGGCGGGAGCTGCGGGCTGCCAGCTCCCCGGAATGAGGGAGCCACGACAGAGCGGGGTACTCAGTGCAAAGAGCCCACCCCGGCCCGCCTCTCTCGGCGCTGTTCTAAGGCCTTCCTTGGCTTCCCTGTTTCTGGTGCCGTTTCCTCTATTTTAACACGTTCTGTGGTGGGGGTGGGGGTCACAGGGCATGGGCAAGGCCGTGGCAGGAAGACAGACACCCCTTCTTTACGCAGGAAGAAAACCGCCAAACCAGCATGTGGTCAGAGGTCGATTCTCCCTCCTGCTCTGTTTCTCTTCTGAAATTGGTATTATTTTTCCTCCTCTCCAATCCGTGAGGCAGTTGAGAGAAAAAAAAGCCACGCGTCTCCCCCTCCCCCTTCGCCTCCCCAAACCTGTGAGCCACACCAGGGAAAACCCAAAGCCGGGGTCACAGAGACGACAGACACCCTTACGGACATCCATCCATCCTCCTCGGCTGGTCCTCCCAGGGCGGCCAGGCGGGGTGTGAACATGTCATCCCTCCCTCCCTCTGGGCCGGCAGGTGCAAGGTTCTGGGGGGGAGGCCGGGCTCCCTCCTCCTCTCCCCGTCGGGCTGCACGTCCAGGCTGCTGCTCCCCCTCAGCCCCTGCCTCCAAGGCCAGCTCCTCTCCCCCTGACTCGCTCGCAGTCAGGCCTCCCTCGCGGTCACGGGCCACCACCGGCGGGCAGGCCCGGCGCCGCTACCTGCAGCCGCACGACTCCACCACCATGTCTTCGTACTGCTTGTAGACCACGTTGTTGCCCGCGTCGATGTACAGGATGCTGATGGGAGTCAGTTTGGTGGGCACGCAGCAGCTGGGCGGGGTGGCGCCGGGGTCCATGGAGTTCATGAGCGTCTGGATGATGGCGTGGTTGGTGGGCTCCAGGTGCGAGCGCAGCGGGAAGTCGCACACGCCCTCGCAGTGGTACGCCTCGTACTCCAGCGGCGCGATGATCCAGTCGTCCCAGCCCAGCTCCTTGAAGTTCACGTGCAGCGGCTTCTTGCTGCAGCGCAGCCTCGACTTCTTGCCGTGCCGCTTGCCGTGGCGGCTGGCGAACGCCGTGCGCCTCCGCCGCCGGCCGGGAGGGGGCAGCCACGGCCCGGCGTCCGGGGCGCCCGACGGCGGCGGCTGCCACGACCCCGCCGCCGCCGCCGCCGCCGCCGCCTCGGCCGAGTCCAGCTGCTCGCGCATCTCGGCGAACAGGTTCTTGCGCTGCGATCGGGTGAACACGACGAGCAGGGCGCGCTCCTGGGGGGCCCGCCTGCTCCGGCCGAAGCCCAGACTCCGCAGGTCCGGGGGCGGCGGCCGCTGGGGCGCCCCCGGGGCGTGCGCCTCGGCCTCCTCCCCGGCCTCGTCCGGCTCGGCCCACGCGGCGCGCAGCTCCAGGCACAGCGGCTCCCGCCGGGGCGGGTGGCTCAGGCCCTGCCACACGTCGAAGACCTCCCAGCCGGCCCGCGGCGCCCCCTGCGGGTCCAGGGTCCGAGCGTCCAGCAGCAGCTGGGGCGACAGGCAGGGGGACAGCTGCACGCGCAGCGGGCCCCCCCGGGGCTCCGCGGGCGCCTGGCGAAAGAGCCTCAGCTCCGCGCCCACCAGCTCTTCTTTGTCTGAGAGCGTGGACACATCAAACAAATACTTCTGTCTCCGGAGAGCGGTGTGCGGGAGATCGTCTGCGAGATAAAAAATAATTACCGTCAGTTTCACTTACGGGGAGAGGAGCCCGGGGCTCGGCGGCTGCCCCCCACCGCCCCAACCGGGGGGGGGGGGGCGGCAGGGCGGGGAGCGGGGCCGGTGCGGCCCGGGAGGCTGACCACCCGGGCTGGGGCGGGCGCGCGGGGCGGGCCCCCTCCTCCCAGGCTCCCCGGGAGGAAATGGGTAAATCGGTGGCTGCTGGAGAGCGATCGCGGCCTCTCGCGTTCTGCCACCCACCCAGCCACCCCCACCCCCAGCTGGCAAGCAACCACGAATGCGCCCTTTGTGGGCGCGAACCTGGAACCTGGGCCGCACTCCCCCCAGATCTCCTCTCCGCGGGCCCTGGGTCATCATCGTTCACGGCTCCGTTTAAACGTCACCTCCTCCGAGAAGCCATCCAGGACCACCTGGACCTAAAGCGCCTTCCCTCGGTCTCTGTGGCTGGACGCTGTGATCTCCCCGACACTTAGTATATCTCCCATGACCTGGTTCATGTTCCTCCTTAGGGGTCTGTTTTCCCCAGCCCCGCACCCCTTCCCACCAGCCTCTGGGAGCTGGGACCCGGGACCCTGCCCAGTCCTTCTTGCTCATGACAACACCTAGAGCAGCGCCTGGCCTCCTGTACAGGCAGGCCAAGGAGTGAGAAACTTCTAGAATAGCCATTCTCCATCTGGCTGCCTCCTTAGGATCATCTAGACCAGTGGTCGGCAAACTCATTCGTCAACAGAGCCAAATGTCAACGGTTCAACGATTAGAATTTCTTTGGAGAGCCAAATGTTTTAAACTTAAACTTCTTCTAACGCCACTTCTTCAAAATAGACTCGCCCGGGCCGTGGTATTTTGTGGAAGAGCCACACTCAAGGGGCCAAAGAGCCGCATGTGGCTCGAGAGCCGCGGTTTGCCGGGGGCCACTGATCTAGACTACAGCCTAAAAGTTACCAGCTGCTTGGGCTTGCTTCAGACAGCCGAATCCGTATCTGCGGACTGAGCCTGGGTACTGGGGTCTTGTTGGGGGATTTTTGTGGTTAGATTTTTTTTAAAGCCCCAGTGTGATTTAAAAGCGCGGTCCTAGCTTAGACCCACCGTGGCCTGGGGGGGGAGAGGGGGGAGTTGTTGCCCATCAGGCAGTTTTGTGGAAGCATTTGATCCAATACAGAGCAGCACACAGGATAAAGAGTCAAGTGATTTCTTTCTTTCTCTCTTAAATTCGCCATTTAAAAAAGCAAAAGAGCAATGGGTTCTTCTGAAGTGGTTTTTCATTTGCTGTGGGTTGAGGGGGTAGGAGGGGGTAGCAAATGAAGAAACACAAGCACCAGGCATCTATCCATCCATTCAGAAGATCCTAATAAGAAATAGACTCTTCTGGAAGGAGAAAACCACAGACACACACACACACACTCACACACACACACTGACCTTCTCCCCTCCTAGTCCCACACAACCTGAAATCTTTTTGCTTTTTAAGTAACCCTGAAGATAAATCTTTTGCTTACAGGTGAGAAATAAAAATTTAGGGCATGTGGAGTGTGGGGGCGGGGGTCCGGGAGGGAGTAACAGGCTTTTAAAATCCAAAGTGAATTCTTTGGGATGAAGACAAAACTGGACTTCTTTTTTTTCCTTTTTTTTTTTTGACACATTTGTCTATAAAGCCAACCCTACTTCACTGTGCAAGGCAGAAAGCTAACCAGATTTTTCTGGGCTGCCTTCTCATAAAATATTTACAGCCCAGCAAATACAAAAATCCCCCAAAGCCCCCAGCGTTCCCCAGAAGCTGGTAAACTGTGGGTCAATTTCAATAGTAAAAAGTGTCCCTGGGTCCCAGCTTGGACCCTCACTGCCAGTCCAGATGGAGCCCCAGGGCACACGGGGTCTGCAGCCTCAGCCACACCCAGTCCTCTCCTCGAGGGGCTGACCGGAGGGCTGGCTGCCTGGCTCTCATACACAAGTCGGGACCTGAGGGGAGTGGTGGGAAGGGTTAGAGAGGTGAAAAGGGAAACGCTCCTGGAGGCAGCTGATTTATAGAAGCCGAGACCTTCCAAACTACCAGGGTCACATGAAATTCAGTGGGAATTCCGCACACTTTCTTCTCCTCCTTTAAAGAAACCTGCGTCTGACGATGCTCAGCCACCACCCAGACCTCTGGACCTATGTCCTTAGGCTTCACAGCTTCTCATAGTTCTGCCCAAAACAGGACGTGGTGTGGGGGACAAACCTAAGACACTTTCTGCACCGGCTAAATGCTCTGAGGACTGGCCGACATGTTTTCCATCCTTACTTTACCCACAAGCACAGAGCAGTTCCCATTCCACAGATGGGAAAACTCAAGGCTCGGAGACATTTGGTTAATTCCCAAAGTCTGGGAACTGGTAGTCAGTGGCGATGCTGAAATCCAACCTGAGGTCGATTTAATTCCAAGCTGGAAACGTTTAGCCCAAGCATGTCAAACTCCTGGCTCAGGAGACCGAATGCCTCATGTATTTGGCTATTGTTAGCCTTTGATTTGACATGCTTGATTTAGCCCCTAAGCCTCAATACCCCATCGCCTCCCCACGACAGTCCAGGTACAAGGATCTCAGAACAACCAGTAGTTGCCAGCATATAAGGGATGGAATTCAATCCAAATTGTATTTGCAGGGCTTTTGAGGATAAAAGCCATGTCTGCTTACATCGTTCTTATGAGAGTTCATCAATGACTGGAGAACATTGGGCAGGTATAAAGGATGATTTGTTTCTTTCTAGTGCAGTATGGAGAGATCAGCCTGCTTTTCTTTGCATTCTTTTTTTTTTTTTTAAGTGTGGACTAATCAACGGCTAGCCTGCATTTCTCTGGTCCTCGGGACTGGTCAGAGCAGAAGAAAGAATCTACAGAGAGATTTGGCAACCCCGGGTGCTCACTCTTCCCAGGGCATGGGAAAGAGTGCGGGTGAGGGCTTCAGGCTGTGCCCGCTCCTCCTCCTCCCATACCAGCTCCATCCTGTGGCTTGATGGACTTCACCTGCAGGCACGTGGACACCCTCACCCGCAGAGCCATGCTCCCAGGCCGCAGGTGCACCCACTGGAGCTGGGACACACTCTGATGAGGACAGGTCTGATGGACAAGCTCTCCAGGCCCTGGAGGCGGGCTCATGCTATTTGGGCAAGAACTCTCCGTGGCTGGAGTATCACTATAGAGTGGTAGCTCTCAAACCACTAAATTTATAAATAAAAATATATACAAAGAAACAAACAAATACTAAATCTGCTGGGAACCCCTCCATGGGCTAAATGTATCACACAGGAAGTTGCTAAAAATGTAAATTCTCGTGAGCCCAAGAAGTTTGTGGGAGCCAAAACCGGTTTGGCTCAGTGGATAGAGCATCAGCCTGTGGACTGAAAGGTACCTTGTACCATGTACCTTGGTTGTGGGCACATCCCCAGTAGGGCGTGTGAAGAGGCAGCTGATCAATGTTTCTCTCTCATCGGTGCTTCTGGCTTTCTATTCCTTTCTCTTTCTCTCTGTAAAAAATCAATAAAATGTTATTTATTTTTTAAAAAGAAGTTTGTGCCGAGACCAGTTTGGCTCAGTGGATAGAGCGTCAGCCTGCGGACTGAAAGATCCCGGGTTTGATTCTGGTCAAGGGCATGTGCCTTGATTGCAGGCACATCCCCAGTGGGGGGATGTGCAAGTGGCAGCTGATCGATGTCTCTCTCTCATCAGTGTTTCTGACTTTCTACCCTTCTCCCTTCCTCCCTGTAAAAAATCAATAAGATATATTTAAAAAAGAAGTTTGTGGTAGGCCCAGGATTTCACATTTCTGACGAGGCTATTCTGCTGGTTGGGGAGTCCACTTTAAGGACAACTGAGCTAGGCGAGTGTGTCCCTTTGCTCTTCAGCTTCCCCACCTGCGGGAAATGGGCCAAACAGGGCTCTCTCAAGCTCAGGCCCAGAGCAGGATTACGGTGGTACTCCAGAACCAAGTCTTACCCTCTTGCCCCAACCCCTTCCTGTGCCCCCCACCCCCTGCCCCAGTCACCCTCAAGCTTTTTTACTCTTTCATCCACCCATTCTCTCACTGAGCCTCCAGAAGCTCTAAGCCCACAACAGAGGGTCCAGGGAGGCGGCTGCTCTGTGCAGCTCCCCCGAAGCAGACCACATTCCCCGCCTGTCTGGACCTGCTCTGACCTGCGCACCACAGAGACAGCCAGAGGAGGCCTCTGACCTGCAGAGTGCACACACCGCGGTCCCCCTGGCCGCCTGTCCTCCTGACCCCGCAGACACTGCTCGTCCTGCCCGGCATCACAGGGCCTGGCTCTGCCGCACGGCCACCTGTGGGTGGCAAGCTGGCCCCTCACCCTCCTTCTCACAAAGCCTCCGTTCCCGTTAGGCTCCGTGTACATCAGGGCCGTGGTGATCAGAGGACCCGCTTCCCCAGGCCCTTGGCATCGAGAAACACGGCGCTGTTCATTTCCCGATCTGTTTCTGACGCTCCCTTCCATCCTGGAAGTGCCTCCCTCACTGGCTTTAGGCCTTTCCATAAAATCGATCAGGAATACACCATGGAGTTCTTTTTATTTTTTGCTTTTCGTTTGCCTCCATCCACCTGGCTTGTTTCAGCCCGGCTCAGGCCCCAGCTGGCTCGGTGTTGTGGAGTATTAGACGTGTAGACCTTTTTAGTTACAGTCGCTGGACTTGGGCTTATCGACACTCCCTGGTGGGTGGTAGGGGAAAAAGGGGGGAGGAGAGGGAAAGGGAAAGGAGGGGAGGGAGAGGGAGGAGAAGGAAGGGAAGGGGAGGAGAGAGGAAGGGGCAAACCACCTGCATATTTGAAGAAAATCCTTCATAAAGAGGTCAGCCTTTTCTGAGTTGAGAGCAAGTTGGTAAAAGGCACGGGGCACCTCAATCATGCACATCTGGTGTGGAATTGATAGAAAATCAAAAAGGAAAGCAAATACCTCAACCGGAAGCAAAGAGCTGTCACTTGAAAGGGAGGGACTGTTACTCCCATTTTAGGTGCGGAAACTGGCTAAGAAAGGTGAAGGCATCTGGGCAGGGACGCAGTGTGGGGCTGAAGGAAAGAGAGAAGCAAAGACGAGATAGAAAAGGATGCCCCCCTCTGGGCGCTAAACCCAGACCCCCTGGGAACCTGAGCCCCTGGATGGGGCCCTAAGGGCCCAGGGATAAGCATCGGCGTGGGAAACGTGGGAAACGCACCTCGCCCACCCTGTTCCTCCTGCTGCCAGAGGCTGCCCCGGACCGCCCTGGAGGCTTTCTGCAAATCTGCCATTTGGTTTTTTCTCAGGCAGAAGGGGCCCCCTGAGTTTTCTCCCAGACATCTCTGAGAAAAGCTTGCGCTCCCTTGTAAGAGTCCAGTTGGATCTTCTGTCGCTCGATAGCCCCAGGCTGCTCCTGCAGCTCCATCTGTCCCCAAGCCCAGGCCCCTTCTGGCGCAGACTCTGAGCTTCCCCAGCACTCCTGCGTGCGTCTGGCTCTCAGTGACCATGACCGGTCTGCCCCACCCGCCTCCTCCAGCCACCCCGCCGCCCCATGTGCTCCCAAAGCACAGGCCCTGCTCTCCCACCCCAACTCCCCTAGGTGAAGGGGGGAAGGGCGGATAATCACCATCTTCAGGAAACTCCAGAAGTCTTTGAAGCTAAGCCCCTCCCTCACCCCTCACTTGGAGCCCGCAGGCAGCAATGAAGCTTATAGGGCCTTTGTGCCAGGCACGTGCTCTGCGCGTTGATGGCCTCTGTCCCCGAATCCCCCCCTAGAGTGTCCAAGGTCCATCCTACCGCTAGACTCGCGTATTGATGAGGAAACTGGGGCTCCAGGAGGTGTCTTAAACTTGTCCACTCCTCTGCATCTAGTGAGGGGCAGGGTGGGAAGGTCTTAGATCCAACCCCACCTTCAGCCCTCAGCCATGCCTCTCCCGGGGCTCTGATAGGGCTGGGAGCAAACAGGGAGGGAGGGAATGTGTCCCATCCACCACCAATGTCATCAACACTAGGGGGACTGGAGTTCCCAGGACTTAAAAAAAGAAAAGCCAAAACCGGTTTGGCTCACTGGATAGAGCATCAGCCTGTGAACTGAAAAGTACCAGGTTCGATTCTGGTCAAGAGCATGTACCTTGGTTGCGGGCACATCCCCAGTGGGGGGTGTGCAAGAGGCAGCTGATCAATGTTTCTCTCCCTTGATGTTTCTTTTCTGACTTTCTATCCCTCTCCCTTCCTCTCTGTAAAAAAATCAATAAAATATATTTTTAAAAAACACACAGGGAATTCATGGCTGGGTTTGGAGTCACTTCTTCCTTAGGTCCCTTAGCTTTAGCTGCCCTGAGACACCACAGTTCACATGCTGGAGACAGAATCGGGTGTACTGAGTGAGAACAAAACGCACCACCAGCTCTCTGCCTCCCACAAGCCTGCTTTTCCAGTAAGTCCTGTATCAAGAGGCCTCTCTGGGTGCTCCAACAATCCCCTCCTCTGTACTCTGGTCCGGAGCAGAGCCTCTGAGCTTGCTGAGCATCTCCACAGGCCCAGCCTCAATGGGCGGTCCACCCAGTTCAGCCTCTCCCGGCGTAATAATCCGTACAGCAAACACTCCTGTGGCATTTCCTATGTGCTGGCCACAGTCTAAATTCTTAACTTACAGACTCATGTAAGCCTCAAAATCACCCATGGGAAAAAAAAATATCACCATGATGTTCAGAAAACTAAAACAGAGCTTGAAAGTAACTTGTTCAAGATAGCAAGAGGCCTGCCTCCATGATCTACGCCTCTACCCTGGACACCCCAGCCTGATCCCTGTGCCTGCTGGAACGCCCAAGAAGGTTCCAGCTCTTTCTTGCTGCCAATCCGTGGTCTCCACAAGTCACCCACTTTCTAATCAGCGGAACGGAAGGGATGTGAACAATTGGACTTTTAATAGAGAATTCACAGGGAAACTTACCTTGTCTACGAAATGAGGATGATAACATGAGCTCACAATCTCTAACTGGCGTGGCTCAGTGGATAGAGTGTCAGCCTGCGGACTGAGGGGTCCCAGGTTTGATTCAACTCCGGTCAAAGGCATGTACCTTGGTTGCGGGCACATCCCCAACAGGGGATGTGCAGGAGGCAGGTGATGGATGTTTCTCCCTCATCGGTGTTTCTGACTATCCCTCTCCCTTCCTCTCTGTAAAAAGTCGATAAAAAATATTTTTAAATTTTTTTTAAAGAATGGTTGGGAAATGAGAGAAAGAATAGGAAAGATATCTGATGACATATGCACATATTAGCTGCTTCTATCTACAGGGGAATGGGCACAGGAACCTAGAGTCTAGGAGTTACTGGCTGGGTGACCTTGGGAGAGTCACATAATCTCTCCCAGTCTCACAGGCCTTAACTGTAAAACGGGAGTCATTGCCAAGGTAGGAGCCAAAGCACCCAGGGCAGTGCATGACACAGGGAGCCCCCAATAGCTGCAGCCAGTATAACTACAGCTACCGGCATCCAAGTAGGAGAAGACGCATGCACCTAGCCAGAGGATTTCTAGAAGTGCGTGGAAGAAAGGGACTGGAGAGAGGGATAGAGAAGCAGAAGCTTCCATTTCCAGCTCCTCTAAGTTCCAGAGAAGGCCAAGGCCTCACCCCCATCACCTTGATCCTTTTCAGCACCCCCTCCCATGCCATATCCACCACTGGGGTCCCACCCACAAAGCCAGGTGAACACATGACCTGCAGCCTGAACCTCAGCAAGGACAGGGACCTGCTGACAGGTACCCTCCTCTGTGGGGTCAGGACCGGTGTCAGCCCAGATGCTACCCCTTTTGGTGTCCTGGCTGAGCCTGGCAGGCCTAAGAGACCTGGGGGTTAGCCTCCTTGACCCACCTCCTACTCCCCTCTTTAGTGCCCTTTTGTGAGCTGTGGTCTGTCCCTGGAATCAGTTTTGGGGGAGGGAGGGCTGGGAGCAATGTTCCCGGCTGCTTCATTCAGCAAAAGCAGGCACCTGTTGGGGGGGGGGGTGGTTATAGCGGTGAATGACCCCTTGGGCTGCAGCGCCTCCAAGCCAACCCCTGAATCATCCCCAAGTCCCAGGTGGTTGGTCCAAAAGGGTGTGCGCCTCCTAACTACACACATTCCCTGCCGGCTCCCCCAGTCTTTCCCCCAACAGATTGCTCGGCACTTTTCAGCTTCTCCCTCCTTTCAAAGCCGGGAGGTGAGTCTCACAGATTCTGGGAAAGGCTTGCTCACCCCCTCTCCCCGCCTCGCCTCCCCGCCCCCCTCCTTCCAGGAGGGGCCTGGGCCTTGCAAACCTCAGGGATGAAGGGGTCTGGGGCCGGCCTGGGTCCCGCAGAGAAACCGGTGTTCGCACAAGGCACGCGAGTGAGGTTGGGAGCGAGAGGCGATGGGAACCCCGACTTCCACCGGACCGACAGCATAACCCCGCCGGCCCGCGGAGCCTTAGCCTCCAGTGCCATGACACCGCGTCTGCGGGGAGACGCGCCAGCACCCCCTCCCGACACGGGCACGCCCATCAGGAGTCCCCATGCACTTGGGGCGGCTTCCTTCGCCTCTAGAACCACCGGGATTCCTCTGGAAAGCGGCTCCATGCGCTCTGAGAGGGACCCTGAGGTCCAGGACACTGCACAAGGCGCATCCTTTCTCCGGGGTCCCCACCACCACCACCACACACACCAGTGCAGCTCGGGTCTTAACTTGACAGCACTCTAGCCCAGTGGTTGGCAAACTCACTAGTCAACAGAGCCAAATATCAACAGGACGATTGAAATTTCTTCTGAGAGCCACTTTTTTTAAAACTTAAACTTCTTCTGACGCCACTTCTTCCAAATAGACTCGCCCAGGCCGTGGTATTTTGTGGAAGAGCCACACTCAAGGGGCCAAAGAGCCACGGTTTGCCGACCACTGCTTTAGAGGCGTTCCAAACAGAGACTCGGTGTGAGCCCCCCCTTTCCTCTCCCCGAAAGCAGCCCGCGCCCCTCCGCCCTCCGCCCCGGTGTCCCCGGAGGTGGCTGCCCCTGCGCGGGTGCGGGTGCCCCAGCCTGGACCGGGCTGGTTTGCCGGGGACCCCCCTCCAGGCGCCATCAGCTAACGGGGCCTGCCCCGAGCCCGGGGGAGGGGAAGGGGGCTGGTGAGGGGAAGGGGCAAGAACTCGGGAGCAGAGAGCCGCCGAAGTAAAACCCAGGCTTGGGCAGGACCGCTGGGCCTTTTGACTTGGGAGTTTCAAGGTCAAAGGCAGAAGGAAAGGGCTAGTGGTTTCCCGTCTCCCACCAGCTCAGAGGCTGAGGGGAGGGGAGGGGGGCTTGGGGTTCGAACTGGCTGTGGTACTCCCAGCGCCCAGGGGTCCTCCCAGGGGAAACTCTCCCGCGTGTTCTTTCCAGGGACAGGCCGAGCAACTCTGCTTCACTGGGGGGACCCCGGGGGTGGAAGCGGCTGTGAGCTGAGAAGGGGGCGGGGCTGGCCCCACGTGCTCTGCAGCCGGGTGTGCACGGCGGGCCTGTCGGACTGGCTTTGGTCCCCGCACGGTTGGGGAAGGGGTGCGCAAACAGTCCCCGCCACCGTGACCCCCAGGGCGAGCATTCTGCTCTGCTGGGCTCCCCGAGCTAAACGCAGCCAGCTGGGGCCAGAGGTCCGCCCCTCCGCCCCCTCCACCCCCCCCCCCCCACACACACACACGCTCAGGGTCTCGCCCCTACACCGCGCCCCGCCCCCAGGCGGCCGGGCCCCTCCTGCAACGCAACCTGCCGCCCCCTGCGAGCGCCCGCAGCCCCGCGCCCCACGCGCACCCCACCCGCGGCCCCAACAGCGCTAAGGG
This sequence comes from Antrozous pallidus, assembly GCA_027563665.1. NCBI lineage: Eukaryota > Metazoa > Chordata > Mammalia > Chiroptera > Vespertilionidae > Antrozous > Antrozous pallidus. The sequence continues at coordinate 10,154,182 of CM050510.1, forward strand.
CCGGTCTAGGGAGGCAGAACACAGCAACCCGGGAGCCATGAGGTGGAAGAGGGCCCGTTAACGCCTGCAAACAGGAGACACCCTTGAACCAGCATGGAACCTCAAAAACAAACAGCGAGGCTTCAGACTGCGAGGAGGGGGGCAGTGGAAGCCGAGCAACGACGTGGCCCGGGGGGGTGGGGGGGTGGGGGGGTGGGGGGTGGGTCCCCATTCCCGCTCTCTGACCTCACGGCCGCGGCTCGGACCCTCGTTCGGGCCCAGAGAGCATCGGCGGAGCAGGCTCTTGGACACGCGAGGGGTTCTCGAACGAATGCCCTTCCTTCTCCTCGGAGCCCCGGTTCTGGCTGACTTGCTGTCGGTCTGGTGCGCGCAGCCGTTTCCACCGAATCGTCTGTCCGTCCCGGCCCCCTTCCCTCTCCTCCCCCCGCCGCTCCAGCCAGACATCGCCGACAAGACAGTCTGCCACCACCAGAACGCCGAGGACTCCGGCTGGAGAAAACCGGGGTGCGCCAGGGCCTCTGTCCATGCCCCGCGCCCCGCTCCCCGCTCCCGGGCCCTGGCCGCACGCAGCCTCGCCCGTCCCCGGCGGCGCTCTCACTCCCGGTTCGGTTTCCTGGGCCAGGGATGCCCGAGGCCTGGCCTGGCCTGTGGCTTAGGTCATTTTGTTTCTAAATGTGCGGAAATGGCACGACTCCGGGGGGGCCTCCCGGCGGGGGGTGGGGGACGCGCCTCCTGTCCAGGAAGCTCGCCCGGAATCCCCGCGCCCACTCACTTTCTGGCTGCGGGGCCCCGGGGGGTCCCTGGCTTCTGGCTGCGGGGTCCCTGGGGGATCCTGGCTTCTGGCTAAGGCGGCCTGGCCAGGGTCGGGGAAGGCGGTGCGTGAGGCCTTAGGGGTGCGCTTGGCGGTAGCCGATGTGGCACAACCAGCCAGCGGCTGAGGGTTTGGTTGTGGCCTCGGCGGTTTGATCCTCCCGGCCAGAGGTTCACAACAAACTTGTGGTTTTAGACTTCCTTCCCCGACTCCCGATTTTTCCCAGGGCTTTCCGGTTCCCGCGGCTGGAGGAGGGCCCGGGACCTGCTGGGAAACCCACACCGCCTGGGGGAGGGTGCGGGGGGTAGGGGGAGGTAGCGCGCACACTGAGCCACCCTTTCCCAAAGCGGTTCCCTCTTTCCGGGGCAGCAGAGCCCAGATTGGAACCGTCTGCGGCTCCCTCGCTGGGCCGTCTGGTCTGCATTAGAGCTTTTATAAGGGACTCCAACAAATCCAATACAAGGTCACCAAATAATTAACAGTTGCGAATTCCCTCCGTCCCCATTAAAACGCTCCCCCGCTTATATTTCATTTTCCGTCTGCCAACGACAACAGGGTCCGGCGAGAGCGCGGCCGCGCGGATTGCAAAAGCGCTCTGCGGCCCGGGGCCGCCCCGAGACCCGCCGTTCATTCGCCGCTTTGGCATCCACACCCGGCCCCAGGCGAACCTCGACGGCCAGGAAACCCCTGAGGGCAGGGAATGCTCTCCCCGAAGCCCGGTCCCCCCTGCGGCCCCGGCCCCCCGCACTGGTCCGGCCCTGCCCGCAGGGAATCAGCACCCAGAAGGGAAACCCTGACGCCGGCAAACCACCCGCCTCATACTCTGCGCAGATTCACGTCGAGGGTGTCCAGTTCTCCAAGGAGGCTCCGATCTCGTTTTGGCTTTACCTGTCCCCTCCTGCTTCCCTTCTGCACCCACAGTTCTGACAACAACCAGGAAGCGCCTCCAAAGAGAATTCTTCCGTCAACATCCCCTGGAGACCTTCTCTCCCTCCCTCTCTCTCTCTCAGGTCACGTCGAATCCATACCAGTTCTAGTTGTCCGACTCCCCCAGGCCCCAGAGTTGGGGGTCCAGGCTTTTACTAAGTTAGTCACACATCTTGTCCCAACTGTGATTTCTCTCTGTATCCAGCCTCGTCCATTCTGATCCTCTGACTGCACCCACACACAGAGGCACACACTTTACCGTCTTTATAGATTCAAAATTATTTAAAAGGACAGTGTGGACGCATGTGAAGACACCGGGGATCACATACCGGCAGTCTGCGCCCTGCCCAAGGCGTATAAAGAGGAAACCAGGCAGACTCTTCCGTTCAAAGTTCCACTGGGACCACTGGCCGGGTCTGGAGAGGCGGCGGTGGGAAATGTGTCTGTGGCTGCGCTTCTGGCCACCCGTGTTTGGAGACCTCCTCCCCCCTAGAGAGTGTCCGGGGGGAGCAGAAGGGTCTAGAACCAGGGGTGAGCTTCCCCTCTCAGGAGCGGGTCTCGGTCCTCCCTATTTCATCTGTGACACAGGGATTGCGCCCCGCTCCTGGGGATGGGTGTTGGAATGGAATAAAAGCACCCATGTAGCAAGGCTGAGCCTGATCCTTGGTACACAGCACATGCTCAGTACATCCTGGTTGCTATTATCACCCCTAGATGTTTGCCTAGCAAATCAAAAGGAGGGAGGACTTATTAATTTTTTCCAAATGCAATAAGTTCTCCTGGGGGTCGGGGTGGGAGTGGGAAGGAGGCATGGGGGAGGTAGAAGTAGCCTTGCCGTCTGAATATACCTAAAACGCTCTTCTTTCGCCCTGGAAAGCATTTATACTGCACCTACGCTCTCACGCCAAAGCTTGGGGTGGAGGAATTCCGATTCCCGGGCGAGGGGAGCTTTTTGGCCAAAACTGCACGTGAAGGAGCAGCGCTCGCTGGGTACGCCGGCTTCGAGGTCCTGCCATTCGCTTTGCTCCTCCCCCCCCCCCCGAGGGACCCCCGCGCCTCCCAGCCCGGCCCGCCGCCGCCGCTGGCGACTTAGACATCCTCGGGGCCCCGGCGACAGGTCCGCGCGGCCGCCGCGCTTTCCCGCCGGCCCCGCGGGGCGCGGGGTGGGGGCGGGGACGCCGGAGGGTTTGGCGCGGCGCAGAGTCCCCACGTGGGGGCCCGGGGATGCGGGCCGGCGAGTCCCGCCCGTCACGGGAGACTAGACTCCGTGTGATGTGTTATGACATGAGCCCTCAATTAGATCGCTGGGCTGAAACACTCCAATCAGGGGCCCGATGCTAAGCAAGCCCCGGAAGGTCCAGCCCGAGGTCACCGCCGGTGACACATCGAATCAAAATCAGCGAGAGGGAAAGGGAGGCTTGCCCTTTATCCGGCCGGGGCTGCAGCCGCGACGCGCCCCTCTTCCGAGCGCCCCCCTCCTCCGAGGGTCCCCTCCCCCGAGCATCCCCTCCTCTGCCCCCCCCCCCAGCGCCTCGGGCCCCGCGCGGAGTGCCACCAGCCTCGGAGCCTTCCCAGTCAAAGGCCCGCTTTTCCCCGTGGGTCCTGGCACCCCGCGGGCGTGGAGAGGACCGCGCCTTGGAGGGTTGGACCCCTCCAACCGCCCAGGTCCTTGGGTACTGCGCCTCCTCCCGCTGGGGACCTCCCCGAGGCGTCCCCGAGCTGAAGCCGGGCGTCGGCGTCTCGGTCCGGCTAGCCTGGGGACCTCGGCTGGGAAACGGAGCGTCCCCTCCCCAGCCCCGGCCTGGGAGCGCGGCCGGGACCCCCACCCCCCAGCTCCGGAGCGCAGCGGCTCCCAGCGCAGTGTCCCGGAGGGGCTGCGGCGCAGACGACGGTGAAGCCAGCCCGCGTCTGACCCGGACCCCGAGCCCCCAGAGACGCCTGACACTCGTCTGGGCGCCACAGACTTCGGGGGAGACCTCCGAACCCCCCGCGGGGTCCCTTGGTCTCGGGCCAAACTCACTCGCGAGGGGTGCCGCTTTGGGGAGGGGCGGCGTTGCTCGAAACCTCCCTTTGGGGTTGGGGGGTGGGGGGAGAAAAGGCGCCCGCCCGCCCGCCGGGGCCCCCCGGATTTCCCCGCTGGAAAAGGCCTCCGGAGCGGTATCCCCCGGATGCTCCGACGAGGGCGGTAGAAAAGGCGGGGGATGAGCCGCAGACCGGGAGGGAGGGAGACAGAAGCGGAGGGGCCGGGGGCCGGGGACCCGGTCCCAGCGCCACGCAGAGGCCAAGTGCGCGCCAATGAGCCCTTTGTGGCCCCGCCGTCACCAGGGAACGCCTGCGCGTCCGGCGGCCCCGCAACCTCGCCGGCTTCGGGCTGGCTGCAGCTGCAGCGGCCGCTGTCGCCCCGACAGGACCCTGGCTCCAGGGGGACACCACGGCCAGCGAGGGGTCCGAGGTCGGCGCCCGGGAAGCCCGGGGCCGTGAGCCGGCTCCGGAAAAGCCTCCGGGACGTGCGGGTGCCCCCGGCAGCCCGGGCAGCGCAGCGCTGTCCGCCCGAACCCCGGCGCTCGCAGGTCCCCGGGACACCCCACTTTCACCGGCAGCAGCGGGAGTCGGGAAGGGTCCCTGCGCGGAGCTACATCCGGGCAGGATAACGGAGCAGAAAACGGCCCGCATGTCCTTCATCTCCTTCCTCCCTCACCTCCCCTTCCTCCCCTTTCCCCTTCCTCCCCTTCCCTCCTTTCCCTTCCAGCCTCCATCTGCGTTAAGCTCTCTCCTCTTTAGGAGCTGGGTTCTGGCGCCCGCAGATCCCTCTCCAAGGTCTGGGACCAGGGGGAGCTCGGGGTTCCCTCGGAGACACCCCGCGCTGTAGTCCAGCACCGGCCCCGGGGGCGGCGAGGGGGCGCGGGCTCCTGCACCCCAGCCGGGCGCGCACGCCGAAGGGCCGGTGCCTGCGGCCCTGGTCGGAGCGACGGAGGCGCGCGGGCTGGCCGAGGGCGGTGGACGAGCACAGCCAGGCACCCACGGGGATGAAGTTCTGTGCCAACAAACCGAGCCCCCTGCCCCTGCCCGGGCTCCCCTGCCCCTGCCCCTGCCCCTGCCCGGGCTCCCCTGCCCCTGCCCGGGCTCCCCTGCCAATGGCTATCTGCAGAAACGGCTCGGAGCAGCCGGAAAGCGCCCCGCGGAACCAACAAAGCAAAACCCGAAGACCCAGGGCTCCCACCCCGGCTGCCGAGCCCAGAACCTCTGCAGCCGCGGGCGGAGCGGAGGGAGGGCCCGGCCAGACGAGGCCGCCGACTCGCTCCTCCGCCCGCGGGCCTCGCCGCCGCCGGCTTCTCCCGGAGCGGCCCGGGGCGCCGCGAGTCCCAGCGCTCCCTCCCGCCGCGGGGCCCGCTCGGTCCCCACCGCAGCTCCGGCCGTGGACGGCGCCCTCCCCCGCGAAACCCGCGACCTCGCGGCACGGCTCCAGCACGTCGGTACCCGCCACGACCCCTCCAACCGCCCAGGTCCCTGGCCCGCCACCGCCCGCCCTGCACGCTCCCTCCAGCGGCCGCCAGAGGGGCGGCCCCCACGCGGCTCGCCACAAAGACCGGAGGAAGGAGGGAGGGAGCCTGCGAACTGTCAGGAAAACCGCATCCGGAAACGGACTTGGGAGAAAACAGCGTCCGAAGGGAGAGGTGTCTGCAGCGGGAAGGGCAGTGGCCCGCGCGCCCCGGCCTCGGCGCTCCCTCTGCTCCCGGGGAGAGAAGCGGGGCGTCCCCGGTGCCACTTACCGAGCCCCCGGTCCACGAAGCTGGTGATGGTGTTGGCCGACTTGGAGGACTGGAAGAAGCTGGCGTTGATGCCCAGCTTCTCGGCGATGGAGTAGGTCCTGTAGATGGACAGCATGTACTCGTGGGGCACCACCCGCGGGCTCCCGCCCGGGGGCGCCTGGGGCTCCTCTCGCGCCCGGAGTTGCTGCTCCGGCTCCAGCTCCAGGGGCGCCCGGGCCGTGGCGCTCTCCCGCGGCGTCCGGGGCATCTTCCCTTCCCTGCGGCTCCGCATCCCCTTGGCGGAGCCCGGGGCGGCGGAGGACGAGGAGGAGGAGGAGGAGGAGGAGGAGGAGATGGCAGCCTGCTGGAAGCCGGGCAGGTCCCACAGGAAGCCGATGAGGAACACGGCCGAGAGCAGCACCGGGGGGGTGTCCATGGCGAGCGAGCGAGCGAGCGGCGGCGGCGGCGCGGGGAGCGAGAGGCACGGAGCGGCTGGACAGCGGCCGGGCCGGCTCCCGGGGCGGACTCCGAGTGCGCCGAGCCGGGTCCCCGCCACACCAACCCCGGCCCCGCCACGCCCCCTCCCGCCCCCGGGCCGGAGGGGGGAGAGGGTGAGGGAGGGGACGGGAGGGCGCGCAGGGGAGGGGAGGGGGGCGGAGGGTGGGCGGAGAGGCCGGGTGGTACGGGCTGGAGGCGTGGGGGAGAGGGTCCGCGGCGTGCGGGGAGGTGCAGCGCCCCTGCGGGACGCGCTCGGGGTTGCCAGGCCGGTGCGCGTAGAGCCGGCCAGGGGCGCGGGGCTGGGGGAAGGCGGGCGCGGCCGCCCCACGGCGAGGAATCCAGGGGCATCGGCGGGGCCAGGGTCCCCCTAACGCCGTCGGAAGCTCGGCCCCTCCACAGCGCCAGGCAGCGAGGGTCTCCATCCTCGCCATCCGCCTCCGCTTTCCGGGGAGCCCGCGGCCCCGGCGGCGGCGCCCCCCAGAGACGGCTCGGGGCAGGCCCCCCTGCAGCCCACTGCGCGCTGGCTCCGGACGGCGGTGCCTTCCTTCCTCCGCCCCAACTTCCAGGCGGGCGGTGCGCGCCCCTTAGCATCCAGCCCGGGAAGCCTCGCCGAGCGCCAGGCACGGGCCCGGCCCGAGCAGCCCCGTCCTCTCGGCTCGGCACAGCTCTCCACCGAGACAGGGCGTCTGTTTCCGACCCGCAAGGTCACGCAGAGGTCACCCTTTGGAGCCTGGATGGATGCTCAGCGCGACTGCGCCCTCCTGCAGGCCGCAGCCCGTCCTCGGGGAGTCCCCCACCTCTCCGGACCCTCATCCGCCGCTTCTCTCCGCTGCCCCCCGGGTCTTCTTCCCTCTGGCGGTCTGTCCGCCGCATCCCCATGTTCCTTCTGTCCTTCCCCTTGGCCTTCATACTCCCTCCTTCCCCGCGTGCTCTCCGCATTCCAGGCCCCCTCTCCCCGCAGCCGGCTCCTCTGCTCCCTCTGCCCTCCCATCGCTCTCTGCCTCCCCCCTCTCCCGCCCGGCCTCCACCTCCCCGTCTGCGGACCCTCCCTTTGCAGCTCTTCCCCAATCTGTTTCTCTTCAGCCCAGCCTCGCCCCATCACGAGTTTCCTTTATCTGTCCCCAGATTCTTGGGCCAGCCTTCCCGCCCGCCCGCCGCTCCGCTCCCGGCCCCTCGCTGGGCTGTCTCTCTCCCCCACAGCCAGCGGAGCCCCGGGCCCTGAGGACAGGCGGTTCCCTTTATAGGATTTGGGTGCTTGGGCCCCCAACTGTAACATGCTCTCCCTTAATGTCCCAACGGCTCCCCCTTAACGTCCCAACAGCTCCCCGAGGTTGGCCTTGCTATTTTCACCGTCACAGGCTTTTAAAATAATATGTATTTTATTGAAGGGAGAGGGATAGGAAGTCAGAAACATCCATGAGAGAGAAACATCCATCAGCTGCCGCTTGCACACCCCCTACTGGGGATGTGCCCGAAGCCAAGGTACATGCCCTTGACCGGAATCGAACCCGGGACCTTTCAGTCCGCAGCCTGATGCTCTATCCACGGAGCCAAACCGCTTTCGGCACTGTTCCAGGCTTTTTGAAAATGATACTAAGAGAGGTTAAATGACATTTCCAGGGACACTTAGCCAAGGACGGGCCCCAGGCCCCGGGCCCCAAACCCAGTGTGTCCTTCCCATTCCCGGAGCGAAGAATCCACGGCCGGCCCACTCTCTTGGTCTCATTCTTGCCCTTGCCCTCCTCCCTTTGTGGTTTTATTTGATCTCAGACAATGTCGTCCCACCTTACTGTGCGTGTATGTGTGTGCCCACTCCCTCTCCCATTCTCCCCTGTTCTTGCCTTTGCTGTTTCGTTTCTTTTCCTGTCCCTACAGGCACCACCCACCTGGGACTTAAATGTTCACACACACACACACACACACACAAAAAAAAAAGGCGGGTGGGGGGAATAAATATTAGAGGTGATGGATGCATTAATGATAGTCAGTGGTTGAGGATGGAGTTTTGCTTCTCTGCACCCTTCTGCCTTAATTCCTTCAGATCTGGGCTGTGCACTCCACCACCACCCCCAGCCCCGGCCTCCCGCAGGTCCTGGGAGAAAAGAGAACTTGTGAATTGTGCAGGTCCTGAGCCCTTTACACATATCTTTTCATTTAATCTTAAAAACAACGTTCTGCGGTAAGTGTGTATTCTGCCCATCTGACACACCGAGAGGCGGAGGCCCAAGCCACACAGCCGATCTGGGCCCGCAGCCGCTGCGCCCTGCTCTCTGTGTGCCCCTTCTGGCCAGAGCCTGGTTCTGGCTTCCTGAGCTGTAGCTTCTGAGACTTGAGTCTCCTTGGTGTTTTGCCATGGACCTTTCTGTCTTCCGCTCTCTGCGCTTCAAATTAGTTTATCTACTACATTAACAGCAGAAAGGAACTGGAACTGGATGGGGAAAAATGGCTTCTCGGATGTTTTTGCTACCACAACAAACCACATAGTGCTGCTTTTATGGGCTCCCTTCCATTTCCTCTTCATTGTTGTGTGCAACATCGGTTTCGTATGCTGTGTTGTATTCTTCCATTGTGAGTTAATATGATGGCAAAGCATGCATGTTTGTGTGTGGGGGGGTATGTTACTGCCAAGCCCATTCTCTTCCATGTCTATGTTCTGTGCCTCCTGCCACTCACTCCCTGCAGGTCTCTGCCACCCTGACATGGCAACACGGCGGACTCCATGTCACCTCAGCAAATCCACAGACTCTAACCCCCTTAGTTCTCACTCGCAGGCACAGCCTGGCCCCTTCCCCCGCCCGCCAGCCCGGGGGTGATTCGTGTGTGCTGCTGGGCCTGCTCTGCAGCCCGGATCCCTCTGTCCATCTGCCTGAGTGTCATCCCAGAGAGGCCTGGTCCCTATGCTCCCCCTCCACCTCTTCCCCCTGGGCAACGCATACTTGTGGTTTGTATTATCAGCATTTTAATTTCTATCAGCGTGGAGTCTGGTTAAGGATGATTCATGGTTTCAGTCTCTCCGTCCAATAAGATGTTTCCTGCAGGCAACTGCGGGTTTCTGTATTCCCTTTCCATTCTGCCCACAGCAACTGTTATCTGTTTCAAGTTATCAGTAAACAGGAAACAAAGGGATGAGCCTATTTGCTCTGGCTGGGGGTCCCTCTGTGCACTAGATGGGGTTCCCGTGTGAGAGTAAATGATACCAGGACAGTGACCACCCAGGCCTGTCTTCCTGGCTGAAGGGTTCCCCTCCTTCACAGCCACCAGCCTCTGGCCCCTGCAAGGAAAGTGCTGGCTGCCCTTTGCTGGAAGGGGTGCAGCACTGATTTTTACAGGTGAGCACAGAGAGGAACAGACAAACTCGGGAAGGGCTCAAGGCCACACGCCGCCAAAAATCTAGCCAGAACTAGGAGACAAGTCTTTCTAAGTCCTAATCCAACTCTTCTCACCTATTAAAAAAACATTTCCTTTTCAAATGTAGTGACAATGACCCTAGGTAATGTAGAAAGCCTTTCTCTTCCTTTCAAATAGGAATGTTAACAGGCCATGCCAAGGCCTTTGCTGTGTGTGTCTGTGTGTCTGTGTGTCTCTCTGTGTGTGTCTGTGTGTGTGTGTGAGTGTGTGTGTGTCTCTGTGTCTGTGTGTGTCTGTGTGTGTGTGTCTCTGTGTGTGTGAGTGTGTGTGTGTGTCTGTGTGTGTGTGTCTGTGTGTGTGTCTCTGTGTGTGTGTGTGTCTGTGTGTGTGTGAGTGTGTGTGTCTGTGTGTGTGTGAGTGTGTGTGTGTGTGAGTGTGTGTGTCTCTGTGTCTGTGTGTGTCTGTGTGTGTGTCTCTGTGTGTATGTCTGTGTGTGTGTGTGTGTCTCTGTGTGTCTCTGTGTGTGTGTCTCTCTGTGTGTGTGTCTGTGTGTCTGTGTGTGTCTGTGTGTGTGTGTGTCTGTGTGTGTATGTATGTGTCTGTGTGTATGTCTGTGTGTGTGTCTGTGTGTGTGTGTTCTGTGTGTGTGTGTGTGTGTGTGTCTGTGTGTGTGTGTGTGTGTCTGTGTGTGTCTGTGTGTGTGTGTGTCTGTGTGTGTATGTATGTGTCTGTGTGTGTGTCTCTGTGTGTGTCTGTGTGTGTGTGTTCTGTGTGTGTGTGTGTGTGTGTGTGTGTGTGTCTGTGTGTGTGTGTTGTAAAAATAAAGATACAAGGAGCAGACTACAAGTCAGAGTCTGCCTTTAGATCTCACATTTGGAGAATTTGATATAATGCTAGAGAATTTAAGTTTTCGGTTGAAATTTCTCGTAATTTCTTCAGCGCATTTATCTAAGAAGAACATGGAAGAAAGGTGAGAGGGTCTTGAGCTGAAGGAGAGGCAGCTTTAGCAGCTTAACCAGGGCATTCCCTTCGTGGTTAGACTTTTTTCCAAAAGGAATTAGAAGGAAACAGAGAAAACTGTGCTGTCTGGTGTATTCCTGCCCCCCTGTGGAGGCTCATGGGATTACCTGTGGAGAACCAAAACCTTGTGAACATGGGAATATTTTCAGGAGGTTGCGAGATGGGCAATCGACATCTATCGACGATTTTAAGAAGGTAGAGAGTCACAGTTAAGTGTGTGCAGAATTTGGCAACCGAACATCTGTCAGTGCGAGATCCGCCTGCCCAGAGGCATGGACCAAAAGCAAATAGAATCTCCCTGCTCCCGCCTGAAATCTGTGCTGTTTTGTCCCTAAATTCTTATTCTATATTAACTCAAATATTCCTTCAATAAGTAAAGGGATTTATCTCTTTTACTATGTCGTTTTCCTTGAACGGTCACTTGAAAGGCAACTTTTATGATAGTGACTGAGAAGGTTTGAGTTTCAACATGGTCCCTACTCACAGTCCAAGTAACTTTAAAGGCTCTGGAAACATATCCCAGGAAGACACTCTCGCACCTGAAATTTGCGCAAATAAGATGTTCAGTTTGAGGTACTATCTTCATAAAACCCCAGTTAAAATGGAAATGTTGTCAGCAGGATCCCCATTCATATTTCACACCACTATTACACTATTCTGAGTAGACTGGTAAATGGATCGTTTGATAGGGTTAGATAGCTGCCACTTACGTTGTCCAAGAGAAATGAGGCTTATGTCTTGTGGATCCTGATTAAAAGAAGGGTAACAACGAAAAGGACTAAGGCAGTCGGGTTAAAAATCCATTCCTTTTTTTAATTTTTTTATTTTTTATAGCAGCGTGGTACAGAATTCTTACCATTAGTAGCAGCATGGCTGGAACTGGAGAGCATTATGCTAAGTGGAATAAGCCAGACAATGAAAGAAAAATACCACATGATCTCACTCATTTATGAAAAATAAAGAACATTATAACCTGATGAACAAAAAGATAGATACAGAGGCAGTGAAGCATCGAACAGACTGTCAAATTACAGCGGGAAGGCTGGGGAGTGTTGGGGAGGGGAGATCAACCGAAGGACTTGTATGTATGCATATAAGCACGGCCAATGGACCCAAGACAATGGGGGGGGGGTGTGAGATGAGGGCATGCGACAGGGGGTTGGGAGGCTGGGGAAAGGTCAATGCGGGGAAAAAAGGAGATATACGTACTACTATATGTAATGAATCAATAAATAATAAAATAAAAAATAAAATGTTTACAAAGTTGGTGGTGATGTTCAATTACATCCCTTAAGAGTTTCTTTTTGTTAAGTTTGTTAAGTTTGTTCCTTAACATTTCAAGAGCTTCCATCAGGAGGAGTGAGGAGGGGGCTCATGCAGCCCATGATTGCTCCCACCTGAGCAGCTCTGCAGAAAAGTCCCCTCAACAAAGCAAAGATGAAATCCATTTGGCTTAGAACCCTGAGCCATGTTTTTCTCAAAGGGGGTCCTGAGTATCAGAAAGAAAGGTGAAGACGGCCCTAACTGGTATGGCTCAGTGGATAGGAGTGTTGGCCGGCGGACTGAAAGGTCCCAGGTTCGATTCCGGTCAAGGGCATGTACTTGGTTTCGGGCACATCCCCAGTAGGAGGTGTGCAGGAGGCAGCTGATCGATGTTTCTCTCCCATCAATGTTTCTAACTCTCTGTCCCTCTCTCTTCCTCTCTGTAAAAAATCAATAAAATATATTAAGGGGAAAAAAAAGAAAGAAAGGTGAAGACTGTTGGCTTTAGGAAGGCAAAAAAAAAAAAAAAGGTTTACAGGCCCCTTAGAGAAGGGTACACATAAGGTAACATTCTCCTTCACAACGTAGAGGGGTGAGGGGGCTATCAGCCCTGTGATTCCTCCTGCTTTCCCCAGTTTATATGAGGCCGATCTTCCCATTTCCTTTGTTGGTTTGGGCACTCCTCTTCCTCCGCAGAAGGGGTTACAGACAAACGCAGTGAAATGGGACAGAGAGCTGAGCCCAGCGACACAACCTCTCCGGGCCTCAGCTTCCCCACTCTGTCAGCTGCACTTGGTGTGACCTGGGGTTCGGGCAGCCATGTCTGCGCCTGCATGAGAGCGCCGAGAGGGGAAGGGGATGAGACCCAGGTGTGTACATGGAAAGAAGCAGGAAGATCCGGGGAGGAGGGCCCCGACCCGTGCAGCCCCTGCTCTCCTTGGTTTGGTTACCCAGGGGGCACATAGCAGTCCGACCGTGCTGTTGTTTGCCATCACCAGTGATTCTCAGAGGGTGGCCCCCAGACCAGCAGTATCAACATCACCTAGAAATCTGTTCAAAATGCAGATTCTTAGGCCACTCCCAAGACCTTGGATGGGGCTCAGTTATCTATCCTTTTTTAAAAATATATATCTTATTGTTGTTTTTTTTTTTTTACAGAGAGGAAGGGAGAGGGATAGAAAGTCAGAAACATCAGTGAGAGAGAAATATCGACCAGCTGCCTCTTGCACACCCCCCACTGGGGATGTTCCTGCAGCCAACGTACATGCCCTTGACCAGAATCAAACCTGGGACCTTTCAGTTTGCAGGCCGATGCTCTGTCCACTGAGCCAAACCAGTTACGGCCCTCTAGAATTTTTGATGCAGGATATATACAACACCATATGGAAATTCTTATTATATTAGTAAGCATAATGTTTGCCATTGGTTGCTCAGTCATTTAGATTTTAAAAATATCAAATCATCTCTGTTAATGTTATACTTTTGCCCTGGAATTACATCTCAGACACTCATTTGAGCAAAGTTTCACATCCCTTAAGAGTTTCTTTTTGTTAAGTAACTTCCCTCAAAAGGCTCAATTTGTTTGTCACGGTGAGCTTTCACTGTATTTCACTGCAAATCCGTGGCAACACTTTTCTTCTGTAATGATTCGACATGTTTTATGCTTGTCCAAACATTCTAGATGAAAAACACATTGCAGCTTGCTAATGGGTCTTGGGATACTTAAATTGAGCGGACAAAGTGCCTTCTCACATGAGCATCTAGTGTGCTCATGCGAGTGGAGATGGTTAAGTTCTAAGAATGACTTGACCCGTGCCAAATCTTGCGTAGAAAATTACAATCGCATCAGAAACCGTCTTTCCTGTTGAGGACCACATTTGGTTTTGAACATCACCACCAACTTTGTAAACATTAAAGTAGAAGCAATAAAGATGTGAGATTTCACACAGGGGATCTACAATATTTGGATAATTATGAGCATATGGCTACTTGACATGAGATCTCTGTTAAAAGTATACTTACTAGGGCTCTGGGGAAACAGAGGCTCAGGAACTTAGGGCTTATTTACATGTAACAGAGAATATCACATTTAGGATCGATATGTCATAATCTATTTTTGCTTCAGAACTCCAAAGAGTATTAGCTAAGCGATTGCAGTATCTGCTGTTTATTGTTCTCTTGTCTATTTGTCAATCTGCTAGGTTTTCTTGTAAAAGAAATTACAAAGGAAAACAAACTGCTCCGTGGAAAGTGGTGAGTGCTTTCTCAGCCGTTTCAGAAACCATTTCACATATTTTTATCGTAATATTTAAGGCGTGCGACTACCCTGACGAGCTTCGATGTGTTCTAGTAGAAATGATTACGGTAACTATTTTATTTCATGTAGTTAAAAAGTTAATACTTTACTGTGCTTGTTCCTAGGAATCACTGGAAATAAAGAAAAATGGTTTATTGTTTATTCACTTAGAATTCATTCAACGAACACTTTCAATCTGAGAAATGGTTGAAATTTCATTTTGAAATTGATAAGTATGGGATTTAAGAGTTTGAAAGTTGCCAAAACTGGTTTGGCTCAGTGGATAGAGCATCAGCCTGCAGACTTAAAGGTCCCAGGTTTGATTCCGGTCAAGGGCATGTACCTTGGTTGAGGGCACATCCCCAGTAGGTGGTGTGCAAAAGAGGCAGCTGATAGCTGTTTCTGACTTTCTATCCTTTTCCCTTCCTCTCTGTAAAATATAAGATCAATAAAATATATGTATATTTTAAAAAAAAAAAAAGTTTGAAAGACAGTGTAAGCCCTACTTTTCCTCAAAATGCCTTTCCTCAAAGTCCATCCAGGACTTTGCTTCTCAGATGCTAAGATTGTGAAATCCCCCAATTACAGTTAGGACGAATTAGTCTCAGAAACAAAGTAGAGACGGAAAGTAAAGCAGTGGCTGCCAGATGCGTGGGGCGAAGGGAATGAAGCATTCGTGTTCGTTGGACACCGAGTTTCAGCTCAGGATGGTGAAAACGCTCTGGAGTTTGGTGGCGGTGATGGTTGCCCAGCAAAGGGAAGGTGCTTAATGCCACTGAGTGGAGCCCTGAAAAATGGCTGAAACGGTCAATGGTCTGTTGTGCACATTTTATCACAATGCAAAGTACAAAGGTTTCGTGGAGCAGTTTAAGAAATGCCCATTTGTAAATGAATAACCTCAAAGACAGAACTTTCTAGACAGCTTTGCCGAAAACTTTGGCTTTTTAACCTCTTTGCAAAGACTCTGTGAGTAAGAATAACGACTGAGGGTAAATTCATACCGGTCTACACAAATGTCAAGTGGAAAATTCATGTTAGCCCTTTTGGGATTAAAACACAACTCTCCCCCTCCCCCTCTCCCATACCATGTGAGCCCTCAATTCCTCTTCTTATTTTTCTCCTGAGATAAGATCTGCCCAGTTTTCTCTCCGTTATTTCCACTTTCCTGACTCCTTGGCACTTTGGGATCAGAGCCTCTTTCGCTGTAAGCTCTTTCTACACGAGTCGTCCCTGCCCTGTTTGGCCTAAGTGGGTTTCAGCTGGGTTTGGGGATCTCCTTGTCCTGGTCTGTTATCCTCTCTTTCCATTCCCCCATACCTCCTCTTTCCCCTGCCTTTCCTCTCTCTCTTCCTCATCCCATCACTTTTTCTACTTCTCTCCGCCAACCGGCTAGCATTTGGGACTGAAGCACATTTTAAAATGTTCCTTCCGTATTGATCCTCATTGAAGCCCAGATGCATTGAAGCTTATATTTTCCCTTTAAAACAAACAAAACCCTACCACTTGAAACGAATCTGCTTTTGCTTTTATTTAACTGTGTGCCTTGATGGGTTTATTTTCTCACAGTGGCCCTGAAAGGGGGCGGAGCTACCTTCCCCCAGGGATTTTATGATTTGATACTTGTTTATTTTTTATTTTTTTTAAATATATATTTTATTGATTTTTTTTTTTTTTACAGGGAGAGGGATAGAAAGTCAGAAACATCGATGAGAGAGAAACATCGATCAGCTGCCTCTTGCACACCCCCTACTGGGGATGTGCCTGCAACCAAGGTACATGCCCCTGACCGGAATCGAACCTGGGACCCTTCAGTCCACAGGCCGATGCTCTATCCACTGAGCCAAACCGGTTTCGGCATTGATACTTGTTTAAATGCAGCAGCAAGTAAATGTGGGTTCCTTCCCTGTACAGTGCATTTTTATGACTGGGTGGAGCCACCCCTACCTTTGCTGTGTTTTTCTGGGGGTTCACGTGGCTGCCGTGGGCTGTATGGCCCTCTCCCAGAAGTTGGCTCACACTGTAGCCATGATTGGCCACGCTCTGTCTCCCAACACAACACCTGACATTGTGATGCTCTTCCACAGGCATTTGGCTACTCGTGGCAGTCAAGGCCTGCCACAGTCTAGCCCAAATGCTGTCTCTGGCCACTCCTGAGTGCACACCTGGCAGCTGTGTTGTACTTGGGGCCCGGGTCCTTCTGAGCCTGCGCGTGTCTCTCACCAGGTACTTCCTGCACATGCACGCATGTGCCTCAGCTAGAAGGCCGGCCGGCCCACCTGCGTCCTCTCTACACCTGTTCTTCCCCTCTCTGTGCCTGTTCTCAACTGCAGTGGGCATTTTAGTGCTGGCCTCTACCACAGTTTTTGATACGCCCTGAGGCAAGACACCCTGAGCATTCCTTAAATCTTTGTCCGGCTGAATCCAAGGCACCTGGCAAAACTGTGTCTTAGAAAAACACATTCACCAACAAGGCTGAATATGTTATCAGCTTGGCCTTAACTTTGCCTCAGGTGTCGGGAAGAGGGCCTTGAAATGTAAATCCACCTAGCCCCAGGAATGGGGGAATGAAGAGGGCCTGGGCCCACCGAAACTCTTTCGATCCGAATGTTGGAGAAACCCCCTTGTATTGTGGAATATATATAAACAGGCTTCCTGGGCTTGGAGTCGGAGTCGCTATCTCTCCATCAGAGAGAACAGACGTCCCACCCGGCCCCAGCTATTTCTATATTTCTGCATCTTCCCTTCTATTTCCTTTATTTCTTAATCCCCAGTTCCTCTGCTCAGAAACTGAATCCAATCTCTCTCTCTTCACGCTGGACATGGAAAAGAGAGAAAAACACCTATATCTTGCCGGGAGAGAAGAAGGGCATTTGTGGACATGAAGGATAATTTTTACAACCTTACGGGTTATTTTATCAGCTTTCCCATCTTCCATGTTCTTTGACCATCCTTACCTACACACACACACACACACAAACACACACACACACACACCTCCCACTGCTTGGGGATTGCCTTACAGAAGAGAAGCCATCATTCTCTGGGGCCATAGATCACAGAACTTTCCCCCAAGAACCACCACGTGGTCAGGTCGATATAGTAAGGAGTATTGGGAAGAGTATCTTTGCTTTGCCACAACAAGCCTATTATGCCTACCCTTCTGCCCAAGTCCACACAACTAAAAATCTGTGGCCCCTGAGACCTCCTTTGAGGTCTTCATGCGCTCAAGCCAGTGTTTTCCCCATGAGCCTCCACGGACCAGGCAGGGTTCAATGTCAATGGAAGGGCCCTGCTGGCTGCTAGTTGTCTCTATGGTGGCTGCTTGCAAAGGGAGCTTTGGAAACACTACTGGGGTGTGTATGAGCGCCGGGGTACAGGCTGGGGGAAACTGTGGGCCCTTCACAGAGCAAGGAAGAAGATCTGCCTCTTGCTTTTTTTTAAATATAGATATTTTACTGATTTTTTTACAGAGAGGGAGGGGAGGGAGAGAGAGTTAGAAACATCCATGAGAGAGAAACATCCATCAGCTGCCTCCTGCACACCCCCTACTGGGGTTGTGCCAGAAACCAAGGTACATGTCCTTGACCAGAATCGAACTTGGGACCTTTCAGTCCGCAGGCCGACGCTCTATCCACTGAGCCAAACCGGTTTCAGCTGCCTCTTGCTTTTGGGGTGAGTGCAATGGCAGGGCCACTGAAATGCTGCCAAAGGCTTCCTCATCCTCCTCGGAAGGCTCTGTGCTTCTTCCCTAGAATCACTGTTGCCCCCCGGGCGTGACATTACTATTCCTTGGGAACCGTTTAAAACAGACGTATTCCTACTTAACTCACCGTGCAATCGGGCAGGAAGAAAGCAAGGAGTGTGCGCCCCGTGTTCCTGGCTCGACGCGGATCTGAAACGCGGGGCTTTATCCCACCGCATCCCCTCTGTCAGGTCCTCCTTGCTGAGAGCGGCGGCGGGAATCCAGAAACCAGGCCGAGGGCGCCCCCTGGTGTCCACGCAGCAACGCGCGCCTCCCACGCGGCCGGGAGAGGGCCGGTCCCCACGCGCCTGGGTCGGCGTGTTTTTTTTGGGGGGGGGGGGGGGGGGGGCGCAGGTCCCACGCTGGAAACGGAGCCTCGTGGACCAAACTCATCCCGCGGACTTCCTGGCTGTGAGGAGTCTGCTCAGACCAGCCTCGTTTTATGTTAAAAATGCGGGACGCTGCTCCCCCCTCCCCTCTACCTTCTGAAGGGCTTGGATGCACGAATATAAGCCCAACCAACGACGCGGACACCAGGGGGGTGAGGGCATGAGTGGGGGGAGGGTTGGGGGGTTCATAGAGGGATAAGGACACATATGTAATACCTTAATCAATAAAGAAATCAGTTTAAAAAAGAAAAACAGATACAAAACGTCACTGTCCTCCCCCCAACCGGGGAGAGCAGAGCCCCCGTGCCCCCCACTCAGCGTCTCCCCCACATCCCAGCTGAGACCAAGCCGAAGGGGCTTTGTGTGCTGTGTGAGTGTGGCTCTGAAGAACACAGGAGGGGTGCCCCGCTGCGCCCGGCGCCCCGGTCTGAGCTCTGCGCCCCGGGGAAGCCCCCTGCACCGCCGACCTCCTCCTGGTGGAGCTGAGTCTCCCCATCAGAGGTAACTACGTCCTCCGGCTCCTCACGGTGGCCCCGGAGCAAATGCAGCACAAGATCTTGGCCCAGAGGGAGTGGGTGCTGCCAGAGGGGCTGCTCATGGCAGGGTGGGCCCTGGCACCTGGGAAACGGGCATCTCCATGACAACCACGGGGAGCGCCCCCCAGAGAATGCATGCTGCCCCCTCCAGTTTCCTGACAACCAGGGGCCCAAAGACTGAGGGGGGAGCCACAGGAACCAACTCCCACTTCGTGTCCCACCGGAGCAGGGTTTCATTTCAAAAAGAAGGAAATGAAAGGTGTTTTTCATTCAGCATTGAAGGCCAGGTGAAGAGCTTCGCAGATGAGAAAAAGCTAAAGGAGTTCATCACCCCCAAACCAGGATTATATGAGATGCTGAAGGGTGTTCTTTAAGAAGAGGAAGAAGAAGGAAAAGGGAAAGATAAAAATTATGAACAACAAAATGACAACAAATACATACCCACCAACAAGCGAATCTAAAAATCAAGTGAATTAAAAATCAGAGTAAACTGGTGAATATAATAGAATCAGGGGCATAGAAAGGGAGTGGACTGACAATTCTTGGGGAGAAAGGGGTGTGGGGGGTGCGGGAAGAGACTGGACAAAAATCGCACACCTATGGATAAGGTCAGTGGGGGGCGGGTAAGGGCAGAGGGTGGGATGGGTACCGGGTGGAGGCAACTGTGTGTGTGTGTGGGGGGGGGGGGGACGGAAGAGGAACAATTGTAATAATCTGAACAATAAAAATTAATTAAATTTTTTGAAAAAGATGTTTTTGTCACCTCGTGGGCTGGGGCCATTCACAGCTGTTATATATATTTACCCACTGCCCGCTTCATTTCACAAAAGGCTTTGAGGTGTCTCCATTGAGAAAGTGCGCAGGAACAGTTCACTGGGGGCGGGGCTTGTCCACCCTGGAGGAACTCCTCACTCACCGCTGGAGGCCGAGTGGGGAGCAGCCGGTCTCCTCCGATGCCTGCAGGGCCGGGCACCCATCGGTCCCCACTGCTCCCCTGGCCCAGGGTCTGTGCACTGACTGCTCTTGTCAGAGTGAAGCCCCCTCAGGCCTGCACCCCCCGGGCCCCAGCCCTTACGCAGCGGCTGTGGCCACGAGGTCCTCCCCAGGTTATCCCTGTGATGCCATTGGGCTGTGGTTTTCGCTCTCCAGCCTCCATTGGGCCTGCCCTTTTCTCAATAAAAAAATAAAATAAAACTTTTTAAAATATAGATTTTTAAAATTGATTTCAAACAAGGAGAGAGAGAAACATCCATGATGAGAATCATTGACTGGTTGCCTCCTACACTCCCCCTACTGGGGACCCAGCCCACAACCATCGAACCATTGATCTGGTTCATAGACGGATGCTCAGCCACTGAACCACGCCGGTCGGGCCCTGAATGAAACTCTTTATCTTCCCAGAGATTAATCACAGTGAAGATGAATACAGAGTATAAAGCCTGCACTAAGGGAAAAGACCAATGTGCATATGCAGGCCATTGTAGCTGCTCTCTCTGAGTTAAATATTTGGCCTTGGCTTTCTAGCAGCGAAGGTGAAAGGGGGAACATCTGTTACTCAACCCTTTTTTTAAAAATACTATTTTATTGATTTTTTTTACAGAGAGGAAGGGAGAGGGATAGAGAGCCAGAAACATCCATGAGAGAGCAACATCGACCAGCTGCCTCCTGCACACCCCCTACTGGGGATGTGCCTGCAACCAAGGTACATGCCCCTGACCGGAATCGAACCCGGGCTGACCCTCTATCCACTGAGCCAAACTGGACTCAGCAACTCTTTTTTTTAAAAAATATATATTTTTATTGATTTCAGAGAGGAAGGGAGAGGGAGAGAAAGAAATAGAAACATCAACGATGAAAGAGAATCGTTGATCCTGCACTGGGGTTGAGCCCACCACCCGGGCACGTGCCCTGGCCTGGGCATTCTGAACTGTTAGAAATAAAACGAGGGAGCGGTAAAACTAACATTCTCTCCCGGGAAAATAATGGCAACAGTAAGAGAATTCAGTATTAGGTGTTGAATGTATAGGTGCTGTTAATATGTTCACTTTTAAAATTTATTTTTATTGTTGACATTATTACAGATGTCCCTTATTCCTCCCCCATTTCCCTCCTTTCACCCTGCCCCAGGCCTTCACTGCACTATTGTCTGAGTCCATGGGTTATGCGTATATGCGTGTAAGTTCTCTGGTTCGTCATTTATGGCCCCTCTCTCCCCACTTCCCTCTGAATCTGCCACTCTGTCCCATGCTTCCATGTCTCTGGGCCTATTTTGTTCATCAGTTTATTTTGTTCACTAGATTCCACATCTGAGTGAGATCATGCGATACTTGTCTTTCTCTGACTGGCTTATTTCACTTAGCATCATACTCCCCAGGTCCCTCCTTGCTGCCTCAAAGGGTAAGAGAGCACTGTCTCTCACAGCCTACTTAGTACTCCATGGTGTAGATGTACCCCAGTTTTTTACCCACTCATCTACTGATGGGCACTTGGGCCGTTTCCAGATCTTAGTTATTGTAAATTGTGCTGCTATGAACATAGGGGTGCATACATTCCTTCTGGTAGGTGTTCCTGATTTCTTAGGATATATTCCTAGAAGTGGGATCACAGTTTCATTTTTAATTTTTACTCTTTTCCATACTGGCTTCTCCTCTCTGCATCCCGCCAGCAGACTACGAGGGTTCCCTTGTCTCCACATCCTCGCCAGCACCTGTTGTTTATTGATTTATCGGTGGCAGCCATTCTGGCAGGTGTGGGGTGATATCTCATTGTAGTTTTAATCTACATCTCTCTGATGACCAGTGATGGTAAGCCACCAGAGGTGCCTCTAAACCAGTGATTCTCAGCCCTGGCTGCACGTTGTAGAATTACCAGGGGAACGTGGTTTAAAATCTCATCCCCTCGGCCGCATCCCAAACCGCTGAAATCAGAATTGTTGGGGTAAAATCCAGCCTTCAGCACTTTTGAAATGACCCAGATGATTTTGATATGCAGCCAACGAGGAGAACCACTGCTTTAAAGAAAGCTGTGGTTCAAATGATCACCACCATCGCTAACATCATCATCATATCATCATTGTCATCTCCACCCTTATTTATTTAACATCTTGCCCCATCTTCTCCCAAAGCCACATATTTTGACGTAACGGAAAAATCACTGGGCTGGGAATAAGGCAACAAAGAGTTTTGTACGTTCTATCAGTAACTAGCTGTGTGACCTTCATACCCCAATTCCTAAAGCTACAGATGAGGAAGATGATGATGATGAAGCTTACATTTATTGCGTTCTTACTATGCGCCAGAAACGGTGCTCAGAGCTTTACATATTTTATTTCACTTAATCCTCACAGCCACCAGTGAAGTAAACGCTGGTCTACAGAAGAAGTAACTGTGGTGTAGAGGGCCCACTGGGAAGACACATGGGTATTTCTTTAATTATTGTCAGCTGAACTCAAGGCCACAGGCAGAGCTACACCCTGGGAACACACTTCACCAAAAAGGCTGATGTGTTATCAGCTTGGCCTTCACAATTCCCCAGGTGTCTGGGAGTGGGCTTTTCAGATGTAAATCAAGTCAAGCACCAAGAATGTTCAGGCCTACTTAAGAATGCAAATAATCTACTTTGATCCTAACTTTTGGTGTAACTTCCTGGTATTTTGGGGATAGAAAATAAACCTGCTGCTTGGGCAAGGAGTCCCTGCCTCTCTATGAGAGAGAAGACAGCGTCCCACCTGGCCCCCAGCTTTCTTCTCTTCTTTCATCATTTCTCAATCCCCGGCCGGCTCCACTCAGAACCGGTTTCATCTCTCTTTCCGTGCTGGATGCAGAAAAGGAGATCCCCGCCATATCTGCCACACACACCCCTCCCCCCCCACCCCCCCCACCCCCGCACTCGCCACCCAGCAGTTCGGGTAAAGCAGAGAATGCAAGGCTCCCTTCCACGACCACCCAACTTCCAAACTCGCCCTGTACTTTCTCCACCCACACAAAGTCAGGTGGACATCTCTCCTCTCGACCTCCTCGGTTTCCTGCAAGAAACCTGAATGACAGGGAAAACTGTTCCTGGCTAGAAAAATGGAAACAGCCCTAGCCGATGTGGCTCAGCGGTTGAGCGTCGACCTGTGAAACAAGGTCACAGTTTGATTTCCGGTCAGGGCACAGGCCCGGGTTGCGGGCTCTGTCCCCACTGAGGGGTGTGCGGGAGGCAGCCGATCCATGATTCTTCTCCCATCATGCCATCATGGGTGTTTCTCTCTCTCCCTCTCCCTTGCTCTCTGAAATCAATACATATATATATATATATATATTTTTTTTTTTTTAAATAGAGAAATGGAAACAATCTAATTCAGCAAAAGGGGTCACTGCACTGAGCTACCATTCAAGGGAAAAGTGAGTCCCCCATTTAAATGTTCAGAAGTTCCCATGAGTATGAGAAAAAAACCCACACAATTCATAGATAAGATTTAAGACCAGAAACTGCAGGCTGGTAAATTTTTCTCACACTGTATTCCACATGGCCATAGCACATGGAGGCTCTGATTTCTTCCATGTCTTGAGAGACTGTAAAGAAGCACACATGTGCAAAAATCGGTGTGTGTTTTCCTTCCCGCCGTTCCACATGACAGGCAAATACGAGCGCATCCCACGACAGGGCGCATGGCATCGAGGCAGCCCAGCACGATGGAACAGCGGCGTCCGAACTCACAGGCGGTGTAATTTCAAAGCGCTCCGGTGTCCTGGGCCGCCGTCTCGCGGGGGGTGAGCATTCAGATGGCTCCCGGCGAGCCTCAGGGATCTCTGAGGCAACGTCTGAGGTTGATTAGCGTAATCTCTTCCAGGGGAAATGAGCTGTGTGACCTTCCTGGGGGAGACTGTCATCACGCTCAGAGGAGCCCCGCAAGGACACAGAAACTCACACCTGACAACAGGACCTGGTAGGCAGGGACAGGAGAGAGGCCACCCCAGAAAGGAGACCAGGGGATAGGCGTCTCTCCCTCTGCAACCAGGTGAAGAAAGCCCCTCCAAAGGCTACATGCCCGGGAAGTTTTATTACAGGTTTGTTCTAAGCAGGGCAAAGGGAGAGGGGAGTTTAAAAGGGGGTCCCTCTGTAGGTTTATCTTCCCAGTGGGTGGGGGGTGTCAGGAAGTGGCCAATGGATGATTCTTTTTAAAAAATATATATTTTATTGACTTTTTTTTTTACAGAGGAAGGGAGAGGGTTAGAGAGAAACATCGATGAGAGAGAAACATCGATCAGCTGCCTCCTGCACACCCCCCACTGGGGATGTGCGCACAACCAAGGTACATGCCCTTAACTGGAATTGAACCCAGGACCCGTGAGTCTGTAGGCCAATGCTCTATCCGCTGAGCCAAACCAGTCAGAGCCAATGGATGATTCTTTCTCATCACGGATGTTTCTGTGTCTCTCTCTCTCCCTCTCCCTTCCTCTCTGAAATCAATAAAAACATTTTTTTTAAAAAAAAACAAAAGACTAAATTGTCTGGGACATTTAAAAATAGGAGAGGAAAGGGTGTAATTACAATAGGACCGACAGATGGAAGAAGCAGGAGGGAACTGATAAGCATCCTTGGTATTTGCTGCCCCTAGCAAGCAAACAGGCAGCTGTAGAAGCAGTCTGATTCTCCAGCTCTGTGGACATTGTTGGCTTGTTTTCCTGCTCATTACTCAAGTGAGCATGTGCTGGACTTTTATCAGCGTACACGGCTGGGCCAACTTTGCATAGTGCACATATTCTGTAGGAATGAATATTTATGCTGGGGTAGCTGGACAAATACACAACTCATTGGAATTCCTTTCCACAAAAGCTATCAAACTGAAAGAAAAGCTGAATCCACGTGGAACGGGATTTGCTGAATGTGTGTCCCAGGGTTGTGCCAATGTTGGGACTAGTAGAAAAGTAATTCTACGTCTGTTAGGTGGTTAAAAAGCAGTTGCATAAAATCATCACCAAGTATCATTTTCATAGGGCCCCAATTCACTTTCACCAAGTAATTCTAGAGTTAGGAACCTTTCCAAGGAATTCCTGCAGAGCTATACTGGGATAAAATCTGGCCCATTGTGAATATAAAATGGCAATTTTATTTAAACAGTTGTAATTCCTTGGGTCTCTTCGGGCTGACTCTAATATTGCTCCTTGTCTATGTACTTTGGACACATTTTCACTTTCCTCTAAAAAGAGTTCTGCTGCTTAGTCATCTTTCTTTGCTACCTCTGCCTTCTACTGAGTTCTTTGTTGAAAAAAAAAAATTGAATAACTTTTGCTTTGCAAAGTTATCACTATTAATCCCTAATGCATGTCCTTAAATTTGGCACACTGACCGAGCCACTATACTATCAATTTTTCAGCTGTTAAACTCAGCTGATGAGTCTTAATACCTCTAGTTTCTCAACTGCCAAGGATACTGCTCTATTGCCTTCCTACCATTTCTTTGCCCAGAGTGAGTAATGACTTTCCACAGCCAAATTTAAAAGGCTGACTTAAATTATGGTCCCACCTGTGTCGCTTCTCTTGCAAACATGGGCTAATAAATGCATATGACCTAGAAAATTTTTAGTCTTTTTTTTTTTTGCAAGGCATTTGCAGTTTATGACCTTGAACTTGCATTGACTATGCCTTGGCCAAGTAATCTCATCATCAGACGTTAGCCACCAGAATTAGTTTGAGCTTCATCCAATAATAGATTATGATTTAACTTTTTTTAAAAATATGTTCTTACTGATTTTAGGGAGCAGAAGGGAGAGGAAGAGAGAAAGAGCAATGAGAGAGAAACCTTGATCTG
Source organism: Antrozous pallidus (assembly GCA_027563665.1). Lineage (NCBI taxonomy): Eukaryota > Metazoa > Chordata > Mammalia > Chiroptera > Vespertilionidae > Antrozous > Antrozous pallidus. The sequence continues at coordinate 10,179,556 of CM050510.1, forward strand.
CTGCCTCCTGCACAGCCCCCACTGGAGATGGGCCCACAACTGGGGCATGTGCCCCAACAAGGAATCAAAGCTGGGACTGCAGGATGATGCTCTACCAATGGAGACACACTGCACAGGGCTGATTTCATTTCTGATTAGAGGAAAAGAGATTGATTTGTGCAGCCAAGAAATAATTATTGGGCATGTATTATGTGCCTGGGGTGATGAAGGGTGGTGAGAGTTGTTGGTTGTTTTTCTTTCCTCAGTGGTGGCAATGAGCTAACCAAAGAATGTAAGTAATGATTTGGGGCCCTGACCAATTTGGCTCAGTGGATAGAGCGTTGGCCTGTAGACTGAAAGGTCCCGGGTTCAATTCCGGTCAAGAGCATGTACCTTGGTTGCAGGCACATTCCCAGTGTGGAGTGTGCAGGGGGCAGCTGATCAATGTTTCTCTCACTGATGTTTCTAACTCTCTATCCCTCTCCCTTCCTCTCTGTAAAAAAAATCAATAAAATGTATTTCAAAAAATAAGTCACAATTTGGGGCTATGGGTGAAGTAGTTTCCATGGCAATAGGTGCTAACAAAGGTGCTTCATAGGTGCCCAAAGGTAGTCTAAGCAAAGGCTCTGTCCTTAGTCTACTCTCTGGGTACCAGCTCGGCCATGATTTTACCCGTTTTCTCCACTAACTCTTGAACAGATTAAAGAACTGAACCCGACTTCTTGGGAGTAATTGGTATCTTCGGGGAAGCATATCACATAAGCTGTACCAGCGTCTGTTTGCAACCTTGCCTAAAACTTATCCTAAAAATACCCCACCCCCATAGCCATCCAGTTTGCAACCTAATGGCTTAAAACAGAAACCCACATGAACTGCCATGAGAGAGAAACATCGATCAGCTACCTCCTGCACACCCACTATTGGAGATGTGCCCACAACCAAGATACATGCCCTTGTCCGAAATCAAACCCGGGACCCTTCAGTCCACAGGCCAATACTCTACCCACTGAGCCAAACCAGTTTCAGCTGGTCCCCACTTCTGAGGGGAGGAACCTCCCTGTCAGATTACTGATAGGACTTGCCCAGGGACACCAGGCTAGCAAAGGGCACACTCGGGATTTGAACCCAGTTCTCACATCAATGACTATATTATTTCTTCCTCTTTGTTGCCGCCCCCACCTGCATTTATTTATTTATTTTTCTTTATTGTTCAGTTTATTAATTACATTGTTCCCCCCCCCTTTCCCCCTATAGCTCCCCTATACTCAGTACGCATCCCACCCTCCGCCCTCACTCCCTCCCCCCCACTGTCCTCTCCCACAGGTGCATGATTTTTGTCCAGTCACTTGCTGCACCTCCCACACCCCTTTTCTCCCCAAGAATTGTCAGTCCATTCCCTCTCTATGTCCATGATTCTGTTATATTCACCAGTTTATCCTGTTCATCAGATTATTAATTCACTTGATTTTTAGATTCATTTGTTGATAGATGTGTATTTGTTGTTCATAATTTATATTTTTATCTTTTTCTTCTTCCTCTTCTTAAAGAATATCTTTCAGCATTTCATATAATATTGGTTTGGTGGTGATGGCTTCTTCTTATCTGCGAAGCACTTTATCTGACCTTCAATTCTGAATGATAGCTTTGCTGGATAGAGTATTCTTGGTTGTAGATTCTTGCTATTCATCACTTTGAATATTTCTTGCCACTCCCGTCAGGCCTGCATCGTTTCTGTTGAGAAATCTGCTGACAATCGTATGGGTGATCCCTTAGAGGTAATTAGCTGTTTTTCTCTTGCTGCTTTTAATATTCTCTCTTTGTCTTTTGCTCTTGGCATTTTAATTATGATGTGCCTTGGTGTGGTCCTATATATTGGGGTTCACTGCGCTTCTTGGACTCCTAAGTCAATTTCTTTCACCAGGTTTGGGAAGTTTTCAGTCACTTTTTTTCAAATAGGTTTTCATTGTCTTGCTCTCTCTCTTTTTCTGGCACCCCTATAATTCGGATGTTGGTATGCTTGAGGTTGGCCCCTTACACTATCTTCAATTTTTGGATTCTTTTGGTTTCTTGCTTTCCCAGCTGAGTGGATTTTATCTCTTTGTATTTCAAATCTTTAACTTGGTTCTTGCAGTCCTCTAGAGTACTTTTAGGTCTTTGTATAATATTTTTTATTTCAGTCAGTGTATGCTTAATTTCTAGTTGGTCCTTTTTCATATCCTTGAGGATTTCGTTCATATCCCTGTAGGTCTTGTTCATTTCCTTATAGGTCTTGTTTATTTCCTTGTAGGTCTCGGCCTTTTCTACGAGCCTCTTGAAAAGCCTTATAACCGTGGTTTTGAATTCTATGTCCATCGTTTTTTTCCCTCCATTTCTTTCACATCTGATTTCTTTCCATGTCTCTGCATGGTGGCTGCTTTCCTGAGTTGGTCGATTAGCTTTGTGTGGTAGATGTCCTCTAAAAGACAGTGGTTCAGCCTCCCCAGTTATCTGAGGTGTATGTGGGTTGCACAGTCTTGTTGAAGTTAAGCCTGGATTAATCGTTGTTAGCACTAGGAGGGTTTGACCTCCAGGCCAATTGTCTATGATGTTCAGCCATGCTCATGTTGGATGGGCGGAGTCTCCGGGCCAATCAGGCAGTGTCAGCTCTGCCCTATGCAGCCCCAGGGACTCTGTGCTGGGTGGGAATGGCTGCCAGCACCTCTGAGAGAGAGCTGCTGCTGAGCTCCACTGGCTGCCAGAGAATTCAGCCTCTCCCCAAATGAGTCTGCACACCCAACGTCTCACCCAGGGTCATAAAACAATGCAGTCCAGTGGTTTCCCGAACGAGAGAGTAAGTCACGAGTGCTCTCTGCACGGTCACACAGCTGTGCTGTTCCCAAGTTCATGCGCACTCTGCACAAGCTCGCCCTCTCCACATGCTTGAAGACCTTTGCAGTGCCCGAGTTTCAGCGTGCCTCCCCACTGTCAGTTTTTACCCCGTATGATTGTGGGTTCCCTGGACTTTGCCTGGAGCTGGGGAATCAGTGCAGTGGGACATCTTTGTCTCCCTCCCCATTGGAGAAAACCAGCCAGGTTTTCAGCCGCCTGCCCTATCGGATGGCATGCGCACTGCTCCAAATCTCTCTCCGTGCGTATTTTCAACACTGTCCGCATCCGCTCCTTTGAGTCATAGTGTGTTCACTTTTATTTGTGGAATTTTCACTCAGCCAGCTTTCCGGTGATTCTGGATGGTGTTTGTTCTTTTGTTAAGTTGTAGTTTTGAAATTGCTGTGTATGGCAGCAAGATAGGTGTTTACCTATGCTGCCATCTTGGTTCCCCACCTATACCCCACCTGCATTCACTCACCAATGTATTTGCTCACAAGGCTTCAATGATCAACTCTGGGTGGGTTTTTCCAGTATGGCAGATTCTGGCCTTCTCTGAAGCACTTTCCTATCTGGATGGTGGACATTTGCACCAGGTGCCATTAATGCACTGGTTCAACCATTTATGAGACATTTATTGGCTAGCAGGTATTGTCGGCACAAAAATACATGAGAAGTCTTATTGTCTTCATGGAGTTTATGGTTGGGTGAGGATGTCATGCAGGCACACAAACTCAACACATGCAATATATTATTACCATCTTCTATCCCCAAATCAATTCCATCACCATTCCACCACCTGCTGAATTTACAACTACAAAGTCATACTTAATTCCTCTCTCTCTCTCTCCATCTTCCCCTTAATTCCATTACCTTTCCATCCTTGATTTGGTTAGGTTACCATTTGCTAAGCAAGATATTTAAAATACAATGGCAATAAAGGTTTGCTGGCTTGAGCCAAATTTTATTAGAGCCCCTTAACTTCCATCTCCAAATGTATCACCCTGATATTTTACCAACTTATCATTCTTAAGGTCCCCTTTTACAGAGATTATGGTCCACAAAGACTTGTATTTTGTGCGTTAGCATTTGGCTCGTATCTTTGAAACATATCTCCAAATCAAGGTTCTCATTATTGTTAAAGCTAAATTTCTAAGACTTCAAAATGTCTGAAAACTCTATTGTCTAGAAAACGAAAACAGGCCAACAGACACGGTCTGGTTTTTTAAGGCCAGATCTGATGTTTCTTTAGAGAAGAAACATCGTTTCTGCTTAAAAAGATGCTGATGGTTCAGAAGGGGACTCTAAGGATTCCAGTTTTAAACAAACTCTAATAACAAAACACTTTCAGCCAAAAGAGAAAGCTGATCTCCCGACATAAAAGGTGCCAGCAATGCCACCTTCCTCCCAGTGACGCCCAGTGACGCATCTTCCACCGGGGTTGTGGGAGAGCCAATCAGTTCCCTTTGAATGAAATCTTTATTCAGAGGTTTAAACACTCCTGGGGGAAGGGTGGAGGTAGACAAGAGAAGTATTTCAGAAACAAATGGAGCCCCAAATGCCAAGTTTCTGTTCTTGTTACTGTTCAGGTTTTGGCCCTGTGAAAACAGTCTCAGTTCTATGTTTTTCATTAAACTGGTTTGTTTGGCAAAATCCAATGATAAATACAAATCTCTGAGGCCGGTCTCACTTACTCGGAAAGCTGGAGCTGGGAAGTTCGGCTTTCCGTGGCCAGGGAACTTGGGAAGATGCTGATCTGCCATTGACAACAGGAGGCAAAGATGTGAGCCAGATCTTTTTTTTTTTTCTTTACAGATGTACAAATCTAGGACTTTTCCCCCTTAAAGCCCGACAGACAAGCAATCCTTTGTTGATAGTTCAGCACCAGTGGCTGGGTCGGGGAGGAGAAAGCAGGGTGGATGAGAAAATAAGATCCGTGCATAGGCCAAAGTCTGTTCTTTAGTCCCTCAGTTTTCCTTATCCTTCGCTACTCATAGGCAATCACACCCCTAAAAGGGCGAGCCAGTAGAGAAAATGGAAGGGAACGGGGTCCTAGGTATTCTCACACCAGCTGGTCAGTCTGAAAGAGTTGATATTGACTTCTTGGTACCCAGACCCCCTTTCCTGGTATTGCCTTCCCGATGATGTGCCCCTGCAGCTGGTTTTCTCCAGGTTAGTAAAAGATCCCCCCTCCTGGCATTAACGACAAAGGAGTCTAAATGTAAAAAAGAATCTGTTTCAGTGTTAACGAATCTGAAGGCCAAGATTAATATTCCGTTCTGTGCCACAACTTGTGACATTATAACGGCCAGCGTGCATTAGGTGCTTACTAAGTGCCATGCACCATTCTCTGTGCTTACCTACTTAATCACACAGTCTTAGGAAACTAATAGTGCTATCGTTATCTTCCTTTTTCAGAGATGAGAAACTAAACAGCTAGTAAGTGGCAGAGCTGGAATTTGAGCCCAGACCATCTGACTTCGGTGGCCATGCTCTTAAACTATCCCAGACAGACCTGGTCTGCCCTGAAGTAAAAGTATGTGAGCAACAGCCAAGGGATTGGGGTGGCACTCCTCCCCTCCTCTATTCCCCTGGGTGAGGGGCACAGGAGGGCTACCGAGAGGAGCAGAGAGGACCGCACAAGGAGAGAGCAGCAGCAGCAGCAGCAGCATTCATTCCTTGGGCCAGGTGCTGCCAAGAATATGTGTCTCTGTGACGAGCCAGACACAGGGCCTCTACATGCCAGCATGTCAACCAGCCAATCAGAAAGGCCTGAGAGGTGCCTTAGCATTGCGTTGCAATTAATGGGAGAGAATGCAAAGACGGCAAATGCCCTCAAATGTGGAAAAGATTGAGGTGTTGATGCCGGATAGATATCAATATGCATAATGGGATTAGTGCCCTTAGAAGAAGAGACACGTGTGTCCCCTGTCTCTGTTTTCTCCAGGTGAAGCTACAAACCAAGGGGCGGGCCATCACAAGACACTTGATTTCAGACTTTGCAGCCTCCTGGACTGTGAGAAGTACCTCTCTCTCCAGTGGCCTACCAAAGACGGGCAGGCAGAACTCAGTTTGTGCTTTAACACAACCAAACGATCTGCTAGAACTGTCAGGCTGCTATAACAAATACTATGAGACTGCTTGTCTAATAATTATGTCTCTCTCCCAGTGTAGGGGCTGGGAAGTCTAAGATCAAGATACCAGCAGGTTGGTGTCTGGTGAGAGCAGAGAGAGAGGAAACAAGTTCTCTCATGACTCTTCTCCCATCACGACAGCTCCACCCTCATGGACTAATTATTACCTTCCAAAAGCCATCTCCAAACCATCAAACTGGGGGTTAGGGCTTAACAGATTAATCTGGGGGGACACAGACATTCAGTTTATAGCAGGTGCCATCCTATAAGGCTTCATAAGCACAGAGAGAGAGAGAGAGAGAGAGAGAGAGAGAGAGAGAGAGAGAGAGAGAGAGACAGAGAGAGACAGAGACAGAGACTGTAAACTGGACTCAGCTCACAAAGCATTTTAATTCCCACACTATTCCCAAAAAGCTTATTTCTTGTCACTGTGTCACTAGGACACACAGCTTATCTGTTTTGTTCACCACTGTTCTCCCAATGTTCATTGCCTGAGCCATAGAGGTACTTAGCTAGAAGTGTTGAATTCCGTTACTCAGACTATCCCATTCCTCCAACTAGTCAAGGTCTGTCTTCATCTTTCTGAAACTTCCAGTGCATTCAGACCTCACACAGTCTCAAGATTCTGACCAGACTAAGCTAGTTCTATTGACTCACAGCGGAAATACTATAACTTATAAGTTATTACCAATATTTTCATAATTGAAAGGAAGTCAACATTCCAATGTAAGGATAATATTGGGTGGGTCAAGCTTAACTTAAAGATTTTCCAAACTATCAGGGAGAAAACCAAAAATAGTATATCTCTACTTTTGTTTAACTCAGGCACAACCTCTTCAATTGAAATACAGATTTTTTTTGTTGTTCAATGAAAGAATCTCTTTAAATATTAAAACAGCTGTTTTCCTCAACCCCTCTACTCTCAAATCTCTCTTTTAAATCTCTGAACTCAAGTCCATAGGAATGATGAAGCTATGGAATCAAAATTATAACTCCAAGAAAATCCCAGGACCAGGCTCCAAGTTGAAGTGTTAAGGTCTAATGTTGATATTTTGCTTTTTAGATGAATCTAGTCATAATTTGAAACAGCTGTTCATTGGCAAATCAGTTTTCTTACTTTCCCCTGATCTTCAGATAACAGTCTCAACAGTTAAAAGATTAAAATATAGGTCAGTGAACTAAGCCATGCTTTTAGGTCTCAATATTTGTTATTGAGTTAGCTAACAAAACCTTAACACCAAAATTGCAGCATGTGTTGGACAGAAAAGAAATTTGGGGAGAAAAAAGACAAATGAACCATTGCCCCAAATAACTGTTCCTTCTGTTGGCTCACCCATCTGTGCTGTAAATGTTTGAGTAAGGCATCGACACAAGGCACTCTCTCTAACCCCAGAGACAAGTGCCAGCCAATGGTTCAGCGTGTGCTTTGGCTTCTCAATCAATTTCCAGTAGGAAGCTCCCTCCCACGCCCAAGAAAAAGCATGTGAATGTGTTGTTTTTCTACCAAGGTTAGCTTCTGAAGTTCAGTAACCTAGTCTTGCAATTTTCTAGTGTAAGGGCTATAAGATTTGACCCAGGCTCTGGGGGTGGGGGGGCAATTTAGGACTTATTCTTTCTGCAGTGGACAAACTGCTCCCAGAATTCCAAGGGGCTATGAAAGCAACTTTTAGATAGTTGGGTAGTTAATGTTATTCAAATGGCGGAAAGCAGCAATGGCTGCTACCCAGGAGTGCTCTGCCAGCAAGTTCAATCCAAAATACTTTATAGATGACAACAATGACACAACCCATATTAAAGAGTGAGAGGTTTCCAAAGTTCGCTTCAGAGAGAATAGCGCTTTCTGGTAACATGCATGCTATTAAAAAGTAAAAGAAAGGTAAAAAAAAAAAAAAGGAAGAGAACTGAAGGCACATTAACTATCTTACTTGATGAAGAAATGAAGAGAGATAAGGCACTGGCACCGAGAAAGGTTTGGAGTTTGCTTTCTTTTTTTATGTAAGGGGAATACACACCGTATCAGTGATCCTTAACCTAGATGACTCTGATTATATATATATTCGTGTACTAGTTAGAACCTCTGAGTATGTATACTGCAGGAAAGGCGCCCAGATGGATCTCATGTATACCACTGGTTAAGAAAATTTGTACTGTATACATATTTCTTATTCTTTACTTTTTCCTAATACCATAATTTTTCCCAAAGCCTTTAATTTTTTATTTTTCAAATATATTTTATTGATTTTTTTACAGAGAGGAAGGGAGAGGGATAGAAAGTCAGAAACATTTATGAGAGAGAAACATTGATCAGCTGCCTCTTGCACACCCCCTACTGGGGATGTGCCCGCAACCAAGGTACATGCCCTTGACCAGAATCGAACCTGGGACCCTTCAGTCCACAGGCCAATGCTCTATCCACTGAGCCAAACCGGTTCTGGCCGCCTTTAATTTTTTAATGTTCGGACTACAAAAACAAATTCTTTGAAAATATGGAAAAGCCACACGTTAAAGGATGAAAATCACTTCTAATCTCATTAGTATTTTTATTATTTTGTATGCCCGTGCATACTTTTTAAATTGAATTTATCAGGGTTATATTGGTGAAGAAAACCACACAGGTTTCAAGTGTACATTTCTCTCACACATCCTCTGCATACTGCACCATGCCCTCACCACCCAGTCTCTCTCGTTGGCAGTGACAATGTCACCAGTCATTGCTGGCCCTGCAGCTGGGTTCATCAACCTCAGTACTTGAGTTCCAAGAAAGAATTCAAAGTCAAGAGGAGAGTTCCTTGTTAGTATATATATATATATATATATATATATATATATATATATATATATAGTCATGTTTTTGTATCCATTCAGCTACCCTCTGTCTTTATATTGGAGCATTTAAGCCATTTACATTCAAAGTTATTATCGATCGGTACCTATTTATGGCCAGTTCACTTTTTATACTTATGTTCCTCTCTTTTCCTGTTTTTTTTGTTTTCTTTCTTTCTTTCTTTCTTTCTTCTTCTTAAAGTAGACTCTAACATTTTTTTGCAATACTGGTTGGGTGGTCATTAACTCCTTTTGCATTTTGCTGGTTTATTTTTTTCTGGGACGCTCTTTATTTCTCCTTTAATTTTAAATACTAGCCTTGCTAGGTAGAGTAGTCTTGATTGTAGGTCTCTACTTTTCATCACTTTGAAAATTTCATGGCAAATCCCTTCTGGTCTTAAGTGTTTCTATGGAGAAATCAGCTTACAGCCTAATGAGCTCCCTTGTGGGTAACCATTTTAATTTTGATGTGTTTTGGTTTGTGCAAAAAGGTAGAAATGCCTTAAGAAATAAAGAACTTTCAAACAGGTAGAAAAACATATTAAGCTCCTTGTCTTTAGACAATGGACGTTTTAAGTAGTACCTAAAAGAGAAATTCAGGTCTATGACAGATTTGAACAAGCTGAGTTTTATATGAACATAAAATACAAACCATACAATATGTTAGCTAAATCTCTTGGACAGAATTGAAAGCGGAGCAAATGTAATCAATTTATGATACTATTAAAACCTAACGGGAGCCGAAACTGGTTTGGCTCAGTGGATAGAGCGTCGGCCTGCGGACTGAAGGGTCCCAGGTTCGGTTCAGTCAAGGGCAGGTACCTGGGCTGCAGGCACATCCCCAGTGGGAGGTGTGCAGGAGGCAGCTGATTGATGTTTCTCTCTCATCGATGTTTCTGACTCTCTATCCCTCTCCCTTCCTCTCTGTAAAAAATAATAATAATAAAAAAAAAACCTAAGGGGAAATGAAATGTCCGGCTTGCTAACGCTGGGTGTGTCTGTGTTTCTCACACCTCAGTGTTACTGTGGACACTCCAGTGGCTGGCTGCAAAATCCTGATGGCCTGCTAAGCCTGGCTTTATCCAGGCTTGTGTGGAACACACATTGGAGGCACTGGGGTTTCAGAGATCTCTCTCCCTTGCATGACAGAGAGTTTTAAAGGCTGTTCTCCCCTCACCAACCACGCTCCCTGTCGAAATTCTTTAAGCCTTTGGACTCTGGCCTATAAAAATGCGAAAGCACAAGGGCACGAGGAGGCCCAGGCAGCTCCATCTATTACAGCATTCCCCTGGAAGCAAACCAAGTGTCAGTCACCAGGAGAGTGGCTGAGTAAATTATGGGACATCCATAACCTGGCGGGTTATGCTTCCTTACAAAGAAAGAGTTTTACACATTCCACTCACTGCTCTGCTTAAAACCCTCCAGGGTTTCCAGTTGTGTTCGTGTAAGATCCAAACTCCTTCCCCTGGTCTGAAAGGCCCTCCACCAGCTGGCTATGCCTGCCGTTCTGACCCAGGGTTTGCACTCCCCCTGCTCTGTTCAGGTTCAGCACCATGGTCTTCTCGTCAGCTTCTCCGTGGCCGCTCCCAGCTCATTGCCACCACACATCCTTTGCATCTGCTGTTCTCTCTGCCGTGATAATGTTTCTGGGGCCAGCCTTTTTCAGCCATAGTTATACGTTAAATCCACCTGCACCTCAGGCTGCACCCCGCATCAACCAATTCTGAATCTCCAGCGGTTCCTAAGCACCAGGCTGGTTTTGTTTGGGTTCCCTGCTTGTTTTTCAGCTTCTCAGGTGACTTTCTGTGCAGCCCAGCTGGAGAACCAGGATGGTTTCCCTGGTGGCTCCTCTAAAACACTTAGGTTATAATTAAATGTCACCTCCTCAGAAAGAGTATGATTACACGATCTTAAAAAACTAGATATTTTGTTTAGTTGAATGAGATTTTTAAAAAAAGTATCTTACCTAATAACAGGCAAATATGTAAATTGATCGTTCCTCTGCTGTGCCACCAGCCAATCAGGAGTGAAATGCAGATTAACCAAAGATGGTGGTTAATTTGCATCCACAGGCACCAAGTGACAGGGGTGGGACACTTGCGTAGCCACCACGGTGACGACACAGGCGTTCTGCCCCACCCCCATCTCTTAAGGCCTCTGGGCAGCGTGGGAAGGTGGGGCCAGAGCAGAAAGAGGCGGCTCTGGGGCCTGAGCAGAAAGGGGCCGGGCCGGAGTGGAAAGGTGGTGCTGGCAGCCAGGGAAAGGAAAGCCCATGCTAGCATGAATCTTCATGCATCGGGCTTCTAGTCCTATCTAATAAAAGAGTAATAATACACAGATTGACCATCACTCCAACACACAAGAGGGCTGCCCCCGTGTGGTCAAAGATCCTGCCCCCATGTGGATACAAGATGGCCACCACAAGATGGCCAGCAGGGGAGGGCCGTTGGGAGGTTCCAGGCCCAGCAAGGGAGGGCAGTTGTGGGTGATCAGGCCAACAGGGGAGGGCAGTTGGGAGGGACCAGGCCTGCAGGGGAGGGCAGTTAGGGGTGACCAGGCCGGCAGAGGAGGGAAGTTGGGGGCAAACAGGCTGGCAAAGGAGCAGTTAGACATCAATTAGGCTGGCAGGGTAGTGGTTAGCGGGTGATCAGGATGGCAGGCAGAAGCGCTTAGGGGCAATCAGGCAGGCAGGCAGGTGAGAAGTTTGGAGCCAGCAGTCCTGGATTGTGAGAAGGATGTCCGACTGCCTGTTTAGGCCCGAACCTAATGGGATTGGGCCTAAATGGGCAGTCGGATATCCCTCGAGGGGTCCCAGATTGGAGAGGATGCAGGCTGGGCTAAGGGACATCCTCCACCTCCTGTGCATGAATTTTGTGCACTGGGCCTCTAGTCTACATATATAAGCTTAATATGCAAAGTGTCCCCTAGGGAGTTTGACCAATGGGAAGTTCAATTGCTCGCTATGATATGTGCTGACCACCAGATGGCAGCGCAGAACGAGGGGGAAGGTCCCGGCCAGCCGCCTGCAGCTGCGGGAGGGAGGCCCCAGGTGGCAGCTGGCAGCCACTAGGCACCTTCCCCCTGCACAAATTTCATGCCCTGGACCTCTAGTAAGTAAAGATGAGCACAGAATGAAACTAAATGTAAAGATGGTTAGTATGTGACAGCATACATCAAAAAAGACAGCATAGCAATTTCAAGGGGGACAACATTTAAATTTCAGTTTGCTCACCTGCTGGGATGTCGTTCCAGTTACCTAATATCTCTGAGCCTCTATGAAAAGTGGATTGTCGTGCTTCCTTTAGAGATTTTTAAGGAATAATGAGACTACCAATGGCACGAAACGAACACTAGGTAAACAGCATTAGTTATTGTTAATTAACAAATGGCTGGTTAAAGCAGTAAGTGCTTCGTGAATTCAAAGAAGAGAGACATGTCAAGTGTCTGGGGATCGGAGAGAGTTTCTCCGGCAAGTAGAGAGAATGATGAGGGTTGCGTATGGCACCCCAGGATACAGGAACAGGAAGGACAAGTGTTTGAGGTGACCTTTTTCAGAGTGTTTGGGGAAGAGGGAGTTAAACAGGAAAAAAGAGCTTGTCCAGACAGACAGTGCAGCAGTGGGATGTCAGGTGGGCGAGCCTTCTGTTTTCTGTCATGCAGCATCTTTACGGCACTGCATTTCCCTGAATTAAATTGCCTAGAAGAGTAAGTCTCTGATTGGAAGCAGATTCATCAGGCAAAGAGGTGAGCGGGGAGAGGGGAGAGGGGAGAGGCCCAGGAGATGGGCTTTGGAAAGCCATTCTCTTCAACAGGGACGTGTGTGGTCTCTTGGGAGGCGGACCCTGAGCCACGCGTTGGCCAACCTCAAAGAAGAAAGCTTGTGAGGTTTCCTGGGGACAGACCACAAACAGGTCCTAGTGGCAAGATTTGGGGCTTCCACTGGGCAAACCGTGTGGAGAGCCCAGCTCTCTCTGTGCGGCTCAGGATCCTGGGAGGATCCAATTCGGCAACTGAGAAACTCCCAGTGAAGGGGCTACTAATAAAGGCCTGGCTGTGGAACCAAGAGGGATGAGCGTGGGGAGGGAGAGGCTGCAGGAATCCTGAGAAGGGCTGATTGACAGAGAGTGGCCTTCTACAGAGAAACACAGCCAATGGCCAACCTCTGATCCAGTAGGGGGTGGGCTGGGGAAGAAATTTCACCATTTTTCTCTTCGTGTCTGCCGTCTCCTGCAGGTGACTTCCCATTGGCCAAGTCCAAGCCAGAAGCCAGACGGCAAGGGTGTTATTTATATGCAATTCATACAGGTCAGCATCTGGGGGTGCAGAGAAGAGTGAAAGCATCTGGAATATCCAGCACAGCAAACAATCGTACACAGAAGAGGCTGATTACCAGCCTGCATCCCCCTTTGTGGGTTCCCTCCATGCCTCCCTGTCTACCCCCTAACCCCACCCTTGCACATGTCATTAGACCTTCTAATATCATTAAAAAAAATTGACAGTTGGACCTTCTAGTGTCTCTAAAGAAATAGAGCTCAGCCCTAGGAGAGTGCTCAGTCCATTGGAGTTTTGTTCAGCACACGAAAAGGCTGCAGATTCGATTTCCAGTCAGGGCACATACCTACACGGTGGATTCGATCCCTGGTTGGGGCATATAGGAAGGCAACCAATTGGTGTATCTCTCTCACATTTATGTTTCTCTCTCTCTCTCTCTCTCTCTCTCTCTCTCTCTCTCTCTCTCAAATCAATAAAGACATATCCTCGGGCAAGGATTACAATTATGTATGTACACAAACACACACTCTGCTCACACCATATACCTAAATTCCATTGGTATTAAAGATTATGATTTTACTTTTTATAACTAAAAGCACTACATGAAAACCTCACTGGATGTTTATATAACCTTGGAATAAAGGGAGGACTTATCAAAGTATGACCTGAAATGCAAAATCATAGGAAAGAGGACTGATGGCACTACATAAAAAAATGAAAACTTCCATTTGACAAGAACCACCATGAACAAATTTGAAAAGTTGCCAAAAAATAACCAAAACAAATTTCAAACAAGAAAACATACTGTTAGCAAATTTAAGTAAAAAAAAAGTACTGTCTCAATATCTAAAGTTGCAATACAAATAGACAAGAATTGACCCAAATTTGGGGTGGGGGATGTTAGGAAGAAAATTAAAGAAATAAGGAAAAAGCTATTAAAGTAAAAATAGATGCATAGGCAAAGGACATGAACAGGACTGGTTAACGAGAAAAACAACTTGATAATAGCATATGGAAATATGTTTACTCAATCTTAGAAACGCAAATTGAAACAAAAAACTCTCCAACTAAACTCACAAAGATTATCCTTTAAAAAAATAGTTTGCTGACTTTCAGAGAGTGAGGACAAGAGAAACATTGGTGTGAGAGGGCAACATCAATGGGCTACCTCTTCCATGCCCCAACCCAGCATGTGTCCTTGACCAGGAATCAAACCAGCAATCTCCTCCTCATGCATGGGATGATGCCCAACCGAGTGACACTGGCCGGGGCCACAGAGATGAATTTTAACTAGAGGCCCAATGCACAAATTCGTGCACTGGTACAGTCTCTAGGCTTGGCTGGGGATCAGGGCTGATGGGGGCCTGCCGGCCAGAGAGAAATGAAGGGGGAGGGGAAGAACCGCAGGAAGTTGGGGGGATGGGGCATGGGAGGTTGGCCTCTGGCCTCCAAGGAGGAAGCTGGCCCTCAGCCCCCATGGGAAAGGGGCTGCATCCGTTGCCACTCCCTCCCTTTCCCCCTCCCCCCCCCCCCAGTTCCCCATCCCTCCAGGGCTCGAAGGCCCCAGTGGGGTTGGGAGAGGAGGGAAAAAGGCTGTGTCCACTGCTACCCACCCCCAGTTCCCCATCCCAGTTTGGGGCCTGAAGGCTCCAGTGGGGTCGGGAGAGGAGGCAACGGTCGCTAGGCTGGTGCAGAAGAAACGGACACTGGACGCTGACATTGCGTCGGCACCCTGCCATCCATGGTTCCCCCCTCACCCCCCACTTCACTCTCATAGTGACTGGCCGACTGGCTGCTCCGGTCGTTCGGTCATAATGGTCGCTTAGGCTTTTCTACATATAGATTAGAGGCCCGGTGCGTGACATTTGTGCACTGGGGGGGGGGGGGGGTCCTCTCAGCCTGGCCTGCGCTCTCTCGCAGTCCGGGATCCCAAGGAGTCCTTAGTGCTGCCGCAGAGGCAGAGGAGGCTCTTGCAATCATCGTTGCACTCACCAGCCATGAGCTCGCTGGTGAGCCCAGCTTCTGGCTGAGTGGTGCTCCCCCTGTGGGAGCACACTGACCACGGGGGGCAGCTCTTGTGTTGAGCATCTGCCCCCTGGTGGTCAGTGTGCATCATAGTGACCGGTCGTTTCGCTGTTTGATTTGCATACTAGCTTTTTATTATATAAAATAGATGTGTCCGCCGTCTTGATTTCTCTCTTGGTGGTTTTCAACTGGGAGCAATTCTGTCCCCAAGGGATGACTGGCAATGTGTGGAGACATTTTTAGTTGTCACATGGGGGAAACTAGAGATGCTGCTAAGGATCCTATAATGAACAGGCAAGCCCCCACAATAAGGAATTATTCAGCCCCCAATGTCAATAGTGCCAATGTTGAGAAACCGTGTCCCACAACTAGCTTCTGCCTAGCTTGGCACATAAAAAGCAAGCGCCCCCCCCCCCAAAAAAATACCATGAATAAGGGTAAAATGATATTTTTAAGCCCAATTTCTTCTATAGGTATAACAGCTATGCCAGAAGTTTGCAGGAAAGATATGAACAGAGTCTGATACTCCCATCAATATTAGTTTATAATAACAATAAAGTGCATAAATAAAATTACAGACGCAGAATGGTTTGGCATGGAAATGAATCTTAAAGATTTTGTAGCTAAGGAGTACCAATCTATAAAGGCTTATTATTTGCCTAGATCGTTGGTATCACATTTTAGTTTCCAGTTTAGTGGCAAACCACATTTTAAGTGCATGCATAAGAAAGGAATTAGAAACTGACTCTTTTGTAACAGAAATAATTATTTTGGGGGGTTTGGCTTGTAAATAGAATTTTCATTTCATAAAATAGAATATTAACAGAGCAATGATTCAGTTGAATAATGTTACCAGAAGTTTCATAGAGATTTATTTTTAAATTACTTTTTGACATTTATGCAGAAATGGGCAAATGTATTAAAATACAAAGTTAAACAAAGACAGTTTTTCAATTGTAGGAGAGATATAGTCAGAACCCAGAATAACTTAAATAGTTTGTCTTAATACAAAATACCTAAGTCCCTCAAATACTAACAGACTTCTGGAATCTATGCTGAAAATTACCTTGTAATGAATTATTCAGGTCATCTTCTCCGCTCAATTGCTAATTCATACAATGAAATTTCTTAACAAAATATAATTCACCATCCAACCTGACATCTCAAATTCTAATATGTTATGGCTTTTAATATGAACACCGGTATAACCAGAATTTAAACAAATTATGGCAAATAAATTAAAACATTTAGATTTTAACATCCATAGACTTTATTAGGTGTTCCTTATACAGTCATCTGGTATGTGTAAAGAGTGAGCAATCATATAAGAGGAAATATGGTCATAACTGATTGAAGCAATAAAATCTGAAACTAAATAACATCTCATAATTCATTGCACAGCATATATTAGATTTCATTACATCAGTATATAGCTTAGTAGTAAATCCTCCTGATGGCCATAAACCTCCGAGGTGTTGTCATCCTGAAAAATGAAGGGGAGGGAGTTGGTGAGGGTACAGAAAGGATCAATCTTCAGCGGTGTGGTGTGGTGTACTTTAAGTTGTAAAGCTGTAGTGCATCGCCACCTAGTGGCAGAATTTAGTGCCGTACTCTAGTATAGAGACCTTTCCCCTATATTCTCCCTAGGTCCCATTCACCCTTTAAGTAAACTCATACCTGACTCTTTAGCTCCTAAAACTTATGTCACCCACAAGGGTAAACCCATTTGCACTTCACCCACCAGACTTTCAAGTACTTAGTATAGTTTTATGTTCACCTAGCTTTTATTATTTTTTTCAAATATGTTTTTATTTATTTTAGAGAAGAAGGGAGAGGGAGAAACATTGACTGGCTGCCTCCCACCCCCCCCACCCCCACCCCAAGGGGGATCAAGTCCGAAACTCAGGCATGTGCCCCGACCAGGAACCAAACTGCTAACCCTTGGGTTCACGGGACGGTGCTCAGCCAACCAGCTGAGTCACTCTAGCGGAACTTCAGCTGGCTTTTAAATTCGAAATTCTTCGGTTATTTTCAAAGCCATATATAGGCCCATGTTAGCATCATCCTGTTTATGAATATAGGGTTATTATGGCTATAGTATAGGCTTCGCAAGTCAGAATAGTGCTTACCATGTGCCAGGAACTGTCCTGAGTACCTGATATATAATGAAATTGGTTAATTTCAAAACAACCCTGTGAAGTAGGTGCTGTCATTAGCTCCATTTTAGAGCTGAGGAAACCGAGGCACACAGAAGTCAAACCCAGTAAGTCAATGGATTCAGACCTGGGTAGTCGTACCTAGAATTGGCTATGAATCACTCCATTATTCTGTCTACAGGATGATGAGCTAAATAGGTGATATGAATATAACACTAACCAAACATGTATGAGGTTCAGGTTTACTTGAAAAAGTCTGAGAGGAGAGAAACTGGAGCTCTGGAATACTGGGCGGTGCTTGGTTGTCTGAGAATTTACCTCCGTTACCTACCTGTAGGTCTGATAGGGAAGCATCCTGACACAAAGCATTTATTCTTCAACTGACCCTTAGGCAAATAGTCCCTAAGATGTTCCTTAACATTGTTACCGACCACTACCTTTATCAGTCTCTATGGGGTTTACAATACTGTTCCAAACATGAAATTCAAGTCACAAATCTTACAAAACATTAACCAAGATATTAAGAACTGCTGCCCAAGCCCATTTGCTCAGTAGGAAGAGCAATAGCCACGGACGAAAGTCTTAGATTTGATTCCAGTCAAGGGCACATACCTTGGTTGCAGGCTTGATCCCTGACCCCATCTGGGTGCGTGTGGCAATGGATATGTCTGTCTCCCTCCCTTCTACTTTCTAAAAATCAATGGGAAAAATATCCTCAGGTGAGGATTAACAAAACAAAGAACTGTGCTTACCATAACCAAAAACTTTGTATCAAAGGAAGATTTAGGCAACTCAGACCAAACAAAAAAAAAAATTGACATGATACAGGTGTTTCAGAAAATAATCTGAGTATCAAAGAGAAGGGAGGCTCTTAGGATATTTGATCTAATATTTTAGCAAAATTTTAAGACCTCATGTTCATGTTGCAAAAGTTTAAACATAAATAAATGGCAACATATGTGTGTAAAATATGTACACACATGCTGTTTAGTTTTAGGAGTTTTACCTGACACAGAACTTTCCAGTTTTGCTCTTTGAGGGAAGATCCCACCATACACAGCCGGGGCTTACAGAACCTTGTGCAGGCTGCAGCTTCCGGGGTTCCTTTCCCACTTGCTGGGCTCCCAGGCCCGCTTCCACCACAGCAATCATTTTAGAATGGAGTGGGGCAATGACATCATTGAATGGTTTTAATATATACTTCTTGAAGTTACCATAACCTTAAAACTTCAAACTATTATTAGTATCTAACCCTTACAATATACTAACAATCGTTTCGAAAGAAGAAAGTCTTTGGGATATGGGGAGAAAATACGTCTTTATATTTTTGTCTGATTTTTGTTTCCTAATATACAGAAACACATATACCTTATACAGATCCATCACTCTATTGATGAGCCAAATAGGTTATATGAATATAACACTAATCAAACACGCATGAGATCCTGGGGCTGTATACACAATTTTAAAAGATAGGATGCGAACGCAGCTACACTCTGAGAGCGGTGGCTGCAGAGGGCACACCAGGGGGCAGATCCTCTCTCCTGCATTCAGGAACTTTTGGAGTCTGAGAGCCAGTCTGCTCAGAGGCGATTTGCTTCAGATAAAATGGCACTTGTTTCTTGCTCCATTCCATTCATGCAGGTTGGGCACTGGAGAGGCTACTAGGTGTCTTGCTAACGTGCCAATGCAGTACCAAGGTGACTATTCTGTTTGGAAGAATATTATCTCTCTCAGCAAATCAAGAAGTTATTCAACCAGTGAAGGGAACTGATTAAAATCGCTTCGTAGCCCTGGTCCCATGGCTCACTTGACTGGAGTGTTGCCCCATGCACCAAATAGGCTGTGGGTTCGATTCCTGGTCAGGGCATGTACATAGGTTGCAAGTTCAACCCCCAGTCGATGTTTCTCACATCGATGTTTCTCTCTGGTATCAATAAACATACCCTCAGCTGAGGAATAAAAATGAAATTAAAAAAAATGGTTTCTCTTAGCTTCAGGCCATTAAGCACTAATTGAGTAAGTTTGAAAAGAATTTAACAGATAAGTAAATTCAGTAGTTATCAAGAATAAAGTTTAGAATTCAAAAACTCCAACGAAAGTTATAATAGACATTTATTTATATATTTGAAACCCAGATGGTTTTAAATTGTGCATTTCAAGTTTAACCAACATAATTAAAATACTGAGGACAGATGCTCCAGATTGATTCCACGATTACTTCTTTGCCCATTCTTCTCTTTCTTTTCTTTCCCGAATAACCTCTTTCAGATACGGTTCAAGGTAGAATTTATCCTAAAAAATGAATAAAAGAAAAATATCATTTCCTACCACCACCATCACATACTGGTACACTTCAAACACTCAATAGGTCTTAAACAACAAAAGAAAATCATTGAAAATTTCATTTCCAACTTAGAAAAGTATTTTCTAGCAGACTAAGAATTTCAGAATTGCTTTTCTGAAATTTAAAGCCATGAAGATATTGTAATCGATTGCTGTGATGGGTTATGGGAGGAAAGTCTGGCAGAAAAGCAAGAGAAAGGAGAGTGTGTAAGCTTCTGCCTGGTTTCAAAGCACTTAGGGGCAGGGGTTTGCTTCTGAGTCCTTCCTGGGAGCTAGAGCGCCCCTCAATGGGCTGATTACAGGAACGGCATTTTCCACCTGAGCAGGAAGCAGGGTGGAGAGGGAGAAGCACGGCCTGGGAAATAAAAGACTGGATGTTACACGTTAGAAACTTGCTTGGTGACATTGAACAGTCACCTCACCTTTACATCTCCATGTTTGCCTCTAAAATGAAGTTTGCTCTCTCACCTCACGTACTGTCTGTCATAAGGACATTTACGTGCGACAACATTAAGAACCCTAAAGTGCTATGCAAATGAATGTTTCTCCGTCTGTAATACGCAATCCTCAGTGGCCAATATTGTCAGATACACAGAAGCTGTTCTACCTCCTCATATTTCGTCCACTGCTCTTTAGGCAAGATCTGCTGCCTCATGGACAAGTCCAGTGCCCTCTTGATGCGAAACACCCTGTCGTTATACAGGTTCTCAGGGAGCCTTCGGATGGCTTCTTCCACATCTTCATCCACGTGGATGGTATCGTCTCGCATTAACCCTGTGACGGAAACAAGGGAGAGTGAATGTGTGTCTCAAAAACCAGGACTTTTTCAAAAATGAGTAAAATATCAAGAGTTAGGTTTGATTAAGCTCAATGTATTTCATACATAATAATGGGTTATTTAGTGGATTATTTCTAAAATGGTACTTTGGAAACAACATGCGAGCCTTTTAAAATCTATTGCCACAGAATTCACATTTTATCTGAAACAATTCTTAAAATGTCTACCTTGTTTTTAAACACAAATCAAATTGGAAAAATCTCTACTTTCAAAGTTCATAGAATTTAAATTTTAAATGCTAAGTGGAGGAGTTGGGAGAAGGAGCGTATACTAAAAGAAAAAGTCCAGCTACTATACTTCAAGAACATAAATTATTTCCACCTCAAACATTTCAGACAAGTCCATCCCTCTCTTCTCAAAATAATAAAAAATGGATGTGACTTAACATAACAATAAAATGTGACCTAATATTAACTTCTTCTAATGTACACAAGCATAATTAGCTACTTTTTTTGATCCATAATGACTTCTGCAAAAACACTATTCTCAGGAAAAAGGAAAACTAGAAGGAAGTGCAAATACTCACCCAGTTTATTGAAGCCTGCCGCATTGTAATACCATTTTCGAATGCCCTCCAGCCACCGGCTTGAAGCTGCAACTGATATTTTCACACTGTTAGTTGCTACAATTCACTTACTGTACTAAACGAAAATGCTGATGGATAAGCAACTGCTTTCTGATAGTTAACCTGTTAGAGAGTGCAAGTATAAGAAGGTATTTCCTTTTATCAGTGTATACGCTATATACTGTAGATAAAAATTCCTTATTTTATCTATGAGCAAAAGAAACTGCAGGTAAAAAAAGCTGGGCAAGTCATGGGAAAAAAGGTAAATGCAAACACCTGATGTACAAGAGTTACAAGTACAATTATTGCCACTCAAAGGCAAGCATGCCATTCCTTTATGCCTCCCTGCAACTATCAGAATTAAAGGGGCAGGGCAGTGGTCGGCAAACCGTGGCTCACGAGCCACATGTGGCTCTTTGGCCCCTTGAGTGTGGCCCTTCCACAAAATACCACGGCCTAGGTGAGTCTATTTTGAAGAGGTGGTGTTAGAAGAAGTTTAAAAAATTGGGCTCTCAAAAGAAATTTCAATCGTTGTACTGTTGATATTTGGCTCTGTTGACTGATGAGTTTGCCGACCACTGGGGTAGGGTAAAGGGAAAGAAACTCAGAACTTCTCAATAAACAAAGTACAGGTAAAAACATTTAAACTTCCCTTTTATAGGGAGTTGGTGTTCTAAGAAAAGGTAAAATTTCAGGATAGGGTAGCGGTCTAAATGACCCTCATCCTCCAAAATTTGTAATAATTGTGCTTGTAACTCTTGTACATTAGGTGTTTGCATTTACCTCCGTTCCCTCTAATTAGAACTATATGCTACCCTCTTTAGAACTATGTGCATTTCTGGGAGGATTTAGATACCATTACTCAGTCATTTAACATTAAAAAGGACTAGTAAAAGAAGCCCATTTTCCACCCCCTAAGCTTTTCACCAAAGGAATGGATATTTGGAAATGGATGAGAAGAAACAGGTAATGTTGAAGCTCCTCGAGGAATAACACGATAGTGCCTGATGTTTACAGGAGAAATGTGGTACAGAAGGGAAGGCAGAGAAAGCTGAAAATCGCCTTTAAATTTCTGTCTAGGGTTAGCCCCTGGCCAAGCAAACTCCTTTTCTTCCAACCCCTCCTCCTCAGTACATCAGAGTGTAAGCCTTTGGTAACTCTCCTTGGAAACTAAGTACCATGGATAATGTGGCTTCTGGCAACACAAGTGCCAGAGAGCCAACCATCTGCAGACGCACGTGTAGAAAACCAGTCACTGTGAGTGTATTAACCAGTGATGGCGAGAATGACCAATATGCACGGAGCACTTGTGTGCCCAACACCGTCCCACTGGCTTTACCCAGATCCGCACGCCAGTCCCTGAAAAGGGGGAACAAGTCTCCCAGACGTCACCCCACCCGAGACGGAAGCCAGCCAGGTCCATCCAGCTGCAAACACTGCGGAGGGGCAGAACGCCTTCAATATTCATGAAGTTGAATTAAATAATGGATTCTCAAGGGTCTCCCCTACCCCCCCAAAAAGCTCAATGTCGCTTAGGTTGAGCTTCACAATGACTCAGAGCAGGGAAAGGGACCAGTATTTTTTTTAAAATATATTTTATTGATTTTTACAGAGAGGAAGAGAGAGGGATAGTTAGAAACATGGATGAGAGAGCAATATGGACCAGCTGCCTCCTGCACACCCCTTACTGGGGATGTGCCCACAACCAAGGTACATACATGCCCTTGACCGGAATCGAACCCGGGACCCTTCGGTCCGCAGGCCGACGTTCTATCCGCCGAGCCAAACCGGTTTCGGAGGGACCAATATTTCTTTAACAGCTTCGGCAATTTATACCGTCGGTGGGCAGAGACTAGCAACAAGAACAACAAAAAGGTAAAATTCTATTTGATGTTCCCGTTCTGCTTTAGATATTCCGGTAATTTCAGCTTCCTATTCAGTAACAAATGTTTGTCTCAGTGCCTACCATAATACAGATTTCTTCAAATCCACAGACCACGCTAAGGTCCCGGATAAGGGAAACTCGAAGCTTCCTGTCACCTTTGCTCGGCTCCCTCCAACTCCCCGTTTGGGAAGCGCGAGGGGTGGGACGCTGCCTCCAACCCCGTTCTCTCCGGCCGCTGGGCCTCGGTTATCGGGGTGAAGGGCAAACTCACCCCCCCTCGGGAGCATGCACGGCGGCAGTGCACCCGACGGCACCTGGCTCCCAGAAGGCAGTGAGCTCCTTCTGGCTGAAAGTCACCCAGTGACGTCCTTGTGCCCTTGAACTCTTCCCGGCCAAGCGGCAGGAATACCCAGCGCCGGCAGATGGGACGCCAGGGGTCCCGGAGCCGCCGCGGGCACCCTCACCAACTCAGCCGGTGCGCACCCCAAGCCCCTAGGCGAGCCGGACTGGGGTCGCCAGGGGGCCGGCGGAAGGCGGCCTTCACGCTGGACCGGAGCCTCCCCTTCCCTTCTGCCGCGGAGAGAGAGCAGAGGGAGAGAAGCAAGCTGCTGCGAGAAGAAAAGGTTCGGCGCCGCGATGCCCTGCAGTTAGGACACTCAATTACCTACCAGCTGGCCGGCTCGCCATTTTGACCCGAGGCTGAAGCGTTGCCTACTGGGTAAGTCCAAGAGGGCGCGCGCGAGGCCCAGTGCGCAGGCGCCTCAACAGGCTCGGGAGGACGCCCGCGCAGGCGCAGTTCCGGCGGTGACGTACGGTAACTGTCGTGCGGGCCATTCCGCTGGAGTCCTTAGCAACGGAGTCCTTAGCAACGGAGTAAGCCGGCTGTAGGACGCGCCCGGTTCCGAGGAGCGGTCCGCGAGGCCCGATGGGAAAAACCCAAGGGAAGGAATGAGGACGCCGAGGCCGTATCTTGGGTTCCGTTAGTGACGAGCTGTGAGACTTTAGGCAATATTAATCGCGCCCTTGTGCCAAGCGACGCGCTAAGCATGGTCTGGACATATTCTCGTTCAATTCTCTCGTTTTATTCTAATTCTTAAGCACTATGATTATTCCTGTTGGAGAGAGGAGGAAGCAGGCTCAGAAGGGTTGGATAAATTGTCCAAGGACACACAGCCAGGAAGACTCCAGGTACAACTTCGGGACGCCTTCATTGCAGGGCCATATGCCACACTTCTAACCCGGAAGACACTGCCCCTCTCTGGCCTTCAGGTTCTCCAGCTGAAGATCTGCATCAAACCAAGGTTAAATGTTGGTTCAGGGGAGAGGGGTGAACTTAATTTCAAATCTAAGCTGTATAGTAGAATTTGCATGCAACTAAGGTAAAAGAAAGTACACTTAAGAAATATATACTTTTATTGATTTCTGAGAGGGAGAGAGAGATAGAAACATCAATGATACGAGAGAAGCATTGATCGACTGTCTCCTGCACGCCCCCTACTGGGGATCGAGTCCACATCCTGGGCATGTGCCCTGACCTGGAATTGAACCTGCGACCCTTCAGTCTGCAGGCTGACGCTCTAGCCACTGAGCCAAACGGGTTACGGCAGCAACTACACTTTTAAGGCTCAGGGCCAAAGTATTCAGTCTAGGGCATAAAAATCTATGGACAGAACAGAAAAATCAAGGGAGTTAGTATGCCAGATGCTTCTTCTGTGATGGTGAACTACCATTACTACTTTTTTTTTTTTTTTTAAACCAAGCTCTGGTCAATTTTATTAAAGAAAAATTTCCCATGATTTCCTTTGCACCAGTCTGTTCTGGTACGCTTCTAATTATATCAGAACCACTTGGGTCCAGGATGGCCAGTGTGCATTCCCTGTAGTGTTTTCCACACGCTGGGCCCAATTCGATGTTATTGCCTCTGTCGTGATGGGCCCACGTGGCACAGTGCTCTGTTTCAGATTTCCTCAAGGCTGGGCAGTTGTTGGCCAGGATGACCAGCTTCACTTGGCCTTGTCGGGTCATCTTCAGCGTCTGCTTGTACCCCAGCACGTACTTTCTACTCCTCGTAATGAATTGGAGCCTAGAGTGCATCGACCCAGACTCTTTCATCTTCTTTGCAGCCACCATCTTCTTGCCTCAAGTGTGGGACGTCCCCCAACCAAATGCAGCCTCCGAGATGGCTGGGGAGTGAGAAAGCTCTTTTTGCCCCCCCATATATTTTTATTGATTTCAGAGAGGAAGGGAGAGATAGAAACTTCAATAATGAGAGAGATCATTGATTGGCTGCCTCCGCATGCCCCCTACTGGGGATTGAGCCCACAACCCGGCCATGTGCCCCTGACTGGAATTGAACCCAGGACCCTTCCGTCCACAGGCCCATGCTCTATCCACTGAGCCATACAAGCCAGGACCCACTAATTCTCAGCTAAGGCTGCCATAAAATATTATAGACTGGGTAATTTAAAAACATTTTCCTCACAGTTCTGGAAGATGGAGACCTATGCAGGTGTCCGCATGCCAGTTTCAGGCGAGAGCTCTTTCCTGTGGCTTGTCCTAGGCTGTCTTCTCA
The DNA here is from genome assembly GCA_027563665.1 of Antrozous pallidus. Classification (NCBI taxonomy): domain Eukaryota; kingdom Metazoa; phylum Chordata; class Mammalia; order Chiroptera; family Vespertilionidae; genus Antrozous; species Antrozous pallidus. The sequence goes on from CM050510.1 coordinate 10,205,016, forward strand.
CCGAGTCCTCCCGTGGCAGGGAGAGAGCCACCCCTGGTGTTGCTTCTTTGTAAGGGCACTACTCCCCTCGTGACTTCATCGAAACCTAATTGTTTCCAAGAGGGCCCATCTCCGAATGCCATCACATTGGGGGTTAGAGTTTCAGCATATGAATTGTGAGGGGCACACAATTCAGCCCACAGCAACTTCCTATGAACACCTACTTTTGTTTTCTTTGGTCTTGAGAGCTGGGACAGTAGACTCCATCTCAAGTTCAAAAGGTTAGAATGAATCGTCTTAGTCCAGTGATCGGCAAACTCATTAGTCAACAGAGCCAAATATCAACAGTACAACATTGGAAATTTCTTTTGAGAGCCAACTTTTTTAAACTTAAAACTTCTTCTAACGCCACTTCTTCCAAACAGACTCGCGCAGGTCGTGGTATTTTGTGGAAGAGCCACACTCAAGGGGCCAAAGAGCCGCATGTGGCTCGCGAGCCCGTTTGCCGACCACAGTCTTAGTCCATCCCAGTTCTAAAATTCTGTTGCCTTCTCTCTTTTTCCTTGTGCCGCTGCAGTTTCTCATGTCACCTTCTATGCAGAACTCAGTAAGCATGTTTACCTATCAGTAAACGGACAGGAAGGTGTGAAGACATGCAGTACATCTGTACATTGGCACATCGCCTTACAAGAAGTGCTCAGCAAACTCCTGTCCCTTTCCCTTACCCCGTAAGCCTCAGTGGCAAGAGAAGGAAGATCTTGTGAGGGGATCAGATACCCAGGATTCACAAAATCCAGCTCCTGCAGACATTGAATCTCCAGTGCCTGGGTGTTTGCTGGTATTTCATTAGGGTTTTTGTGTGTGTGTGTGTGTGTGTGTGTGTGTGTGTGTGTGTGTGTTAATCCTCACTCAAGGACATCGTACCGATGATTTTTAGAGAGTGGAAGGGAGGGGGTAGAGATAAACATCAATGTGAGTCAAGAGAGTCGCATCAATTGGTTGCCGGGGCCAGAGATGGAGCCTGCAACCAAGGAATGTGCCCTTGACCAGAATTGAATTTGGGACTCTGCAGTTCAAGGGCAGAAGCTGGTGGTTTTAAATCACTTGAAGTTTTGGGACTATTCAGTACATCACCAGTAACACCAAGGCTGCTATGTTGGCCCTGACCAATTACAAATTTAATTTCTCCGGAGGCCTCAGGGCATCGAATACCCCACAAAATACTGGTGCCCAACAAATACTGGTGAAAGCACTATTATTTCTCCCAATTCTGAAATGAGCCAGCAGTTTGCTCCATGTATCAGCTGAGGCTGGAATATGCAGATAGCTTCTGCACTCAGTTGGCATCGCTGGAATGGCTGAGAGTCGGTCAGGAATCACTTTACACCAAGAGGACGAGACCCAATCTGCAAGTGCTTATCAATCCTCCACTTCAGAAGCTTGATAATGTCCCACGGACCAAATGGCATTGGCTCAGTTCCATCCTGGATGAAACCATGTGAGTGCAAATATCAGGTGTGATTCCCTAGGGGTTCCCAGTGTGAACATTCTATTCAGTCTTGAGAGCAGAAGGCATATAACTGAAGTCGTCCCTCATTTTCCAAAGACTCAAACTCACAGGGTAAATCGTTTGCCTAGGACTACACATCTCAACGATAAGTGTAAAAAGTCTCAATTGGTTATCTTTGTATACAGACAATAAGTCAAGTTTGTCCTGACCTTTTACTGTCTCAATGACATCTACTTTCCTTCAAACCGCTTTCCTGGTCATCAGTAGCCACCTGTGGGCAACTCTGAGCATCTGTGCTTGGCAAGACAAACGCTGTGAATAGTCCAAAATTGCATGTGTTTTGTAGCATTAGGTGAGTAGTAGATAGTAAATACAGTATGTTCAGAAACTCATTGAACATTTCAAAGAAAATGCAGATGTCTCATGATGAAACCACTGTAAAATCCCCGACTGCCCGGCTGGCGGGGCCCAGTGGCTGAGCATCGACCTGTGAAGCAGGAGGTCACGGTTTGACTCCAGGTCAGGCACATGCCGGAGTTGGGGGTTCATTCCCCAGTAGGGAGTGCAGGAGGCAGGTGATCAATGATTCTCTCTCATCATCGATGTTTCTCTCTATCCCTCCTCTCTGAAATAAAAAAGATTAAAAAAAATAAAAGCCTTGTGACTTTAAGAGGAAAACCTCCCACTTCTCATCTTCACCAACAATGATAACGCCAGCCTATATATAGTAAAACTGGCTGTTTCTCTAAGCTTGCTATATTGTGAGTTTTCTCCTTCCCCAGGAGGAAGGAAATGGTTGAGTCAAAGAATTAAGTCACTAAGAACTTTTTAAAAATATATATATTTTATTGATTTTTCACAGAGAGTATGGGAGAGGGACAGAAAGTCAGAAACATCAATGAGAGAGACATCGACCAGCTGCCTCCTGCACACCGCCCCACCAGGGATGTGCCCACAACCAAGGCACATGCTCCCAACTGGAACCGAACCCGGGACCCCTTAGTCTGCAGGCTGACGCTCTACCCACTGAGCCAAACCGGCTTCGGCAAGTCACTAGGAACTTTTAAGAAAGATCTACCAGAAGTATACCCAATTTACAATATCAAGAAGTTGTTTCCAGTATCAATTGAGGTTCAAGGCATTTATCTTGAAGTATATTACTTTATTAATACATATTTTTACTTTACATGATTACATTTTAACATTCATCAACAACTAAAGAGTTTTTAAGAACTTTTCAAAGTCCTTTACTGAGGCTTTGGCCATCTCCTCACAAAACAGTCCATCCGGCACTGACACCAGCTTGTCCAGAGAGATGTAGTTAGCTTTTGCGGGATCATACTGTGCTCTTCCGAGATAGGCCAGAAACAAATGTCTTTCTTTGACTTTAAACAACCTGGCATTAAAAACCTACAAAAGGAAAAGAGTTTTAAAAAATTATGCACCGAAAGATGAACTATTAAAATGCTTATATGGCTAAAAATTTTAATAGGCTAACAAATGGAAAGTACTGAGCACAGGCCAGTAAATCTGATAAGTGCCCAAGGTTTATAGCTTCCACTAAGAAATTATGATTAAAAAGGGACTCAAAACTACAAACAGAACAACTACAAAGAAATTAAGGGCTACACTGTAGTCCAAGAACACACGGACTGACCAACCCAGAGACAGGAAAATTTCGTTCTGTCAGTGACCCATCAGCACGTTAAGCGCCCAGCCTGTTCTGTCCTGCGGATGGACAGTGTCGGTCACCGGTGACCACAGAGCGCTTAAATTATCAGGGAATAAAAAAACCTGGTCTGAGAACCAATTCCCTCTTCCCTGATGTGCACTCCAGCCCTGCCTCAGAGAAGCACAGAGGCAGTGGGGAGACAAAGTTTTATGGACTCCTGACTATCCCATCTTTCCTTAACGAGAGATTTCCTGTCATCCTTTACCGTCCGCCATTCTGCTCGGAAATGACAGATTAGCCATCCCTATTACGTGGTCCTTGTTTTCCGTATTAACCCTAAAGTTGCCGTGCCAACAGCACCTGCTGTTTGCCTGAGACACTGCCCCAGAACTGTAGCGGCCCCTGTCGGAAACGGCCCATGCCGGTCCCTCACCGCCATCAGTGTCCCTGGGGTCAGTTCTGTCTGGTCCTCCCAGCCCCACCACCCAGGCCACTGGGAGCCCGGGTCCCAGCACAGCAGCTTCAGTCCCACAACTGGGGTTTCAAGAACCTAGAGTTTGGGGCGATTCAAATCTATGTGTGTGTTGTTGTTTTTAAAAATACAACTGTAATGATTTCAGGGAGGGACTGGGAGGGAGAGCGAAAAAGAAACGTCAACGGTGAGAGAACCACTGCCTGGCCGCCTGCTGCCCCACGCTGGGAACGGAGCCTGAAACCCTGGGTGTGCCCTTGACCAGAATCGAACCCAGGGCCCTTCAGTCCCTCGGCTTACGCTCTGTCCCAGTGGTCGGCAAACTCATTAGCCAACAGAGCCAAGTATCAACAGTACAACGACTGAAATTTCTTTTGAGCGCCGAAAACCGACTTCTGCGCACGGGCCACAAAGTTTCAGTCGCACTGTACGTGTCCGCCCGCACGTGGTATTTTGCGGAAGAGCCACACTCAAGGGGCCAAAGAGCCGCATGTGGCTCGGGAGCCGCGATTTGCCGACCCCTGCTCTATCCACTGAGCCAAATCAGCTAGGGCTCAAAGTGCTTTTTGAGCCTTTGCTCCAAAGCGTTCCCTTGCTAAAAAGATGGGCAAAATAAATATGACTTTCACACAGCTCTCAGAGCCAGACTGTCTGGTCCAGTCCCTTCGCTCGTGGTCCAGTCCCACGAGCGAGCAGCGTCCGAGAGCCGTGCCATACCTGCGGGAACCGGACGATGAGGTGGTGGGGAACGCTCATCACGTTGTGCACGAAGTCAAAAGTCTCCGTAAGTTTCCTTTTATTCGCAGTCAACATCTTTGGGATTTTGGTGACCATGTGCTGAATTTCGTTACGTTTAAAGCCTAGCTCAAGACGGTAAACCTGAAAGAAAGCAGAGCTGCTGTAAGGCAGGAATAGAAGGTTATCTTGGTACTATGCCAAAGGACACACTGATTCTTTTTTTTTAAACATATTTTATTGACTTTTTACAGAGAGGAAGGGAGAGGGATAGAAAGTCAGAAACATGGATGAGAGAGAAACATCCATCAGCTGCCTCTTGCACACCCCCCACTGGGGATGTGCCCGCAGCCACGGTACATGCCCTTGCCCGGAATCGAACCCGGGACCCTTCAGTCCGCAGGCCGACGCTCTATCCCCTGAGCCAAACCGGTTTCGGCCACGTTGATTCTTTTCATATTTAAAATAAGGACCGTCAAGTCTGGACACAGCTGCGCCACTGCCCGGTGACTCCCTACTTCTGGGGTAACCTGGCCTTCAACCCCCTCTGCTGGAGTGCGCCCCTCCGGCACGGGGCTCCAGGAGCTCTCGTGGTCCCCCGGCAGGACGAGGGCGGCTCGGGAGGCCGGTCAGGCTGTCGTTTTGGGCCCTGCCACACAGCAGCAGGGTCTTCAAAGTGCTTTTTGAGCCTCTGCTCCCAAGTGCTATCTGAAACACTACATGTCACAATTCCAGAGACGGGAAAACCACACACCCCAACGTGGGCTCGGTCTTCTCTGTGCAGCCTGACGCCCGCACCTGTCCCCGGCCCGTGTCACTCCGCACACTCCCCGCCAGACTGGAGGCTCATGAGAGCGGGCCCCCCTCCAGCACAGTGTGTGTGTGTGTGGGGGGGGGGGGCACGCTCCCCGCCAGACTGGAGGCTCATGAGAGCGGGCCCCCCTCCAGCACAGTGTGTGTGTGTGTGGGGGGGGGGGGCACGCTCCCCGCCAGACTGGAGGCTCATGAGAGCGGGCCCCCCTCCAGCACAGTGTGTGTGTGTGTGTGTGGGGGGGGGGGGGGGGCCCGCTCCCCCCCAGACTGGAGGCTCATGAGAGCGGGCCCCCCTCCAGCACAGTGTGTGTGTGTGTGTGTGGGGGGGGGGGGGGGGGCACGCACCCCGCCAGACTGGAGGCTCATGAGAGCGGGCCCCCTCCAGCACAGTGTGTGTGTGTGTGTGGGGGGGGGGGGGGGGGCCCGCTCCCCGCCAGACTGGAGGCTCATGAGAGCGGGCCCCCACCAGCACAGTGTGTGTGTGTGTGTGTGGGGGGGGGGGGGGGCAGGTGCCCAACGACTTTCACAACTGACTATAAAACACGGTGAGGCCTTAGGCAATAATTTCAAGCATTACCACAGCGTTGTGTACTAACCAGGCAGCTGCCCTTGGCTGTGCGCATGCGCTGGGAGGAAAACGGTGAAGAATGCCTGCTGTTCGGTGATGGACCGGAGCCGACACTGGCGCCAGCGCACGGAGAGCCACGGGCTGGCCCCTGCCCTTCACAGAGCTTCTGGGCCCAGTGTCCGGACTCATCTCCCCCCGTGACACAGAGGCTCTCGAGCTGGCACCGGAGCAGTTTCCAGGGGCCACCCACAGACCTGGGATGACGGGCACGGTGTCTGCAGGGTGACTTACTCGGGGAACCCCGGGCCGACATGTGAACCTGTCACCTAAAACAAATAGCTTGCTAGAGATTTATCACTTTCTGTTTCCATCTTTCAGAAAGAACATTTATAATATAGTTTTCTTTTAGACGACAATAGCAAAATCTGTCCTCTTCAGAGGACTTCCACACTTCAAGAGAGAAGCCGATTTGTCAAAAGCTTCAGGTCATCCTACCTTCATGTTCTCCTTCACGGGCTCCAGGCTTCCGGTGAGGAGCCTCGGGAGGCGAACGACCAGCTCCCTAGTCTGCAGTGAGGAGACAGGCCGTGTTACTGCAGTGCAGCTCGTTCGGGGAACCGAAGCATTTCAAGAAAAGACAAAACTGAAAACTCCAAAACGACCCTCAGAAAAGGGCTAGGAACTCCATAAATACATACCCGTAAAACTGTTTGAGGAAAAAAACACACTAAAAACAAAAGGGAACAATTCGATGGAATATTATAAAATAATACAGCTACATGTTTAAGCTAGCAGGCTTCTTCATTCATAGCTGTTAGAAACCTGAGATTTAGCAATTACTAAAGGTAGCTGACATGGAAATATAAAGATCCTCCCCATTTCTTTACCTTCTTCACACTTAGTTCAAGTTCTTTCTGAAAAAATCCCAGCCTGTTATCCAGTCTCTCCACTGAAAAACTCAGCAGAAACGGCGCCTTCCTGACCATCTGTGTGATGTCTGACTTACTGAAGCTCTTCGACTGTAGATACGCCACCCTAAAGAAACACAAACACACAGACGTGATAAGCATTTACTAGAGCATGCTACTTTCCAAAATAACCACTGTTTTTAAAAACACGCCCATACCCCCAAAATAAAATTAAAATAAAATCCCATCTATAATAATAAAAGCATAATATGCTAATTAGATTGGACAGCCAAATGAACTTCTAAAAAATACATATTTTATTGAGCTTTTACAGAGAGGGAGAGGGATGGAAACATTGACCAGCTGCCTCCTGCCCACCCCCTATTGGGGATGTGCCCACAGCCAAGATACATGCCCTTGACCGGAATCGAACCTGGGACCTTTCAGTCCGCAGGCCGACGCTCTATCCACTGAGCCAAACCGGTTTCGGCCAAATGAACTTTCTGACGACCTTCTGGGTGAAGCCGGAGCTGAGAGGGCCACAGCAAGCTGCTGCAGCTGTGAGGGCCAAGCTTCTTGCACGAATTTTGTGCATTGGGCCTCTAGTTCTACAATAATGGCCCAAATATGGTTAAATCAAGCATCCATGCAACTCTAGAATGATCCCCATTTATACTTAAAAGCAGAAAGAAATTACCTTTTCAGATAATCTGACTTATTTAGCTACTTGATAGAAAAAAAAATGGATTCTGTTTAAGAATTTTTTTTTGGTCTAAGAAAAGAAAACACACAAATTAAGAAAGTATATTCAGAATTCTTTTTACAAAGGAAGATTCTTAAGTATGAGATGAATTTTATTTTAATATCTCAGAGAAACTGAAAGGAATTTTAGTGCATTTACTAAATATGTACTTTCATAACTAATTTTTACTGTATTTCAATATGTATTTTGTTAACAATGAAGACATTTCCTGCTAAATTTCTGGAAACCAAAATAAGGTGGTGAAATATAGAAAGTCTGACCATAAATAGCAGTACCGATTTTTAAAAATCTATAAACAGAGTAAAAGTCAGTTTTATTACTAGTAATTGTCTAAAATATATCAGGACATTATCATGTTTAATCCTTACCAGGAAAAACAAAAATAACAACAACAAAAAAAACCCCCACAAACCTTGTGAACCAGATAAAATTTCCATATATTTACAAACACATAGATCCAGAGAAATTAAATAACTTATAAAACTACCAGCTACTTAATGGCAAATTGAGATTTCAACTAAGTTCTATGCCTCCCTTTAACACGTACGGTGTTTCTATACCACGTATCAGGGGTTATGTTTTATCAGAGCCTCAGGCACGAAACTTGTGCAAGGGCAGGCCTCCTTCCCTGGCTGCTGGCTTCGCAGTCCTGGCTTTGTGGCCCGGCTTCATGGCCTCACCCCCCGCCCACACCTGGCGCTGCCCGTGTCCGCAGCCACCACCCCGCGCCCCCCTCCGGTTCCCCAGTTGCACAGAGTCCACCAACTGCCCTGCAGAGGGTGGCCTGGGCCTCCCCTTTTGGGGTGGTTGCAGACGCCCCCAAACCCCCCGCTGGATGACCCCACCCGCCAGTGGCCTGGCGCTGTGTGTGTCAGCACGGTCGTCCGGATGGTTGTTCTGCTGTTTGGCTGTTCGATCAATTTGCATATTGTGCCTTTATTATTATAGATATTCAAATGACTGTTACTTCAGAAAACATTTACATGTCACAGGGAAAGAACACATTTTCTTAATTTATAAAAGAATGCTTACCAAAAAAAAAGAGACGAAAAATAGACATATGAAAAATGCTCCAAACATTTGATATTCAAAACATCATTCAAAAACAACAATAAGACATTATATTTATCTATAAAATGAACTGAAATGATGGAGTTTGGTCACACCATCTCAGTGAGGATAACAGAGAATTGGCACTCTGTACAACGTTGCTGGGAGTATAAATTGGACAACCGCCACCTATATGAGGGACAATCTGTCAATGCCTATTAAAATGACAAACCCACACATTCTTCAACCTATAACCACCCCCACCCATTTCTAGAGACCTTTCCTACAGGTACCCACCAGTATGTGTGGAATGATGTCACCGCAGCCTCACTGAAACGGGAGAGCCCACAACCACCATGTTTACATATAAGGGACTACACAGACTCAGAGTATGAACTGCACGAGGAATACACAAAGAAGAGGAAGCACCGATATCAAACAATCTGCAACATAGAGCTAACGTGGGAAAGTGGGGTGCACAATCCAATAATAAAAGGTTAACATGTAATCAGCCGGACGGGGTACTGTCAGACCCACATGACCGGGACGAAGCTCGGCTGGCAGGGCCAAGGCAGCGGGGCTGCGAAGGCTTACCTTGCGCGAATTGCGTGCATCGGGCCTCTAGTAGCGTGTGTAAATGGTACCAGTTGTACGTATGTGTGCTCATGTGTATGCGTCTACAAAGAAATGCATGTGTGCTCGTGTACAGATCATTCTTAGCAGGTTGGGAAAAAAAACTTGATAACAGTAGCTGTCTCCATGGATGGCTTTTAGAAGGAGGATGAGGTACAGGAGTGAGTAGGCAAAAAGGAGGATTACTATTTTTCTTTTTTTTTACCGTTCAAGGTTTATTTGGTGCTTTAGTTGGTATGACACTTGGACAGTAGACTTTTCTTTATACATTATATGGCAATACCAATCTGATGCATATAGTACACAAAATAAGATCCTTTCGAATAGTTATGCACAAGACACTTAATATCCGATTTACACACTGGACCCCAGGATGTGATTAGGAAAAACTGTCGGATGAGTCACGCTAGGGAAAGGAACCAGTTACACAACACGGTGAACACATCTCGTTTGAAAGGCAACTGTCGTGTGTGCCACTGCAGTGGTGCTCTGAGGACGTGAACTGCTTCCCATTAACCAGTTTCGGACTTCAGAAGACAAGTGCCACTCACATCAGGATACAGATGTCAGGTTTTATGAGCCAACCCTATTTCTGTGTTTAGGAAACCCATGTTTTTAGTCAGAGATCAGATAAAAAGAACAATCGGTCCAATCTCCAACTAAAATCCTGCTGTGTGAGGTGGTATGACATTAAAGACTTTAAGACTTTCTTCATTAAAAAGAAAACAAGTATATGAAATCCGTGCTGTTATAGAAATTCCAGAAAATAAGAATGCTGTACATAAACCAAAGCTAGACGTTAAGCTCAATTAAATAAAGCTTCTTTTTCATTGTACATCCTTTTTGAGTACATGCGGATAAATTACCTATTAAAATATTCAAATTAATTTTAAAAATGCTCCACAGTTTGTCAGCCAGGTTTAGGAACCATTCGACTACCATCTATATGAGAATATTCCTTAGTTGTTAGGAGCATGTGTAACAAACTCCTTTTACACTTAAGTTTCCTTCATAGAATTAAAAGTAAAGAGACAGTACAGCCAGGTGTAGTAGCCAGGGCTGTGGAATTAGACTAACTGGGTTTGAATGCCAGGCCTGCTACTAGCTACGTAATCTTGAGCACATTATTTATCCTCTCTGTGCCTCCCCTATAAAATGGGGCCTTTATAACAGTACTACAGTAGGAAGTACTGTAGTGGCTCCCAATGACCCCACCTCCTAGTATGCACGATTCCTCAGAACTAATCTTGAGCAAGAAGGGCAAGTAGGTTTCTGAATGGGAAGACAACAGTGTTCTGGACAGCTGGGAGGAGATGTGGCTATGTCAGACTGAGTCTCCTACAGTCATTCATCCCCTCCACTCTACTGTAATGAAGTTCCATGAAGGGAGAGAGTGTGACTGTCTTACATGACTGAAGTCTAGCCCAGTGCTTTGCTTTATATTTATATGAAGGGCTCAAATTGTCCAATATAAGGAATGTGCTGTTTTGTTTTTTTCCTGGTGCAGAAAAAAAAGCCCATCAAACTATGAAGGTTAAGGAACTGCAAAGCTCCCTGAAATGTGGCGAGGCCCAACATCAGAGTGAGAAGAGTCAGGGGGAGAAGACTGGAGGCAGACCAGCGGGGAGATGGTGCAGTAATCGTGGTGCAAAATGATGAAGATCTGAGGTAAAGCATTCCAAGTGAAGATTAAGAGAAACGCAGTGGCTGACTTGAGAGATATAAAACGGTAAAACCGACAGAGCAAGGTGACTTATTGGACGTGGATGCTGAAAGAGTGGCCCAAGTTAATACCAGCATTTCTGAGTGGGGCCACAGGTAACAGCGCTCCATTCAGCAAACCTGGGAGTACAGGGAGTGACGGAGGAGAGAGGTGGGGGTGCTGATGAATTCAAAGGGTGAATCACGACCGGGGCTGCTTTGTTCTCTATGGTGTGCCCAATGCCTAAAGAATCCTTATCTCATAGACCAATACTATCTCACTGTATTCACATCACAGATTCAATAAATTCTTTGAATGTTGAATGAAGCACAAAGGTGTTTACAGAAGTGGTATTTAAAGACAGGAAAAAAAGGTACAAAAATAGCTAATTTATGAGAACGATTAAGCAAATTATACAATAATTTGCCGAGAGAATGTCAAATGTTTACCTTCAAAAACTAGCTAGTAAAGAACACAAACATTCAGACTTTCTTAACTTTAAATGCACTCTCAGATAATTCTGACATTTGTTAATGGATTTAAAAGAAAACTTATCCCAGTTTCCAAAGAGAAACAATTAAGTACTGACTCAGCAAGAAGTTTCTATGTTTGATGTTTTTGTTTTCATATAAAAATAAGAATGGGCTGTTGAATTGAAAAACAAACAACCTGTTTTAGATTTTTTTTTTTTTTCTGTTTTAGATTCTTAATTTTGGTCAAAGTCCAAACGAAACAATAATATTCATGCTTATGCTCTCGATTGATTCTTGTGCAGCTGAGACATAAAAAAAAAACAATACATACATTTCCTTCAGAATCACTTCATGGGTTATGTGGGAATCATTCTAAAAATCCTACCTGGTTTTAAGATTTTCAAGGTCTTCCGAGAAAATAGCATAATTTTTTGTCAGGAATGCTCCCAGTTGGCTATCCTCTATCCCCAGATCTTTAAGGAACAGGAGTACTTGGTTAATGTCTTTTTCAAAATCCAGTCTCAGAAGGAGATTGGCTGCTTCTGGGTGTTTCTCTATCTTGGACAAGTCCACTCCTGTAATAAAAACAAACACTGTTTGAAGAGAACTGCTTAACTCAGCCATTAAACTTCAGACACAGGCGTTTAAGAAATTAGTGATGGAGACCAACAACCTGTCCAAAGGAGAACTGGGAAAGGCCAATGGAAACTTCAAAGTATTTTCAACTAAAATGGTTGCAGAAATAAAAATAAATAAAAATGAAAACAATATTTATTTCAAAGTCATAAGGAAAACAGTGTATTCAGGGCTAAATTACCACTCAAAACAAAGTCATTAAGTCAGATTAGGATCATCACCATTCTCTAGGTCTCCTGAGTATAGTTGGAAGGATGCTTATGAGCCCCTAATGAGCTCCATAGTAATCACCTAACTGGAAATTCTGTAGGCAGTGTAGGGTAACAAACCATATGAATAGAATTAAGTTTCTTTGAAGTTTATAAAAAATCATTTTCTTAGTTACAAGCATTGTTTTAAAATATGCTTATGATCCCCTCCATAGGAGACTCAAAGGACCCTATGTCTTACTCATCATTGTAACCCCCAGGTCTTTAGCACAGAGACAAGCATCTTGAAGGAGCTCAAGAAACGTCTGAGAGCAGACCAGCTAGGAGATTGCTGTACAAACTCCTGCACCTGGCTGTACTGTCTCTTTACTTTTCATTCCATGAAGGAAACTTAAGTGGAAAAGGAGTTTGTTACACAGCCTTCCAGTACCCCACGGAGCAGAAAGGACACAACCTCTAACCCTCACCTACTTGTGCACTCCTCGGTGATCTGAGTAAACCACACAAGGAGAAAGAGTAAAAAGGGGAAATATCTAGTTGTTATTTCAAATCATTCTTTGGTTATTGATATAATTAGGTGTCAGCATTAATTAGGCAGAGAATCAAAGTAACCTGTAATTCAAAATTCTCATTAAAACCAAGCACTTTAGTCTCTCATTTTTTTCCTTTTACGTGATTTAAAAAAATAAACATGAACAGGAAAGGCCTATTCCTTACTTTAGAATAAGCATTTAAGGATAATGTAAAACCCTAATTTTAGATTCAAATGTCATATTCATTAACATATTTCACCAGGTTAAAAATAACTCAAACTGATTTATAGATGCAACTTTGCAGTCTAAAATATAAAAGCAATCAAATAAAAACATTCTTTAATGGTGTCTACAAGAAGAAAAATGATAATTTGATATTTTCAGATCCATATATAATTCTAAATTCAAATTTCTGGGTATTAATCAGGTTTTGACGTAAGATGGTTGAAAGCAGAAAAAGACTACAGACACACAGACAGAGTGAAGACCAGAAACAGCCAGGATGAAGGAAAAATCTGGCCTACAGTAACAGCGGCATTCAAATCGCAAGGGGGAAACTATTCAGTAGAATACAGTGGGACCACTTGGAAAAAATTTAAGAATTCCTCTTATATCTGATTCAAAAAATAATCTCATATAGATATAAACCTAAAATATGCCAACTTTAAAACTACTAGAAGAAAACACAGAATTTAAAAAATAATATTAAGCTTGACTACATAAAACCACAAAACCTATGTATAGCTTTCAGGATGGTAATATTTGCATAGAAAAAGGTATGGCAAGTCACTCCGTAAATTGATGAGGGTTACCTTTGGAAAAGTGGAACTGACAATGCAGAGAGGTTAAGAGTTCTTTCTTTTGTAATATTTGCACTTGTAACAACTCGATAAACTTTTTTTGCAATTTAAAATATTAAGTTAAAAAAGGAAATTTTTGAATCGACAGAGAAATTAGAAACCAGTTTCAAAAATCTGTGCAAAACGGGGGAAGGGATGCTTTAAAAATAACAAAAAGGATTCAGACTTCAAATTTAACTAAATATTACAGCTTACATGTGCTGAAGTGCCTTACTCAGCATGAGCTGTCACATCCTATCTGTGCTGAAACAAAAATCCTGAGAAGCTGCTTTTTCACAGCAAAAGGAGAGCTGAATCTCACCAGGAGGGCACACTGCTGTCAGCACAAACCATGGGCTTACCATTTCATTGACTGGAAAACAGTCATGGGTGCCTACTATGGACCAGGCCCTTCTGGTAGGTTCTGGGGACACATAAAATGAATAACAAAGAATGATTCTAACTTCCAGGTGACCACAGTCTAAGTTGGCTTTATCCATCATTTCAGTAACTGCCAACACTACTTTCGTATTCAGTTAGTGTTACACATATTTACTGTATCCATCTGGGTCGGGAAGGCAAAGGAAATTGCCCTAGAAAGTTGAAATGAAAACAGCTTCAATGGAGGGACTCTATACAGTGGTGGGAGCAGAATTAAGAGAACAGATGAGGGCACGCCCAGAGCTAAAGACACAGGGAGAGAAAGTGTTACCCACACTCAGAGGGAGCTGGAAGCAATTAGGAAAGGGTTTCCCAGGAGGAGCTGTTGTCATGAAGGAGACAGTTACATGACCCAGAGCAGGGAGGGAACAGGAACAAATGCTCCTACCTGCCTCCTCCTCCTCCTGCAGGTGCCGCCCACTGGGCTCAAGCAGCCCAGAAGTCAGCTGGCAAAGGAACCCCAGTGCACAGACGTTCCCCTCCTGGGATGGAGAACAGGCAGAGAAAGGCAGAAAACAGATCTGGGAAACAAACAGTAGATCACCAGGTCCTCAGAAATACTGCCTGACGATGCAATCATGGTTCCTCTACAGTCCTGTCATGTAAGTTACCTCTCAGATGTGCACCTGAAGTATCAGGATACAGATGAAGGAATGTCTGACACTCCACAGCTCTAGGTGCACTGTAAGTTATTTGAAGGTAGGGACCTTGTTATTTTATCCAGAGCACCGATCACAAGGCTGGCAAAGCTGTTCTAAGAGGAAGGACACTGGCTCCCCTGCTTGCAGCCAAAATGTCTTTCTCCCCTTTGAACCCACACGTCGCTTTGTGTCCCTTCTATGGGACCCATCACTTTTCTCCTTGCATTCTAGCTATTCATATGTGTGTGTAGGTGCTTGTGAATTTGTGAAGCTTCTTGAGAACGTGGCCATTCCCTATACATTTAGGCGCTTGCACAAGGACACGAGTAAACAATCCCTATGTCATTAGTGCTAGGATCGAAGCAAGGAGGGGGTGAGCCCAGAGAAGGGCCACTCTGTTTTGAAGGTCAGAGGAGATATTTCAGAAGTTACTTGAACTTGAATTAAGTTCTCCAGTTGCCCAAGATGACCAGCCAAAGGAAGGGTGGCAAGCAGTGAAGCTAAAAAAGTCAGGGGGGACCAGGAAGAACCTTGAAGCCATGGGAAAGCTTTAAAGGATTTCAAGTAGGTTATAGACAGTTGAATTTGCATTTCAGACAGAGCACTAACCTTAGATTATCAAGGCAATATTGCTGATGAGAAGACTATCACGTTAGGAAGCTCCCAACTTTTCAGTGAAAAGTGAGGACCTAGACTAGGTGGGTCTGAGATAATCCCTCACTCACCTGCCCTCTCAATCCTCCAGAAGAAGGTTCATCATCGGGGAAAACCAAGTAAGAGAAGTGCCAGACCCATACACGATGGAAAAAGCAGAAGGCTGCAATAAGGTGCTAGACTGAAAACAAGAGGACTAAGTAAGAGCTCACAGATCCCTTGGGTGCCGTCAGCTATCCAAATCCAAGTTCATTCTGTGTCAACTGCTCAGATACTTATGGAGCAGTCCTAGAAAGAGCCCCTCAAATCCAGGGGGACAGTTGGCTCCAGGAGGAAGGTTGGGGTAGTGGGGAAATGGAACAAATACATCATCTGTAGGGTTAACTGTAGGAAAAACTGTCCTGAGAGGCTACTGGAAGGTGTGGGAAAATGTGGCCTGAGGAACAAAGAAAACTAATAAAAAACAAGACAATTATTAATCATGGACAAATGAAAAGTTTTACAGGAAGGAAAATAATCATAATACACTTCCTGGAGAGCAGGGAGGAATATTTATGGTCATTATGTAAGCACTGACTAAAGACTTATCTAAAACTTGTGAATATAACTATACTAGAGGCCTAGTGCATGAATTCGTGCACGAGTGGGATCCAGCTGGCTTGCCCAGATGGGAATCTATCGGGCCAGGCTGGCGGCGGAGGGGGGGAGGGGGGCGCGGGGGGCCCAAGGGCGATTGGCCAGCTGCCCCCCTTCCCCGCCCCCAATCGGGTTGTTGGGGACCAATATGGCGTCGGGCTGGCCGGGGGTGGGGCTGATTGGGCCCGGATCAGGCTGGTTGGCTGCTGCAGTGTGTGTCATAGTCACTGGTCATTCTGTCCATTCCACCATTCTGGTCCCTGGGCTTTTATATACATAGATTGGAAGAATTGACCAGAACGGGGGTGGGGGGAGGGGGACATGTGTGAATATATGAGATTAACTGATGTCTGAAACAAATGAGCCAAGCAGCAGCACTGTAAATAACTACAAAAACATTTAGGGTTAAATACACACAGAAAGAGCTAAAGAAGTGGACCCTCTGGGGAAGGGGATGCCATGTCAGGAAGGATGGAATACAGTTTTCACTAGAAGCTATTCACACAGTTTTAACTTCTGCTCATGTGTATGTGCTACTGTGATAGATTATAAATGCTTAATTTAAACCAAGTAAAAAGAAATGAAGAGAATACTTAAGACTTACCTAAAAGCACTAACTTCTGCAGAGTCTCAGAATGGTCCACATAGTCTCGAAGTGTGAATGAATCTGGGGGCAAAGGAGGGTCTGCAATAATCCGAACAGCCTCCTGCTCAGAAATTGGCTGCAAAGGAGACAAGGGAGGCACACTGTCCAGATCTGTGAAGCCAGGCATATGGGAAGAGAGAAGCAAGTCAGCTCTCCAATCTGTACACTTCGAACTTTCTACAACAACTTGCAGTCTAGCTATTCTTATGTGTGTATTTAAATGCTTGGCTTCCCTAGTTGGCTTATTTATAAATCTTGGGATCATTGCAAGATTAAACATCTAAGAAGTACAAATATTTTCTACTTTCTAATAGGAAAGGATAAGACCATTTAGGGATTGACTACTCTTCCTCCAAAATAAGAAATTTCTTGGTAAATTTCCATTTCATCAAGATGAGTCCTTCCCCTTTCCATCAACAGTGAAGTGACTCTTTCTAGTGCACTCTTGATTCTGAAGTTTTAGTCTTAAACAATTATGGAAGATACTGGAAACTATAATCTACCTAAGAAACAAGGACTGATTTTCTTTTTGCCTCTAATCACTACACTTTCTAAGTTCTTATAGCCAGTCTCTCCTCCTGGCCTCCCAAATCTCCTCCTCCCATTGTCTTTCATGTTCTACTTAACCCAATATCTCATTTGCAATAAAATGTTCTTACATAGAAATATTCCTAGGAGTAGCAGGAGGGAGAAGACTGACTAAAGAGTGACACAAGGGAGCTTTTGGGGGTGTAAAACTGTTGTATTGGTTGAGTGTGGTAGTCATTACATAACTAAATGCATGTTAAAATTCATAAAACTATATACCCAAAAAGGATACATTTTTATCGATATAAATCATACCCTAATAAAGCTAATTATCTGAAAAAGATTTCTGATCTAAATAAAGTATACAGAAAGCAAATGCTGTATACAGAGCTATAAAGTAATTTTATACATATTACCCTACAAACTTTGATCTTAGTAAAATAGAGGCAAAGTAGAAGTAAATAGAACTGGCAATGTTATTATTTTTCTTGCCTGGTACAAAATGTAACCTGCAATAGGCTAACACTATACACAGGTAGCTTATTCAATCTACTAGTTGGGCAAAAGGGACTCTTCTGAACGTTCAGAATTACCTTCCAGAGACAGCTCGGAACCAGAGCTGGGTATCTTTTCTGACTGCTCATTCACGGAAGGAAGCACAGTGTTTTGGGCAGCACTAATCTCTTGCCCACGTGGCTGGGTAAACTGGGAACTATTATTCCATTTGGAGGAAGTCCTGTAAGTCTTCAATCCCCACTGGAGAAAGCAACTGTCAGAGGACACCTGGGGCTGAGCAGAAAGCCTGTGCCACAATGTTTGGCTTGGTCTCTGAAAGTGGTTTCTGCGGTGTGCAGCAGTAATCCAGCTGCTCAGTTTAACTGAGGTGAACCATCTGGCTATCTGTTGGGCCGACAGGGCCATTTTTCTTAAAGTAGCCTGAAAAGATATATGAGTAACCATTAAAATAGAAACATACTTTACTTAAATGTTTAAAATGCTATTCAGACAATCAAAAGATAAACTAGAAATTTTTTTTCAAATTAAAGGGCACTTAGTAAATTTAGATGACTAAAATAGTCAGATGTTTCTTAAACACAAGAAAAGTAAAAAACAAGGCGGTCTCATTTCCAAATCAAAAGACAGGAAATTCTAACCTGGAAAAATAAAGATATGCTTTACAATTTGAAAACAACAAAATCACTGGTGTAAGAAAACAAGTCTGTAAACGTTCAAATTATAGCTGAACACAATAATCTGTTAACTTAATAATCTAAAGGAAGTAAGGCGATGCAATTAAGTGTTCTGGAAATTTGATTTATAGGACATTTAAGAAATAGATTGCTGATCAAAACAACACTGAATTATTCAAATGTATTTTATGTATATACAGCTGACCTGTGAACACCATGGGAGTTAAGGGTACCATGCCCCACTACCTGTAGTCGAAAATCCAGGTATAACTTTGACTTCTCCAAAACTTAACTACTAACAGCCGACTATTGAACAGAAGAAGCTTTACCAATAACATAATGAGTTGATAAACATTCAGTATGCTATATGTATTACATACTGTATTCTTACAATAAAGTAAACTAGACAAATGAAAATATTAAGAAAATCGTAAGGAAGAAAAAATACACTTACAGTACTGTATTTAGCAATACTATAATTTTACATGATAAACTGTCAGTATCTACATATCAACACTGTCTGATATGATACAAAACACTGTAGTTACACTAGACATGAAAAATAAAAATATACTTACAGTACTGTATTTAGCAATACTATAATTTTACATGATAAACTGTCAGTATCTACATATCAACACTGTCTGATATGATACAAAACACTGTAGTTACACTAGACATGAAAAATAAAAAAATAATGTGAAAAGGAAATTTGCATTAAGAGGTATAACGATTCATGCATTAATAACAAAAAAAGCACCAATATAACTGCTTCATGGTTATAGATATGCCTAGTGTAATTGATATGATTGTTTTGATATAATCTATACACTAATGAAAAATGGTTATCAAATTTGCATGGCATACAGTATTAGTCATATTCTTAATGTTGGAAACATTGTTACATTCTTTAAAAAACCACTTACCTATGATAGTGTGCAGTTTCTACAAGTACTGGAGAGAGTACAGTGTTTTGCTTTGGTTTTCCATACACCGGAATTCAGCTTGTTTTGTGCTCCAAGTTAGACCAAACACTTCAGAGTCCAAACTTCTACCGAAATTTTACAGTTGCCCACTGAACAATTTGGGTGTCGGGTGCGCAGACTACCAGGCAGTGAAAAATCTGGGTTTAACTTGAGTCCGCCCCCAACACATGCAGTCTCCCAATCGCAAATCAAAAATGCTTCATTTGAAGTCTCCTGAAAGGGGTTTAATAATAAACAAATGATTTTTAAGAAGAAATAAGCACTCACTATAGCCTGTGAAATAGATGATCTTTGTTAAATTTTGTTAGGAAATGAGCCCCCAAACCTGTCACGTTTCCCCTCAAACCCCCGACATTCATTCTAAGTTCTAAGGCGCTAACGTGGAAGCCAGAAGACCTCCCACAGGCTACCTTGGCAAGACCACGTTTCCAGCACAGTGTCTGACCCAGAGGTTCAATAACCATTCTTTCAATAATAGATTTTTAAAAGGTTACAGGTATAATAAGATGATTATACCTATACCTATTATACCAAGGCCCCTATTAGCTGTGAAATGTTTTGACTTCTAAGTTTAATAATTTCCTTATATTTCAAAAGCAAACTCCTCAAGTCCCACTCACTACTCCCCCCACAAAAGTCAGATTAGCTTTTGGATTCCACCCACAGTCATTAAGATAGCTGTATGTACACAACTCATGTTAATCCTTCTCTTTTCATTTGCATCATGTCCCTGCTGTGTGTATTTCTTAATAATTGATTAGCTGTTCTTTCAGGAGAGCAGGGTTTCATCTTTGGGTTCACTCTCCTAATGATTCTCCCCCAGTAGCCTGCACTGCTCCAAAATTTGCTGGGTTGAAATAAATTAACTGCAACTATGGTTAACTTATCTGCCTACACAGTGGGTAAGACTTTTGCATCTACAGTAATAAAAGGGTAATATGCTAATTAGACTTGGCAGCCAAAAGACCTTCCAGATGCCCTTCCAGATGAAGTGATGGTGGGGCCCAGGCAGAGGTGGTTAGGGGTGATCAGGCAGGTAGGCAGGCAGGCGAGTGGTTAGGAACCATGAGGCAGGAAGCAGGTAGGCGAGTGGTTAATAGCCATAGGTCCTGGATTGTGAGAGGGATGTCTGACTGCCAGTTTAGGCCCAACCCAAACCGGCAGTTGGATATCCCTGGAGGGGTTCCATATTGCAAGAGGGTGTAGGCAGGGCTGAGGGACCCCCCTTCCTATCCCCCAAACACACACACACACACGAATTTCTGCACCGGGCCTCTAGTGTCAGGAACAGTAAAGAAAAAATGCCGTGGGCTTAAAGAATTCTTTAGTCCGTTGAAATATTACATACTTCTCAAGTGTGGGCCTTAGTGCTTCCCTAGGAACAGGAACTGGCACGGAAATGCTGGTTTTTGAGAGTTCAAGGTTTCTACCTCTGTACCGCTGATAAGTGACAGATGAAACGGGGCTGGGAAGCCGGCTTCGGCTTCGTGAGTCAACTGCTCCCGCCTTCCCCAGGCTACTTTAGTGCTCACCCAGGTGTCCACACCGAGCTTCCACAGGCAGACAGACAGACAGACAGACACTAACCTCCCCGCCCTCCCCAGGCTACTTTAGTGCTCACCCAGGTGTCCACACCGAGCTTCCACAGGCAGACAGACAGACAGACAGACACTAACCTCCCCGCCCTCCCCAGGCTACTTTAGTGCTCACCCAGGTGTCCACACCGAGCTTCCACAGACAGACAGACAGACAGACACACACTAACCTCCCCGCCCTCCGCAAAACGGGCTAAAGAGCACGGTTTTGGCCTCACCAGCCACGGGTAAACACAAAAACCATCCTCGATTGGGCCGCGAAGACCCCAAAGGGCCCCAAGTCACGACCAGGCCGAGCCCGGACCCAAACCCCGGCCGGGGCCGCGCCCTCGCGCCCCACCACCTGCGCTTTACCTGCGGCGAGGCCCGGCCCGGCCTGAGGTTCGACTCGCAGAGGCGGTCACGGCGGCCCGGCCAGGGTTCCGGGTCCCACCACCCCGACTCCGGCGGCCCAGCGAGCGCCCTGGTCCCACCACCCCGACTCAGGTGGCCCGGCGCAGGGCCGGCTCCCACGTGGGCTGCGCGGGACTGGGCGAGACCATCCGACACGGAGCGCGGGGGGGGGGGAGAGCGGGCAGCTCGCGGGGCAAACAGCGGGCCAGGGCCCACAGCGTCCCTTCTCCCCCCGCCACTCCCCTCAGTCACGTCTCCCCGAAAAGTGAGAGCACCGGGCGTGCACGGAGATCCCGGTCCCGCGGCGCTAGCCAGGGACAGGCAGGTGGCGCCCCCCCCGCCCGCGGGCACATTGGCGGCGCCGACCCCGCCCTCCGGCGCCAGTCCTTCCTCCGGCTCCCGGCGGGCCCTCGGCGCCAGACCCGGCCGCGCCGCCGTCCGGCCTCCCTTGCGCTGCGGCTCGTCACCTCCGGGGTCCCAGCCTCCCGGGGCTGGGGCCGCCGCCGCCGCCGCGGCAGGACGGGGAGGCGGGCCATGGCGTCCTGCGTGGGGAGCAGGACCCTGAGCAAGGACGATGTGAACTACAAGATGCATTTCCGGATGATCAACGAGCAGCAAGTGGAGGACATCACCATCGACTTCTTCTACCGGCCGCACACCATCACGCTGCTCAGCTTCACCATCGTCAGCCTCATGTACTTCGCCTTCACCAGGTGAGGCGGGCCGGGCCGGGCCCCGCCGGGCCGCGCGGGGTGGGGTGGGGGCGCGCCCTCAGGCGGAGGGAAGGGGCGGGAGGCGGGAGGCGGCGGCGGGGAGCGCGGCCCGGTGCGGCGCCGGGAGGGAGGGGAAGCTGCTGGCGGCTCCCCGCGCACCCGCAGACGGCCGCCCTCGCCGCTCCTCCACCGGCCGGGAGGCCGGCAGCATCCCTCCCTTTGCAGCCCCCGCGCCGGCGCGCCCCGCGACCCCAGCCCTCATTCCCTTACCCAGCCCTGTCTCCCTCACCTCCCCGGATGGACGGTGCCTCGGGCCGCCTCGGAGCCCTCGCGGGGTTAGCACGATGCCCGGCTCCTGCCGCCCTCGGCATCGCTCCCCACTCACAGCACGACACCGGCCCCCTCCTCTCCAGCCCGCGTCGCCACCGGCGCACCGCATGAATCATCTCGATGCACCACTTTCAGGACCTAGCACTGCGCCCCGAAAACACCGCGGCCCGCAGCGTCTCCACGCCCCGGGACCAGGCCCCAGCCGGACCCCTTCCCGCGGAACTGCTCCGCGTTGGGTGCCCCCCGCCATAGAAAAAACGCACATGCGAGGCGCACTCCACCTCCCGCATGCACTGGGCACACGGCATCTAGCACAGCCCTTCTCCAGCCTCAAACCCCACAGTCTGGCCACACAGATCGCCGAGCGCCTTCCTCCTCCTGGCACAGCCAGTACCCGTCACCTCTGTGTCCCTTGCTACACAGACACAATGCACCGTTAATCACCCAACTTGCTTGCTCAGTTAGATGTTGTCAAGCAGGTGTAACGACCCCTGTACACAGTCAATGCCATGGAAGTGTTAAAACACACAAACCTCACACAGGATAGCACAACTGTTATCTCCCTGCACATACACACACACACACGCACACGCACACACGGAAGTGTTAAAACACACAAACCTCACACAGGATAGCACAACTCTTATCTCCCTGCACACACACACACACACACACACGCACACGCACACACGGAAGTGTTAAAACACACAAACCTCACACAGGATAGCACAACTCTTATCTCCCTGCACATACACACACACACACACACACACACACACACGGAAGTGTTAAAACACACAAACCTCACACAGGATAGCACAACTCTTATCTCCCTGCACATACACACACACACACACACACACACGCACACGCACACGCACACACGGAAGTGTTAAAACACACAAACCTCACACAGGATAGCACAACTCTTATCTCCCTGCACACACGCGAACACACACACACACACTCACACTCAGTACTTCCAATTTACACACCAATGCATAGTTGCTACTCAGCCTAATTCTTTTTAAAAAATATATATTTTATTGATTTTTTTTTTTTTTTTTTTACAGAGAGGAAGGGAGAGGGATAGAGAATTAGAAACATTGATGAGAGAGAAACATCTATCAGTTGTCTTCCTGCACACCCCCTACTGGGGATGTGCCCGAAACCAAGGTACCTGAATCGAACCCGGGGACTCCTCAGTCCACAGGCTGACGCTCTATCCACCGAGCCAAACCGGTTTCGGCTCAGCCCAATTCTTGACACTTTGTCAGCAACATGTGGCCCCTCAGCCCCAGCCCCGGGGAACTGATTCATCCCTAGTTCATAAGGACACACAACCCCTGGGTCCAACTTACAAAAATGTTTATCTTCTGATCAAACCTCTTTAAAGAAAGAGGCATACCTACCTACACCATTATGGCTTACAAGACCAACCCCAAGAAATGTGGTTTTGGAGCGAGATGGTTTCAAAACTGGGTTCTTTTTTATTTTTAAAATACATTTTTATTGATTTTAGAGAGGAAAAGAGCGGGCGGGAGAGATAGAAACGTCAGTGATGAGAGAGAATCTGACCAGCTGCCTCCTGCACGCCCTCCACTGGGGTTGTGCCCTGACTGGGAGTGGAACCACGACCTCCTGGTTCTTAGGTCGTTACCCAACCACTGAGCCACACTGGCGGGCAAAAACTGTGTAGTCTTCAGTTACTTGACCTTTCTCTGAGCCCCACGATTCACACCTGCACAGTGGGGATAAGACTCACACCTCACGTGGGTTATCAAGGTTGAATGAACATGTGGGAATGTGCTCAGCAGAGTGTCTGGGGCAGGATGCACAGTTAATGTCAGTTACTTCTCTGTTGATTTTAATCCAGCAATCAGTGGTCAGCAGAAAACGTGTGTGATCACAAGCTTTGGGAGGACTGGCATTTTGTGGGCGGGGGTGAGAAACCTGGCTGGGGTGACTCAGTTGATTGGAGCATTCTCTCCTGGGCACCGCAAGGTGGTGGGTTTGATTTCTAGTCAGGGCACACACCCAGGTTTCGGGTTCCATATCCGGTTGGGGCATGTACAGGAGGCAACTGATATCCAATTGAGGATTTAGTTTCTCTCTCATAGCCACATTTCTCTCTGTCTTCCTCTCTCTTTTTCTCTGTTTCTCCTTTCTCTCCCCACTCCTCCGTTTCTCTCTCTAAATTCATTTTTTTTAAAGGAGAATGCTAAATGTATTACAACACGGGACACCATTGAACAACAAAGAATTAATTGCCCTCTACATATACCCGTGTGTGTACACACGTGTGTGTGTGTGTGTGTGTGTGTGTGTGTGTACACTCAACACAAGTGCCAATGGTACGTCCCTTGGGAATCATTGCAGATTTTCATAAAACTAATACTCTCTCCCCACATTATACTTGTTCCTTACCCCCATCATTCTTTTGACTCTTGTTGGTTTTCATTTTGTTAAGTGTTTATTTGCATGAATCTACCTAAAGCTGTAAAGCGTATGTGACAGTCACTCTTGATGACTGAAGATGCAGCTACTATGATTGTGATGTCTCCTGCTAATGCTGTGCTGTGGTAAGACCAGACCTTCCCACAGTGGCCAATCTCTCTCCCTCTCCCTTCCTCTCTAAAAGCAGTAAGTGTCCAGGAGCACATTTCTAGCTTTGGAGGGAATCAGTCTTGTCCTGATTTTGGTTTACCCTCAAATATTTCGTCTTGTTAACTCATTTAACAACTTAATAGCTTTGTGGCCACTTAATTTTGCTAAGCTTCAGTTTCTTTATCTGTGTAAGAAAAAAAAAACTAGTAATATTTCAGGATTGTCAGTCATGAGGGTTCAATTATTTTTTATTTTATTTTTAGGTAATCTGTGTTTAGCACAGTGCAAATAGTATTAGCTGTTGCTATCATTAAATCAGTTTATTGTATACTAATACCTTCTAATCATTATTATTATTGTTTTGTTTTTTTTTGGTAATTGAGGATTTAGTATGCCCTCCAGTTGAGAAAAAGGATAAAGACATTGGAAAAATGGATATTGCTTTGCTTAAATAATACACCTGTCTGTTTCATATTAACTTCATCTCATCTGTGGGTTGGCAATTACATATTTTTTTAAATAATGAGAAATAAGAATGAGTTTGCCTTCAACCTTTTATCTTTAATATTATTCTAGACCCCTTCAGAATAGATCTCCCTTCCTCTTTTCTGACACAGGAAGCCACATTCTTCTGGAATTTCCCTTTTACAGCATATTCTGCCAAAACAGTTGATAAATTGCAACAGTGAACATATAAGAAATAAATATGAATTTTAACAGCTTGTCCAAACTAAAGAAAAGGCATAATTTGAATCTTGAACTATGGCCTTTTCTAAAAGTGATAACTTTATTTCTTTCACTGATTTCATAAAGAGACAGAAATCACACACTGAGGAACTAATAAGTTTCTCCTTATGTAAAATCATAAACACCATTAATACAGTTAGTAATTACTATCTCATTTATGTTTTGTAATGATTCCTCGGCCTTTAAGGTGGGACATTACAGTGAGAGCTCTATTTTCCTCCATAAAATGGAAAGGGCTCGTTTGGAGGTGTCTGAGCTCGCTGAGTGCACACACGAGCACGTCTCACCCTCCCTAGGTAATGCATTTATGGACAAGAAGTTACCCTTGAAATTAAATGGTGGCAGAAATATCAAGGAATAGTGCAGAGATTCGGTCCCTTTGTGAAACTTGTGATCGGTGTGTAGAGATAGCAGCTAGTGGCAACAGGATTGGAATGGTGGGAGCAGGAGGAAGTAGTATCAGCGGGTTAGAAAGCTTGGGGCGAGGATGAAGAACGGCTGTGCTCACGAGAGGAATCAGCTGCTGCTGTCCCCTCTCCATCTGTAGCACCTGTTTTACTGCAGCATAAAAATCGAGTCATGTTCGTTCTCACATTATGCTTTTGTTAAATAAACTTTTATATCGGTCAAAAAAAAAGATTGAGTCTTAGCCAGTTTGGCTCAGCGAATAGAGCATAGACCTGTGGAATGAAGGGTCCCAGGTTCAATTTCGGTCAAGGGCACATGCCCAGGTTGCTGGCTTTATCCCCAGTGGGGGGTGTGCAGGAGGCAGCCCATTAATGATTCTCTCTCATCACTGATGTTTCTGTCGCTCTCTCCCTCTCCCTTCCTCTCTGAAATCAATAAAAAAACTATTTTTAGAAAAGATGGAAAGTTGTGACTTCTTTTTCTAAATATATTCCATTGGTTTTTTTTTACAGAAGAAGAAGGGAGAGGGATAGAAAGTCAGAAGCATCGATCAGCTGCCTCCTGCACACTCCCTACTGGGGATGTGCCCACAACCAAGGTACATGCCCTTGACTGGCATCGAACCTGGGACCCTTGAGTCTGCAGGCTGACGCTCTGTCCACCGAGCCAAACCGGCTAGGGCAAGTTGTGACTTCTGAAATGAAAATTATTTATTCTGTTCTCTTCTGTGATGATTATTCCTGATACCAGATTCTATTTATAACAGATTTTATTTGGATGACTGTTCAGTGCAATTCTGTATAGCTTTAAAAATATGTCTCCCAGTTTATTTTTCGAAGGCTAGTAGTGTCAGAGAATAGGCGGTCGAACATGTTTGGGCTGTCGTATTGTCAGAGGATATTTTTGGTTGTCATGTTACCAGCATGTGCACCACGGTACGTGCGTCCTGTCACATGCTCCAGAGGCCCAGCAAGAATTTGGGGTTGGGACGGATTAGACACCTCGTGCACAAGTCTGAGACAAGTTTGGATTTGTCAAGTAGTTCTTTGTTAAATAGCAACTAGGCCAACCCATAGCATTTAAATGCCCCGTCCCTATCGCTGTCATTAAAAATAAAGCCGATGCTATTGAGTCATTCTCTCCAAGGTTTACAAAAGCTCATTCGGCTACCTCTTAGAGTAAGTATTTCTATAACTTAAATGCTGGGGCATGTGTCTTAAAAGTTTGTTCTGCCGGAGTGGGGCAAGGAGAACCTTTGTCTCAAGCTCCGAGTATAGTGGTCACTCTGCTTACAGAGGTGGGTAACCTTGAAAACGTTGGATAGCCTTAGTTTCAGAAACTCCACCTTCAGGTTTGAAAACACAGAATCTGCTAACTCCCATTCTCAGCGGCCCACCTCTCCTCCAGAGGCTCCTCAAGAACGGTGGAGTCAGCCTCGGCAGGAGCCCGTGTCCAACAGGCGCTGGCGCTCACCGGGACGCCTGCCTCCCTGCCGCTTGCTGTGCCCAAGGGGTTTCACCTGTCCAGGCTACGGTTCTCCCTCACATGGGACTGGGGAGATGGACACGGGTGCAAGCTGGCTAGGATAATAATCTAGTTTTATGTCTCATCGTCCCTTTGGTTGGTGCTTCTCAAGAATAAGGACATAATAAGACATTTTGGTCTTAGCCCAGACTCATACCTACCCCACAGCTAGGCATTAGGTACATAAGGGAGTAAGCAGACATAAACGAAGAGCATTCAGACCTTGTGAGGTAATGGCTGGCACTTCCTCTGTGCCCGGCTCTAAGCACTGTGCATGTGTTAAGTTATTTTACCCTCACAACAACCCTGGGAGGTGGGACTGTTGTTATCCTTAATAAACAGGGGAGGGCACTAGGGCACAGAGAGGTTGGGTAATCTGCCCAAGGTCACACAGGCTGATGGGTGTTGAAGCCAGAATTCTGGCCCGGGCGTTCTGGCCGCAAGCCTCCTGCAGGGGAGAGAACTGCACTGAGCCGGGGCCCGTCCCACGGTGCGGATTGTGATGATTCCCCGCTCTAGGCTGACGGGAAGATTAAGAGCTGTCATGCCCAGCTAGCATTCTGAGTGCAGCGCAGACATGGCGGGTGTTCAGAGCTAACTAGCTCTTATCCCCTCATTGGGTTTTCCCGAGTCACCGCTGTGGTCTTATGGTCTTTGCAGCTAAGTTGCTTTTCATGCTTAACTACAGAAAATTTTGGTTAATACTCCATTTTGCAAATGGGTCTGACAATTGGAGATCATGTTTATAAACTGCCATTCAGTGCCTGGCACACAGTAGATGCTTAATAAAGAAGAGCTATTGTTATTATTATTATTATTTTAAATGTACTTTATTGATTTTTTACAGAGAGCAAGGGAGAGGGATAGAAAGTCAGAAACATTGATGAGAGAGAAACATCAATCAGCTGCCTCCTGCACACCCCCTACTGGGGATGAGCCTGCAACCAAGGTACATGCCTTTGACCGGAATCGAACCTGGGACCTTTCAGTCCGCAGGCCGACGCTCTATCCACTGAGCCACACCGGTTTCGGCAGGAAGAGCTGTTATTACTGTCTTCCTCGTTGCCAGTATCAGTGGGTGATGCTTGTCTGAAGGAGGACGCTGAGTCTCCCACTCCCTGTGTCGCCAGTCTTCAGTGAAAGCTGGTGGACCTGGGAGTTGGGTTGGCCCCTCCTAAGTCAGAGGGCCTCCCAAGTGACCTAGTCCCCTCCGGCTGGCGTTCTCCTCAGGCTGGCATTCTCAGGCCTGCGCTCATAACTTCTGGACACTGGTTAAGTCCGTAGAGCGCCCGTTACTGTAGGACTGCCTTTCCCTGCAGGAGGAGGTCTGTCCGACTCGGTAGTTGGTTCTGTAATCGGATCTCTCTGACCTAACAGGCAAGCCTTGTTTGCCCGGCATCGGTGTTAGTGCTGTTTGGCCATGTGGAGCTCTCAGAGGCAGGGTGACCAGTGTGGCCTCTGTATTTTAGTGCCTCTGTTCAACCCTGTGCAAGTCTGGGAATTAGTAAATAGAGTTAATAGTTGTTAAGTTATTAAATAGAAACTCACTGTAAACACAAGTTGATGTCTGCATTAACTTTTGTCTATAAACCAACATCCCAGAACCTGGCTTGAATTAGGTAATTAGATAATACTGTTTCATTCCATACCTCTTCGTGTATTCTGATGTTCTGAATTTTTTTTACATTTTTTTACATTTTTTTTCTTTAGTGATATTTAATCTTAATTTAATGTTTGTCTTTTGAAAGTTTTTCACTGCAGTCCTTCCCATATAAACCTCAACTTTTTGTAAACTCAACTTTTTATTATTTTTGAATTTATTGGTATATTTTATTATCTCTAAAATATCTCCTTCCACTCTTTTTCTCTCATTTTCTGTCTACTCATCCTGTATATTTTTAAACCGAATCGCTGAACTTCCCTTTCCCAAGCTTCTCAGTAATTACCAATAATTCAGAAAACTTGGCTATCTTATATTTCCTCTTTTCCCTCTCCTCTTTTGTTTTTACTGTATATATATGTGTGTATATATATATATATATATATATATGCTATATTATAGATATATTATCGATTTCAGAGAGGAGGCAAGAGGAAGAGAGAGAGAAACATCGCTGATGAGAGAGACTGACTCCTGTAGGGAACGCACTGGCTGTCTCCTGCACGCCCCCTACTGGGGATTGAGCCTGCAACCCTGCAACCGGGGCGTGTGCCCTGACCAGCACCAAACCGTGTCCTGCTGCCGCATAGGTTGGTGCTCAATCACTGAGCCACACCAGCCAACGGGACTTTTTTTTCTTCCATGTAAACTGTCAAAACCTATTCTTCTTCATCAATATTAAGAAAATTTCCATGTGAGAGTTTTTACTTCGTTTTACACAATAAATTTTCTCTCTATCAATAATTAGTCTGTTAATATCTGCTTGAGCTACTATGTGCCAGACTCCGAGATACAACAAATGAACAATTCCCTACCGTTAGGAGGTTACTTTATCCAGGGAAGGCAGACAACGGATAAAGCAACAATGGAGCCATTCCAGCTCCTGGAGTGACAGAGGTGATGAATACGGTGATAAACTAGCCATGACCAGGCATGGCACGGAGGAAGCTCATCTCTTTTCGTTATAATTTTTTGTCTTCTGGTGTGATTTTAAAATCTGGTGTTTTGTTTTCTCGTTTAACGTTTTTTTAGTGTGCTTTTTTTTTTTTACTCCCCCCCTCTCCATTCATCTCTTAGATAGCCAATTGCTCACTTGCAAGGATTGAGTATATAATTCATTGCATTATGCCTTCCTCCTTATAATCTTTTGCTTTCTTTCTGATTTCTGGAACGTTTCTTTGCCACAGTCTATATTATGAAGGTCATCTTTAGTTATTCTTGAAACCAAAAGGCATTTCTCCAGAATAAACCTTACCTTTTGACATCCTGGGTTTTTGTTTTTGTTTTTGTTTTTTTTAAAGAAGAGTGATTCTTAACTGTTTGTCTGAGCAGAATGTGTGTCGGTGTGTAAACTTTCTTATAAGAACTGGACTTTATTATGAGATTGAATTATTGTAGGAAATGATAATGAGTAGTATGTAGCGTGCATAATGACTTTGCTCAGTAAGAGAAATTTTAGCAATCCCCTGGTTGTTAGAACATGGAACTCTGACTCCCTTCTAGGGCAGTGGTCGGCAAACTCATTAGACAGCAGAGCCAAATATCAACGGTACAACGATTGAAATTTCTTTTGAGAGCCACATTTTTTAACCTTAAACTATATAGGCAGGTACATTGTTATTAACTTAATCAGGGTCCTCCTTCAATCACACTGTACGTGCACCGCCCGCACGTGGTATTTTGTGGAAGAGCCACGTGTGGCTCACGAGCCGCGGTTTGCCGACCGCTGTTCTAGGCTTCGATCTGAAAATGAATGCTCAGTGTTCTTTTTCTGTTTTCAGGGATGACTCTGTCCCAGAAGACAACATCTGGCGGGGTATCCTCTCTGTTATTTTCTTCTTTCTCATCATCAGTGTGTTAGCTTTCCCCAACGGTAAGTGATGTACCACTGGACACATTTCTCCTATGCATTGTGCCCTTTTGGCCTTTTTCAGTTGTAAGCCATCTAACAAGGTGGGGTAAAAAAGTAATCCGGGTTCTGTGTGATGGTTGAGGCCCCGGCTTTGGAGGCAGACTGCCCATTCTGCCACTTCCAAAGCTCGGTGGCCACGGTAAGGAGTCAGGAAACAGATTCCTCACTGCACGAACCTCGCACTTTATTACTCTACAAAGTGGAGGGGACAGGTAGGCACTGTTGTAAGAGTTCATTAATGCTCGTTAAGTTCTCTGAGGAGAGAATGACAGATTGCAAGCTCTCAATGAATACCAGCTGCTGTTCTTGTTGCTGTTTCCCTTATCATCAGCTAGTCATAAATGCTCATTCATTCCGTTACTCCTTTTTGCTAAGGGCAGGTTCAGGGCTATAATGAGTATTACTTAATCACTTGTCGTCATAGTGATCTTTTCTCACAGTAAACTTTGCTGATCACATGTTTGGATATGAATTTTCACCAGCAGGTAAAAAAGACATTGTTACCATGAATTTTACTCCTTGTCATGATTGGAGAGTGAGACAAAAACTTGGTTTAAAAACTAGTTTGGTATTCTACCATCCTTGAGATTCATTGTTTCCTCTGAACTGTCCCTTACAAATCACTTTCATTTTTCTTATTCCCCTTCAGCACCTTCTTCCTAGGGTAGTGTTCTCTGTAACCATTTTTAAACGCTCACTTCATACTTCCTACTTCTTTTACAGTTATGGCATTTTTAAAAAATATATATATTTCATTGATTTTTTTTTTTTTTTTACAGAGAGGAAGGGAGAGGGATAGAAAGACAGAAACATCAATCAGCTGCCTACTGCACACCCCCTACTGGGGATGTGCCCGCAGCCAAGGCACATGCCCTTGACCTGAGTTGAACCTGGGACCCTTCAGTCCGCAGGCCGACGCTGCATCCACCGAGCCAAACCGGTCTCGGCTATAGTTATGGCATTTTGAAATTCAGTCTTATGAGTTATGCTCCATAAGCCCCATGCGTGTTTTAAATACGTTGCGTTTCGTCTCTGTTCTGTTTATCCAGTGGAAGGTAATGTGTGATGTGAGAAGCCTGTTGTGAATGGTACTGATCGCTGCGTGGAAATGCACCACGGTAATAGGAGTCTAGTGCCCATCCCAGCGGGTGTGTGCTGGGTGGTGGCGTGCCTCTGACACCAGCTGGGTGTCCTGCAGTTCACCTCCGTTCTGATTCTGTCCACCCAGCCAGAGTCAGGTCCCACGGGTTAGGGGCTCAGACCCCACTTCGGGGGCCAGTTGCAAGTCTGGGTTGTCACCTGTACTTCTTCCTAGAATGGCCGTATATCAGAGGGCCCCATAACCTCCTCCTTGGGCTCCAGTGGAATTCTGTCCTGTGATTTTGCTTATTTTGTGCAGCACTCTATGGTTTTTGCTGCCAGCATCATAATCCAGCCATTAAGCCATGACTGAATCCTTTAGGGAATACACGTTGCAGATAGCCAAGTCATCGTGGAGTTGAGCTCTCCAACCACTCAACTTTTTAGATTAAATATATTTTTCGTGAGATTCTGCTGTCCTACTCAGTGCAGACTGCGCTAACAGAATACTATAGACTAGAGGGCTTTACAGAAGACATCTGAAGCACAATTTCTCTCCGGCTATGAACCTGAAACCGGACACATTATGTGCTTCCGGGATAAGGAGACAGGTTTTTGTCTTCTTGAAGGAAAGATTTCAATCAAGAGACAAAGTATAGAAAAGCAAGAAATTATTTATTTTAAAAAAATATATTTTATTGATTTTTTTACAGAGAGGAAGGGAGAGGGATAGAAAGTCGGAAACATCGACAATCAGCTGCCTCTTGCACACCCCCTACTGGGGATGTGCCCGCAGCCTAGCTGTATGCCCTTGACCGGAATCAAACCCGGAACCTTACAGTCCGCAGGCCGGCGCTCTATCCACTGAACCAAACTGGTTTTGGCAAGAAATAATTTATTGACAGCAGCAAAAATATACTTAGGGCAGTGAAACAGGAAGGGCATAGAGGAAAGCAACAGGAGAGCTGGGTGGGGCTGCTTTGGCTCACTGGGAAGTCAGAGAAAAGGGAGTCTTGGAGACAGATTTAGGGGGTTAGCCCTGGACCAGCTGTCTGCTGCCCATTGCTCCCCTGGTTGCAAGTCTCATGGGGTCCCTTAGATATTAGGGGATACGTGCCTGTGGGGAGAAAAAAAAGGGAAAGGAAATGGCATGAGCATGTTCCCTGAAGGGAGAGTGCACTGGGGTTTTAAAGGCTGGGCATTAAGGGGAGGTCTTAGGGGCAGATCAATAGAGTATTCATCAGCTGTATGCTGATGGGCCAAAATGGGATTTATTCTCTTAGCTTCATCTGTCCTTGGGTGTGGTTGGCAAATGGCACCGGTTGGATTTCTGTGTCCGTCTCCCTGAGTCGGAGATTTAAGCTGTTCACCCTCTGGTTGGGGAGGAGAAGTGCAAACCATTTCCTCTGAAGTGTCCCTGGTTTAGGGAAGAAGATAGGATTTACTAAATGGCTGCAAACTGCTGTTGAACTGTCTGTCTCAGTTGCCCTGTTCCTGTCCTGGAATTTCTGTTGCTGTTCGATAACACTGTAGTGGGACAGGCAGAGGATAGATGTTCCCGTTTCAAAGGAGAGTGAGAAAGAAGGGAGGGGTCATGGGGGCGAAGCTAGTCCAGCACCTAGGAAGGCCAATTCTATGAGATCTTAGATCAAGAAGCCTTAAGGTTTAAGAATAATTCTCTTTACCTCAGTGCTTGCCCTTTGAAACCAAGGTGAAGGCTGCCCCTCTCTCCATGACCTTGGCTCTCTGAGCCTGTGATGGAAGTGACGGCCCAGCCTGGATAACCTCTGAATCGCCTTTGGGGTCCTTCTTGTCTTAAAGAATAGTCAGCGTTCCCATCAGGGACCTGGTTCAATCTCTAGGAAGTCCAACAGTCTTCGGAGTTAGGATTTCAGCATCGGAATTGGGAGGGACACACACATTAACACCTGCATGTCGTGTGCACATATTGTAAACATAGTTGGGCCTTTCTATGTCAGACAACCAGGGGTTCCGATATGCATAATTATTGGGCCATGAAGACAAGACATCCATGAAATGGAATGCATTAACCTTGCTGAAGGAATCACTTTCTAGGAAAAGACCCTGATGTCAATCAGCTCCTTGGCTATTTGCCAGCTTCGTTTCCTTCTCACTTCCAACACACGAAGTCTCAGAATTTTAGGGTTAGATTGTTTGGACATTGTATAGCATGGCCTCTTTCTGGGGTTCCATATCGTAGTGCCAGCTAAGTGGCCACCTGCAATGGAAATCATTTCACACACCCTGGAACCTCCAGGCTGTGGGGGTCCCCCTGAGCTCGGGCACCCGGCCTTTTCATACAAAGGGAGCTTAAGAATGCAGCCCAACACAAGAAGCTTATAAGGTTCATCTCAGGTGGGATACCCACACAAGGCCAGCTGCCACCAAAGCCCCAAGGGAAGGCGAGTGCGTGACAGTTCAGGTGGTGATGGTGACTGCCGCCCCCCTCAGCCACTCTTACCTTGTTTGTCCTGTGAAGGCCTGCCGCTTGCTTGTCATCAGTTGACGCCAGGACCCTCATTGGCCCGTGTCCTCTGTTTCTATTGCTTATCTCGCTGTCCGCAGTCCTTTTTTACGTCAGTGGGCAGAGTACATGCTTAGGAAACCGCTCAGCCCAAAGGTGTCAGGTCTGTTCTCCAAGTCTTCCACTTTCTTCGGCTGTGTGCTCATCTGTTGCTTAGTTCATAAGGGTTACTTCTGCACACTTTGAAGGTTTCTCTTTTTTTCAATTGTTATTTCTTAAGGCTTCTTGATCTGACATCTCAGAGCCATTTTGGAAGTCTGTCAGCTCAATAGCCGCGATGTTACAGACACCCATCCACAAAGCTTTGGTGGGTTTGGGGCTTCACCAGCAGATGTTTTTCTTAAGATGCCAAAGGCCCTGAAGGCGGAGGCTGAAATCTATTGGAGGTGACATTTGTGATTCCTGCTGGCTTCCCTCTTTCTTGCTAACGAAGTCTTCGGATGCTCAGAGCCCACTGAACCTGCCCTGGCTCCCACGTGGAGCTGTGCTTTTGTTTTCTTTCTGGAACGATAAAAACTAGGTTTGTTTCATGCTTTTCTTACCTGGATGTGTGGACTTCGTGGTACATACACATACAAAGAGGGGAGATGCCACAGGGCTCACCTGGTTCAGCCTGCTCGGTTCACAGCTGCGAAGGCTGAACCCATAATCGTCATTCACCCGAAGAGATCAAGAGGTCACGGTTACTGGCTGTCAGCCTGGTGATCCGGCCAGCTCCCGCGTTCTCCTGTACTCAGCATTGCTCTGGCCGTTTCTCCTGTCGGGTTCTCTGAGCTGTTTTCTCTCTGTCTTCTCCTATCTTCCTGTCTCCCTCTGCTCCTCTTCCTCTCCATCCGTCTCTGGCTTTCTTTTCCCAGGAGCGTGGTCTTAGGCAGCGTGCCCTGGGTCCTGCAGAGGTGGATGTGGCCGTACTCCTGTGTGGCCAGTGTCCTCCAAGACCAGCAGAGGCCAGCAGATCGATCCCAACCTGCATACTCTCTCCCTTTCCTACTCTCTTCCTGTCTCCCCTCCCCCTCCCCCCGCCACCTCTGGGCACATGCTCACACACACACCACTCACCTGGAGGTGGAACATCCCCAAACAAGGTCTCAGATAGACCTGGAAAAGGACAGTGGCAGCTCGGTAATCTTCATATGCAGGATGGGGAGTTGGGGACATGGGAGAGGAATGGACACTCAACTAAGGGATGTCATGGACTCTTGTTTAAGTTAGGGGTGGCTGTGGGCGGTGCCTTGGAGTTGATGGGGGAGCCGGGCCACTGGGAAGAGTGCTCCTGAGCTGTGTGGCTGTCCCCTCCCTGTCCCCTTCGGGCCGCCCAGGAGCCACGTGCCAGAATTCTGCTTCTCCGAGCGGAATACGTATGCCCCTTCTTGCTCCGGTCTTGTCATCTTATTTTCCATTCTCCCCACCCTTGGCACGGATTCTCAAATTAAGTAATGAAACGAATCGGAGAGACAAAGCCCAGCCTTTGTCTTCTCCTTGAAAGACCCTTTGGGGCAGTGCCTGCAGCGGGTGGCATTCCCAGAATGGTTCTGTTTTGGCAACTTCAAATGCGTTCGTCCTTCACCCAGTGAAGGCTGCCCTGCGTGCTTGAGTATCGGCCACAACGTGGTTGTGTCCACAGGGCTCACGCGTGTGAGTGATACGTGCTACCTGTTGGTAGTTGATCAGTTCCTGCGGGAAGGGAATCTTGTGATTGTTGTTGTTCGGGGTCTGAGTAACGAAGAAGCCCTTGACTTTCTGCACAGGGTTTATAGCAGAGTGCTTGGGGCCACCGGCAATAGGAAATCCATTTCAGAATGGCTTAAAGAATAAGAAAAACGCTTCCTTTCGTACATCGCCAGCAGCTCCCCGATAGAGTGGTTCCAGGGTTGGCTGTTTGTGGCTCGGGGGGCCTCTTCCTGTTCCCCAGCGCCTCCAGCATGTGGGTCCCGCCTGCGCTGGTCGCGGCCTGTGCTTCCTGCCCTGGTGACAGGGGGCGCCGTCAGCGCCAGACACCGGTCCTGTCTGCCCCGCAGGAGAAGCCACACTCTCTCCCCGTGTCTTCGGGAGTGAGGAAGCCTTTTCCAGAGCCCCCCGCACACGCGCCCTCCGCTGTCCTTGCCTCTTGCCACGGAGACCCGAGGCCCGGAACTGAGGGCGCCCAGAGCAGCGCTCGCCCGCCTCGCTGACCGAGAGTAAAAGGAAGGGTCACCTCCTGCTGGGAGTTCAGCAGAGGCACCTGTCAGTCAACAGGATGCGTGACAGCGAGGCTCTCCGCTGCCCCCGCCAGCCCTGTTCCCAGGCCCGGAGGGCAGCCGGGGGTCGGCGGGAGAGAAGGCCTGGTCTCCTGCGTCCTCTCTCCCGGTCTCTTCCGCTTCCCTTACAGCTGGGGCGTTTGTTTGTATTGCCTGCCACTCCCATCACCGTTACAGCAACTGCCGCTCAAACCTGAGCGCGGTGTCGTAATTGGGGTGCAGCCATGTCCCTGTTTCCGGGGGTGAAATTTGGAAGCCCGGTTCAGCCTCCAGTTGGCTGCGAGATTTCTCTCGGCAGAGAACTGGCCGGTGTACTTTTCTGGCTTCCGAGGCCTTCCTCCGCCTGTCCCCCACCCCCCCCCCCAGCACCCCGCCTGCTCTGCGCCCAGCGCTGGCCCACAGGGCCTCCCAAAGGGTAGATGTTGAATGAAGGAAGGAGTCCGCCAGGGAAAAGGCCCCAGCGTTAGCCCTCCCTCTCTGCCAGAGAAAGCACTCGGCGCTCTGTGAGGTGCTCCTTCTGTGAGGTGCTCGGAGGAGGGTGGAGCGGCATTTCCTGACTTTCCTGATTTCATCATTCTGTTTGTCCTTCAGGCGCATTTGGCTCCTCTGAGCTCCGCGCGGTGCCAGTTACATCCCTGAGATCTGAAGGTGGTCCAGAAGGTTCCCGGCTCCCGATTGTTTTAAGTTCCTCTCTCCTCATTCCCTGCCCAGGCTCCCCACTTTTTCTCCTTAAAGTGTCCCCCTAGGTTTCAGATATGCATAGGCACGCCTTTATTTACTTTTCTTGTTCCTTAGAGACATTTAAACTTGAATTGTCAGCAGGCATTTTCCAGTTTTATCAGTGATACTTCAATAAAGCTGAAAACAATAATAAGGGAAGGGGCAGACTAAGAGGTTTGGTTTAAAGACTTATACCTCCTGAGGGTCTGGTCCCCTGAACCAAACAGGAGGGAGAACTGTTGCTGGCAGGACAGCGGCGGACTTCTTTCTGGTTTCCGAGGGCGATTGTGACAGGCACCCTCCTCTGTGAAGACGTCCTGCTTGCCTGTCCTGTGAAGTCCGGCTTGCTCTGAGCGTCTGATCGCAAGCGTGTCCTCGGGCCGCAGGGCCTGCTGCAGGGGAGGAAACAGTAGTTTGAAGCGGGCCTGATAAGAAACCAGAATCCAGAGCAAAACAGGCCTCTTTCTTCCCACACTCGTGCCTTCTGTTTCCGCCGCTGCCTGGGCTCAGAGAAGAGACCGACGGGGCCCCGGCCCCCCCAGGCACGCTGCGCAGAGCTGCGGGGAGGAGGTCTGTGCAGAAGGCCTGGAGGAAAGCACCTTCAGAGGAGGCTGAGGGGGTGCTAATCCTCCGGGACAGACCGTGCTGTGGAAAGCATGGCTTTAAGAAGGCGGCTTGCACGGAGTAGCCAAGTACCCTGTTTCCCCGAAAATAAGAGTGTCTTATATTAATTTTTGCTCCCAAAGATGCCCTAGATCTTATTTTCGGGGGGGGGGGGGGTTTGATGCCTTATATTACAGCAAGTAGGTCTTATTTTGGGGGGATGTCTTACTTTCGGGGAAACAGGGTATGGGTGACTTAGAGAGCATAAATGCCAAGGCTTATGGCATTGAAGGTTGCCAGCCTCGTTCTTGGCTTTTTAAAAGGTATGATATTTTAGTAATAGCACTGCCTGATGATGCAGATGGTCCGCTCGGTGAATAATGTCCCTAAAACGCACGTCTAAGAAGGGGGCGGGTTTGGGGCCGGCTGCTGAGGCTCGGTCGGCGCTGGGCTTACCTCCCCTGTTGTCAGTGAGTGACGCGCTTGCTTCCCACCGGCCTGGTTGGGGGCAGCACCGGGCTCTCGGTCTCTTCTGAAACCCACCTTCCTGCGCCTTTTCCCCATCCAGTGCCTTTCCGTTTGCAAAGCCGAAAGGTCATTTTTCAAAGGTCGCCTCTTTTGAGGAACACTGTGATGTGATATTGTGGTGTGTGAGCGGGAAACCTAGAGGAAAGAGGAAACAGGTCGATTAGGGGTAAGTCAAGGCTTAACAACAAACAGCAATAAAATGACAATTCTCTTTCCAGGTCCCGGAGCAGCGTGGGCCTGTCACAGGGAATCACAGAGTAACCGAGGGAAGTACCCTGGGGCGGAAGCAGTTGTGTGTAGGTTAAGGCGAGCTGGAAGGCCCCTCGGCTCCCAGGTTCTCAAGCACCTGTCTGTCCTCTCACTTTGCAACAGCTGCTGAGGGTCAGCTAAGCCGGGGCTGGGGCTGTTTTCCAGAGGCTTCTCTTCATGGCGGTGGAAGAGGACTGGGGGCCTTTCTGCTCGCTGATGTGAAGGAGCTCCCGTCAGCTGCCTGGCCTTTCCCTGCCCTGGCCGCTCCTCTTGACCTTGCTCATCAGTTCCAATTGCAGGACCCCAACAGCACCCACCAGTTTGCTTCTCCCGCCTCGCTCTCCCGACCCTGAGACAGTCCTGGCTCCGGCCCTCACTCCCCCGCAGCCTGTCCTGAGCTGGCCCGGGCCGGCCAGAGTTGGTCGAGAAGTCCTTGTGTGCTCTCAGCCCAGGGAGGAGTCCTGGGAGCGGTGTGAGCCTGGGCAAGTTCTGTGGGGCTCACTGTTCTCATGGGAAGTGGGGATGATGGTACCCAGTGAGGGCTCAGAAAGTACTGCCGGCTGTTATCAATTAACATTCCGATTGCTTTTGAGAACAACGTATGGCTTTGAGTGTTGATTGGGCATAGAGTTCTTTTGTGCCAAATAGATTAGAGTTGGACCTTGGAAGAGGAAACCATAGAGAAGCTGGGGTCCCCTGTTCTGAGGGGTTACTTCAGCGGCATGCATGGAGTCATATCTCAAGCCAGATAGCCATCGGGATATGGAGGCCATTCATTCATGGTGACAAATCAAGAGACATCAACTCACAGTCAGTGAAGAGAAAATCCCTTAAAGGATGGCAATATTAGCTGTCAGTTTTCCAATGGCAGGTGAAGCAAGTTAACCCCATTATGATGTTACTTAAAAGGGGGTTCC